>OZ038499.1:88821228-89341228 GCA_964036315.1 Acanthosepion esculentum | reverse complement strand
AAATCAATCTCAACACTGACAATAAATAAAAGATTACAACAAGCACATGTTGGTATGCTTTACACAAAAAGCTATGCTTGAGATAGAAACTCTTTGATAATATACAGTATTAGATAAAAGTAAGAATCTCAAATATGTACACATCTATGAAAAAATGAATAGATGATTAAAGTGAAATACATAGATATGAACAGAAAACTTGCTTCTTTATTAATATAATTAGGGTGAGATAAAAAGGGCAAGTGTAGTAAAAAGGACAAGTTTACAGCTGAGTTTGAAAATCAATTTGATTATTAAATCTAATTTTAATTAGTAGTGTTTAGGAAGAAGGTACTAGAGGATTAGACGAAAACATTAGGCTAAGTATGTTATTTTCCAAAAATTTAATTAACTTTTAGTCTTTATATGCTATTAAGAGTGTTTAATTTTAACCAACTTCATGTAAAAAGATTACTTTTGTCTATATTGCGATAGCTGTCATAAGACTGTATATTTCAGTTAGAATATTTTTCTTATTGAGAATCAATAAAAAAAAAAATAGAAAAAAATAAGCGATGTTTTTGGTGTGTGTGTATATATATCTTTTAAGAAAAGTAAGAAGGCAGCCAACACGACATGGGCCAAACTAGAGAGGATTGCCTGGAACCACATCCATTGGAGAGGTGTTGTTGTGGCCTTATGTTCTCCAAGGAATCAAGAGGTATAATATAATATATATAATACAAAAAAGGAGTTCATGGAGGTTACTTTGAATGAGGCAAATGAATAGAACAAGTAAACCAAAAAAGAGGTCATAAAAGAGAAAGTACTCATAAGAATAAAAGATATGGGAAGACATGATCACCCATCCCCTGAAGGAATACAGCATAAAAAAAGATTGCAAATGATTAAACATGTCAAAAGTTGTTTGCAAATTTTTGTGCTGAAAATTACTTGTGAATAATCAATGTTATACAATGCAGAAGATAGCTCAAAATAGTCAAATCAACCAATGAAAATCACTTACACCAACTCAGTTATGTTAGTTGCTTTGATGCCTGATATCCATATAAGTAAAAAAAAAAAGGAATTTAGATGGACAGTGAAAAGCAGATATATAACAACAAGAATTCAAGAAATCATAGGAAAGAAAAATGAACCATCAACAACTATACCAAAGACAGGTATCATTCCAAAATAGTTGATACCATGTATATGCTGGCATTAAAAGAGAGTCCATTTGAACAAGCACTGCTACTAATTATACCAATTGAAGGTAACAATAAATAAAAAGTAGCCATTCAGAATTAGTTCACAGAACAAGCATCATATTCAATCAGGATAACATTCAAGCCCACATTTCTTTGGTAAGCAGGTAAAAGTTATTACAGTTTAGTGGGAAATTTTCCTTCATCCATCATATTTACCATATATAGCCCCTTCATATTATCATTTATTTTAGTCTATACAGAAAAAAAAACATTTCAATTCTATGAAAAAGACAAAAGCAACTGGAACAGTTCTTTACTAAGAGATATAAAAAGTTCTAGGAGGTTGGAATTATAAAATTGCCTGTTCAATAAAGCTTAGGTCAAAAAGAAAAATGCTCTCAATTATAAGCTTTCCTCTATTTTAGAAAATATATTACAGTATTATTAAAATGACCACTTTATACAACATATGAAAACTATGCTGTTTTTATATATGCTACCTGTGATATAAATGTAAACAATAAATTTAAATCACGATAGCCTCGAGTTAAGAACTGTAATTTGGAACAAATTATATTGCTGCAAAGAGTGCTCATTCTGCTTTTCTACGTGAACAAATATATGAATATAGAAATTTTTTTAAAAAGTTTTCTAAGTGTTAAAAGAGGGAATTTAAGAATGTAATCCAATGAAATTACCCACTTCAAAAACTTTTTTAAAAAGCAAATCTTTAACAATGCATAAAGATCATTAATAAAACAGCTTGATATAGGTTCATAAGTAAATAGACAAAACATGTATACAGTAATCCTATACATTTAGTTAAAGCATTCTATAAAAAAGAATTTTCTGTACAAACTGGTCTTTAAAAGCAATCAGCTTTTATTTGTGCAAATTGCCTTTTAAATAGCTCTCACCAGACTGAGATGTTATTTTATTTAAATTAAACCCCCAGCAAATGTAGAAGAAAAGATTGTCAAACAGATAGTTGTGTACTAAGATCTATACAGAGATTGGTGTCAGATCTTGTTTCTGTGAACCAACAAAAACAAGTAGTAAGGCATTTTATGCATGATCATGCCCCAGCTCTTCCTTACATTGTATACAAGTTTAGAGAAAATATAGGTGCTGACACAGAAAAACCAACCACCACCACCACCACCTTTTCTTCCTTGCCCCTTCTCAAGCTGGTTCAATTTTACCTGTAAAAAGCCCAGAAAAAGAAAGAAAATAGTATTTTCTATATCAGGCGTGGCAAGATGAGGATTTCAAAGGAGTGAGTGTATAGTAACAAAATCTTGTAGAGTAGACAGTGAATACATTCTAGTGTACAAAGGACAGTTTGTGTATGCCAGGATGTTATGGTTGGTTCCCTGAATGGAATGAATAGAGTGGAATGCATATAGACTTTGGAATTCCTTCATTTGTTAAAGCTGATAGCAGGTTTAGTAGATACAAGACAGACTACACAGCAATTATAATATTAAGTTTTACTCATTTACTTACATATTTAAAAATAATTGAAGCTATCATTAAAAAAAAAATAACAATTTTAGCAAACTTTGATAAATGTCATCAAAAAGAAAATTATAAAAGAATAATGTTATGATTATTTATTTAACAAAATTTTTTACAAATGTTATGATTATTTATTTAACAAAATGTTATGATTATTTATTTAACAAAATGTTTTACAAATTCACTTATCTTCTATAGTTAACTTTGGGTAACTGATTTAAAACAATGATTAACAAGCTTGTCTCATATACCATTCTATACTGTGGCCTTGTTCCAGATTAACTTAACAGTCAACATAAAATTTAATATTAACAGTATGGCAGTTTCCATTTGTACAAAATCTCACAAAAGTTCACATTTTAAAAAACATTAACTATGAATAAAAGATGTAATGTAAAAAATATTTCCAAACTTGCATCAACTATAACTAATGTTCTTCAACAAATTATGTTTAGCAAAGTTTCATTTTCACTTGGATGTTTTATATGCGGGTGCTGAAAAGTTCATAGGCTGACGATGAAGAAATGATGCTAGAGCTGTGAAATCTTGCATGCATTAATTTCAACTCTTCATATTAATAACTGCATTGTTTACAGTGGCCTAAGAAAAGTTTTTAGCCAAGAGAAATAAACTATATCCAATTTCAAAATTTAATTACATAATCCCTATCCAACATAAACAAACAATATTTGGAACTAGTATGGAATAGGTCCTCCATTTGCTAGTTTCAGTACTTGTATTCAATTTTTCATGGATTTGATCAAGTTATCAACAATCATCTGAGCCATATTTTGCCACTCCTTTAGCAATGTTTCTTTAAGGGTTGCCACTGATGTGATTTTGGTTGCATGCTCTCAAAGTCTTCGGTCAAGGTGCTCCCAAAAATGCTCTGTTGGATTCATGTCAGGATTTTGGGCTACCCATGGTAGTGACTTGATTCCTTGCAATTCCTTCCAGGCCTTTGCTACTTTGCTCGTATGGCATGGTGCTCCATCTTTTTGTCAATCTGATTGGTTTCAAATAGTGGGAGTAGTCCTTTCTCTAATATTTGACAGTATTTTGGACCATTCAACCACTCATCAACAAGAATCAGCTCAGGTTTCCCTAAAAACCAGACAGTTCCCCACACCATTACTCCAATCCCTCCATGTTTCGCAGACACCTGCAGACATTCAGTGTTCCAAGTCTCATTCTGATTTCTTCAAACATAAACCAATCTCGAATTAGAATATTGGCAGAATTTACTTTCATCTGACCAAATTACAGACTGCCAAAATTCATAATCTTTGCTCTTGAATTCTCTCACTCAGTCCATACGCCTTTTCCTGTTAACCTCTGAAATCAAGGGCTCTTCTTTGATAGCCTAGCTCTTTCAGTCTTTCACACCACATATGGCGATATTTCCATGCTGACAACAGTTTCTGATGATTTCCCTATTCAGTGCCCTTTTCGTTCGCTCAGAAACTGACATTGTTTGAGGCAAATCCAACTGGTTTCTTTCAATGTTTCCTAACTCTGGATGAGTGGCAGGTTCATCACTTTGAGCTAGAGGAAAAGAGACAATCTATGCAGTGGAAACACCCCTCCTTATCTGATCCAAAGAAGGACAAGGCCATTTCATCTGCAGAGAAGGTGATAGTCAATAAACACAATACATCCCAAAAAGTAAGGCTATCTTCAAAAGGGCCACATGATCAATGGAGAGTACTATGCCAACTTGCTGAGGCAGTTACAAAAGGCTATCAAAAATCAAATGCCCAGGAAAACTAATGAAAAGTTTTATCAGGACAATGCTCCAGCACACAATGGTTGTTGTACATAACTGTGGCTTGGAACTGGTTGATCACTCTTACTATTCTCCTGATTTGGCCCCATCTGGCTATCATCTGTTCCCCAACATGAAAAAACACTTGGTTGGGAACTAGTATTGCAGATAGGATGTCATCATCACTGCTGTTGATTTCATTTTTTACCAACAGGATGAAAACTTCTTCACCAATGGGATCCTAGTACTGCAACACTGATGGAAGAAATGTGTTGATCACAAGGGAGACTATGTTGAAAAATAAACCTTATTTGGTCACATACCATGAGTGTATCTTGGTCAGCCTATGACTTTTCAGCCAACCCTCATACATGCATAGATCTCATTACACTGAATGAAATTTAAGTTGTTGAAAACAATTTCCTATGCCCATCAGTATTATTTTAACAAAATAATGAAATCAGATTAAATTTGTATTGGAATATTTTGAATTAAACTGAATTTAGATGTTAGCAGCAGATAACTTGGCTGTAACTTTGAACAAATAATTTAAAAAAATAAACTGTAAAAGTTTATCAAAACAGATTACCTCTCACGCCAAATTGGAAGTAACTTATAATGCCCTTCTCACTGGCAAGATCAGTAATGTTTAGGTCAATGCTTGACTAGATGAGAGTTGACAATAATGCTGAAATCACAAAAACTTTGAGTTAGAATGCTCAGATTTAAAGCACAAGAGAACAAAGACAAATCCTCTTAAATAACAGTTGTTGGTACTTTATAACTAGTGCAGAATTTCAAAAAGAAAAGAATGAACAGAATAAAGGAACAAGGCTTTTACTTAAGTTTGAAATGAATTTTTATCTTTACAGTCATAATAAATTTGTATGTTGAGAAAATAAAATTCATGTCATAGCCTGTTGTTCTTGTTTTATCAGTAGATTATGATGGGTTTAGTATATATGACAAATTCAAAACTGACCACCCAGGAAAAAGTCCTTTTCTTTAATCCAAAAATAAGTTTAAATGTAATAATCTTTACCAACCTAGTAGCAAAGATGAAACCTAAAATCACCAGTCCATTCATCCTCTGAAATAAAACACAAACATTTTATACTATAGCTTCATTGAACTTGAGAATGAGTTTATTACAAATAGCTACCAGTAATAGAAATAGTATCAAGGGAGGTATTATTCACTTTAGGACTTCATAGATAATATATAATTTTAGGTCTGTTGATAACAGTAATTTTGCAAATAAGAAATTAAAATGTATACTGTAATTGCCAATGTGGAATTTTCTTCTCTGAAATGCATTTTGGCTGTAATATTTTAACCTACACTTTCACTTGTTTTTATGGGTTGGTGAAAGAGCAAGGATAGTCAAAAGCAATTTGTTGTATCCTATGTATTAATTAAAAAATATTTGTTCATGAATTATTTGATTCAACTTCAGACAGTAGCATATTTTAAGAGGAACTATTGATTTTTTACAGCTTTCTGAGACTAAATTTACACTACTTAAAATTAAAGGTTCTATTTTGCTATACAAAGATTTCAAACTTATTTTAAAGTCCACTCTTTATTTTTCTACTGCTTTATAAACTTAATATAGCATAATTATACTTGAAAAAGTTCAAGTTACCTGAAAATTTAGCTGAAATATTTAAGGTGACTGTACTTATTAAGGATGTGAAGGTAGCATAACAGTTATTGGCATGGAAAGTGAATTTGTCTAGCTGCGTTCAAATTTTGACCAAGTCTGTTGTGTTTACTATCACACCAATGACCTTGAGAATGACATTAATCCATCTCTTCTCTTCCAACCACTATCTATGGGCTAAATAGCAGGGTAGACTAGGCTTTCTAGCCTTGGTGGCAGTCAATTTGGAGAAGGACTTTTCTAAATTAAAAACTGTAAAGAAGGCAATGGGAAACCACTTTATTCTCTGCCCCAAGAAATCATGGCAATTCTCTGATAATAAAGAAAAGAAATCTGTGAAGAGACATTGTCCCTAATGTCCTGAAAGGACATAGCATTAAAAAAATATATTTTTTATTTTTTTTTATTTTTATTTTTTATTTTTTTTTAATCATATCACCCCAAGCAAGGCCGGAGGCCACTATCACGCAAGGGGTTAAAGAAGGGTTGGAGGAAGAGCAGATAGGAGTGGCAAGGGAGGGGATGTGGAGAAAGAGAAAGACAGTGGGTCGATCAAGGCAAGGGGGCCACAAAAGATCCGGAGCGAGAGCAGATAGGAATGAGAAATGAAAGGATGTGGAGAAGGGAAGTGTATAGATCAAGGCAACTGGAGATGTCGATTGACGCTACACTTAAACCGTTGGAGATTGTATTTGTCAGGGAAACAGTAATAGGGAAGGGAGTTCCATAGGCGAGATGTGCGAGACATGAAGCTATTGGAGTAGAAGAGATGTCTACATCTAACAGTTTCCACGGTGTAGGGGTGGGAGCGGGATGCCAGCCTGGTGGGGCGTTTAAATTCACGAGGCCTGGGGACAAGCGAACGCAACTCCTCAGAGCAATTACCGTGGAAGTACTTGTAGAAAAGGCAGAGCGAGGCAACACCGCGTCTGTGTGAGAGCGACTGCAGACGAGATGACAGATCAGAGCCAATCACGTTGCCTATCGGTCTCTGGATCTTATCAAGAACCCCGAGGCAAACAGCAGGGGCCCCAGACCATATATGGCAGCAGTACTCCATGCAAGAAAGATGAAAAATGCATATTATTAAAATATATAAAATATTAAATCTTGAAAAAATATTCATATCTCTGGGTAAAGATATTACTAGGACTCATTTTGAATTTGTAAATGAAAAAAATCCATATCCAATGTTTCTTTTAAATTATTTTTTAAACTTTAATATTTTTTAAAATGGTATTTTGTTAATCTTTATGTGTGCATTTTATGCAGCTAAAATTTGACTAAAACTGAAATAAAAGTATGATACTAATTTTTAGGTTTAGGAAAAAAATAGTAACCAATATCATTAAAAGTGCATATGTAATTCAATATAATTTATTAAAATTCCAAAGCAGCAATAGAGATAATGAAGTCAAATTTCCTCAAGTCTTCTTATTCAATTAATATTCAATAATTATTTTATGTACAATAAAGACAATTTTAATCGTTATTGCATTATGAGATAAATAATTAGAAATGCTAAAATATTCAGTGTATATTCATCCTAATGCCTAATTCAAGTTCATATTTTTCAATCAGTAATCTTCAATCAAAAAAGAAAAGAATACGATTCTTCCATAAAGAACTAAAAGAAGTACCATATACATTTTTAAAATCTCTAGTATGAATGTATATATTGAAGAAATTCTCTTTTAAAAGAGACAACTGCTTTCAACAACCAAACTTTGTAGTCAAAAAGCATTCACTACATAGCAAACTTTTCACTAGTAATCAAACTTAGCCTATTAGAATATCCTACTCAATCATTAATATTGAACATAGCAATGAAAAAAACCAAGAAAATAACCAACATAAAACTTAACTTTAAAAAGTAATTTAGTTTTTTTCTTTAAATTATATGTTTAAAATTTAAGATGTTATGTGGAAATCAATTAAAATGTATAGCCTTATCAACACCTAATTTCTTCATACCTTGTCCTGCTTTTATTTTCAATAAACTATAATTGTATCATTTTCTCTGGTAATACAGTATTTTTTCAAAGTATCAAATTTGCAATGCACATTTGATGTGAATCTAACAAATCTAAACAATATTTTTCATAATTACAAGTTCGTAAAACATCACTGTAAAATAATGTTATTTTAACTTTTTTGTGAAACAAGTTACCAAGAATTAAATGTAAACAAGAAAAAGAATGTCTATCAATTTGAAAAGTAAGCACAACACTGAAAATGAGATGAGAAATGCCTATAAGGTCTTTGATGAATAGATTTGATAGGTCAAGTAATGTAGCATTCGACTAAGTTTATTTGTTAATAAAATATTTGACAAGTACCTTTTATCTAAATCAGATATAACTGAAGTTTCTATAAATACATTTGTCCAAAATAATTAGACATTTTAAATGCTTACAAGATGAAATGTAAAAAAACAATATACAAAATAGTGTCGGCATAAAATTTAGTAAAACAAATCTGTGGAATCTTGTATGTCTTCAGACATGAATGTAATAGTGCCAAGATACATATGCAAGAAAGTACCCAGATTAATTTTTAATTGTGTGTACACACACACACACACACACACACACACACACACACACACACTAGGTATCCGTTTATCTTGCGAGATAAATGTAGTGCCCTGTTTGGTCAAAGTTCAGTCTTTTGGTGGTGAAACTGGAGTGAATTCTCCAGAGTGCAAGCCTTGGCAATGGTACATGGAGGCCATGCAATGCCCAAACTACATGCCTCGCCCTCTCTGCTGTACCATCACAATCCAAAGGAATACAGAGCATTATATTTGTGGATGGCTTGGCTGCAGGTGTTGCCCAAAAGTTGTTAGTGTTGACAGACAACCACCGTCTGGGCTGCACTCAAGGTTTTCTGTTTGGATTTACTTCCATAGCCTTTTCCATGCTTGGATATGACTGCAAGGCAGTGGAGGTTTAAAATCATGATTTTCCTTCCTCTAGATGGACTGCCTTCCTGGGATGTTGAGCTCCACACTTACCGGATACAGCTGGTTATGAGGCTAATTTTTAACTAATTAATTAGGTTAATTTTTTGGGAGCTTTTAAAACTTGTAATGTATATAATATTTATATATGTAGATTATATATTTTTGAAATAGTGTTATAGCCTGGAGTGATAGTGGCGACAATCTCTCACTGTCTATAAAATGCTTCCGTGGTATATGTCTCAAATAGCCTCTGATAACTAAGTTCAGCTTCAAGATGGAAAACTGGCACCTCATAAATAACTCTCTCTCTCTCTATATATATATATATATTATATATATGAGTGTATGTGTGCATGTATAAGGATTTTAGCAGATATTTACATGTTTATGCCTGTAAGAACTGACATATTTATAATGAACATTGTATATTATGCTTATTGTACAAATAATAATTTTGCATATAATTGTGATTGCAAAAAAATTAGACATATATTACTCAGTGTGTGTGTGTGTGTGTGTAAATTATAAGTGGGGGTAGCCAAGTGAAGACAACTATGTCAAGTAACAAAGCTGTAGAGAGAATAATTATCAACATCAAAATTATAAAACTATATTTATCTAAAATGAGTGAATTTAATCTCAAGACAGTAAACCTGACCAATAGTATCACTTCCTTCAATTATGTGACTAGTAACAATACTCTTTTTAACTTGATAAATTAAATATGTGCACACCTGTGTGTGTGTGTGTGTGTGTGTGTGTGTGTGTGTGTGTGTGTGGTCACAGAAATACATTGACATTTACAATAAGTTCTTGCCAGGTTAATAGAGTTCAGTATACAGAAAACATAAAATACAAGCACATGTATATCTATTAAATCATTTGTTTATTATTACGAGTGTGTATTTCTCAGGTGATTAGGTATGTTTTCTAATGAACACTTATAAAAACCTATTTTCAAGGTTTAACATGAAGAAAATAGAGCAGTATTTTAAAAACACTACTGTGTGCATTTTGTTTTCAATTAAAAGTAATACAAAAATAAGGAAAGGGTAAAATGTTTATTTTCTAACACTTAATAAATAAATACAAGAGAAACTGGCGCAGAAAGTATAGTTTATAAAGTAGTAATCTTTCAGTCAAGTGCTAAGTGCCACCTTTTGTAACAATGCATCCTTTATATAGTTACACTTGGAGCCCTTCACTGCTGGTCATTGTCAAACACAATAGTGGCTCATTTGTTCACTAAGCCAGTGATTAAACCAGATAATTTGGTGTTTGATTGTTGGGCTGCAACCAAACAGTCATCAGCAAAATAAAATCCAACAAAGGAAAAGGTTCAATTTTCTTTTAATTTATACAAGGGTTACTGAAAAGTTCCCAGTCCAACCCACTTCCCAAACAACCAAACATCAGAATTCGGGAAGGAGATATCCCTTCTCGGTTGGGCTGAGAAGGATTCAGCACCTCCTTTTAGGGACAAATCAAGGGATTTATGGAAATGTTTGCACATATTGTGTAGGACATTTCTAATTTTAATATGCATAAATTAAAACAAGTCACAGGTTTTCTAATTTTAATACTATATGCTAGGTTACTGAACTTCAAGAAACATTATTTTGCAAATAAAAATTATAATTACAGGAATAAGTACTTTTGAAACCAATCTTATTCAGATTGACAATAGCTTTCTTAATTGAATATGATGGAGTATTGTTATGCATAAAAATCATTACCTTTTTAAAAGTATGTGACTTCTTGAATCATGGCTTTGTTTGCCTTAGAAATCATGTTAACAATATCTGAAACTTGCTATAGGCCCAGCACTTAATCACCTATAATCCCACCCTAAAACATCACATGCTTTGTTGATGTTGCAACTTGTAAGGATATTTTCCACCAGTAACCGCCAAACTTTTGCTCCATCTGTCTTGTCTATCAATGGTAGCATAGCATTCATCAGTGAAAATAATGGTTGAAAAATGTCTTCATGTATTCTGTCACCCATTTGATTCAATTTGCCTTACAAATGTCTTTCAAAGAAAAGAAGGCCTAGTGATTGGTCTCAGATATTTTAGGAACCAAGATCTTGTGCTTTTCAACATTTCCACAACTTCTACAATACCTAAAAATACAAATACAATTTTTTTTATCCTCTCTTCATATGGTACATTACATGATGAGATAAAGTCCTCAATTTGCACTTATTAGACCGACATTTATTCACAGTTTGGGGGTACCAACTTAATTCCAACATTGTTTTACCTTTTGCAAGCATAATGTTATTAAACCTTTCTCTCTATCCATTAAATTAACCTTTATAGCTTCAAACTGATATATGGCTATTAATTTGAGCCTTCAAAATTCAAGACATTTCATATAAATGGCTATCATTTGTTTATATCTGAATGGACTGGCTTTCACCCTAACCATACAAGGGTGCCTAGTCTAGTTGACCATTACTAATGAGTAGTGATCTTTATCCTCATTGGATATCCCACACAAAATTCAATATTAAAGAACCAAACAATATTCAACATTAAATAACCAAATAACCATTTAAATGAACCAACATAACCTAACCACACAGGTAAATGTGGCCATCTTTTCAGCAAATAAACCTTTAGATTCCAATAAGTATTTTTTTTTTATCAATAAATCATGGAGTGGCTAATAATGAGGCACTGTGTGTGTGTGTGTGTGTGTGTGTGTGTGTGTGTGTGTGTGTGTGTGTGTGTGTGTGTGTGTGTGTGTGTACACAAACACACAGTCTAGCAGAAAAACCAGCCTTTTATAGACATTGTGCAAAGGATCTTCCTGTAATCATAGTTGTTTTTGTGTTTATCCACAAAGCCATAGAGAGTAAAAAAAAATTGTATTAAATTTGTTTTTAGTTATTTATTTTTCTTTTCCTAGCAGACACTCCTGACTTCTGATTGCTGGCTGCAGACACAAATCCAGTCAATAATTCTGCTGACTTCAAGTCATAGAAAGATCTGTAGTACTTCTCTTCTATATATATATTACATGCATATTTAGGGATTCTTAGCCCTTAAATACTTCAAATGAAGTATGCATATGTGCACAAGTTCAGAACTGTATCCATCAAATTTACCTGGCATTTGACAGATGAAAAGTTCAGTTTTTTAGGTGCATTTAATTTTCTCTGATCTATATAAAATGAAGTAGTTAAATGAATATGGGACAGAAAGAATACAGAAATATAACATAACAAATAAGCAGAAAGTTTTAGTAAACTCTCATATACTTCAACTTTAAAGTTGAAGTATATGAGAGTTTACTAAAATGCTCTCAGTCCAACTAAGCTCTTCCAAAAAGAAAATCTGATGTTTGGTTATTTGATCAGATTTTGAGAAGTGGATTAGACTGAAAACTTTTTATCACTTCTTCATTATATCCATTTTATTCATAATAAAATGAGAAGCATATTTGTTTAAAAAATCACTTTAACAGTGTACTTATTTAAATATGAAATAACTATTTATGCAAAGAACAAAAGCAATAACACTAAAATGTTCAGGCATAAATGAGACTACTTTAGAGTATGTTGCTAAAGCCATCAGATTTTGAGATGGTATCTCTCAACTTCTTTCTATGATGAGAAAAAAAACTTTCAAATCAAATTTTCTTTTCTTTTAAATTGCATCATATATATCACACACACAAAACACCAGAAGAAAATAAAAATTTATACAACAACAGAAGTAAACTAGCTAATACAGAAAAAAAACTAACAATATACTGTGAACATTTCTGCTATAAAATGTATCCCCACATCCAGATATATGATGAAATATAAATTAATTTCAGTGATATCCAATAAATGATGTTAAAAGTAGAAAGGGTTCAATGGGAAGAATAATAACTAAACTATTGGCGGAAAATTTCTTATGAATTCCTTATGCAACAACATTAAAAAAACTAACAGATAATTATTATATAGCAACAATATTTAGATCATGAATTCAAATTGAATTTCATACAAAAATAAGATACCAGTTAATTCACACAAGCTCCATTCTTATTATTATATGTTGCTATAATTTGTATAGATATATGTTTACACACACAAAAAAATATATAAGCAATCTCTCTCTCTTTCTCTTCCTCACACATTATTGGTCAATCATGTCTTCAACAGTATTAAAGCTGTAAACATGCCAGTTAATAAAATTACTAATCAGTGGGAATAAAGAAACTCAGTTTACTAACTCCTTTCTGTACAGTATAGGCATAAAGATTTAAATTAAGACTGCCATACAAGAAATCTTATCTTTTTTCTTCACTGTCAGATGCCCAAATTATAACTTGTTTCCTTTTAGCTTAAATATCCTTGAATAAGTGAGATATGTACATTACCTTTTATACAAGATCAAATTTACAATATTTTCAGTTTTACTTCAATCTTTCTCAAGACAGACATATAAAAAAAATATTTCTAGCTTTCTGTAAGATGTCAGTATCTTAGAAAAATTATTCCTCAGAGATATCTAAACAGGCAATCCAACCTATCACATTGAAGGTTGCTTAAAACAAAAATATTAATGATTAAAATTTTATAGAAAACTTGTAACCTTGATTTTGACCTGAGTAGTTATTTAATCATTTATTATATAAATATCAGGAATATTCTGTCACTAAATCTTAACTTCTTAGAAATGAAAATAACATTGGTATAGTGGGCATTATTATCACTAGCTGTTTGTGATATCACAAGTATGATTTATTAAGCAAATATATAAAAACTCTCATAGTGAGAGAGAGAGAGAGAGAGTTAACAAATTGTGGCTATAGAAGAAAAATGAAACAATAATTATTTTTATTCTAGTGCTAATATTTTGATCTGGTATATGTGAGTAAAGTTTTAGTTGTTCAGATCACTTCCCACTAAATTTATAAATATTCCACCATTCAGCTTTAGTCATTTTCTGTACTAACAAGTTAAATATTTTGGGTGAAGGGGGAAAATAGATGATTACACACTGAATTTTACAATTTTTATCACAAATTTGTTTCAGCAAGTTTCAGTACTCAATTTGTATACTGTGTATTAAAAATCATAAAAATGGGGATTGTCAGTGATCAGAAATTAATGCAAGTATTACTGATAGAATGAGCTTGATGATGAAAAAGAGCATTTATTTCGCAACATAATCTTCTTTGTAAATGCATATAACACAACATATCTATATATAGATCACATGACAGAAAATTTCAGATAAAAATTAAGCTTGAAGTTGTGTGAATATACTGAAGTATTAATCAGTAAACTAATATGAAAGATTTTGTGCATGAAGCAAAAGGGAAATTTTGTTTCATTTTTTCAGTCTTGATATGAATATTCAATGTTTGATTACTACTTAAAAGCCAATTATTCTCTATACAAAAAACATTAACATGTAAAGATATAAAATGACACATTGACCACTGACAGAGTATTTAGGTACAATATTAAGTTATGCTCATATTTCATATTTCACTGAGTAAAAATGTGAAAATAAAAAAATTATTAATAAAATAAAATTACCTACAAGTTTCTTGGGGTTTTTATCAGTTCTAAAGAAA
Source organism: Acanthosepion esculentum (assembly GCA_964036315.1). NCBI lineage: Eukaryota > Metazoa > Mollusca > Cephalopoda > Sepiida > Sepiidae > Acanthosepion > Acanthosepion esculentum. Next base: position 89,326,541 of record OZ038499.1, on the reverse strand, counting down.
TAAAAAAAAATATCATGAGAAGCAATAGAATTTTTGTCAGAAAATATCAACCAAATTAATGTGCATATATTTTTTAAATGACTGATACACACTCAAACTCTGTAAAATATCAATATTACATAAGTTAAATCAAATTATCCTATTAGTGTACTATGTTGGATTCTTCATAGCACTGGAGTTACTAGGTAGTACCATCTCTTTGCCACCTAACATGAAAAGAGTTATACTAAGTTACATGATACGAGCAGCAGGGAGTAATCCTAGAACTGCCCTACTGAGAATTCATGTCTTTTTCAAAATGAATTCAGACTACCTCAGCCATAATTTGAACTCTTTTCACTAATTTCATTTTCTTTGCTATCAACCATTAAGCCAACTCCACATTTCCATTATTATAAAAATAAAAATGGAGCCCAAAACTTAATTTATCAGTAAGAAGAATCTACTTGAGTTCATAATGCTAGAGCTGAGTCCATTAAATAAACAGCTGGAAATCAGAAGCATACTGGTCATTCAAATTGCAAATAACAATCACACCTGTATGTCATTAGAATAAATTTATATTCAAGCTAATGATTATTGCAGCTGTATACCAAGAGCTACATTATTTATATAGGAAAATTCAGATTTACAAGTTTGTTGCAGAAAGTTCAATATTATCCTCATTATTATTATCTAATAGGAAATTTATTATATCTTCATTTTTTTTTGTAAATATTTTTAGAAACTTACCAAGAAGTTGTGTTAACAAGTCAGATTTTGAAATTAAAATCTAGGTTATCCATCTTCATCTGCATTAAGTTAAAATAAATCATTTCTGCTACACTTTTATCTCAAGGAAAGGATTTTGCATTGTAATTATTTGAATAATAGATATTGAAATCTTTTCCTTCTCTTTCCACAATAACTGACTTTTGTTTATTCCATTTATTTTAGAATGCTAAAAGTTTTTTACTTATTATTTATTTTCATTTGACTAAAATTATTCAGCATAGTTTAATTCTGATTCTCTTAATAATTTTAATAAAAGCATGATAACATTAGTAAATATACTACTCCTAGTAAGAATTACACAATCATCACAATTAAAAGATATTACCCAGCTTTTTTACTTTGCAGTAAATAAAAAAATTACAGACATGATACAAAGCAACTTTTAATAACTGAACATTCTGGCCTCATGAAATATACTTAAAAAAATTATTTAAGTTAATTGCATATTTTCAGATCAAGTAGAAGAAAAAAAATTACTACATAAAACAAATATGAGCACAAGTTTAAATATGCAAATTATTCAGCAGTTAAGAGTGCTTGCAAACCTTAATGAACCATTGGATTTGGCTAATTGAAGGGAAATATGCCTCCAACAAGAGAGCTGTCACTTGAAATAATGGAAAGGACTATAAAATTCCTTTGAGAAGGAAATCTAAAACAGAGTGTGGCAAAGGATGTGGATTTTTCCATTTAGAAGATGTCAAAGCATCAGGATAGAAAATGCTGTTAGAAAGTGAAAAGAAATGAAAATCAAATGGACAGAAACAGGAAATTAAGAACTAAGAAATTGACTGAATGAAACAGAATTTACAAATGAAATTAAACACTAATATATAAACAGAAGAAAACAATGTTACAGTGAGCTACAGAGAAACAATTACTGAGTGATGATTGGCTATTCATAGATAAATCTTGAATTTTTATTCTTTTGGGCAATGATTCTGGAACTTTAGTATTTCCAGTGAAATATTTAAAGTTGAGTACTTGAAGAAAACAAGCAAATTTATCCAAAAATGATTATATGAGGTTGCATAGTAGATAAAGGATCAGAGGAAATGACAATCATTACCTCAAGAGTCAATGCACAGGAGTATAGTGAAAATTTGAACATTTTTCTCTTTCTATTGATAGAAAATAAATTTGGTAATTTTTCAAGCTGATCATGCATCTTTTCCACAAAGTAAAATGTAAAAGCTTTTCTTTAGGAAAGGTATATCAATCAACTCAATGACATGGCCAGTAAAAAGTCTGCATTTTAAACTCATTGAAAATATATGGTGAAAATTTTTTTAAATGGCCAATGACAAGGTTCAATCTTGTAAAACTGATCTATAACCCACTATTCAAGAACATTGTTTTTCCTCAGTGAAGTCAACACATCAAAGAATTCTGGCAGTTATAAAATCCAAAAAGTACTAATTGTAATTTTTCTTGTTGATGCTCCTATAATTTTTACATTGAATGATTGAACTGGAAAAAATATGCTAGTAATTTAAATAATTGCATTTGTTTGAGGCATATTTCTTGAAACCAGAATGTGCAGCTATTAAACAAAAATTTATTTGTGTCATAGCTATGATTTTGTTTATTTACTGTAAAATGAAAACTCTTGATTCCATGATTTTTGCTAGGAACATTAAATAGCTAATTGATGTTTTTGTTTCATAATCACATTTTATAGTTTTATTTATATCATCAACCAGAAATATATTTTTATTAAATTGCAGAGGAAAAATACTTGTTTGATATTTTTGTAATAGTCATTTACCAAGAAGTGGGTATGCACTTTAGTATGTTTGAATTCATAGATTTGAATATGAATTGCTCAACATTGGTTTGGTTTCCTTTTCTTTCTTTCTTTTTTTTTTTGCCTTATCCTTAGTGTAATCACATAAAAGGTACAAAGAAATAAAGAACAATTACTAGCTGAAATTTTTTCTTCAGCACATATACATATATGTCTGAATAATTTGGGAAAATTACCTTTAAGGCTTTAGACCACAAACTATATTCCTTACTTTTGTCTCTTGTTTATATAAGAGAGGCTATTTTAGCATATATTAAAAAATTCTTATTCTAGAAGTGTATGCTTATTCTTTTTTAATATGCGCAAAATACATTATATCTGTAATTTTCTTTTGCAAAGTTTTAAAAAAAATAGTTTTATTACTCATTTATCAGATTTATGAAAAATATATTAACAAATATATTCCATCTTAACAGAAGGACTTTTATTTATTTTGAAATCATCATCATTATGATTTATTTTCTATTTATTAAACCATGCCAAACTGCCTGAAATTCTTCAAAACAGGATTTAAACACACGTTACTCTGTAATTTATTCTCAATAATTTTCTATTCTAAAATCAAATATGAATCAATTATGTAGCGAGTAGAAATTGTTTCTTTCCATTTCTCCAAGTATTACCTTTTTTCTTCTTTTTATTTACAATAAGTAAATAATTGATTTAATGAAGTAAAGCCTCTATGAGTTCAATTTTCTTTTCTTCCTTAACTTATTTTTATGTTTTTCATTTGATCTGTTAAACTTTCAAGTCATTTCAATTTCAAAACCTTGTGCTTTATTGAACTTTTCATAGCATATGTTTAAATATATTCCAAACTTAGATAGTGTCAAAAATTCAAGAGAATGTCATTGTTAGCATATTTCATGTTATCAAGCTACCACTCCTGTCCAAAACTAGCTTGTCATACTAATGCAAGGTGTGCTTACTGTAGCATGGCTTTCACACAGACACTAAACATTCATGTCATACTATATCACAGATAACAAATATTTCAGAGAGAAAAACAAAATACTTCAGAGAAAAAAAAAAAGCTGTATTATATGCAAACCTATAAGGAAAAAAATGTATATTTTAAAAGGTAAAATCTTAACAATTTATGAAACATGAGCTAGGCTTTGAAAATGTTGCCTTTATTCTTCTCTTATTTGTAGTTTGTTTTGAATGAATTTCATAAAAAAAGCAGGTTGAAGTAAAATGTAAAGTCATTCAAAAAACAATACTAAAATATTTGCACAAAATTAATAGAACATTCTAAACAGATAAAGAAAATTCATTAAAAAGAAAAATAATTTATACTATTCTCTTAAAAGTAATCAAATAAAAATGTTTCAGATCAAGTGATACTTAATAAATACAGAAGGAGAATAACTGTCTAATAATATTGATAAGCTTTTTCTTAAATGTTATATAAGTTTTGGTATTCAAACTATAAGAACAGAAACCAAGACTAAATGCTATCTTGAATGTATCTAACACATAATCATTGGTGTAGCATCTATCAATAGTGATTGGAATATAAACTCAAAAGAAAGACTGAAGTAAATAAAGAAATGTATTCAATCATTCCTAAACTATTACAGTAAATAATCTATTACAAGTTTTGTTTCATAGCATTCAAAGAGTAAAACAAATTTCTCAAATCTTATTCTAAACTATTTAATTTATACCCAGAATCACTGCAGATGAATAGACACATATTTCAGCAATAAATTAAGCTAAGTTTGGTTTTAATTTTATGGCAACTTTGTAAAGTCAGTGTATGATAAAATGTATTAAACATTAAAAAATGAAATAATAGATAAGGAAAAATGAAATTTAAATTATTATTCATTAATAAAAGTTTTTTTTAACTTAATATTATATTTCTACTGACATTTACAAAATAGTACCCCACCTAAAATATCTATTTTAGTTGTTATTTCCATTACTACTGGTAGTAAACTTATATCTTTAACAACTCTGTTATTTAAACCCCATAAAATGTAGCTTGACAACTTGAGTATGTTTGCTCCAGGTAAATATATTCTAAAAACAGATGTGCTTTAGTTATACAGATTCTTTGTGGATTGTATCAGTCCTTAATTCTTTTCCATTCAGCTTTCAATTTAGCACAAAATTCCCAAAGAATTATATTTAACTAAACTATTTGCATTTGTAAGAATTTAAATTAATTTTGTGCATGTTATATTTTCAAGCATTGCATAATCATTACAATCAATTATACAATAAGTTTATTTCAGTTACATTTTCATCATACAATTAAATTTGTATATAAAAAGATTGAAGAATTTAAATATGGTTACTGAAATATTGGAGTATATCAAAATTATTTTCATCTTTTAATCTGTTAGAGTTCCTGTACATTTTTAAAGCTTATGTAATACCCTACATAATATTTTTCTATGATTCTAGCTCTTCTGAATATTTTTGAATACTGGTGATCAGGTTCTATACAATCATATGTTTTAAAGCTTCACAATCAATAACTTATTGTCACCCACTTCTGGATTTTATTTAAAAAGACAAATCACCACTCTCAAAGCTCTTAATCCCATTTTAGACAGTGTAATCAGATATTGTTTCTTTATATCCATTTCCATTTCCCAAATTTAGTTAGTGGTTTTGAGGCACAGTTTAAAATAATGCCTCAAAATCACCAGAACCTCAATACTTGCATCTACCACTATATAATATGAAAAAAAGATACAGTTTAATAATATTGATGATATAGTGGAATCATAGATAGTTTTTGGAGGTGTACCTGAAACAATGGCAGTGGTAATATTAATTGTTTCCCTACTAGGAAACACTTGGCATTCAAACATTTACAAGCTGTGGTGTAAATGACTAAATAGTGAAAATACTTTTGATACACTATAATAATATTAGAGGATATAAGATTTTATAATAGGTGGTTAACTCTGTATTTTAGTGTTATTTTGTTGAAAATGGTTAAATATATTAGAAAATAATATTAAAACACTGATGCGTTATTGTTAACACTGAAATATTTTTGTATTTCAAAATATTTATCTTTTGTTTTACATAGTACCTTTAGATAAGAAAAAAAATAAACAGAAATGTAAAAAGTTTTCAATATCAATATAAAGTTAAGTTTCAATTTATTGAGAGGATTTCTTTTTAGTCAATGGAACAATATAAATATAATCTGAACAACAATGACATGAAATAATTCTTTCCACATGAAAGTGGAAAGAATAGAAGTAAAAAATATAGATTTCAATTATTATACAGAATATGAGTATTCTCTATAGGAAATTTCTAAACATCATGTAGGATAGATATCATTAGCATATGAAACTTAAATTTTGATGTGAATCTAGCAACAGGTTTGTCTAGATAAACTTGAGCAAATGAGATTCACCTCTGAATAAAAAAAAAAATAACAAAGAACATCAACTGATAATTTGATGGTAAAAGGAAATTAATTGGTCAGACCAATGTCAAGAGTGAATGTAGAAAAGGTTTAGAGGGGGAGTCATTTTGGAATCAATTTAGGTGTGGTGCTTTTTGGGTTTATTTGCTATTTGGCAAAGTTGATGATATGAGCAAATTTTTTAATCTAATCATTGTTATGCATATTTATGTAAATATTTAGGCAATGATTGTGGTATGATCCATCTCCCTCATTAATGGATCTGTCCTGATATATATTCAGAACTCTGCTGATATACAGAATATATTAAAGCTTATCAGAATCTAATCTGATTCTTTGAGCATCAGCTCAAGATGAAGATTAGAACTGATAGAAAGCAATTGGTTTTGACAGATTTCAGCAAAAGGTGTGTGACTAAGGCAAGCATGGTTGTGTGAATGGGGCTAGCCTTGATTTTCTTTTTTAGATCCACCTAAGTTGCATCAGGGTGGTTTACTGTGGAGCTCTCCCCTGGTTAGGATAGACAAGCTTTGTGTACCTAGTTAATGTTAAATGTAGTTCCCAGCTGTGTCTTTGGTTATGATGCAAGTTGAGATTCCCAACCTCCCCAGTTTCTTTTCTCCCCATGGCCATATTTAATTTATCCTTTCCCATCCCCTTAGCAAGAGAGACTCTTCAGTTTGTCTAAAGGCAGAATACAGCAGCCTCTCTTTTGAGAGTTGGAGGGGTCCAACTAACATCAGTTATTTTTATTTTGTTTGTGTTGATATTTTAGTTTGTTATTTGGGTTCATCCCTCCCTGCTCATTGTAAATCATACATAGATTTTTATATATACAATATTTATCATCATGAAAGTTTTATGTCATGGTGTGCATTTTGTAGGTCCCCTGAGTGTATGAGGTATTATGGTATATGAAGGATTGAGTGGAGATAGATGGGTTCTTTTGGCAGATATGCAAATTGTAATGAGTGAATAGGTGGTGAATCAGATTAGCTAGGTATAGGATAGTAAGTGACAACCAGCCTTCACCCATTCCCCCCCTTAAGGCCTTGTGCCAAAATAGTATATTTTATACAATAAATCTTGTATATTAAAGCTTACTGATAGGTGATACGTATTGTCTGGAACAATTCTACTACAAATTAATATACTCTCGTTGTTAACCATTTTGGAAAATGGCTAATTTACTATGTCTAGAAAATTTATTATTGATCCCAACGTGTTTGATGCCAAACTGGAATATTGTCACTGGAGAGTAACTTTCATGGACTTCTTTTATGAGCATTTCGTGGACACATCTTCAACAATACTGGACAGGATCTACATTAAAAATATATGCTGATAATAATTGATGAATATTTACAGTTTCCTTTTGCAATACCCTGCCTTGATGTATCCTTTACAATAGTCATACAGGCACTTTGCTCAGCTTTTGCCCTCTTCGGGCTAGAAACAGAAACAAGGTCTCCTTAGGACGACTACGAGGAAACCTTGAGTTCTGGTTCCTCAAGTGGTGATGAGCCCACCTACCTACTAATACTTCAGAAGACAAGCAAGCCACTCGTAGAAGTTTACGAAAATGCAGAAGGATCAAATCCAGCTTTAGCGAGAAAGTGGAAGAATTTCATCATGCCCCTGGCAATCTGCCATGGTCTCACAGACAGCAAAGGATGCTTGCTCAATTTAGGGACTTCTTCTCTTTATAAGAATAAGGCAGGGGAGAATGTGGTATAATCTATCTCCACTATTAATGGATCTGTCCTGAACACATATATCCAGGAGAACTTTGCTGATATGCAGAGTCTACGGGCAATTTTTGCCAGAGCCTATAGGCTCGGAACGCCCCACATTAAAAATGGGCCTTGTGCCACATCTTGCCTTGTGGGGAGGTTAGTAAATAGGGAGTATATTAAAGCTTACCAATAAGCAATATGTATTGTCTAGAACAATTTTACTACAATGATATTTACAATATAAGTTCCAATTCTATTAGGAGAAAATTAATATTTACAGTTTTTATTTTTTTATTTTTCAGTATAACATTAGATAACAGATCACTTATGAAACATAACTGTCTCTGCTGTATGTGTGGGGATTTTTAAATCTCAAAATTGATGTTACATTTTTTCAAAATACTATATGTACGATTGAAAAGTAACTGCAATTTTCTAATTTTCTAGCAATTAGTTCTTGTTTTTAAGAACACCGGGGAACACTCTGTCCCCTGAAATTATTGCCCTATTAGTCTCTTACCTCTTTTGGTAAAAAAGCTCATTTCAGACAAATAATATGGCTTCCATTTCACCAGGTCTACCGACAACATGTTAATGGCTATCATTGAATTTGTCTTCAAGCCTTAGAAATTAATGACAAAGCTCAGGCTGTGGTTCTAGATAAGTTTGGCATGCTGGCGTTCTTCATAAGCTCAAGGGCTGTGGTGTCAAGGAACAAATATTTGGCTTAATCCAATCATTTCTAACAAAGTGTGTAATGAAGGTTGTGTTGAACAAACATGCTTTCCTGTTGTCATCAGTTTCTCAACTAGGTATTTATGCTGATGACACAATTTATTCTGGTCTTAGTAGCAAGTCCAACAATCCTGACAAAGTAAAACTGGCAACTGCTTTTGAAAAGGGCCTCCAATCAGTGGTTAGCTGGGACAAGAAATGGCTTGTAAATTTTAATGTCTCCAAAACAAAACTGCTTTCATTTAATCACCACAGAAAAATCATCACAAAAAATTTATCAGCATGACTGATGCTAGACTCCAGGAGAGCAACACACTACACCTTCTGGTCTCACATATTCCACTGACATAAAGTGGAGCAACTATATTGAATCAATTGTTATGCCTGCTGTTAAGAAAGTTGGCTCACTGTGTCATGCTAGAAAACTTTTCTTGTCAGAATCTATTTTGCACATTTATAAATCTACCATTTGTCCATGCATTGAATATTGATGCCATATCTGGTCTGGTGCTCCTGTTGTATATCTCAAGATTCTTGACAAAATTCAAAGGTCTGTAATGTATTTGCTCCTAACCTTGCATCTCAACTTCAGTCATTTTCTCACTTATGTGACCTGGCTTCCCTCTGTCTTTTCTACAAATATTTCCAAGGTAACTGTTCTAATGAACTGATTTTCCCTCTAGCCTTGACATGAATGTAAGTGTGTTACTAGATTAGCAATTAAGTCTCTGTTTTACTATTTAACTAGCTAAATGCAACCACCTCTTCCTTTCTAACATTTTCTTCTCTCACATGTCTCACCTGTGAAAGTCACTTCCAATTCCTTGCTCCCCTGCCACCTTCAATCTTCAAAAATTTAAATGCAACATTAATCACCATCTTCTATTTTCCTGAACCCTGTTCCTTTACTCACTAAAGTATTCTCATTCGCTTTCATTCTCTGTAGCCTCTTGCATCCTAGTGGCATTATTGCTTTGCTTGGGTTGAAACAATTAAAAAAAAATTTATGAAACAACCTCCGCACAAGCACTAATGTATATACAGAGTATGGCAGAAATACCTCCCTCAAAATGGTATCACATTAGCTAGATCAGTGATTCTCTACTGGAGTCTATATGGACCCAAAGGTTCCATGTAACATTACTGGGGGTCCACACAAAAAACCTAGAAGATTGGGGGTTCACCATAAAATTTTAGTGGTCTATAGATCAATTTCATTTTGGAGCAGTTGTCACAACTGAGCTTTGGAATTTCTACAGTAATCTACACCATATCAAAATACTAAAATTCAAACAAGCAACTCTGAAACTAGCAGGAAACATAATCAAGCAATGTAAGTTAGTGTCCTTTTACTCTACTGGAAGTTTTGATTGTAAAAGTTGAATAAAAACAAAGAAGGATATATATATATATATATATATATATATATATATATATATATATATATATAAGGAAAATTATATAAATATTATAATTTATTATATAATTTAATATATTAATAATAAATAATACAATTTTAAATATTAATAAAATAAAATATTAATATATTAATATTAATTAATCAATATAAAATATAAAAAAATATAATAATAAAATTAATTTAATATATAAATTGTATAAGGATTATATATAAAGAAAGCATATACATTTTCTATTTCTATAATACAATTGCTAAACTTATCTATTAGTAAAAAATAAAATAAACTATTTTTTTAATCGAATGGTTATGGGGATCCAAAAGAATTAAGAGTAAAAGTGGGCCATGAGGAAAAAATGGTCAAGAACCACTGAGCTAGATGAAGACACCATTGCCACTAATGTCTTAGCATCATGTGGGAGTTATTCCTGCCACATCCTGTATTTATGTATACAAACATTTCATATACAATTGTCGCAAAAATCATCACAAAAAATTTGTATATTAAACACTTTTCACCAACTATATTACATAAGTAATAATATTTAAAGTATCATAAATACATCATCTAAAATATTTACGCACAATTTGATAAAAATTAGATTTAGTGTGTATATTTAAATTTTAATATGGTAAATAAGAGAAAGAAAGCAATATTTTGATAAATTTACTCCAAATATACTGCATCCACCCCCCCAAAAAAAACCTTTTTGAAAATTACTTAAATAAAACTCAAATAATGAAACAACAAAAACCTTAGTATAGGCAACATTATTAGCACAGTTACAATTTTCTCATTGTAAAACATAAGAATTCATGTATTTATGAAAAGCTCATTAATATACAGTTTCTTGAAGATTCCGTTTTCAAAAATTCTATGCAAAACACTTTTGACTTAGAAAAACAAAAATTTAACAATTAAGATTTGTCTCTCATGCATGCAGCACCTGACATTATGCCAATGACAAAAAAAAAAAAAAAAAAAAAGAGTGTAGCCCATAGAAGTAAAGTGTAAAGTGTCATAAGAAGGGTGAAGGGTATAACAAAATTGCCAGTATCATCTTCCTTAGAAAAATGCATATACCATTATTTAAAGACTGGTATTGTAGTGAACAAGTGAAGAGGCCATAAACAAATATTTTCAGAACAAAGAATTCAGGATAGTGAGGATTATACTGAATGACCCCAGAGTGTCTACTAAAATAATTGATGTATTAGAAGCTGTAGGTAAAAACTTTTCTCAGCAAATGCTGAGTAGAATTCTTGAAAGAGGAGCATTGAAAACATGATATGCTAGAAAGATCCCTTTTTTGCAGCCTCACCATTTCAAGACAGTTATGTGCCATGCATGATACATGCTTAGGCGATCATGTATCTTTTGATACATGACCGACGAGGCAGATTTTTTCCCACAGTAGGTTGCCATTTCTTTCTGTGGTAGACCAGTTGCTATCCAAGGCTATAGAACTCGGTCTGTCCTTTTATTTACACATAGCTGGGGTGGGAGAGAAGAAGATTCATATCTTTCCCAAGGGTATTAGCACGTAAATGAATGTAATGGATTCAAATGGATTCCAAACACGGTTCTGATTTTTCAGTCAGAGCTGATATCCATTACTCCAAAGTGCCTCCTCCACCATTTCAAGGCATGTTTGAAATTTGCTAAAGATCATGTTAAGAATGATGAATTTTGGAAGAACATATGGTCTGATGAAACAAAAATAGACTTATTTGGTCCAAATGGCATGTCACATATTTGAAGGAAAGATGGTGAAGTTCATCTACTGAAGAACACTGATATTTTGAGCCACAACTTGAAGGAGTCTGCAAGAGAACTGAATCTGGGATGTTGTTGAACCTTCATGCAGGACAATGATCCTCAGCATATTTCAAATTTCGTGAAAATATAGGTGGAGAGAAACAGAATTGACCTTGATCTGATAAATTTGTGGAGATGGTTGAAAATGAAAGTAAGGCAATGGAATCCTAAGAATCTCCAAAAATTAAAAGTTAGTTGTCAAGAGTGGAAGAAAAGAAATGAAGATGTGTAACAGCTTGGTGAAATATTACGAGAAAATATAGAAAGTTATCATTTTAAAAAGACACAATATTGACTATTAAATAAAAGTGCTAATGATTTTGCCCTTAGTAAAGATGCAAATATATACACTACATGCAACAAAGATAATGTAACATTTTAGACAAAGCCAATACTTTAAACTAAACAAATAAGATGACCAACCCCCTACCAAAATAAAATAAATAAAAAAGTAAATAATAAACAAATTAACAAACTACAAAATGCACACATAAACACAAGTAAATGTAATAATACTCAACAATAAATAATTAAGTAATCAATAATAACTAATGAGTAAAAAGTTAACACTATAAAATAGCTACAAATAACCACATTCAGATTCATAAATTTCTATTCAATAGCCTCTAGAATAATTTGAAACATAACCATCAGGATAATACAATAGACCTTACTACCAATAATGCACTATTGACCAAACATATATAGATAACACAAAACATAGCCTGAAAATTGGGTACAAGCATGAAACAAACTATGTCCACTTTTTCACACACACACACACACACAGTGCTAAATAAAACATGTATACACTTACCATAAATACAGATATCAATATGTGTGTTTATATCATTTATCTAAGTATAAACCCTGTTTTAAAATAGTATTTAGCTCAATGAAAACTATTCAGTGAGGAAAGACTTATTTCAATAATAATAAATTTATAAACAGACCCTTGAAATTCTTTCACAACTTCATCTGACTTTCATATGATTTTATACTTTGAAATCACAACGAAAATCATTGAATATCTTTACCACTTTTTAATAAGAATTTAGAATTATTTTATTTCTAGACAAATTTCCCAATTACATTTGAAAAGCATATTTTAAAACCCAAAGTGTACTACTATACAATAGTATTATTAATGACAAGAGCTAAGATAATCTTTGTAAAATTTCTCTAAAATTCAGTTTTTGATCTGTTCTTTTTGCAGACAAAAGTTTTCAAAAGAGTGAATTAATTGTTTTCTGAGATTAAAAAATATTACTCAAACAATAAGAGAATGAAATTTTGAAGATTTCAGCTCTGATATTAATAGTATCATTTAAAAAGTATAAATAAAATATATACATACACAATTTAACTCTTTTCCCACATATTTACTCCTGTAGCTGGGTGAAGTAAAGACAAAACAAAACTACTCTTATATAGTTAAGTAATCTTATTATAGTTGAAGTTAAGAGATTAATTATAGTAGCAATAAAAATATTCTAAATATAAATTAAATAGATGATTACATTGTCACAAAGCAATAGTTGTATAAAGCACTCTTATACAAGCAATAGTTGTATAAAGCACTCTTATACAAGCAATAGTTGTATAAAGCACTCTTATACAAGCAATAGTTGTATAAAGCACTCTTATACAAGCAATAGTTGTAAAAAGCACAAGCTTACAATTGATCCAGACTAATCTTTGAGTAAAATATAGAAAACTTTGCTTATATGACAAAATGAATACTTAAGTATATAAACAAATACAACCCAGGTTAGTTATATGATCTTAATAATAAGTGTGTGAATAGACATTACTTAAAATATCCAAGACTGACAATAAGTCAAGTAAAGCAGGCATGTCAAACTGAGGGTCCCCTGAAGGCCACATGGTCACATATGTGTTGTCATGAGGACCACACATGACAACCAATTGTGCACAGTACAACTAATTGGAGTCATTTAATAAAATTTATTGCAGAATATTTTTCTTACTTAAATTTAGAAACACACAATATGCATACAAATGTTTTAGCAGAATTCATGTATACAAAGTAATGAAGTAATTTGATAAATAATAAAAATTTTAAACAACATGCACTTGCAGTTTGTATCAGCAACAAATACATTGTACAAAAATTACAACAGTTCAAAACTGAACATTTATTTGCCACTATTCAGTCAGTTTTAGTTTTTTGTCCTGAAGCTTGACACCACTTTTTGCTGACAATTTTAGGTATGTCTGGCTTAAATATCTGTGCAGTTTTTATTTTGATCAGAGATGACAAATATTGATTAGTTAGCTTCATTCTCTGAGAAAGTTTTGTTGATTTCATGAAGGAAAATAACTGTTCACACACATAGATTGGGCCATACATTACCATAATCTTTGTGGCAAACTTTCTGAAGTTTTTAAACTTTTCAACAAGATATGAAAAGAACCCAGGTATTCCTACTTCAAAATTCTTTGCTCTGCATGTAGAATCCAACTGCATTTTTAATAGTTCCATCTGCAAGTTTTCTGTTTTGACAACATCAAAAGTGAATGATGCTAAAAATAATGCAAACTGATGTTCAAAAGATGAGAAATCACTAAATCTTTTTTGAAATTCCTTTGGTAACAATTCCAGGTAACTGTCATACTTAGCAAAGGTAAGTACAGTCTTGGTATTGGCAGTGTTTTTCAGCTCTTTGCATGTAAGAAAATGAACTAAATTTTCATTTAGCAACTGTGACTTTCATAAGCTTAGTTTTACAATGAAGCACTTGATGTCATCATACAAATGAGTGATAAGTTTGTTTTTACCTTGTAGTTTTAAATTAAGATCAGTTAATTGTGCAGCAATATCCACTGAAAAAGCCAGATCTTGGAGCCAACTTTTTTTTTTATTTCCTCTGTGTTTTGTTCTTTCACATCCAAAAACATAATTCTTGTCTCAAAATATAGAAACTTTTCAACACTTTATAACATGAAAACCAGCGGACTTCTTTATAGAATGGAACATCAGTGACCTAATTATCCATATCTTCCAACAACTGACTTAACTGACAGTGTTTGAGAGCACGGCCTCTTTTATAGTTCACAATCTTTGTGGCCAAGCTAAGATCATTATCCAATTTTTAAATCTGTGAACAGAAATTTTGTTGATGAATAATAATAGTGAACATGTGCAAATGATGAATGAATCTGGATGCAAGTTTTCTAGTTTTTTTTGTAACTTGGCAGTAACACCATTATGTTTGAAAACCATATTCACAGCACCATCAGTAGATAAGCATGCAATTTTCCTCAAATCAAAACTATACTCATGCAGAACCTGCTCAACTCTCTTAAAGATGTCCTGGTTTGTTGTAGTGTCATGCATAGGGACCAGTTCAGTCAGTTCTTCATAAATATTAAATTCACTGTCACAGGCCCTGATGAAGATTACAAGCTGTGCTATTCCAGTGATGTCAATGCTCTCATCAATAGGAATAGAAAAATGTTCAAACATTGATGACACAACCTTCAACTGTTGTTTCAAATCACCTGACATTTCATTAATCTGTTCAGCAACAGTGTTCCTGGTTAATGAAATGTCTTTTAAGTTTGCTTTCTCTGGTCATACAATTTCAGCTGTTTTTACAAAGTGTTGCTTTATGAAATATCCTTTACTGTAAGATTTCCCACTCATGGCCATCATTTGACCGAGTTCATAGCTTGCAGTAATGGAAGTGACATTCTGAATTTTCATTAAAAAAAAGGTCTGTTGCTGTGTCAAGTTAGTCTTCAATTTCTTGGGTTTTGAAACACACATTGAGCCTTCATATTTATCATGATAGATGGTTTGTTTCATAATGTCTTTTCAGGTTGCACTCTTTTAGCATGGGAATGAAGTAGTTGCAAATTAAACAATGTATCTTTTCATTCACTGTTGTGCAAAAATACTGTAATTCTCATTTTTCTTGAAACACTCACCCTTCTTTATTCAATTTCTTTTTTCTCTTAGCTGGAGGAGCACTAGCCATTTTAGGTTGAGGTAATAGGAAAAAAACTAATTTTCAAAATTGATGATGCAGAATCTGAAAAATTACTGCTGCATTTAAAATACAGCTAAAAATAAAAAGAGATAAAGCAATTTTGATAACACCTCTAAAAGTTTTTTTGGTTGACATTTCAACTTTAAAAACAAAAACTTTTGAAATTTTGAAAGAAAGTTTTCTGTTTACAACTATTAATGAACTGCTATATTGTTTTCATGATGTGATGGCTACTAGAGAGAATTTGTTCCCACGCTATTTTCTCAGCCACCAAGAATATCAAATATTTGCTACAATTTTTAAAATAATAGCCTAGTACCATACTCAGTTAAAGTTTGTCGATAATATTAAAATTATTTTAAATAAATTTATGCAGTAAATGGTATTCTTATTTGGTATTCTATTAAAAGAAATCAAAATGTAAAAAACATGTGATTTATTTTCTTCAATACTGTAATTTCTAAATTATAAAAACTGCAATTTTGGCTGTTAAATGACCAAATTAGTATCCTTTGTGCAAGCTGCAGGTGTACTTGTAAAGGGCATGCTTGAAGTAAAGAACTTTAACAATAAAACGGACATTAAAAATTGAAACAAATGTGACAGTGCAAGTCTATCAGAAACAAAAAACAGCAAAAAGCTAAAGAGAATTGCAGATTACTTAATAAATATGCATTTCTGTATACATAATTGAGTCCCCAATTTTTACTGCATGTTTTATTGCTTCATTGCAAACACACTTTGTTACCATGGCTATTTGCTTTGTCTCTTTATTTTCAACTTTATCTGTCTCAGCAAATACAACTCACTTTTACAAGATCCAACATTGCACCAACAATAAATATAAAAATACTACTTTAAACGCAGAAAGAGATTCAAGATTCTTGGTTTTAATCTTTTCTTCATATGTTGTCCCAATTCATTTTTTAAACACGTCTCAGAGTTAATAAGTTGTTGTTTTTTCCATGATATAAAGTCAAATGCAAAGCCATTCATACAAAAACTTTTCTATTGAAGAAAGGTGGTTCAATTTAGCCATAGTCTAATACAGTTATTTCCAAAATTTTGATATGGAATTTTCCCTGTAATATTTTATCATATGATTCATGAAGAAGTGTTGAGCTAAAATTATTGTCAAGTGATGAGATTATCACTAGATACATGATGATGTGGGAAATAATGATCATTATATATTCTCCTCCATAAAATGAATGAAAACTATAGGAAATATATGAAATTATGGGTATGAAAGTAGCTGGGGTCAAGAAAGTATTTTTATATACTGCTGCTGCCTGCTCCTACCAATAATTTTCAGAGCCACCAAAGTGTTATATCTATAGTTATACATGATACTGCTGTTTACTCCTTACCTATTATTGTTCTTTCAAATGAAACTGATCAGTCCTTTCTTTTCTGAATGATGTTGAATCAGATTTCTAAGCTAAAATCTTAACAAATATAACAAATTTGTAGTGCAAATAAGAAAGCCATAAAACAGTAATAATACTTTGCTTTCTAAATGCTTTTATAATCATATGTTTTATTTGTATTATCTATTTTTAAATCAGTTATAATAAATTTGATGTGTAGGATATATTTACTCAGTTTAATGATCAATCTATTAACCTTTTGTGAGATTTTTGTTAGGCCTTCTCCCTTTTGGCTAGAATATCTCTACATGAATACATGTTAACTTTGTTTAAAACATGTTGAAACATATTAATCATAAATGAATATAAAAAGATTAGATTCTACCAAGTACTGAAATACTGCTTGTTTGATTCATAAATTGAATATCTGAAATATAAAAATTCAAAATCTATACTAAACATTTATCAGGATATGTAGAAGCAATTTACATAAAGTCCTGTCAACAAGTTTAAGATGTTTATAGTAAACTGCTCACCAATGTCCTCTGAGAGTGGCACTGGTTTATGTTCTTTCTGTTGATATTCAATTGTAGTACTTGTATTTTTCTGTTAATTCTGAATTTCTCAGCAAGCTAGCTCCAGTTCATTTTTCCAGTTCATTTAAATTTTACTTATTAAAAAAAAAAGAAAAAAAGTTAATTTTGATATATTTACAACATAATTTCCTGAACTACCAAATAAATTTAGATACTTTAAAACAAGATGGTTATGATAATGAAAATAAATATTTAACTTTTTCCTTTTAACTTTTTGAAGTTCACTTTTCATGCATGATCAACAGTTTCTAATAAATTACTGTTTATTTGTTTAAATTTGTTTATACTTCATCAATTCTAACAATGACTGAATTTTTTTCTCTAGAAATTCCAGTAATGACAGGCAGTATATTAAATGAAACTATCGCCCGAGTTATAAAAGTATAAGTTTTAGTTTCTTAATAACTATAATAAAATTTGATACTTGCAATATTACTTTAGAATATGGAATTTTCACAAATGAGATGTTTTATAGACAATACACATTCTCCATAATATAAAGATAACTGATAAATTTACTACTGAAGTAATATATAAAAAAATGCAATAACTGTTGTTATCAATTTAACTGCACAAGCCTATACTTTGAAATTTCTGGTTCAAATAGATTTTATTATAAGTATGAGTGTCATTAAAAACAATGATAGTTCTAATCTAATTTTAAAAGTATTAGTTAGAATTCCAAGAGATTTTACTTTTAAAGTACAAATTGTTTAGAAAGCCAATGAAAAAAATATTATAGAATTACCTTCTCTTTACCTACTCTTATTCCTCTTTCAAAATGGTTACTCATCTGGATACACATAGAAAGCAAAGAGTTGTTATACATAGAATTTCTAATTTGGAGAAAGAGAAAGTACTATAAACATTCACAAGGGGTTAGTGAATGTCTATGGAAAGGCTGCACTTGATATAAACACAGCAATGAAATGAATCAGTAGAAGTAATGGCAAACCAAGAGTGAAGAAGGAGAAACTAATCTTAGTGACAGGGTCAACTGTGGTAGGCCAGGTGCTGCTGTAAATGAAAATAACACCAGACTTATGCTTGCATTACAAATAACAGAAGAATCTCTATAACAAAACTGTTAAAGCCTTCAGGTAAATCATGGTAGTACACACAGTTTAGTATAGCCTTTTGACTACTCAAAGGTCTGAGCAAAGTGGATTACCAGAATGCTGACAAATTTTATAAAAGAATAGACAGTGTACTTTCAGTCTTTCATTTGTTTTGGCTCATGAAGGAGGCACTCAGACTTCAGAAGTTCATCAACGATGGTGAGGTGAAAGAGGCAAGCCAAAAAGCTTCTAGAAGTATACATGGCCTTATTCAAAGATGAAATATTACAATTAAAAAGAAGAAAGTATCAAGGATTAAATTTGGAATCCTGAAACTCGTATTTATTTTGGTATGTTTGTGTTCTTCTGTTAAATCTGTTTTAATTAAATTACAAACATTATCTTTTAACCAACCTTTGTATTTTTATATTTCACCAGATTTTGAGTAAAAATTCCATATCAAAATGAGTACATAATTTTTATTAATATTGTTAAAGTATATTTTCCAGTTTCTTTTCTTTCTTTAGTGTACATGTTTTTGAAATATCTCCCAATTACTGAATTAAAAAAATTAAAAATTATGTGACCACCACTATTTTCTCTACAGTAAGAGTGTATACTAATCATCTGTAATCAGTTTTCCTTGTATTTCTTTGTTATTTTACCTGGCTGATTTTTAGTATATACATACATATAATATACTAAAATAGATAAAAAGCAATATCTGCAGAAAGCTTAATTTAAAAGGGTTATAGCTTTTTTTCCTTTCGAATATTCCCTTTTCATCTGTTTTTTTAAATGAGAAAGTAACCCTTATATTCAATAAAGAAAATAAACAATGAAACTTACTAAGAAGTAAAGATGTTAATACACAAAATACTTTATTTTGATATATTGTACTATACTTAACATTCAAATTATACACTCTCCCCATATGGTCATATATTATAATATAATAGTTCTTTGAAATGAAATCTAAAATCTAAATAATGAAGTTTAATTGCTACTAACTCATGGCAAGCCTATAGGAATTTCCATTTCTTTGGAAAAAATGAAAGTTAATTAAATAAATCAACACTATCATGCAAAACTAAACTGTTTTAAAGCATTTTTATTAGCAAAGGAAGCAAGAATAATATGTTAGTTTTTTTGTTCAGAAGAATTTGATCCATTTTAAAAGTTCAGTCTAATGATTTTAAGCTTGTCAAAGGACTTATCATTGCCAAGTCTTTCACTCAGAGTATACACTCATTTACAACTTGAATGCTTTTAGTTGCTATATAAACAGTGGCTTAATATCAAAATAACTTATTTGTATTTGAATTTGTCAAATTCATTCATGTAGAAAGTTACAAAAATCAAAATTATTCTTTTGCTCATAATTAATACTCATCTGTATGATAAACTAACTGAACGATAAGAACACATATCTATTAAAATTTTTAAAACTCTTTGTTAGTTTATCTTTTTTTAAAAGCTTTGTCTTTAGTAAAAGATAAAAAGAAAATATTTAGACTTAAATTCTTCATTTCAAGTAGTTGGTTTTTATTTTATTTTTATTATTTTTCTAATGGGATTGGTTTAGCTAATAGGTAATTAGGATAAAGAGAGCTATAACTGTAGCTCATGGGCAACTTTTTGAGTCGGTGTACATAGAATATCTATGGCTACTAAGTTTGATCATCATAACAAAATGGCATTGCCTGACAGAGATCTGTTGAACATAGAAGAACCTGAAAACAAAGATTTGAATAAAATGCTTTGAGGCACATACTAGAATAAAGAAGTTACAAGACGACCAAACACCTGAAGAAAGAAAGAAATCAGGAATCTATTTTTGGTCACTGTGGGATGCGGAGCCATTAGGAAGATTTTGTTAATGACTAACCCGACTGAAATTGAAAACTTGACATTTAAGAAAGTCAAAGAAATAATAGTGAGAAATATTCAACTAAGGAAAAGATTGGTCATAGCCAATTGAAACAAGAATTTGTGGAGCCTATAAGGAAATATATAAGAAGGTTAAGAGATACTAGCAAATATTGTGAATTTCATGAACTACGACAACAAGGAATAAGCACAGAGGAAGAATTAATTCAACTCCAATTGGCAGAAGGGCTGTACAACAACTCTCATAGAGTAAAAATTTTAGAGTGGTTACAGACAAATCAAATGACTTTAGAAGTTTGTATTGACTTCATACAACAAGAGGAGTTAATTGAAAAATTTAACACAAATGAAAAGCAACCTGAGCTCTTGGACACATGCGATAAGAAGAACAATGATAAAATACAGATATTGTAACTATAAACATGAATCAAAGAGAGTGAAAAATCCAGCATGGAGACAGACAAGTAATAAGTGCAAAAAGAACAATCACTTTAAAGTTGTATGTAGATGGCAAGATACCGATGTAAAAACTGTCAAAATAATACACGATGATGTGAAAAGTCAAACAAAATGTTTTTTCAATAGAAAGGAGAAACAAAAAGAACACCTTCACGAATATTAAATTAAACAGTGTAGGCTCAAAAATGCAAGTTGACAATGGAAGCAAAGTGACTCTTATTCTGAAGAATGTTTGGGAACAATCATCAAAACCAAAATTAAAAAAAAGCTTAGTAAGTTTAAGACAGTTTGATGGAACATGTATAAAAATATTAGGGTCTTTTCAAGGCACTTTTCAAACAAAAAATAAATTTGAAACCATCACTATTATAGTTATAGACTGTATAAAAAGTCACAGTTTAGTAGGAATTGATTTGATAAATATTAATAGCACATGTTTACTTAATGCTATGAATATAGGAGGTCCCAAAACTGGAACATTAAAAACTATAAAGCAAGCCTTAAGTTAAAAAGAAATATCAATCCATCGTATTTTGAAAGCCGTAGGCATCCCATTTATATAAAGCCAATGGTAGTTGATAAGCTACGAAAAATGATGGAAGAAGGCTTTCTTAAATATGTAGAACCTGGAGGCAGCAAATGGGCATCACCTATTGTGGTTTTAAGAAAACTTAATGGTGATTTTAGAATTTGTGGAGATTACAAAGTAGGTGTAAATCATAAGATTTGTTCAGATTCCTACCCTATTCCAAACATAGAAAACATACTACATTCTCTGGCAGGAATGAAATATTTTACAAAAATTGATTTAAAAAATGTGTACCACCAAATTCAAATAGGAAAATTTAAGGAAATCACAACAAACTCCCTCATAGGCTTACTTAAATGGTCCTGCTTACCATTTGAAATTAAGACAGCCAGCTTGATTTTTCAAAAAGTTATGGAAAATTTTCTAGAGGGGCGAATAGAAAATATGATAATTTATCAGGATGATATATGTTTAGGTGCAGCCAATGAAGAAGAACTGAAACCAAAAACTAAATTTGTAATAGATAAATTGAGGAAGGCAGGAATAACAATAAATGAAGATAAGTGTATATTTAATTGCAAAGAATTAACATTCTTGGGTTAAAAAATTTCAGAAAATGTTACTTTACCAGACCTGGTGTTAATACAAAAAAATATTAAATGTATCTTCTTCAACTAATAAAAAAAATTGGAATCATTTCTAAAATTAGCCAATTTTATAGCAAATTCTTGTCAAAATATTCTGAAAGAATTGAAGCCTTTTCTGAGTTGCGAAAGAAGACTAAGGAGTTTGAATGGACTACTAACCACACCAAACAGTCTTCATTAAATTAAAAGAAGCTCTACCTAAAAAACCCATGGTCAAGATTTTTTACCTTAAAAAGGATGTTACATTAACCTCAGATGCAAGTGGACAGTTTGTATCAGCAATTTTTTCCCCAGGAAGAATATCCACTGATGTGTCTTTCGAGGACATCGATACCAGCTGAATTGAACTACTTTAATACTGAAAAGGAAGAACTTGCAATTGTATTGAGTATGACCAGACCAAGACAATTTTCATTAGGAAAAAATTTTTTTGTTGAGATCCAATCATAAGCCCTTAGAATTTAGGAAGAAATTGCCAAAAGTTACATCGCCCAGAATATTAAATGGGCTATGAAGTTAATGATTTTTGATTATGATATAGAATACGTGAAGGGAAACATGATACCACACGTAGATGCATTGTCCCAACTACAATTTGAAAATGAAAAAACGAAAAAAATATAAGTTGAGGATGAATTTTTACAATGGGTGGAAACGGATGTGTTGCCCAAGAATAGACTAGATGGAACAAGATCAAGTCAAGTCAAATTTTATCTAGAATAAGGAACAATAAATGGAGTAATTGTTCAAAAGCAAAGAAACCAGACACAAACTATCAATAGAAAATGGTCTAATTTGTAGTAGGGATTTAGTCATACCACCGGAAAAATGTAGAAAAGAGGTAATTAAAAGTGTACATGATGATGATGTGCATAGTGGGATAACTGTGACACAAAAACAGTTAAAACTGGAAACATGGTGGCCAGAACACACCAAAGATGTGGAGAATTATGTATGCAAATGTCCTAAATGTGCCGAAATGAAGAATTTTCATCACAATAAGTTACACTCTTGGCCTAAGGAAACAGAACCATAGTCTAGAGTTCACATGGATTACACACAAGTTAACGGGGTAGGTTTATGCCTAATACTGGCTGACGCTTTTTTTGCCTGGCCTGAAGTTTTCTGAGTTCAGGATAAAAAATCTATTACTGTAAAACAAATATTACATATAATATTTGCTAAAAATGGAGTACCAAAAACATTAGTAACTGATAATTCTACAAATTCTGTGATGAAAGTCTATGATTGTGGTTAAGGAAGATTGGTTGTGTCCCATATAAAACACCTCCTTACCACCCTCAATCAATTAGGATTGCTAAACAAACGGTTCAAACAATAAAAATGGGATTGAAAGTATTTTCTTCTGAGCAAGAAAAGATTGAAACTTTCCTACCAAGATTATTGTTGAGCTACAGAACAATACCTGCACTAATGGGCAGACAGATTAGAGATCCATTAACCATGTCTTATTCTTTTAATGAAAACATATGGTACAAAAGAAATTAAGCAAACAAGCCAGAAAAGGTGAATTTCATAATGCAAAAAGAATGCAAGAATGGTAAAAATATTGTTGCCCATGCAGATCAGTTAAAGCTAACCAAAATTATGAGGAAGTACAAAGCAAAGCTAGTTCAAATGACTATGTAGATGAACAAGAAAGCAGGGCAGAGGAATCAATGGATGATCAAAGTTCTTCAGAAGACTTGGAGTACAAAACATGGGACACTGAGAATAAAAGGACTAGATCACGGTCCCCCATAACGAGAAATAATCGTGAAACCAGTGAGAGGGGGAGGGAATATGGGAGAAGCCGTAGATCTATGCAGGGCAGGAAACCCCAAAGATTCAGGGAGATGTAATGAGATTGGTTTAGCTTATATAGGTAATTAGCATAAAGAGAGCTACAACTATAGCTCATGGGCAACTTTGAGTCAGTGTATATGTAGAATAACTACATTACTATGTTTGATCATCATTACAATTTTTTTATTCTTTCTTTTCACTACCATTCTTCTACACTATCAAGTATACTAGGATAGTTACTAACACTTGACTGGCTCTCCACTTTACTTTTTTACTTTACTACAAAAAAAAAAGAAATAAAAGATGAACTCTTCTGTTCTTTTGATTATTTGATTTTAAAATATGAGAGAAAACCTACCATTTTTATACTGTGATCATTTTGAATTATGCATTTCTAAAATGAAATAAAAATATTAATATACCAGTTTCATTTTTGTAAAGCTAATTTATTTTCATATATGTATGCCTATTTATTTGTATTTGTACACAAGGACATGCTAGTCATAAAAATGTACAATACATTCAACACAACTATAGAATTTTTAAGACAGGTAGTTGATAATGTTGGTCAGATAATTAAGTGGGTAGGGATATTAACAAAATTTTGCAACTTCTTCACAGCATTATTCTCTGCTCCTTTCCACTTTCTTGGCTCTTGTGTTTCTTTTTGTTTTAATTAAAGTCAGTCATTTTGCTGTTGCTGTCTCAAAGCTAATTTGCTAAATTAAATATTTTATTCTAGTTCCTATTTAACATTTGTCTACATTTGAGGTGAAAGAATAGCCATTAGTTAAGGTGACACTCAAAATTGTTGAAAAATAGCTCATTTCAATTACTTAAGGACTGCAGTTCAATTCCCATTGCTGTAAATATATGAAAATTTCTTGTATCCATAAATTTCTATCCCGCCTAAGCAAATAATTGATCTACACTGATTTATGATTTAAAAACAAAAATAGATAAATAAAAACAAATACTAATAATATTAATTGAATTGTTTAGGACAGTATTAATAGAGTTGGGGATAGTTCCAGTAAGTCAATAGTTTAGTTCATTATAAATAACAAGAATAAAACAATTTTAGAAATAAAATCTGTTAAATTCAGAACATAAAGAGATGTGGGTTTTACAAATGTTAAAAGATATATATTCGGAAGACAGATCTAATGACACATAATTACTTCTACTTAAACAGCAGTCAAACATCTACAAAATCTTTAAAGTATTAAAGATTTGCAAAAAGAAACTCCCAGAAAATGATGCATGTTCATTTTTTTTATTACAAGCACCATTTTACAATCTTTTCCCTTCTCTTTCTTTGCACTCAAGATAAGTTTTTAACTACTTTAATTACAAAAATTGTCAGTTGAAAAGATAAAAATTATTAAAACTTTTGGGCTAATCAGTGAAAATATTTAATGTATTTGTGTACATAATTATCAGTGTTGAAAAGTAAAAACTGATTTTTTAAAAATCGTAATTTAAACATTTGAGATGAGTTTTTGAAAACAGAAGTAATTACAATTCGGATAATAAACATATGAAGAAAAATCATCAAATGTCTGAAATAGCTTCATATGTTTGAAGCAATATTTGTATACTATAGGAATGATGTTAGTAGCTCTTATAAATGAACAGGATAATTTGCAAAGTTGAAAATTGAGAGACAAAGCAGACAGCCATAGTAACAAGGATAGACTGTTTGCAAAGAAGCAATAAAACATGCAATAACAAATTTGAGAAAAATATTACAATTCAGAATAAGTCTATCAAA
The DNA here is from genome assembly GCA_964036315.1 of Acanthosepion esculentum. Lineage (NCBI taxonomy): Eukaryota > Metazoa > Mollusca > Cephalopoda > Sepiida > Sepiidae > Acanthosepion > Acanthosepion esculentum. The sequence goes on along the minus strand of OZ038499.1, from coordinate 89,300,708 downwards.
AACAAAACAGTCACCAAGTAAAAACAAATGAATGTAGATCAGCTTATACATGTGCATTGATGTATATGTGAATGAATATGTCAAGGAAGAGTTATATAGGCTTATGTGGGTTATCCTATTTGACATTGCTAAAAAATTGTCACTAGGGGGCACTTCTTAAGTCTATAAGACAGTGTGCATTTCTCTCTTTTACAGCTTTTTAACTCTGGCTATGAGATGTAGTTCATACGTAGGTAAAAGTGTCCCCTACTTGGGCATGTTCATTTTCATGTTTTTTTACTTTGACTTTTTGTACTCTCTCTCTCACACGCACAAAAACAAATTCTTATTATAGCTAGTTTCATGTTTTTTCCTTTCATCACATGTAATTCCTTTTGTAAATACATGCATTGTCACTTGTTTCATATTTATGTTACTCATTTTTACTTGGACTCACATCGAGTCCACCAATATTGTTTGTGGGATAAATTTATAAAAAAAAAAACAGCAAAATAATAAACAGTCAAATGGAAGAGTGTGAAATATCTTTAGAAATTGAACACCTCAGCGTTGAACAGAGTAGTCACACTTGAGCACTTACAAACTGAGAATTTTCTGAAAAGTTTTTCTGGCACAACGTGACTATTACAGATATTTACGCTGAGCTTAGTCTGGCACAAAGTTAAAAGTGTAGGACAACCAGTGAAGACTGAACTCATTACAGTAGTAATGATTTGCAAGACACATTTGTTAGCCATTACTCCATAAGAAGGTGGCCAATATGACAATTATATTAGGGCCACAGTTTTCAAACAGAAATAGAAAAAATAGCTACTCCCTTCCTAGCAGATCCAATATATAAACAATGAAATTTATAATTTTTATAGACTAATATTCTAAATGATTTCTCACCATTAGGTCTTAAAGAATCACTGATTATACTAAAGCACCTAATCTCAAACTATTTATCTTTGACCTTCTATGGTATATGAATTCAAAATATACTAGCATCATTGTTGTTTGGGGTTTAAAAAATACGTTGTTATAATTAATAGTAATCTATCAATTTACATGTTGAATGAAATATTTTTATTTACTTAATAAAGTTTTCATTAAACAAAAATTAAGTAAAACAATAAAAATAAATTTTGAATGTGAAATATGTATCTTGAGAAAGTCATCATTAACTTTTGTATAACTGAAAATCAATATAAAACTCTAAAGTTGATACCTCCAAAGATTTGCTAAAAAATGAGCATACCATGATGAAAAAATGACCCCAATATAATAAAAATAATGTTTTCATATCAAAATCTTTGTTATTATTAAGCAAGAAGACCAAAGGATTTTTTAATTATTAAATTATATTTTTTGTCCTTTTTAGAATGTTCAAAATCTTTTTGTAAAATAGGACCCCCTGTTACTAAAAATCTGCTCTAAATCATAAAAATAAGACATCATTTAATTATAATTTATTATTATTTATAAAGTTTTAAATTTCTGTATTACTTTGTACTTGTTAGATGATATCATTAAGCAAAATCTATATTTACTAATCATAAATGGAAAAGCTTACTAAAATTCAGCAATCCCCCATTCCACCCCAGCAATATTTTTTTAAAGAATTTTGAATTTTTTTTTGGGGGGGGGGGGGGGTACATAAACATGCCAATTTTTGCAAATACGGATGTCCATACACAACATTATCAAAAAATAAGATCGATAACTATAATAGATTTAACACCAAAGTACCTAAAATTTCTGCGATATTTTAAACTAAAAGTAAGTAATATTTGTTCAAATCAGATTAATTAAACTTTAAATCAGCTAATATTCCTCAAATAAAGTTTCAGGAAGTTATATTTTATTTTTAAAATATTTTTTAGTAAAGAGAATTACCTTGTGCTGATTGATGGTGAAAAATGGTGCTAAAAACAGTGATTTTAAAAAAAAATTCCTTCCAGTCAATTTAAATTAGTTTTGAAATACAGCATTTATTGGAAATATTAAATTTAATCTATTAGCTTGAAATTAAAACTAAAATAAAATGTTCAAGAAAGATTTTTCATTTTTAAAAATTCATATTAAACCTTAAGTATCACATTTCTCTAAAGCAATAGTCCATTAACACAACTGGCTTTGATCACTTTTTTTCTTTTTTGTTGGATCAATTTCATTATGTCAAAAGGAAACTGTTTTGATTAAACTAAATGAAATAAAAAATACCTCTGCTATATACCTGATACTTAATATCCATTCCACTCCAAGTTCTAACAAAACAAATTAATTTATTCAGCTGCTGCAACAATACTCAAGGACTTTTTTTTATTTTGCACTGATGGCTGAAGCAAACAACTTATTTTCTATTTGATAAAATCTGCAACAGAGATTTGCTAGCTGTTTTGTTCATAAAACCAAATGTTGTGGGTATGCTAAAATCAAAGAAAAAAGTTTTGGGAAATGGTGTTAACAAATAAAACAAAAAGGAAACAAGGAAAAAATTCTTGATAAAGTGGAATTTGTCTTAGAGCTTTATCATTGCAAAGATCTTTTTCTGTTGTTATAAGCTACATTTCTCAGCTATACACAATACAAGCCTTTTTGGTCAGTAGAGTTGACAATATATAATTCAATCTAACAAGTGAAATGCTCAACTATATACAAGTAACTCACCCAAAGGCTAAGGTTATTTTTATATGCATTAGTATTACAGTACCCTCTAAAAATTTAAGAAAAATCACTCAAAGATTGAGTTTTACTTAAACCATACAGGATATAACTTTATTAATATTTAACAGTGAAACTGGAATTCAAGTACTCTTTAAGTTAGAACATAAAATATTTTGAAACATAATTTCATTAATAAGTTTCATATAGCTCTGTCATTAGTAGTAGTAATTATTAAACAAGAGTTGTTTCCATGGAATATAATTGTATCTTCTGACACTTAATTTTTTCATGTTTAAAAAAATATTAACTTAAATATTACATACTCTTGTTTTACTTCAAACATCTACATATATAAAAGACAGCATGTGTCCATAAATGTGTGTGTGTGTATGTGCATATACAATAATTTTCATAAAGTGTGCAGATACTGAACTCTGATCCTGTTTTTTGTTTTTACATGTATGGTACTAGTTATTATACATTTGACTGATCATATACCTGAAAAGCATGTATGTGTGTATGCAGGCATATGGAGAAAGAAAGAAAGAAACTAAAATGAATAGAAAATTTTAGTAAATAGAACAAATATAAAACAAACCTTATATCTATAGCTCTAAAGTAGGTATCTCCACTTGCTCAGTGAAAAAAAAGCATAGTATGATGAAAAAAGGCCCCCAAACTTAAACAAAAACAAAGTTTTATCATCAAAATGTCTATTATTAAGAGGAAAGACCAAAGTATTTTTTATTATTTTATTAAATTTTTTAATCCTTTCTTGCACATTCAAAGTTTTGGTTAAAAATCTTTTATTTTTTTTTACATCAGCAGTCAATGTAATATTTACAATTAGTGTTTTTGCACTTTTTTCAGGTGAAAAACATGCTGATTTGGAAATCTTTGCAAAAATCAAATAATTGTCAGATTTTAATGAAACTTTCAGAACTTATTCACAAATGAATGAAATTATTTTTGAGATTTTTTAATTTTAATTTTTTTTTTTTAGAAAATCTTGTTAAAAAAATTATTTTTTTAATGTTTACCTCCACCACCACTTATTTTAATTTCATGAAATTTCAAGAAATTAAATTGCAATTTCAAAATTTGTTTTATTAGTTAAAAACAGGACTCCTTGGAGAATTTAAATCATCAGTGTCTTTTGTAAAATAGGACACCCAGTTACCAAAAATCCACTCTGAATTATAAAATAAAAAATGCAATAAAACTATGGGATTATTTAATTAGAAAAGCTTTCAATTGTTTTATAAATAAGATTTATTAGAGACATTGTCTCAAGCAAATAAATAAAATAATGAATTTTTACAAAAATTGTTTTCCTTTTTTTATTTTAATTAATAATATTGTAAAGCATTTAAAATTCTGCATTACTTCAAGGGGGTTAGGCAATATTGCTATTAAGTGAAAACGATAAAGAATCAAAAATTGAAAAACTCAATAACAGTTGTTTACACCCAATATTTTTTTTTTATTTTTAATTTTATTATGTATATAAAATATTATGTAATGTGCCTTTGTTTGGAAGTATGGTCAACCATACACAACATAATCAGAAAATAAGAGCAATGACTATAGTAAATTTAAGTTCATTATTCCTAAAATTAGATTATAGAGAATATTTTCCAACATTTTTAAGATTACTGAGTACATAAAAATTATATAAAAAGATGCTCACCTGGCATTTTCTTAAATTATGTTTTAAGAGATAAAGTCTCTGTAGAACAACAGTAAAGGTGTTGACAGATTTTATCATCACTTGTTAAGTGATCTACGAGTTACAAGTGCCGGGGATAAGTGCGTAATCACCACTACTGTTTGTTTTAAAAAATCCACTTCTTTGATATTTTAAACTTAAAGTAAATAATATTCAAGTCAAATTAATTATACTTTGAATCAGCTAATGTTCCTCAAAGTTTCAGAAAAGTATATTTTATTTTTGGAAAAATTTAAAAATGAGAATTAACTTTTGTTTACAAATGTGTCAAAAACTAGCCTATTTTGTGAAAGCAACCAAAAAGTTGAGATTCCAATCAATATAATTCCTATTTGAAATACATCACAGTATTTTACTTACTGGAAATAGTAAATTTAGTCATTTAGCTTTCAATTAAAGCTAAAATGAAAGCTTCAAGAATGCATTTTCATTTTTTTAAATTCATTTTAAACCATAGGTATCAAAAATTCAGTGGTGGTGCCTACTCAAAAGTATATATTTTTACTAGATAAATGACATCACATCCACAAAATGAAGAAAAGATAGATAATTTATATAAATAATTTATTTGCCATCAAAACCTTTTACTGAAAAACACTTGTGCAGATAAAAGGTATTTTGTATATTTCTTATCCGGCCATAGTTCAATAAAGTCTACTGTAAAGTACAGTTTAATCTGTTCATATTTCACATTTTGACAAGATCAACAAACATATCAACATGTATGTACAGCTGTGTTTATACACATTATTGTCTTGTGTAAGAGATTTTTAATTTAATACTTATGATGCTGCATTAGCTATATTGGCAATAATAAACTTTTTGAATACCTGTCTGTCTTTTTCTCATTATTAGTCAACAATTCACTGAAGAAATATTTTTAAAATACATTTATTTTCTTCTTAGCTCATTAATAAAAACTATAATATATCTATTTACAGAGAGTGGCATCAATACAAAATATTTTCCAAGTGATTTACTCATCATACACATCTGTTTTTTTTTTTTGTTTTTTTTTTTTTTTCATTGATAGTTTGTAAAAATATCAACACCACCTCCAGTGATCATTTTGTTGTTTATTAGAATATAGAGATATGCAGCTTACTCTGGTATAAAGTCACACTCATGGAGTACTCAGTGAAAATCAAACTCATGAGCAATGGTCCACAAGGCCAGTTTACTAACCACTACCCCACACCAGATACATGATGACATGCATATGTTTGAATCCAAGTGTAACAAGAATTTGATAGGAAGCCAAGATTGCCTGTTCATACATGCTACTTTATCACCCATCATTTTGAAATAGCATTTGCTAAGATTTACTAATTATAACTAGTTAGGGTTGCGTTGGGTAGATGGTTCTGGTGTTCTTATTCATAATTAGAAAGCTGAAATAAAGTACCAAGTTAAGAAATGCCCAGTAAGATTAGAAGCAATAACAAGATAGAACAATAGCAAAGAGTAAAGTGGTTATTATAAAAATACCTGCTTGAATGGAACTCCTATAGAAATCACTTAGGACTATTCTTTTAAATATTCCACCACAGTTAAGTTCTAATAAAAATCATAAATAACCAGATATATGAATACAGGAATCCCTTGATTAGTGCAGCTAATTTGTACATTGGTAACTATAAAAAAAAATCAATTTTCAATTAATACAGTTAAACAGAAGAAGGTTTTACTGCACTAATTGAGTATTATGTATGCACTAATTGAATTTTGGTATATAAAAATTTTAGCGCACTAATCAGAAATGCATTAATCAAGGGATGCCTGTATGTTCTTTCACCATTTTTAGCGGCGTTATTTAAAATTGAGTAGACAGACAAAAATTGCTTAAAGTTATTATTTACAAACTAATTCGCTTGTTGTATCAGATTTTTAATATACAACTGTATTCATTTTACAGAAATGGTCAAAATGAACTTTAAATTTGGGAAGATTAGCAATAAAATTTTAAAAATAAATTACAAAATATAATAAATAGAAAGTATAGACCTACCACACTGTATTTCCTTTAGAAAAAAACTAAAATATTTTAGATTCCATTCAAACTAGTTTACTCAACTTGATTATTATACTTGCAACATTTCAGCCATTGTATCTTTCCATCTTTTTTAGTTGTCCATCATATTTAGTAAACTTCTCAGAATATTTAACCAATCCTTTAATCAGTTAGTGGGAATTGACTGTTCTCCTTCAGTTTTCCATGATTAAGGGATATCTCATGTCAGTTAACTCTCTAATCTATTCCCCTTTATGTCATTTGTCCATTTCTTTCACATAACGAAGATGCACAAGCACTGCTGGAACTCAATATGATCTGCCAATGGAAAAAGAAGATGAAGATCAACTAAACTTTCTAGATGTACTAATGATTCACAGAATAGTGTGAAAAACATTTGTATATCATAAGCCAAAATTTACTAGACAATACATGAACTTCAATTCCCAACATTCATGCAGAGCTGTCAAGAAAGTTATTGTCTGCTGCTTTCAAATTCATACCAAATGATCAGCATTAGATATACCCTTGAAAACAATGACTACTCTGCAAGCATAACATCAGCTTACATAGACAAGGACAGAGGAGTCAAAGACAACAATAAAAAATCTGCCATGGTCTATTAACATAAAAGGTACATCATCAGAAATTTTGAGGATATGTAGTCAATACAACATAAGGATGGTATTCAAAAAAAGTCACAACCTTCAATGATATCTCTCCTGAACAAAGCCCACCTTCGAAGGGAATATGATCACAAATTGTTGTATTTCATCCCATGTGGTTTTGGCATGGGATACAAAGGCAAGATTGGCTGCACCTTAAGTCTAAGGGTTGGGGAAGATCAGAAGATTGTGGTCTGGGGTGAGACATTGAAATCAGGCATACCTAATTAGGAAAAAAGGGTGGAAAAATTGATCATGGATCCCTGTGGAATGAAGTCAAGATAACAGACAGAAAAAAATAGTTACGGTTAAGGCAACTGAAAAAATCCACACATATGCTGACATTAGGTTTAACGTTTCAAAATTATACCACTGGATAGTCCAAGAGACATATAGCTTAGTGGATTAAAGCATTAGTTTCATGGGAATTGTAAATCCAATCCTTCAGTTGGATAGAGAAAAGTCATAATTTGGTTCAGTGGAAGAAATGGACAAGTGACATAAAGGTGAATAGATTAGAGAGAATTAACTGACATAAGACATACTCTAATCAAAGAAAACTGAATGAGAACAGTGAATTTCCACTAACTGACCAAAGGATTTGGTTAAAATTCTAAAAGGTTTACTGAGTATGATGGATACCTGAAGAAAGTCAGAGGGTACAATAACAAAAATGCAAGTATAACAACCAAGATGATTATACTAGTCTGAATGGAAAAGTGTGATACAATTTATAAACCACAAATTTGATACTATCCATTGATGTTAGTGTCTAAGCAAAAATATCCCAGTTTTTTATAACTACAAAAAATTCTCACATTCACAAACAAATTGTTTTTATTTTTAGTACAGAACTTACAATAAATTCAAATTTTTTTATACTATTTTAAACTTAGATTGACTTCAACAAAATCAAATAGTTCAAGAATTACAGTTGAATTACATGATTCAATATAAAATGCACATAACAAGAAATGTTATCAAAAATTAAGTTTGGATCAGAGTAAACAAATTGCATTTAGCATGTGTAGATAAACTGGCTGATAAATGAAAAATCAATGGTAATGTATTATCTGCCAAATAAAATTCATATATCTCTTATATTTACAGACACAGATGGTCCTATGAAATATCAATTGCAACTTGGTTGACACTCAGCCTGTAAAAATATTGTAAGGATTTTTTATGGTTGTCAACAGCTGTGAAAAAATAATCGTGAAGACAATAGTAGCTGTCCCAATTGATTACAGAAACACAAGCACTGAGAAGGGATTATCTTTTCAATGATGCTTTAGAAACTTGGTAAACTATATTGAAAGTGAAAAAATTATTAATAAACATAAGATAGTGAAATAACAATGACAAAATTAAAAAAGAAAAACATACTACAGAAAAGTCTATCAAGTAATTAGATAATGTATTTATTTTGGTAATCATTTAAATTTATTATAAACTCAGATGTAGTATATATAGTTTATATTTATTTTTATAGCTAAAACTTTATTTAAGTTCATTAGCCTGGAAATCTACTCATCTCAAAAAATGCTCATGAAATTAGTTATCAAATTTTCAAATAAGTTAATCATTTTCTCTATAGACATTACAATTTTAGTTTGTATTATCATTGTCCTGGAATAACATTATTCTGAGAATTACAGCCATCAAATCAAAATCAGAGACTATCTTGGATCTTGTTCAAATATTTCTATAATTATAATAAAACTTCTCAAAAGTCACTTATTATTCTGGTCATTTTTCAACAATTATTTTCTTTTATTATCTTAATGTTTCATTCTGTACATCTCAAATAATTTGGAAGTGACAGTTCTAATGAAAATTTTACAAAACAACAACCATGTTATAGATCCGGTTTTTTTCAATAATGAAAGAAGAGGAAATGATAAATAAATCCATGGTTTTATTACTTAAAAACTTAAAACACAGATCCCTCTTAAATGTAGCTACTTGTTAAAGGTGCATGTGTATTGAAAAATTAGTATCCTTATTCAAACAAGTGATATAGTTTTAAGTAACTTCAATCCCTTACCTATGAAGTCAGCAATCTTTTTGCCCTGCAATAAAGATCATCTATTAAAGATTGGATAGTGGACCAGATAAATGCCATAAAGAAGCTTAAAATGTGGGAATTATTCATTTAAATACATCAGGTTATGTTTTGTATCAGATCACTGAATAATGTATGAAAAACATCATTTGTGCTTAACCAAGGATGCCAATTAGAAATCAAAGAACTTAATTTAGCTACAATTTATTTCAATCAAAACAATTTTGAATCTATTTTTTAAAACATAAAATGTATGAATATGGTGCATTGAATGATAGTATATTTTAAGAATAAAAAAAAATCAAATCAAAAAATACCTGGAGCCAATATAACAAAATACCTTACATGATTCATTAATGTGGTCATGTGAACAATTCAGAAGGAAAACTGTTCACAGGCTGAATAAGCATAGTATCCCAATATTTGCTCAGGGGTTGGTCAAAATCCTTTCACAAGCTACATCTGGTCTTACATATTTGGTCAACCTTAAGAAATAATTAATCACTGACCAATCCAACATTAAAGTAACAGGTTAAAAGACTTGGATATCTCAAGTGAACATCATTTGATCTGGTGAAACAAAACTCTGTTTTATTCATTATTTGTACAAAGAAGATTGAATATTTTTGAAATTTAAACATTAATAAAAAAAGATTGTATATAAATTTATAAGCTTTAACAAATGTATGAAATTAATAAAGATGTTCACTCACAACATTCATAGCTACATTTAAACATTACAGAGTCAAAATAGTTTCTTCCAAGTTTTTGGGGGTGCAAACTTATTTTAGTGAAGCTGGCAAATAACGGTAGTAATTTCATCTTATGTTTGACATGATTTTTGCTTAGATAAGATTGAATTTTATCACAAATGGAAAAAAATAATGATTTTTTTTTTGGAAGGGGTCAGGATTCATTGAGTTGCAACCTACTCAGCCCATATAAATCCAGCACTTTTTCAAACCTTTTTTTTTTTTTTTTTTTTTTTTTACACACTTATTTGAATCTGAATTTTATAGCATTTATTCAAATAACTTGTATGAAAATTAGAACATTTGTCACTTTTAAATGAACACATTTTACACTAGAATTATTAGGTCACATCTACAAATTAATGAATAAATCCTTGAGAGAGAAGGTAGGTAAATAACTACTTGAATTTTCCAAACTTTGTATACGGACTTGTATAGCTGAAAATTAATTCCAAGCTCTGGTCACAATGAATCTTCATAGTTAGAGAAAGGGTTTTTGCTTGATAATACTATAACCTGCTTATTTAATGATTATTAAATAGATTCTAAATAGTTATAAACATATAATACACAGGCTTTAAATATGATTTACAATCTAAAAGTATTGTTCCAACCTGACCACCATAAATATATAATATGACTGCAGTTCACTTACATTACTATTACTTTTCAGTAAAAAGAGATTTATGCATTTTCAGATTCTGAAACAAAACTCAGGCACTGATTTGAAAACTTGATTATGTTTTATAGTGGGTCAGCTACTTAATTTTAAAGGTTATGTATAATGTTTATGAAAAAAGTAAAATTAGTAAGGGAAGCAACTCTCAATTTTTATTACAGTAATAAAAATGTCTCCCTGAATAATAATTTATAAAATTAACCCTTTAAATTATCTTAATTATTAAAAAAAAATCACATTTTAAATAACAATAAAATTACTCAATATAATTTATTGAAAAGGATCATTCATGAAATATTAACTTTTGGACAAAATATTCAAAATTTTTTAAAGGAATGATGATTTAGATATGAACAAAATTATTAGTAGTCAGCTCTAATAGATTTTATTCTTATAAAATATCCAAATTTTATAGAATCTGGATATTTTTGAGTTAATGCTTTAGAAGACATTAATGAGATACTACCTAACCAAAAATATTAATGTTTAATTTGGAGACAACCACGTTTGTATAAATATGGTATTTGAATAGTAGAAAGATATTAATTAAATATTAAAATTACATTAGAATGACTGGCATTGTTGATAAAAAAATAAGTAATGAAATTTTAAAGTAACATTTTGCTATAGCATTGCATTTTATTCTTTACATAAATCTAGTGTAAAATTTACAGGCAAAAAAATACAATCAAAATTTAAGGCTTTTTTCATCAATTGAAAATTAGACATTAACATTTGCAACTGATTCATACAATGTGGATACTTTTCCATTGATACTGCATAAAAATACTTGAATGTTGTAAAATTAGACATTAATTTTACAAGTTTTTAACCTTTGCAATTGGAGATAACAACATATATAATCTTTTTGAGGTACAAAAAGCCATGTTCACAGCATCAATAATAGATGAATACTGAAAAAATATTTGAATATTGATAAAATTTAATATCTCGATGAAGTGATTCTTAAATATCTGGTCAATCAACAGCCAACAATGATACACTCATTCACACAAATACATACTACATAAAACTCAAAAGAATAAACCATTAAATGTTCATCTCTCAGCTGTCTTACAGTGCATGGAGAATAGAAACTTTCTACTAAATAGAACAGAGCAAACAGATGAAGTATTTAGGCATACCTGTAACCATTTCAACATTAGCTTACTCTTTTCATCATGGAACTCTTTCTTGTCTTTTGCTATTATTGTAGAACATTTGTGAAACCATCTGAAAGAAACGGCAATTGTTCTGGCTGACAATCTATTTTAACAATGAGTAGGGATTAACCTCTGATAAGCAGTGATGTCACAGCTTAACTGTCAGGAAGAGTGGCTATTGTCAAAGAATCTTTCCAATGGACCTTACACAAATAATCACCCAGTGATGAGCATGCTTATATTGATTAGAGGATTTTTTATAAACATTGCAAAGTCTGTTTTACCATAAGAATATTCTTTAGTATAAGTTACTTCACTCTTTTTGCTTTTTATTATACTGTTTTTATCCACTGTCCATTAAACTAGATCAAATCATAATGAAGAAACAATTTCAAATGATTTTAAATTTGAATTCTTTTCCTTGAAAGTTTGTTTTTCATAAATGATAACTAATCAGATTGCCAAAACAGTTATGATTCTTATCTTTAGCATTTCTGTTAGTTTTTTTCTTCCCATTTTAGTCCACTCTGAATTTTTTTACTAACATAATAGTAGTAATAATATGCTTTAGCATTATTAAGTTCTGTATACTTTTGTATTTTATTGACCAGTGCTTTCTCAATTTATGTCTCAAAAGTAATGAATAACAGTAGTGCTATTAAGTCTATTCTTTCTATTCACATCAAGGTAAACTTGTAGCATAGATAAACCTGCAAGTGTTACCTACTTGACCTATCAAGTACTGTTGGTTAAACTTTGACTAACTTGCCACCCACCCAAATCAATTTATTTACTGCAGACCCTAGAAGATATTTTTTCTGTTTTGTGTCAATGAGAGCTTGATTTATGACATCTTCAATATCTCCTAATAATTATAACATACTTTCCTTTAGCTAGAGTGTAGCTTTGCGCTCAAAAATGGTGTACTAAGAGTTAAAATACTTACCTACAAGGAAAATACTTTAATACAAAGGGATGCTGAAAAGTTCTCAGCTCAACCAAGATAGAATTCCAGAAACATTCAGATATTTAGTCAGATTTTGAGAAGTGGGTTAGGTTGAAAATCTTTCAGTTAGCTTTAAGCAACAGCTCATATATTGTCTTTAGGTTGAAACATATTTGATGGGCAATATTCTAGACTTCATTGTATGTTACTCTTCTTTCTAAGCCCTCGCAAAGTTTTCCTCTAATTTTTTAAACCAAGACAACTAAACATCCTGCTCACCCTTGACTACTGCCCAACTAAATAGTTTTTTTCCTGCTTAACCATATAAATCTAACCACCTTTTTTATTTATTAGTATATCTTCCATAAACACATCATCCTGAAACTTATCTAGACCTGACTCCAGCCTAGGTCATGCAAATATATTTCATAATATCATTACTCTGATTTTTCTAGACTTCAGCTCTTCCCTAAATAATGTAAATGATAATATCAATTTTTACACTTTAGTATAAAGTAACTCTTGTGAGAAGAGTACTAACAACTGCCGTTTAACATATCTATTAATTCACATATTCACAGAAGCCACAGCAGTCTGGGGATCGCTATAAACTGCACACACAACACTTTAAATTTCCCAAGAGACCACATTTATTGATTGTTTCTAACCCTTGCTTATTCATCACTTGGCTGCCTGTACACCATAGGTGTCACACAGTATATGATCAGACTGCCACTCTAAACTTAATTCTTTCTTCAGTGACATATGAAAAATGTTACACATGTGTACACATACACACATCATTCAATAAAAAGAAAACATTTGAACATATTACAAAATAATTACCATATTTTTCAGTATATAAGACACACTTTTTTTACCTTAAAATTTAATATAAAAATCTGTTTGTTTTTAAAATAAATTTTAAGAATAAATCCATTAGTATAAGGAGACCAAAGCAAGAAACCACATATAAATTTATTTGCTGAGTTGTTGTATAAAGCAAAATCATCAATAGCATCTGGGTTAAATGTAAAATATTTTACTTGTATCACTTATTTTGCAAATAAAAATCCTCTTTAATAAACATTTTTTTCAATAAACTGTACTTAATATACAAGTTAACAGTGTTTAAATTTTTACTGCAAAAAGTGCTGAAAAGTTCTCAGCACAACCAAAATGTGATTCCAAAAGAAATTTTGATGTTTGGTCATTTGGTTAGATTTTGAGAAATTGATCATTCTGAGAACTTTTCATTACCCCCTTGTACATTAAACTTTAGTTTAAATGATATTCTAAATTAAAATTTAAAATGAATTAATAATGAAATATTATACAAAATTTTAAAATAAAACAACTAAGTGGATTATTTTTACCTAGCTATATACAAATTCTTGGATAATAAATCCCAAAATCAAGTGGTGTAATAAAAATTACATAAGATAAAACTGACAAATCAATTTTCATAATACTCATGGAAAAATCCTTTAACAATGCTCACGTATTCATATGCAATACAATGAAAAGAATTAGTTTAAAATTAGCAAAAGATAATGTAAAAAAAGATACTGTGAAAATGATAAAAAGAGAGTGAAAAGGGAAATAGATATGTAAACTAATGCAAAATAAAAATCAAGAGAAGTAGATAGAATTTTAATACAATTGCTGCTGTTGTTGTTATTTAATGTTGTAAGGATCTGAGAAAACTTTATATTGTTTATATTCTCAAATAATAAATAAGGTAGTTTTACTATATTATAAATCCTCTTCATCAGAAGATTTAAAAATTAGTTTCACACTTTTATCATGGAAAATATAATTTATTTTCTCTGTAGTCTCAATCCTAATAAACCAATTTTTCCTTTTTTTATATATATACATAAATGTGTAAAGAATCCTGAAATGTGTGTAGTATCTGTATTGAGTAAATTAAATTAATACATCAAGCCCAATTAATCAGTTCCCATTTCATTTGTCATCCCTATTTTCAATGTATTCTTTTCCCTCACTGACAAATACACATATAAAAATGTTTTTTTCTTGTAGTATTAAGAAAAAATATTTCAATATGATTCAAATAATGAAGAGCCTAAGTTCAAGCATCATTTGCTGGTTTTACCATGTACAGGACTTTCATTGATTTAGTTCACACTAAACAATTTATGACAGTAATATCAAAATGAAAAATCAAATTCAGATTATAACTGCTAAAAAGTTTTTTTTTCAGGAATGTTCAGATAATGCATTTTAATGGACAATTTTTTAATCTTTCCAAGGATACAACATCAACTCATCATATGCATTTATGGAAGAGATTGTTTCTAATTGGTTGTTGGTTAGTGCACTTTTGGGGGGGGGGGGACTATTTGGTCACTAATCCCCAAAAAGATCAAGCCAAAGACTGAAAATCATTTCAGTATTATATAACTAAAATAATCACAGACTCTGTTATTCTTCCTTTCCTTCTCAGCAGGTTAGAAGGCAAATAACTTACACTGTCCCCACTCCAGACCTTATGTCACTATGGCAACTGTAAGAAACCTTGATATCTATTGTCCTACTTGGGACTAAAGAAACTCAACCCAAGTCAATGACTCCGGTGGCATTGCAAAGAAAAGCTTTAACTTGAAGTAACAAATATAAAAAATACTCAGCAGGTGCTTAGTTAATGCATAGCCAACTTCCAAAATTCAGAGTCATTTTTAAAAACTGCAAAACATCTTTTTGAATGAAAGTCTTTTCTGAAGTTACTCATTAAGTATGGAAAATAAAATAAAATGCTTATATGTAGAAATAAATGTTATAAGTGTACTCACTAGTGTATGAAGAAGATATAGGAATCTTCAAGAATATTAGATATTATTCATGATACTCCTTAATACATAAAATATGCATTAGTTAAAAATCAATTATTTCTTACATGCAAGAAACTATAAATTTAAATGACAAGTTACATTTGTCTACAACAACATCAAACTGCTTTTTTTTCCATAAGTATTTAAATCTAATTATTTCATGATTTCATTTGTTAAGGTAACATGCTGAATTATTTATAATATCTCCGATTGATATGGAGTTATTTGGTAATGCCCATCTCCTCTCCAATTAGCATGAAAAAGGTTACTGGGTACCAGAATCAAAGAATAATCCTTAACCTGACTTTAACAAATATGGGCTGTTTTAAAGATAAAGAAATAAAGCCAAACAATGAAAAAACAATATCAGAAAAATAGTATTTATCTAATGAATTACTAAGAAAACTTCCTAAAAATTCTCTTTAAATAAAACAAAGTTTGCAAAAAAAATTAATTAAATTTTAATTTCATAAATAACTCCTCAACAAATACCTGACTTAGTCATTATAAGGTTATAGTATTTCCATCAAAACTTTATTTACAAACATATTAATGTCTACACAAAAGTCAACATAAAACTTTATAGACACAAAAACTGGTTAAAAAATTAAAAACAAGAAATAAGATTCCTTTCTCCACACACTGCAAGAAAAAATTGATATTTGGTCATCATTTTGCTGAGTTTTGGAAGCATGTTATGACCCATAACTTCTCAGCACCTCCATGTATATGAAGTATGTAACAAAAATATTTTTAATGCCATAAGAGAAGAAGCCTAAATAGATAAAATAAAAAATGAAGTGTGTATTTGATTTATAAATTACAATGACTCAACAATAGATAGAAAATGTATTTTGTAAGTCAATCTTTCACACATCAGAGAATTAACAAGAGATCAAAGAATGCACTATTAGCCAAGAAGTTCATGTTAAAGCCTATTTCAAACAACCCAATCCAATCAGAGGAAGAACTAAGTGTATGAGAAGTCCTTGAAGATCAATTCTTTCATGTATGGATTGTCAGAATTAAATGTTGCTATTTTACTCTGTCCCATATCTGACATCAAAGGAATGACTTTCAAGTATTTGTAACAGACTGAACTAAAAGCTAATCTTTTGTTCAGCAGTCATGAAACTTCAGGAAATAGATTCAAAGTTAAATTTTTAAACTTGTTAATTGCTAAAAATTGAAAACTTATTGGTATATTTTATTGCAATGGTCAGTAAACCATAGTAATATTATTCAGAAAGTTAATAGTAATACTAAAAAATGATATAAAACATAGATCACGTGAAAGTAACAATAAGCACTATAAAGCCTCGCAAAGAAAAAAGATAATAAATCCAGAGTTCTAATTACTTACCATTTCTACCACAAAAAACAGATATAATATTCTCCATTTGTTATATCAAAAATACATTAAAAAATTACAAAGATGTTTAGCAAATGCTTTTATAAATGTTATCTGAATACTGAATAATTTCAGAAGAAAATATTCATTGTTAAAATTATGAAAGTGATATTATCATGAAAATATCATGGTCCTAAGATTTATGATATCAGAATGTATTAAGAAACGATATCCACTGGTGATACTACCATAATTACATAGTTTTCATCTGATACTAACAAAGCTCTAAATAGAAATTATAGAAACAAAGCAACATTTTTAACAGAGCTATTGTGAAATACTTTCACATTTAGCAAAAAATATTAAAATTATTTTTTAATTAATAAAAGAACAATCAGCCTTTTTTCTGATTTAATAAAAAACACTGAAACATGTTTTCTATGACAGAAAATTATATCATAAACATACTATATATAACCAAATGACTCATTCTTTCTATAGAAAATTGGGCACAAATGAATTTCCTCACATTTCACAATAAATTTATTTATTGTAATTCTGACTGATAAAAATATACCATATAAAAATTAAAAGTCATATTTTTACTCAAAAAAGTATTCTACTAGCAAATTGCACTTTTATTCTAAAAATATCAAAGTTCATAAAGTTACAAAGGTAACATAAAATCATGATTTATGGGTGAACACTATCATTTTTCCTCCAACTTTTAATATGGACAAAATTATGAGCAAGTATTTGAATTTCACTCATTTGCCAGACTAAGTCACTGGATGGGTAGAAATAGAAATGGTCTGAATAAAACATATTAGAAAGGTAATAATATAAGAGAAATATGAATTTGTGTTTTTAATAATGTCATATTTTATAAAATCTAATATTAAAGCATTCTATTTTGCATTGAAACACTGTACTAGGACAAGTTGTGTATAAGAATTGAGTGTCTTTGAAGTGTGCCGACTAAAAATTGAAAAAAAAAATATTAAGGCAGCATACCGGAAGAAGAAAAAATTATTTTTAAAATCCCTAAACTTCCACAGCAAATTCTTTGATTCTATATTACTACTATTCAAGTTAAAAGCAATGTAGTTGGACATTGTCAAACATGGAAAGCCTTATTTGTATATAAAGCTTTTAAAATTTGAGTATATCCAGATCCCATTTTCTACAATTCAGACAATTTCAAGTGAGAGGTTCTGTAGTATAAAAATCAAGTTCTGGAAAACCTAAAGTGACATAAGCCAAGATAACAGAAGGCTAAAAATGACTGCTTTGAAGCATTGTAAAAATACCAACAAAACTGGCATAAAATTCAAAAATTCATGATTATGATATTTCAAGAGTAATTTCAAGAAGGTTGAATAAAACTGGTTCTTCATTAAAATGGTTTCAAAGAAAGTATTGCTATCCAAAAAGTAGCAGACCAACTCAATTTTATGACAATTTATGGTTATATGATACTTGGTGGTTTAAGTGTATTATCTGAAATGATGTGTTAAACTTTGAGTTATCTACAAATGCTCCCAACATGATACACAGCAAAAACAACAAAATCGTGGTTTGAGTGACAGTTTTTGTCAGTGATATTTTGGCCTGCTCAGTCACTAAAACTTAACTGCATAGAGAAAATAGGAATGTATATTAAAACCAGGTTGGAAGAAAATTTAGGAACACTAATCAGCTGTGGGAGAGATGAATACAGAAATACAGATAGAGTACACTGTAACAACTATCAAACAGCTTGCCCAAATGGCTAAATCTTCTGAACAAAAATTAATTACAAACTCATACTAAAACTTAATCTACACACAAACACATATAGTATTGTCAAATATTTCATTTATATTTTTTGCAATAAAAGAATAATTACAAAATATTTTATAAAAATGCTTGCTACATTTTTCTTTTGTGCTCAGGAGTGTGTACACACACACACACACACACACACACAGAGCTTTGTAACTAAATTTAAATTAATAATTTATTATGGGATTCTTATTCATGTTTACAATAAGCACATCAAAACTGAATTAACTTTTTAACATTTTTCAAGTGAATTGAGCAAACATCTGAAATACAAAGCAAGCAATAAAATTCAATTATTTGAATTATTTTTTATTTTTTGACTCAAAGATTTTTAAGTGATATATACTATAACAGAGCCTAGTCTGGTTAGATTCCTCATAAAAAAAAGTCTAAATATTTAACTGCAAAAGTAAAACTAATCTGAGATGAAGGTTTTTAAAACATTGGAAGATAACAATTACAAGTAGTTAGAGTTTGAAAAGTGTCTAAAACCAGATGTTTGGTTATTAAACCTGGATTAAAGACTCATTGATAAAATAGCAATGACAAGATATATTACCAAATATAAGAACACAAGAAAATATATGTAGGAGCTTGTGATATCCTACCAAATTATTTCCATCTATTTTTATAGAAAGAATTTTAAAAAAACTATGATTTAACTTGACATCTATTTTGGATTGGATGGAAAGTTGATCAAAGCTGAAATAGCTTAGGTCTAAGATGGCTTAATAATTAAATGTATCTTTAAACAACAAATTTGACTTTCCTCATAGAATGAAATCAAATCATATAGGCTTAAGGAGACTACCATTTTTCAATAGTAGAAACTGAACTATATGAATGACAAACATATAATATGAAAGTTTATTGAGGGATTAGGTCAAAGTATATAAATTGGTAAATCATTAAAATCTTTTTTATATGAGTAATAATATGCATTTAAAAAATAAATAGAAATAATATTTGGGGAGGAACACATACACATACATATATATATATGATGTGGTTCCAAAGGAATGTCACTGGTATAATGATTGGTTTCTGTCTTCTGATTTATTGAGTTCAGTTGTTAGTTCTCCATCATGCAGCACCAGTTTACTTATAGCAGGAGGTGCTTAAAAGCTTTGTACACTCCACTTGACTGAGTTATCTATTTTTCTCATAATATATATATATATATATATATATAAATATAGGTAACTATACTAGTGTCGAAAAACCTTCAAACTCTTGATTTAACAATAGCCAAATCAATCACGAAGGGAAAAAAAGGTTTTAAAAAAGAAAGAGCCAGGAACATGAAAGTCTGTCGAAAATAATCGCACAGATACAGGTTCAAAGCCCAAAGAAAAAACCCCGATATGAGTAAACAACTAACTAAAGAGCTCAATACAAACGTATGTCTGGCTCATTAGGTTTGACTATATATATATATATATATATATATATATATATAGATATATATATATCTAGATAGATAGATAGATAGAAGATTACAAAATTATCCTTAAGGCAAATTAGACATTAAATTTGTTTTCAAAAAGCAGTTTTATTTGGAATTGATAATATTTGATTTAGAGTTAACATACCTCCAACAAATTCAGTTTTTTTAATAACCAAATCAAAAGTATTTAAAGTATTTTTTATGTAAATCATTTAACTATATAAAAAATGGTGATGTCAATTACAGTAGTCAGTTATTAGAGTCAAGAAAATTGTCTAGCATATATCCAATATATTCTCTCAGAAATTGTGCTTAAAGTTAAAATTAAATTAATGAAGTTAGAAAGAAAATCATAAATATAAAATTATCTTACCTTCAGTGTTGTTTCTTATAAACCCATAGCGAAAATAATCAGTTGATTGTACAGGTACATCCACAACATCTCAAAGTATTTTTCAGAAGAGTTCAACTATCCCCATAATACAGATTTATTTCACAATTCATCTTCATTAAGATATAAAAAGGCTACCTGTTTTAAACATGATAATATATGTTATGTCTATCAAAACCCAAATTGTAGTTATTTGTTAGCATTTTATTTTTTAAGATAAAAGATATTGCTACATTTTTTTTTAATAAATTGCTATTTTTATACAAAGTAAATCTAAAACATGCCACATTCTTATTCAATTGTAATATTTGGGGTTAAATTTGTGCAAAATACATTAATAATAAACACATACTTTGAGAAAGTTTAATAGTAAAACAAATGAGTGATAATATATTTTTAATAAAAAAAGAACCAATATATAGAGTTAAATAGATAAAAAAATTAAGATCAATTTCTTTAGCTAATACAGGTTTGTCTTTAACATATGAAAAACTTAATAGCATAGAACTTTATCAGAATCATTTATGTCTCAAAAATATTTTTTCTTGTTTCCCCAAAATAAAAAAAGGTATGATAAAGGAATAAAGAACAGAAGCTTTAATAAGATACTTTAATTTGTTGGTTGGTTGGCTGATTTTATGACATGTCAACTGTCGTTGGGTTATTTAATAACATACTCTAAGCTCTTGGTTCAATGACTTTCATAAGATTCTCGTCAGAGTTAGTCATTTACAATTTACAAATATGAATTTTACAAATGCAAGACAAAATGCAAAGAAGAAATAATGTTTAACTTTAATTTAAATTTTCCTTTAATAAGATTATTAATGTGGCATCTGGAAGAGAGTTAAAGATTACGTAGCATTACTATTTGAAAATAAAATATTTGTTTCACATTTATTGTATCACAATATATCATTGGAAAGTATAAACACTAATTTTTTTGTGCATAAGATATTAAATTTTACAAAGAACAATTTGTACTTTTCTCCATTTTTTTGTTAATTTATAACTTTTTAAATATGTAGCAATAGTACAAACTTTTTGAATGAAAATAAAAGAAGAGATCACCTCATGAATATCTGAATTTTCTTAGTATTTTTTCTACAGGTCTATAACTGGACAAGATCTCACTCAAATTAGATCAATAATGAATTCTGCTAAGAAAATTTCAGTAGCTATCCCATAACTTGCATAAAGAATTTCTTCTGTTAGTGCTCAAAAGATCATAATGAGATATTTCTGGCATATTATACTTGTCAAATAGCCATGGTATTTTTTTTACTACTGGCTTTTATTATTAGGACCTTTTATAATATTGTAAAACAGTAACATTTGATGGTTATCAGTGATAGTTTTTAGTCATTACCAACAATGACATCTGCTTAATACCAAGTGTCAATTGCCATCTAATCAGAAGTTAGCTAAGCATATCTAAACATTTTGTCTTTCAGCCATGATCCAAGAATTTTCTATAATCCAAATTCTCTGACAAGATTCTACCTCCATTTTGCAAATAGTTTGCCAATAAAATATTCACTTGTTTATTCATTTGTTTTTCCAAAAGAAAACCTATCTTTTGGATGCTATCTGAGTAATTCTGTTTGTTTCCTAATAACAGATTTAAAAAAATTAAATTTGATTTTTCATTATTGTGTAATGAACTTGCCACATAATCCATTGTTGGTGTAAAACCGTCAAGTGAATTCTGAAAAAAAAAAAAAAACATTTTTAGAGTTTCTCTCAAAAAGTAAACAAATAGTACATGAATAATAATTTTTTAATACTTGTATAACAATTTTAATTATTGTTTAATCAATCATATAAAAATGCAACATCTATAATATAAAGGTAAGTTGTCTGTATCTGTCCAGAATTATTCAAAATCAGTATCATCCTGTCAAGGTTTTGTACCTTTTACTTCGACCTATATACATACATAAGCATAGTACATTTCAAAACTTTGTATTCTGTCAGTAAGGCACACACATGCTCTTCTTCTGGGTTTTAGGTGAAAGAGCCAAGTAAACATCTACTTACAATGTAAAATTCAAAGACTCTTTTGGGGAAGTGATCTTTATAGGATGTAATCAAACCTAAATAATATGATAGTGAATCAGCATTAAGAAAATTCAAAATAAAACAAAATTAGAGTTTCCATTAGCTGACAATCATTTAATGTAAACAAACCTCATAAGGACCAAGCAATAATCAGTTTCCCCAGTGACATTCTGAAAATTTTAATGAAATCAAAACTCAAATTAAAAAGTTTTCTAAGATTTATTTCAAATAAAATGTGGTTATTTAAGGGAAAAACATGGATTACATTTTTTTATTTTACTTTTTCTATGAAAATGTCAGAATGTCCATGTCATTAAGTTTCCTCTATGTGTAGTAATTAATTCAAAAGAATACTGAAAAGTTCTTGGCCCAAGTCTATTTCCAGAATCTGACCAAATGACCAAACATCAAATTGTTTTTTTAAAACTACTTCTCAGTTGGGCCAATAACTTTTTCTGCATTTTTTTTTTTTTTTTTATAAATGTGAGTTCTGTCTGTATCCATGATTTCCTTAAAATAATAAATTTTTAAGCTAAGTCGTTATTTTTCTAATCTATTTTAATGTGATTTGAATGAATATGACATTATTTCTTCAAGAAAATAATTTTTTTTAAGTACTTAGAAGGGTGACTTTTTTTTTCTTTTACACTGAAAGTAAATGGATCGTTACTTTTGTGCCCATTTTTATGCAAATCTTTTTCATTAATCTTTAACATCCACACTTTTAAAGTATGAAATTCTAAAATGATCAAAAAAGATAAATTGTATTTTATATTTCTCTGCAACTAAGAATTAAATTTGTAGTACTATGAAAAATCTTAACCCTAACTTTATAAAATAAACTTTTTTCTTTTCAAGTTTCTATAATAATCAAGAGTCCAGATTAGTAGTGTATTTACATAATAAATCAAACAGTAATGTCAGGGTTCAGTTTGGTTTTATATAACCATTTTTAATCAAACACCTACATTACAACCACTTTGCTCACTTCTAGTACAAAATTTAATTGTTCACAAAAATCAAAAGATTTTCTAAAGAAATGAACATAATTTACATAAGCAGTAGAAAAAATACATCAGAAAAATATATTTTTCTACAACTTCATCAAATCTTAATCAAATTGAACCTGTAAAAATATATTTTGAATTAGCATCATCAAGGTAAGATTTTAATACGGTTTATTAAAACCTATTGCAGTTTTGTCTTAATCCTTGAAAACAGGCTAAGAAATGTAATTTTTCATGTAGTATTTCATTGTAGGTTGAAATTTGTCAATACTTTTAGCAAATATTTTTTGGTTTTTACCTTTTCAGTTGTTTTAAGAAAATCATTTCAGTTTTTCTTACACAAAAAGATACATTTGTGCTTGATAGTAAGTTAAGGTTCATAATAGTTCTTTATTTTTCTGTATAGAGGGTTCAACTCAAATTGCTTAAAAATTCTGAAGCATCAATTTTAAAAATATTCAATGCTTGTCAGGTACAATTTTTTTATAATATTTATCATAATGAGCTTTTGTGTTTATTTGGAAGGTGTCTGCATTTCTGAAGCAATGTTTCATTCAATGTCCAGACATTGCTGGATTTACAGTGATCAAGTAAAAAATAGTATATATATATTAAAGGAACATATCCTTAAAATGAAAAAATCTGAAGTGATGGAAAGGTTAAAATTTGCCTCATCCAAGATAGTAGTAAAGTAGCAAACAAAAGATATTAGACTCAATTTCAGTTATTATTAAATTCCAAGAAAATTAGTTTAAAATTACCCCCTTCTTGAAAATGTTCAATTGCTTCTTGGTAAATAATGGTTGCTTGCTTTTTATAAAATGTTTTCTGCATTGTAAATACTGTGTTGTATTTCAAACAGAAATTATATTTATTAGAACTGATTTTTTTCTTCAGTAAAATCGATAAAATCGGCCATTTAGACACATTTGTAAACAAAAATTAATTCTCAGCTTTAAAAATCTTGCAAAAATAAAATATATTCTGAAATGTTATTTGAAGAAAATTAGCAAATTTAAAGCTAAATTAATCTGATATGAAGCAAATATTATTTACTTATAGCATGAAACTGTTGCATACATGCATTTCTTAATCACGGGGGTCTTGTTTTTCTGATGTGTTGATTAATTTATTGACAGCCTAACGTGTTGACAGTTAAGTATGGTGGAGCAGAATTGCTAACAGCCGGTAAAGTTAATGAGGTATTTTTTGTGTAAGAGGGGACAACCCTTAAAACATGTGACATTTTAATGATAATGTCATATATAAACTAGCATACTTACAAAAATTAAAACATTTATACACAAAAAAAATCAAAATTCTTTTTAAAAATATTTGGGGGTATTTTAAGCTTTACAATATATGATTAGTAAATACAGTTTTATTAATAACAATATTTCGTAAGAATTACACCATTGAAACTGAATTCTAAAACATTTAAAACTTTAAAAATTATTCAATTTAAAATTGTAAAAAAATGAAAACAAATCTTGTAAAAAATTAATTTTTCATCAAAAATTTTTTTTTCTTTAGACAATATTGTCTTTAATATATATTATTCATAAAAGCAATAAAACGCTTCTCTAATTAAATGATGTCTTAGTTTTATTGCATTTTTTATTTTTAGATTCCGAACAGATTTTTGCTAAGATGGTTCAATTTTGCAAAAAATATTTGGTGATTTAAATTCTTCAAAGAATTCTGCTTTTAACTAATATAATCACTAAAAATTATTACATTGAATTTTTCAAGTTTTTATAAAATTAAGGGGGTGAAACACATGTAAAAAAATATTTTTACCAAGATTTTCTAATAAAAAAATATAAAAAATAATTTAATTCATTTGTGAATAAGTTCTGACAATTTCATTAAAATCCAATAATTATTTGATTTTTGAAGAATTTCCAAATTAATGTGTGTTACTGAAAAAAAAAAAAAAGCTAAAATTTGCTATGCTAAAAATTAGTACATCTGCTGATGCAGGAAAAACAAGATTTTTAATCAATATTTCAAATGTTCTAAAAAGGAGTAAAATATTTCATTAAATATTCAAAAAATACTTTCTCTTAATGATAACAGACTTTGATGATAAAACTGTTTTCATTACGTTTGGAACATGTTTTCATCACAGTATGCTGATATTTTTAGCAATTTTGTGGAGGTACCTAGCTAGTCTGTGACGTAGAAGTTCTACTTCCATACCAAGTGACGACTGACTTAGTAGTTGCTTGACTCGGCAAAAAAGAGCAAGTCCATTTTGTCTATGTCACTACACCTCTTGGAAACAAAGAGGTTTTATGCCCTTCATTGATCTGTGATTTCTCCAAACAATAGTACAAGATCTTATCTCTCTCTCAAGGTGTGCACCTGGTTCTTTTAATTGGGGATCTACATCTGGACTCATCTTCATTCAAATCTTCCAACTCCATGTCAGATGTGTGTAAATTATCCTCTATAGTTTCTTCACTACTATGCTCACTTTCTCCGTCAGAAGCACTCATGCTTTCCTCCCTTTCAGGTTCCTCCTCCTCTTCCATCTTGACTTCTTCATCATCAATTCTAGGTCTTACTTGATCAGAATGAGCCAATAAATTCTGTCCACTTTTTATTTTAGCCGTATTATGTCTGTTTTGCACAATATAGTTAGCTTTTTCAGGACTTGATTCTCCATCTTAACACATTTTTTCATTTATTGAATAGGACATTGTTATAGGCAATCTAATTTGTCTTCCCATAAATGCAGAGGGACTTTGCATTCTACAAGCATGTGGAATAATTCTATAACTCAGTAGGTAACTATTTATGGTGTCTCTGGATGGGGAAAGTGCCTTCAACTCTATTTTCACTGTCTGCACCATTCTTTATGCAATTCCATTCAATTGTGGGTGGTATGGTTGTGTTATATAAGGGAGGCATTCAATTCATTTTAAGCACAAACACAAAGTTTTATCACAACATTCTGGTGCATTGTCAGAGACTAACATTTTTTGGAACCCCAATTCTGAAAAATATTTGCTTTACCGTGGCTGTCTTCCTATCCTGAACTCTAATCACTTCAGGACATTCAATGAATGAGTCAACTAAAATTAAAAATGATCCATATAAATGCAGGCACATGGCTCTTTTTCTTTAGGCCATGAATGCATTTTGGTTTGGCAAAAGACTTTTTTTTCCTCTACATTTTAGACATTTTTATACATATTTTCTACATTGCACAAATGCCGCGGACACCACACTTCCAATTTTAATCATCTCTGTGTTTCTGTTATTCCACAATGAACATCATCATGTAGATTTTTTATTACATCTTTTCTTAATCACATTAGTGTAGTCCACTCTGTCACGTAAAAACAGCATAGCATGATGAAAAAAGGCCCCAAACTCAATAAAAACAAAGTTTTGTCATTAAAATGTTTATGTTATTATTAAGAGGAAAGACCAAAGTAATTTTTTATTATTTTTTTTAATTTTTTACTCTTTTGTAGCACGTTCAAAATTTTGGTTAAATTTTTTTTTTTTTTTAAACGTCAGCAGCAGACCAAAGATAAAGGTTAGTTTTTTTGCATTTTTTCTGGTGAAAAACACATTGATTTGGAAATTCTTTCAGAAATCAAATAATTGTGGGATTTTAATGAAACTTTCAGGACATATTCAGAAATGAATGAAATTTTGAAAAAGAAAAAAAAAAATTTTTATTTTTATTTTTTTTACATATGTTACCACCCATTTACTTAAGTTCATAAAATTTTGAGAAATTAAATATTTAAGGGCAGGGATTTTTTTTTATTAGTTATAAGCAAGACTCCTTGGAGATAGTAAATCCCAATTTTTTGTAAAACATTTAACCCATTCACCAAAAATCTGATCTGAATTGTAAAATAATAAATGCAATACAACTATGACATTATTTAATTAGAAAAGCTTTTAATTGCTTTGATAAATAAGATTTATTAAGAATACTATTGTATTAAGAAAATTTTTTTGATGAATAATTAATTTTTACAAGAATTGTTTACATTTTTTTTTAAATTTTAATTAAATGATTTATAATATTAAAAAATCGTTTAAAATTCTGCATTGCTTCAAGCCAGCAGTTTAATATTGTTAAGTGAAAAGTACATTTACAAATCAAAAATTAAAAAGCTCATAACAGTTGTTTGTAACCCAATATTTTTAAAATAATCAAAAAAAAAATTTTAGTGTTTAAGCATTCTCAATTTCTACCTATGAGAACCTATACATGACATAATCCTTTAAAAAAGAAATATTGTTAAGGGTATTGGGTTAAAATAATAAAAGTTTAAACAATTATGTAATTAATAATAAAATAAAGTACTACAAAAATTTAATAAAATAACCATCATGATAACAATTAATAATAATTAAAATACTGTAATATTTCATAAATTATCGATTTTAACCTCTATGATGGTATTTTATGTCAGTTATTAAATTTTAAAATTAATGTAAAAAAATTTATATTTAAAATTTTTTTTTTTCATAGAGTATCTTCAAACATAAATAAAAGTCAATAAAATATTAGATAATTGCTGAAAATATTATGTTAATTTGTAAAAATTACTAGATAGTTAAAAATAAAAAAAAATGCGTTCACTTAGATTTCGTAAATTTATGTCAATTATGGTCATCCAGACTAGCTGTCATCACTTCATAACTTATCAGTGACGTCGATAACATGAATAAAGACATGATCAAAAGAGGACCCGCTTGTATACTATATTTTTTACACAATAAGTAAGTAAAGTTTGTTTCAAATTAGTTTAATTTAACTTTAAATTTGCTGATTTTACCCATGTGTCACAAATATATTTTATTTTTGGAAGATTTTTAAAATCGATAATTTTGTTTTGTTTACAAATTTCTTAAAATTAAGAAAATGGCTGCTTTTAAGAAAATTTTCTTAAGTTAGCTGAAAAGTTGAGATTCCAATCTATATAATTTTTATTTAAAATACACCTGAATATTTTATTTACTGAAAATAGTAAATTTAATTGGCTTTCAATTAAAGCTAAAATGAAATCTTCAAGATTGCCTTTTCATTTTTTTAAAATTAATTTTAAACCTTAGGTATCGAAAAGTCAATGGAGGTCTCTACTTTAGTGGTATTAAAACATCTCCATTATATATAAGTCCCTTCTCTGTAGTTAACTTGTGCCTTATCTCTTTATAGGGCTCACTGCCCTGGAACAATCACTCCATTTGTTTCTTTTTATTCTACATGCAATCTTGCTTAATACAAGATCCTGTAAGGTTTCAAATGCAAGTCAATCCAGTGCAATATTTTATCTTCTGAACTGTCTGATCTTTCTAATGGTTCACTGTTGAACTTTAGTCTTGATAGAACAACTACATGTGGAATAGTGTTTCCTATCACATATTCACTGTCAAAGTCAAAGGCCATAAGCTTTATGGCCCATCTTAAAATTCTAGAAGTAACTTTAGGTAACTCCTGGAGATTAAAAATAAACTCTAAAGGTTTATGGTAAGATTTAAGAAGAAACTTCTTGCCTAATAGAAATTGGCAGTCTCTATCTGTGCTCCATATGATAACTAATGCTTCTTTTTCAGTATTTGAATAGTTAGTTTTTTTTTGGGGGGGGGGGGGTACAACAGGTTATTTTTATAAGTTCTTTCTTTAACTTTTCAAATTCTGCCATTGTTTTCATTTACATTCATTGTTCTTTTTTTCATAACTCTGCAAAGGGTTCTATCAATTCACTATACTTTGGCAAATATCTCCTATAAAAATTGGCTAATCCTAAAAAAGATTACAATTCTTTTTTTATTTGTAGGTGTAGATATCTCTGCTATTTTATTTATCAAATTTGTGTCTGGTGAAATTCCACCTTTGAAAACCTAGTATCCCAGATATGTTATTGTATCACAATTTCATACACATTTATCCTTGTTTATGGTCATCCCAGCATTTTTTAATTTGTTTAAAACATAATCCATTTTTTGCTTTAGCTCTTCTCTACTGGTAGCATCAATACATATATCGTCTTGATATTTTTTAACTAATTAATTTTATAGATGCAAGAAAGATTCATTCATTTCTTGTAGGTATTGTTCACACAAACCCACAATCAGAGCAAAATAAATGTTACTTTATCTAAGTTTTTCTAAAACTTTTTATTCAAAATTTTGGGAAATAATTTACTTTAAAATCAAAATATAAACTAATATAAACTACTTCAACATTTTTATAAAATTTATCATACAAAATATGTTAAAATATTTAAAACATACAATTACTTTTTGCCAAATATAAATGATTATATGAGGTACACTCTGAAAGTAATTCCTCCTATCTTATTATATTGATCTATGATGTTGATGATACACCAGTAGAATTTGACTCTTCTTACCTGTAACCCATATTTTTTGTTTTGGTATAGATAACAGCTGAGCAGCAGCCTGGCAAAATGACATTTGTCATGAAAATGTGGAAGGCGTATTTACTTTGAATTCTTCCATACAGAAAAAAAATTGTACCCACTGGTATTTATCAACATTTATGGGGACCAAAAAGTGCGTATCAGCAGAGCTAGCCAATGGGTAATGCAATTCAACAGTGGCAACAGTAATGTATATGAAATAACTGAGTTGCTGATTTTTTTTACATGAGCAGCAAGTTTCTTGTTTATCAATGGCAAAAATGCATAAACAATGGTACCGACAATATGTAAAAATAGTGTTTTATAGCTAAAAACTTGCTCTATCCACTAGTGTATCTTTTGTAGTGTCTGTGGAATTAAAAGGCATTGGTTTTAGAATGTCCTTTGTATAAGTATGTAGATACATCAATAAGTCTACAACCTCATAATGAAAAGGTATTTATTTTACACAACAAATATCAATTTTTCAACAGAATTTCAGTGATGAAGATTATTTAGATCAAACATTAAACAGTAAAAATTTCAGATAAAAATATAGATTTATTAACTCATATTTGTATATAACTACTCAGTTTGTCAAATTTAACTTTAGTTTAGTCAAAGGGATAATTTTTAAAAACTTTTACCTAATAGAATTTTGATATCCTTAATCCTGCAAGATATATACTATATCAGATTTTATTATGCAAGTTAATGTTTTCACAGTAAAATTGGTATTAATTAATGATTTTAGAATAATGATTGTGATAAAAATAAAAGAAATAAGATAAGCAAAATACTAGTCAACAATTTATAATAAACATAGGCTTACCATAATTTCCAATAGGACAATATTCAATTTTTATTAGGTTTAGCTTTTTGTATAATAAAGTGCTGACACAAAAAATAAAAAAAAATACTGATAGCTTATATCTTTAGCAAGGCACCCCTCAAAATGGCACATATGGTAAGCCTAAATAGATACAATATAGGTTGAATTACAAATGATAGTATAATAATGATATAGGACTTATAAAATAAAATTTAAAAAATTAAGTCAAAAATTAATAATAAACACAATGGACATTATGTCAGATTTTATTATGCAAGTCATTTTTTTTATAAAATTGGAATTAACCAACCAATTTTGATAGAAATATTCATGATATATTTATATCATGGATATATCATGTGAATTTTAACTTATAATATGTTTTTATTAGAAACATATTTACAATATCTTATTTGATAGTGCAAGATTTTATTATGCAACTTCATCATGTTATGTGTGTTTAGACATATATATAATTGTATAACTTATTTTTTTAACTTCAGATATATAAAGAATGCCAAGAAAAATATAACCTCAAAAAAGAAACTATATTTTAAAGTAACACATTAGAAATTACAAAAATGTTGAATAGAGATCATAGAATAATCGCAAAAGAAATTGGAAACACTGGCAAAATAAGAAAAAAACGACTTTACAAACAGATATTTAATAAAGATAAAAAGGGTAATAAACCAATGGATTGGCCATGAAAAGAATATTTAAAGATGGTGCTACAAATGTAAAAATTAGCTAAAAGATGTAAAATATTAAGAACATTGGGTAAAAATATAAAAAAACAATCACCTTTTATGTAAACATCACAAAAAGAAACATTTAAGTTGAATGAAGAAATACATGAAAATTAATTTTTCAACAGTAAATTTAATTATGAATATAAAGCTACACTGGCTGAACCTGAATGCTGGGTTAGAATTTGGATCTTTTGTGGAAATTGTCAACCAACAAACAGGCAGGAGGTGCAATAATGTTTTAAACTAGTAAAATCAACGGAGAAAAGATTGAAGGATGTTATAAAATGTCACAGAGCCCAAATTAACATGCAAAATAATATAATGATTTATTTAGGTATAAAGGATATTATGTTAATCAAATACATGTTTCTATGGCTTATATCTTTTGAATTTACTTTATAAATAAAAACGTATATTACACAAATTTCAGCCACTCTAAAGTAGTATCCATGTAATTGTTGACCCAAAGCAAACATGAACCAATATTTTTCAACAGAGAGATTGAAGGAGTAAGAAATTTTCAGCACATTCTAATATATTTTAATGACTGTTAAGAAACAGAAAATAATCTTCCTTCATAAATTGCCACTTTTGCAATACATTTTAATTTTTTGAGAAACTACGAAGTACATTGGCCATGGATAAAAGATGGGCTTTCTTTAATTAATAAATGTTTAAAGAAAGATTATCCCTGATTACCAGAAGTACACAAGGATTTATTTGTAAGTCCATAAACAGATATGTATTAGATTGTAGATCTGAAAGTTTCACTGTATAAGTTTAAGAAGCTTTAATCAAACACATTAACAAATATAGCTCATTTAAAAACATTAAGAAAATGAAGACTTTTATAATTATCCACATTTCCAAGAGCAATGTGCAGATAGCTCATAAAACATGTTGAGATACTTTAACTAATGACAATAAGTACAAACAAAGTATTAAGGAAAAAAGTAAAACATTTCAGAAAGTTATACAATGATAAAGTCTTAGTAAATATTGATTTATTCTATTTAATACAATGTGACTATATAGTTAGCCATCTTGCAGACTGACTTGCTCTTAAGAATTCTTTCTTACAGGCAACAAAAGAAATGTCTAGATAAAAATCCTAGATTATTCATGCAGAAAATATAATCAATGTAATTGCAAAATTACCTAAATATAGCTGTCATTTTTAACTGTATTGATTAACTAGTATTTATATATTACAGTCATTCATTAAAGACTGAGGTCATGCAGATATCAGATATCACATAACTTAAAGTGGTATTCCCAGAGGTTTATATGGATAGTCTGTTTTGAAGAGACTCAACTTGAAACAGGTGTCAAGTATCGGAAACAGGCATAGTACGGTTTTGCTATTGTCCTTCAAAATTGCCTACTACTTGGTTGGTGGGTAGTTTGAAAACCAGGCCTGGATAGCTTGTGGGCAGTGAATTTTGATTCAGGTGTTGTGTTTCTTGACAAGGCTGGTCCTAGCAAACAGAAACATATCACAGATAACCTTTCAGGTGATAGTGTGGTGGAAGGAAAACAAAAAGTAGGAGGAGAAAAGTGAATAATAAATAAGTCACTCAGCTCTAGCTGAATTAACATTGCTATATCTTGAAATATCAATTTTCGGATGGTCTCACACACACACACACACACACACACACACCTCATATAATCTTTATTATTTTAGATACTTGGGTGAATATTTGATATGCTCTAATGAACATAAACTTCATGGAAGAAAAATTTCACATAAAATGAACCAAGCTGGTAAATGATTTCAAAAGTTTTCCTTCTATCAACCAAGTTAAATATGATAAATTCTTTAAGCAAAAAGCAGGTCATAATAGCAGAAAAATTAAATATTAGCATAACTATTTGTACCAGGGAAAAACAAAAATGGTGAGCTTAAACAGATAAATTCTAAAACCAAAACCAATTAATAAATACTAATGTATTAATTTTGCAAATATTTGATGAATATAATTGCATTTTGCAATTATATTCAAATATTTACAAAGTTTCCCATCTATAAACTAGCATTTTTCATTATAGAAGATGAGGCAGATAAATATTTTATTTACAAAATATGTTGTATCACTTTTCTATAATTTAGCACTTCTGTATATTCAGTAATAAATATCTATTTTTAAACAAAATCAGTTCTCTAATTGGAGGAATATAATGCTGAAAAAAACATCAACCATCAAAATAATTGTGCATATGAATGATGTGTATGCAAGCTTAAAAAATGAAATTGTATTTTTTTGTTGCTTTTGTAAATATCAGATATGAAAAAATGTTTAAATACATTTCCAAATATTAATATAAACTGGCTAGGAATTTTCTAAGTGTAGTATTAAAATTATGATCTTTAACTAAATATATAAATTTAAATAAACATAAGATTCATTATTTTGTTTTTCAAGATAACATGTCAATTTATTGGAAGGAAAAGTTGCTATGGAGATAATAAGAATTAATATATAATAAGGTAAAATGTTAACTTCACGCCTTCAGTGACAACATGTTCCCCTCCCCATCCTCATGTATATAAAATAGTATTGCTGGAAAACAGATATTAATCAAAACAGTGTGAAAAGGACAAAATGACAAGGCACAAATTTCAAAAAAGGCAACATTACATAATTAACAGCACTTGGCAATTAACATGTACAAACAAAAATTATCATCCTTTGAAGATGAATGTATGGTAGTGTATGATGATGAATAAGAAAAGGAAGAATTCCTTAACAAAACAACTTCTTAACAGACATTATTCTAATATAGAATTACTACAAAAAGTATAGAATGAAAATTTCATAATTCACTATCTCCAGAGATGCATCCTATGTCACAATATTGCACTAGCAGTAACCAACACCAAAACAAATAATTAAACCGACAATGCCTAAATGGTACACTAACTCATATTTTTAAGTCAATAGTTATAAGTATGATGATTCTCTCTTTCACATGCATTTGTTCAACATACATATTCATATCCTCACACATATATCAAATCACAAAATATAGCTAATAGTTGCAAATCCATTAATTTTGATGAAAAGAGCTTTCTTTTTAACAAAAATATATATTTAAGTCTTTTTTTTTTCAATAGATAGAGATGAAAGCCATCTGAAAGTTTCAACAAAAATTTAATGATTTTTAAATGCAGATCCTTATAAAGAAATTTAGCAAAATAGCAAGTAATAATGTTAATTTTTAATCTTTTCCATAATAAAATAAAAAGTAAATAAATTTCAATGAAGTTCATATGAGCACATTAAGAAAAGATTTATTTTACAATGAATTCCTACTTGTGAAACTACTATCAATTTGTAAATAATTTAATTTAACCTGTTCATATATTTATATATCAGATCACTGCAAAATCTGTGTCCAATTTTCATTGTTAATATAAAATGACACTGTCATTTGTTTTTGTGCCAATTTCTGGTGTGTTCTAGATTGAAACCTTTCATCATTCAGTTACAAGTCAAACTTTGTTGAATATTGATGTTTTTTCCACAAATGATTATCTTAAAGATAGAGGATGAAAAGTTGCACTTTCACCATATGCTCTATGAATTTCGGAAAGGAGTAAGTGTTGGAACTGTGACAAAAAAACATTCAGAAAGTTTATTTGGATTGTGCTCCAGCTCTTCAGATGGTCAAAAAGTGGTTTGGCTGATTTTGTCAATGTGATTTTAACCTAAATGATCAACCACATTTCAGGTGATCTTCCGACATTGATGGAGATGCTCTGCATGCCACTGTGGAGAATAAACCAAAGATTTTGATGAAGAGACTATTAAGAGTGTGAAAATCGATATCTCAACTACCTTTTGTCATTTAAAGAGACTTGTGTTCAAGAAAAATAGCCAATTTTTTGCAAATAGAAAAAGTGTCATTTTTCACCATGACAATGCAAGACAGAACTTGCAGAAGCTTAAAGAGTTGAAATGGGAAACCCTCCAGCATCTACCATATTCTCCTGACTTGGCTCCTTCAGATTTTCATTTGTTCCAATCTCTACAGAAAAATTTAAATGACAAAAAATTGACTGTTGAAAACTACCTCACAAGTTTCTTTCAACAAAAAAAAAAAACAATGAAGACTATGTACTTGACTAATAAATGTTTTTTTTTGTGAGTATGCAAAATTTTGTTTTTAATTTTCTAATCAGGCACAAATTTTGCAATGGTCTAATATAAAAATATATAAATCTCCAAGAATTAGGGATATTTCCAAGTATAAATTCAACAGTTTATGAATAAATCAATACTAATAAAAACTAAAACATTAGGAAAATAATTATTAAAAAAATAAAATAATGATGTTAAAAATATGCATCCTTGGTGCCATTTTAGTCTAACATCTTTTTTGTTCATTTCTAAATTTCTGAAGAATAATGTTTACCATAAACATTAGCTTTATGCAAAGGTTTCTAGCAATATTTTTTGCACAATATTAAGGAAATCTTAGAAATATCTGAAGTTTACTCAGCTCATTATTGCTAGTGCAATCAAACTATAGTACATTAGTTAGAAGTCCTAGAAAGAATTTTAAAGCTAAGGAAACAGGTTTCATATGGACTTACATAAAGAAACACAGGTCAATATTTTAAAAGGTTTTCTCTTCTTCCTCAACATAGAAAAAGTCTTTTGGGACAAAATAGTGGTAATTAAAAAAACAAGTATTTATTACAAAACTCCAAAACAAAGAAAATCATGGCTAGATCTAAAAAAGTTTTCAATATTTCAACTTCAATGGAATCTGGGGATGTATTTGGTGAGATTCAAACTACAAAATTGCTGGAATCTGAACAAACCATTATTTTACAATGCTACATAAAGCAATTGGCTCATTTGAATAATGCATTGGAAAAGAAAGACATTCCTTCTAGACAAGGAAGTCAATCAGTGATTTTGATGCATGACAATGTCCAGTGTTATGTTGCAAATGCAATGTAGCAAACAGTCATGGAATTGTGATGAGTCCTTTCACAGACTATTCTCCAAATCTGTCAACTATAAATTAGTTTCACTCTGTACAATAATACTCATTGTCTGATCAGCAATTCCCAAATTTCAAGCTACTAAAAAATTCAGTGAATTCTTTGAGGAATTCTTTTTTGATGGAATATTTTTTGAGGAATATTTTTTATGAATATATAATACAGTATAAAGTATTGGCTCATTTGAATAATGCATTGGAAGAGAAAGACATTCCACAGGGGAAAATAATTTGATAGCTGATAATGATGCTGTGAATTAATGTTTTGTTAAAAAATGCTGGAAACTTTTACCTGAAGCTATTTTATGCTTTTTTTTCTTTTTATTCTAACTTTTTTTTAAATAAGTGTCCTCTGTAGAAAAAATTAGTTAAATTTTCCTATCAATAGAGTTGTCAACACATCATAAAATCACCCACCCCTATATTAAAAAATGCTTTTCTGCAATATTTTAAGCTAAAAGCAATGTACATTAGCAAGACAAAATATGATTCACATCAAGTGTCCATTCACTTGATTTTTACTTTAATTGTATTGTTATAGAAATTAAATTTTAACTAGTTTCAACTGAATTTTTCTATCTTTATATATCTTACATTGTTTCAGTATTAATTTCGTAAGAACAAAAGATAAATTGAAATAGTTCAGTCATATACTAATTGTAGGGAACTCAAAGGTCATGGTAGTTTCAATGCATCATCATTCGAGTAAATCATATTCACTTTTTATTCAAATATTTTCAAGATCAAAATTGTGATCACAAAGATTTAGGTTGCATATAAATGCATTGAACATGCAGTTTAATTTTTAACTCACTTTTAGGTTTGTTTATTCTTTTCTTTAAATCTCAGGCTGTTTCATCAATATATTTTAGAAGACATTACTTACTACTGTTTTTTTATTTGCTAAAATACTGATTCTGACATAAAATTAACTGTGATTTATGCTAATAAAATTTATAACTATCTCTGGAATGTTTGTGATAATTTTTAGATTGAGATGGGCTAAATTTATTCATTACCAAATTTGTAGGTTATATAACGAACCTAATTTTTCTAATGTTATTTATGCTTTCTTTTTCTTCAAACTTATAATTTTAACCTGGAAAATAAATAATTTACTCAAAGGAAGAGATATTGAAAGTGCAATGTTCTATGAGTCCCCTGCAATTAATATATGACTAGGCTATTTCAATTTATCCCCTGTTCTTACTAAATTAGTATTGAAACAACATGGGATACATAACATTTCAATAAAATAATGAATTGAAACTAGTTAAAATCTAATTTCTATAAGGATACAGTTATAAAGTAAAAGACAAGTTTACAGATGCTTAACATTCATCGGTGAAACTTACCAAAATAAAAAAATTTACTAAACTGTTTTATATATTTACCATACATGTGTGTGATCAGAGTTATAAATTATTTATTACAAGTGAATTCAGCTTAAATTCAACTTTTTAACAGATGGGTCAACTGGACAGACAAATATGGCTGACAATTCAAACTCATTGGAGTAAAAGGAAAATATTAGCTCATGAGACTTAAAGCATTTAATGTAATGCAACTTATCAAGTTACAATTTGTCTCTGCAGTACAATAGGAAGAAACACTATTCATGTTTCTCCTTAATGGATAATATAACACATTTATCCATATAAAAATATGCTTCAGCATGATCTTAATTTCAGACCATTCTTTATGCATATACAATCCACTTTTATAGCTTTACATATAACCACTGAGGAATGTTTAAATGAAAAAACAGACATTACAAATTTAAATAAATAACTATTGTTGTCCACAGATTAGCTTAATAGTAACAAAATATTTTGTAGACTGATACTGGATCAGTAATTAAATAGTGTTTAGTCTCAATTACAGACTTATTTAATGGCACTCGTCAATTAAGCTTTTCACTGCCTAAATTGTTTTGTCAAAATAACCTTTCATTTACCAAAAGTTATTTTGCTATAGTGTCTAAAACTAAACTAACATTTTATATTCGTGATTACTGGTTTCAGAAAGTTTAGATGCCTGTGAAAGGATATGAAATTTTTTGGTCTTTGGTAACATCAGAACAAGGTGGTGATTTCATTTGTAATTTTTCTGTACATCCAATTTGCTGCAGCAAAGAAGAGAAGCCATTGCTTTTTCTAACCGCCTTTTTGTCATGCTCACAAATGCTTGTTCTGAAGGTGATCTCAAAACAACTTTGTGTTACACTATAATATTTAAATGGCCACTAATTAAAGTGGATTAAGAGACTTGAAACAGCATAGTTTTGATATTCAAACAGTAATAGATAATACTAATGTAATCTGAATATGAGTGATAGATCGGTGGTATTTGATTTTAGAAACAACAGATTCAAAAGTAAAGTTAAGATCATAAATTACGTCTTTATATAGCAAGCATTTTTATTTTTTTTTATATTTGACATAATTTAGCATTTAAACAGAGTAAGAAATATTCTTTGTAAAAAAACAGTGAAAGGATAGTGTATTCAAAAGATAAACTATCTTAATGCAGTACCAAATATTTTTTCTTAGTAATTAAATAGTGACTGCTTTAGATAATACTGAAGTACCTTTCTTTTCAATGGTATCTAGTGAATAAACATTACGTACTTGTATTTAAATTTTAATTCAATTGCATTATATTAAACTCATCAAATAAAAAAAAATTAAAAACCTTATTTCAAATAAAAGGCTCCAGTGAATCCACATGTAAAATTATGAGTATTGGTATTCCAGAAATGTTTCTATATTATACAGACTAGAATTGCCAAATGATGAAACAGATTTATCCTATTTTATAAGATTTCTAAAACATTTTTGTATAAGGATACAAGCTTTTGTACTGTAAAGTTTCATTTAATCACCTTCTTAAGCATTTTAACTATTTGGTTGCTTCTGTAACTCTACACAAGTTTCATTGCACAGGCTTATAGATATGCATTCATTTAATCAATGAATAATCTCAATATTATGACAGGTACATTTATGAACAGATTATAAAATGGTTTTATATTAATCTTTCATGTTTTTTATCTACTTGTTTTTAAAGCAATTTTTTAGAAGAAAAAATATATATAGTGAATAAAATGTTGAATAGGAAAAAGACTACTTGATTAAAAAATTTAGTAGATATGAATGAGCATAAAAATCTGACAAAAACTTCACCCAAATATAAAATATTATATTGTATTAAAAATATATGCTTCCTCTGAAAAGTATTATTATTTAAAAAACATTTAGATTGCCAAATATTTGACAAAGACTGTCCTAGCAAAGTAAGGACAGAAGTGGAATCAGCAAATCATGGAAATTTCTATTTTTCAAAACTAAGCTCTTTACATAAAAAAAGCATCAGGGATAATCTAATTATCAGATTTTAATGTTTATCTTGTTGAAACAAACTATTGCCAATATGAAACATTGGATAAACATAAAGGGGTGCAAATGGTCTGTAACAAGATCTATATATGCCACACATGTCAAGACAGACTGTAGACACTAGTGGTCCTTGCAAATGCCTAGAAAAATATATCCCATACTATTACAGAACCACTACCAGTTAAAGCAACAACTTGATGACAGGTTGGATCCATAGCATCATGCAGTCTCCTCCATACATGATACTCAACCATGTGCTCAAAAAATCTGGGAATGTAACTAGCCTGACCAGGCAACACAGTGCCAATTTTCAATGGTACTTTGGTGATGCTCTCTGGCCCAAATGAAGCATAGTAATTGATGACAAGGTATCAATAATGGTACCATTTTGGTCAATGACTACAAAATACCATGGAATACAGCACTTAATATACAGTGCATTGACTGATGTGTTGAGTAGCACCAGCATTGAATTGGGATGTGGTTACTTTAGTGTATTTCAAAATTTCAAAAACAAAACACAAGCCAACCAAAGTTTTATTTTTAAATTACTTTAAATGCAGTAATTATTTTGGTATTTTGCTTTTTAAGAGATTTAATATAAAATTGTTCAAGGTCCCAAAACAAATGGTTATCAGTATCTGTCTATATTTATGAGATGAGGTATTATGTAACTATTTACATTATTCGGACTATTGTCCTCATCTTTGTTACCATATTTATTACAACGTATTGGCCGTTGTACACTCCGGCCTTCTTCAGGTGGTTGGAATGTCGAACTGAACCCTTTATTTCACTCGCGTGCCATGTTTAATGGATGTCAGTTATCTCCTGTTAATTCCACTGTCCATGTTCTCCACTGCCTTAACCGGGTATTGAACTCATACTCTTTGGGTCCTGTCACTGGATCTAACCAATGCCTTTATCCACTATGCCCATGTGTCCATGAGGACATCTGTGTATGAATTTCTGGGTATTATAAACTTAATGTCTTCAGCAACCATTTTTTACCAGTGCTCATATTGCAATTTTTGCTGTTATCATTTCATGTTTTTACCAGAGCTCATATTGCAATTTTTGTTGTTATTATCGCTTTTCTCTGGCACTCCTTATTACTGGTTCCC
Organism: Acanthosepion esculentum; assembly: GCA_964036315.1. Lineage (NCBI taxonomy): Eukaryota > Metazoa > Mollusca > Cephalopoda > Sepiida > Sepiidae > Acanthosepion > Acanthosepion esculentum. The sequence continues at coordinate 89,259,593 of OZ038499.1, read as the reverse complement.
ATATTGTATTCATTTCTATGCTTGGTCGGTTCAGGAGATTTTTGTGGCCTAGCATATGTGCTGATTCCTTAAGTTTACGAATTTTCCAATGGTGTTCTTTGTCTATGATCTCAACCTGATTCCACAGAGAGCGATGATCTCCCTTTTCTCTCCATATGTGGTCAGCCACGCTTGATTTTTCTACTTCCCCCATGTTACAGCTTTCTGGTGTTCTTGAAGCCTTACCTTAAGGGGACGGCCTGTCTCCCATTTATATTTCTTTCTGCAGCTGCACGGGATAGCGTACACACAGTCTTTAGTCATGTTCTCCTCTGTGGAGGGGGTCTTACTCGGGAGAGATATCTGCGAAGTGTCGTCCAGCTTTTCAAGGTTGTCCTGATGTTATATGGACCGCAGATCCTTTGTATTTTCTCTGGTAACCCTTATAAGGCAGGTAGAATGTTTTCTGAGTGTTGTTGTCCTCCTCTTGTACCCACCTATCCCAGTTTTTTTGGGCTGCTACCATGTACCCAGGGTAGTTGTTACGTTGTAGGGTATTACTTATACCGACCAATTCTTTATCTAATGTCTCTGGGTCGCCACTTATGACTTTTGCTCAGTGTTGTAAGCAGCAGACAATCCCTTTCTTTATGCTGTATGGATGGAGGGAGTTGAAATTGAGGTACCATCCAGTGAATGTCGGTTTACAGTATAACACAGAGGAGGAAACAGGAAACCATTCCACTATCTTTCCCAAACATGCATGGTAATTTGCAGATAAGGAAAAAATCTTGGTCATCTGTTGCAAAGGGACATGTCATTTTATTCATTATTTTCTAGTGCCATCTACTTTTTCATAAATACAGATGAAACAAATTTATAATGAAATGTTAATAGCAACTATAAAGAAAAAGTGTTACATAGGCTTCTTCTAGTAACCACTGTCTTGGTTAAAGTGTGTGTGTGTGTGTGTGTGTACACACTATGGGGGAGGGGACAAAGCCCTATTACCAAGCAGCAGATTCATAATAAACTAATAGTTAAAAAAACAAAAGAAATAGAATATTTACCATTAACATACAGCAAGACACCAAAAGTAAGTCATCTGATGAACAAAATCAGCCAGATAGATGAAATGTTTATAAGACTTTTTTTTTTTTTGTCTATCAGGCTTTAGATAAGAATGTCAAAGGTGTTTGATAGGGTTTGGCATACTGGCATACTGGCCTTCTTAACAAGCTCAAGGGCTATGGTGTTTCTGGCCAAATATTTGACTTAATCCAATCATTCTTAACAAATCAGGTAATGAAAATTGTGTTGAACAGCAACACTTATAGATAAATTCAAATTAATGCCAAAAGGGGGGGGCAGAGCTCTATCTTTGGACCTATGTTGTTATCTTCATCAACAACCTTCCCAATATCATCCATTCCCAAGTAGCTATTTATGTTGATGTCACAACTATTTAATCCTGTCATAATAGTAGGTCTGATAGGTCCAACAAAGTAAAATTGATAGCTGCTCTTGAAAATGACCTCAAATCAGTTGTTAATTGAGGTAAGAAATGGCTTGTAAAATTAGAACACCTTTAAAATGAAACTGCTATCTTTTAATCATCATAGAGAACTATTTTTGCATACTATCAGCATATTTGACGCTATCTGCCAGGAGAGTAACTCATTGCACCTTCTTGGTCTCAGGTTTTACACTGACATCAAGTGGAGTAACTCAATTGCTAGGTTGGCTGATAGGAAAGTTGGTTCACTATGTCATGCTAGACAATTTTTCTCATCAGAATCTATCTTGTCTGTAACATATGTCCTGATCTGGCATTTTGACTTCAGTCACTTTCCCACCACCATGAAATAGCTTCCATCTGACTTTTCTATAATACATATAGGACTTATATTATTGCTAAATTTTTTTAATCAACTTTAAAATAAATACTATTTTTCTTTATTGCAATATAAAACTTCATCTTCCAAATAAAATAAAAACTTATACCAAAATAACAAATGTAATAACAAGAGTGTTATATTCCATGCTAATAGGAATATATACTTGAAAAGCAAGGTGGACAAAATAAGTAAAGGTTTATTGTAAAAAAAAAACAGTACAATAAGAATAAAGGTAACAGTTATGCACAAGGTCATCGCAAGTCAATCCAGTAGTGAGTGCTACTATTGGAAGGTTGGTAGTTCTTGCGTAAGTCTGAGTCGTACTCAACATATCCCAGCTAGTCTTTGTAGTCTGTTGACTTACATATACTTATAGGTAGTTACTACCTATAGTGTAGTCACTCAATGGGGTAACAGGTTATTCCATTACATCAAAGAGATTATAATGAAAATGGTAATTTGACACAGAAATCCAAAGTGCATTAAAATAGTGAATGATCCCTTCCAAAAACTAAGTGGAGTAGTAAGAGATAGGAAAATTTTGTTAGAAATAAAGAAAACAGAGTTGAACTGCTGTCATATGCATTCTCCTATATGGTGGTAAATGTTAGATAATTTCCTCACAGATGAAGAAGAGACTTGAATTGACAGAAATATGATTCTACAAAAGGATGCTGAGAATACCATGTACTGAACATGTGGCCAATGAGGAACTTTTAAGAAAAATGGAAACTAAAAAGAAATTTATTCTTAAAATCAGAAAGAGACATTTGAAATATTTTGGATACATAATAAAAAAAGAAAATTAGGAGAATTTAACACTCACAGGATATATTAAAGGGAAGAGGGGTATAGGGAAACAGTGAGTAATCTACCAAACAAGTTTGTGTGAATGGATGGCAGAGCAGGAACAAAGAGAGGTGGTAAAAATTTAAATATTTGCTTAGATCCATAAAGGGACAGGAAGTTATATTATCAGGGCCATGACCACTCATGTCATAAAGGGGCACAACACATAAAAGAAAAATAGCAATAATGCTATTAAATCAAAGTAGAAGACTGCATTTTTCTAGAATTAATTCTTCAAGTGCCATTGCAGTTTAAAATTGATACATAAAGATATTAAAAAAAAAATCCAAATTCAAAGTTAATATAGAGATATACATAGGCAAAAAACCTGCACAGGAAATAGATATATCAATATGCAGAGCAATATTCAAGTGATTCTTTAGTCAGTTAAATAAGTATGAAAATAAGTATTATTGATAAATAGAAAGCCACTTAGCTAAATTGATAGAAAATCAAACAGGTGGATGAATGAATTGACAAATGTTTACATAAGAATGCTTTAATCAAATTCTTTTCTATAAGAAAACAATTGAAAAAGAAAAAGAAATCAATATGTATTTAAGAAAAAGTCTCAGCTTGTTGCAACTGAAGCAAATCATTAGCTGAGTTGAAAAATCTATTTCAACCTATCCCTTGTCATTTTTTTCCATTGTGAATGGTATGTTCCTATAAAAAATCGTTATAATATTGTCATGATACACATGAAGCTATCTTCAGAGAATCAATTTACAAATAATTTTATTTAACAACATAATGAATTAATGAATGTCTGTAACAGTTTGTATCACAATTAGGATGACCAGTGTTATTGAACCAAAAAAATGCACAAGATGTTCAAAATCTGACTTATAGCAAATTATCCAAAAAGGAAAGATAATTCAAATACTATCAAATTAGTTACAACAGATTCAAACACAGACACTGCTACTACAACTTCTACTACTACCAATAATAATAATCATAATAATAATCATAATAATAATAATAATAATAATAATAATAAAGCTACTGAAAGGGTGTAATACATTGTAAGTGGCTTCACTCAGTTGGAATAAAAAAGCATAGATAACACTATGACAAAGTAACCCTAAGAATATATTGAGGACTATGCAGGAAGTATGGCCTGAAGGGTGCAGAGAAGTGGTATGAACATTCACCACCATCAGTAGCCGAGAATGAGAAAATGAAGCTGAAGAAAGATTCCCATTCATCACTGTGGACACCAAAGAAATTCAAAGCAGTTTTAAACCTGTCCTAAGTTTGAAGGATATGATCAAGGAGTAAGAAACTTCAAAAAAAAAAAAAAGAAAGAAAGCCGATATATCACTTGTGTGATCACGGTTGATCTAGGGTGACTTCAACATTTGTTTGAAAAAGCCAAGAGAAAAAAGAAGTTTCCTATAACTACTTTTTTTTTACCAAGATATCTGCAATTGCGAAGTCTAATTCCACTCTCAAAAATCCTCAGCTATCAATCTCTAAAGAACACGATGTTATGCCTTCTCCAAAACACTGACATGCATAGGCACTTTTATAAAAGGACCTTGAACACAGTTTTAATTATTTTAAACACACACAAATGCATACACACACACAACACATTTTTTGTTATCCATCTGAAGAAGCCATAGAGGCAAAACATTATAGGATATTATTACACACACACACACACAAACAGTGATGAGTTTAACCTAAGATAGGGGTAGGAAAAAATTGCCTTGGTGAACTCCTTAAAATGAAGGCACCATGGCAATGACTAAGGGCACCGCTGCAATTTTTTTTAGAATTTGCAAAATTTATATTTTTTAATAATATTAACATAAAATGTTTCTTTTTTTTTTTTTAATAATATTAACATAAAATCTTTAAAAGATTGATAAAAATAAACAAAAAGCTTTAAAATCAAATATTTTTATTGACAAATAACAGATTATGATGACTAGAATTATTAGCAATGTTACATTGCAGTGGAACATTTTCAAAAAAGAAATCAAACATTACAAGATTAGCTTAGAATATGTTGTGGTAAGAATGAGATTGTTGTATTAATGTATAAAAATATAAAGCTTTTTCAGGATAAAATCAAAACAACTATTGAAACAAAAAAAAATAAGTACAGCAAATGTCAAAATCCTTTACTTTCCAACATGAATATTAATTAGTAATTTCTTATAGATAAAAATATTTTTATGACAAATTTTTGTTGCCTAGCATTCAGAAGAACCTCCTATATTCAGGCAATTTATCAAAATTGAAAAACATTAATTTTCTATTATTTTAGATAGAGTTCCTGCTTACAATATAAATACAATGTTAAACTGACCCCTGACTTTTTGACATGCATGTAGTTTTCTTTCCTTTGTGAGAGGATCAGTCTATTTAAGTAATGCTGTTTTAAAATGAAATGCATTATTACTATGTGATGTGTGTATATGTTAATTTCATTCTGGTAGACATAAATGTTTCAAGATTGAAATATATATATATATACACACACACACACACACACACACACACACACACACACACACTCAGTTTATATATATTTATATATAAATTATATTGTTTAAAATGTACTATATTTATAGAAGTGTGTACAATATTGGAGATAGAACATTTGTAGATACAGATATAATAATCAACACTGCATGTTGACTGTCAGTTTCATGACTCAAATGATCTTCAGACCTATGTATATGTATATATTCACATACACAAAGTATTAAAAAAGAATTTAGGGAAAAAAAAAGACATATTTGAATTCAGATAACTAAAACAAAAAATAAATGGAATATAAATGGATTGAAAACATTACATAATTATGTTAAAATTTACCACAAATGTTTATTTTCTCCATAACTACCTCTTTGTGGATACTGACTAAAGTCTGCTTTCTGTTTATTGCCCTATTAAAATTAATAAGTACCTTGAATCACTTTTCTAAACAATGAATAGACAATAAACAGGCTTGTTTATTCTTTCTATCAGAAGACTAGATATGATAAAAGTTTTCTCTTGACAAGGAAAATTTGATAACTACAATTTTCCAGGGAAATTACTCATTTTTCTTTATTTTCTTCATTACAAAATAATCATGTGTAAAATCTCATTTGTGTACATGTTTATTCAAGTGAAATATATACTAAATGATTGCTGTCCATCAAGAAAGATAAAAGAGGGAAAAGCTGTTAAAATCTTTCCTTGAAGATTCCGCAAAAATGATATTACATGCAACAAGTAGTCAAATATCAAAAACATTAAATATACATTCATTTTGAATTTTTTTATATGCAAAGAATTTAAAGTAAACTTTCCAATTTTATTTTGGCAATCTTGAATAATCTGACTTTCAGAGTGGCAAATTCAATTTGAAATTGCTATTAGACTAAAAAAGAACAACAAAAATAATGCATTTTATAAGGGCTTGTTTTACAATGAAAACAAATCAAAGAAATTAAAAATATATAAATCGAAATAAATAGCCCCCTGTTTTAAGTGAAAGTACAAAAAGTTTTTATACTTTTCTTTTTGGTTTCATTTAAATTAATTCAAGATAATAATAAAGAACCTATGATAGTGACATCAGTTGTAAAAGTCACAAATATTTCAAAATGAAGTCAAAATAATGATGTGACACTTTAAGTAAAGGAACTAACTAATATTCTAAAAAGTAAGTATTGGCTTTTCAATTAATAACCATGTCTAGCACAATAGCATTGCACTTATGGATGTAGTTCGGAGACTTTAGAATATAATTACCAATGAAAAAATCTAAAATTTCTTCTGTTTTTAGTTGCAAAAATGATAAGTAGTAATCAACACATTAAGGAAAGAAAACTAATAAAAGAAACTTTTTTTCAGTAAATCAGTCTCCTGTTTATAAAATCTATAATAGTAACAAAATATGAATGTCAGCTTTTTGTGTTTCTTAATTTCTGAAGTAATTTTGTCATAAAGTTCAATAAATTTGTCTTTCAGCTAACAAATAACATTATCAGCATGTTAATAATGTTTTTAGTTTTCCTCTAGAATCCATTGAATATTCTGTAAAGATGGGGTTTTCATCTTTATTTGATAAAAAGCATAAATTAATGTTATCATTTAAGAAAGCATATTCAAATTTATTTAATATGATACTTTTTTCAAGAGAGATCATTTTATCTCCCAGCAAAATATCTTAAATATAAGATATTTGCTGCTATTCGAATTTACAACAAATGTTGGGATGAAAAAAAAGAATGAAGATAAAAGTATATTTTAACACATAATAAAATAAATTTTATTCATTTACTGCCTGAGAACAGCAAGGATTTGTTTGGATTAAAACCATAAGTTTTACATGCATGTCAACTTATCACCATGTTGAATTCACAAGTGCTGCAGTTCAACTAGTGGACAAGAGCTGTAACTCAATTGTATTTTGAGATATTGTCCTTTATAGTGGAAAGTACGTAAGCACCCCCAAACACCTCCTCATTTTAGCCTTGTGATCATATGACTTATCGGGGATTTAATTTCAGTGGGTATGGCTTACTATATAGTAAATGGGATTTCCTTGGTACACTTTCCGCTGGAGACCTATCTTTGTCCCTTGGCATTACTTGGGAACTTTGTTGAGGCAGTTCGAAGGTGTCCGATAGAATGCCCACTGGTAGAGTGAAGTTTAATTTGGTCTCTGGAAGGTTTGATTTCGTAATTGGTTTGCATATTAAACCCAAACTGAAGACTGTATATCCACGTAGCACGTATCATGTAGTATTTCCAGAATGACATAATGCATCCTTAGATCCATTTTTCTTTACTGATGTGGTAATCTTTTGCAAATTCAGGTTGTCCTAGTACATATTTATGTTTCACAGCTCATGATGGTTAAATTGTTCTTCTATCACCGTATTCCTTTTTAGGGAATGGCCTGTAGTTGCATTTGGATTGGTGTAGCTCTGTAACTTTCGAGGAATATTTCTAATATTTCTTGTGTGGTTCTCTCCCCTTCAAGTTTGAGGAGTACTCTCTTAAAGCTATCTACAAAACACTCCACTTGTCCATTTGATTGTGGATGAAAAAATGATATCCTAATGTATTGAATACCATTCTGTGCACAGAAAGTTGAAAATTCAGCTGAAGTGAAAGCAGTGCCATTATCAGAAACTAGTATCTGTGGGACTCCAAATCGACTGAAGATTTGTTTTAACTTAATAATTGTTTCATCCGAGGTGATGCAATTAAACTGAAAAATTTCTGGCCATTTGCTGCATGTAAGCATCAGCGAGGATAAAATAATACTGCCTCTTGATGGGTCCAACAAAGTCAATGTGAAGGTGTGACCAGGGTGATTCAGGGATAGGCCAGGAACTGAGTGTAGTTTTCCTGGGAGATTTTGCTGCCAGTTGATAACTGGAAAATTTGCATACCAATTCCTCCAACTGCTTGTCCATGTTTCTCCAACAAACATAGCTGCATGCTAGGGATTTCATATGGCTAAGACCTTGATGACCATAATGGAATTGCTTTATCACTCTTTCATGTAATGAAGATGGCACAATCACACGTTCTGCAAAAAGAAAATGGCCGTCGACTTCTGACAATGAAGATCAATGCTGAAAGAATGGCTCTTTTGTCAGTGTATACTTCTGACCATTTTGTACAATGGGAGCATATCACATTTTTAACACTGTATCAGAAGCTATGACTTCACAGATCATTGTAGAAGTGACTGGTAATGCTCTTGCAGTGGATGCAAGCACTAAAATGACTTCTTGCTCTAGAGATAATGCTGTGATGACTGAGTCTTCCGGTACTTCATTTTGCGTAGTCATGAACCTAGATAATGCATCGGCTTCTCAATTTGTATTTGTTGAATTATATTTTATAGAATAATTATAATCTAACAGCATAGTAGCCCTTCTTTGCAGATTGTTTGCTGTATATACTTGGATGTCTTTTTTAGATCCCAAAATACCAAGAGGCTTGTGATCTGTGATCAGAGTGAAATGACATCTGTACTGCATTTTGTAGAACATTGCAATAGCTGATACTTATTTTTCAATTTGACTATAATTACATTCTGCAGGTGTCAGTGATCTGGATGTATGAGGTATTGCCTTTTGGCTACCATCAGGGAAAATATGAGAAATGACAGCTCCAATACCATAATTGGAAGCATCAGAGACCATCACAATATCCATGGATGGTTTGTAGTGTGTCAGCAAAGATGGGAAGAAAGTAAGGACTTTAACTTTTTGAAGGCTACCTGACATGTGTTAGACCACTCCCATGCAGCATCTTTATTCGAAAGCTTGTTGAAGGGTGCACATACTCAATGAAGTTCAGGCAAAAAAGAACTGTAGTGACTAGCTAAACCAAGAAATTTTGTTACTTTTGTCAATGCTGGCATGTTTTTTTATTGCTGAAATATTTTCCAGGTCTGGTCATCTACTATTTTTGTTGAAAATAAACCCAAGATATTGGATTTGTTCTCAGAAAAATTCACACTTTTCAGCTTTAACACGGAATCTGTATTGTTGAATTTGGCTAAAAACCAAAAATAAATGTTGCAAAAGTTCATCTTGATTTATTTCTGCAACAATGATGTCATTGATGAATGCTACAACTCCTGTTAATATGGTCAGCATAGTGTCCATTGTCTGTTGGAAAATGGCTAGTGCTGGTTTGACACCGAATCTAAGACAGTTAAATTTGAATAATCCCTTGTGGGTGTTGATAGTAAGGAAATCTATGGACTCCTCATCAACTTTCAGTTGAAGAAAAGCATCAAAAAGATCAACATTTGCAAAGCAAATTCTGCTTTTGAGTTTTGTGAAAAGATCCTCCAGCACTGGAAGTGAATACTGATGTGTATCCAAAGAACCATTCAAACCGATCGAGTTATCAGCACATATCTAGACTTTTCTATTTGCCTTTTTAACAACTACAATAGAAGCTGCCCACAAGGAGTAAATAACAGGTTCTATTACACCTTCTTGCTGAAGACATTGCAGTTCTTTTTCATCTATATTTAGAACAGCATAGGGTACTGGCCTTTTTTTTTTGTCTAAAAATGGGTTTACAATCTGGTTTTAATTTCAGAGTCGATTAAAGTCCATCTAGAAAAACGTCATTGTGTAGTCATGAACCTAGATAATGCATCGGCTTGACAATTTGTATTTGTTGAATTATATTTTATAGAATAATTATAATCTAACAGCATAGTAGCCCTTCTTTGCAGATGGTTTAGTACTTGGATGTCTTTTTTTAGATCCCAAAATACCAAGAGGCTTGTGATCTGTGATCAGAGTGAGTGAGTTATTTTTAAGTTCGTTCATGAAATGATTTTCAATATCAGAAATTGATGTGAGGTTAAATGTATTGAAAGGAATTTCAAAAAGGTTGTTATAGCCAGTCAAGACCAATTAAATTTAATTTTGAATTATCCACGACATGACACATATCAGAAAATGTTCTATTCTGAAAGGAAACATCGCAAGTTAACTCACCAGTTAAATGAATTGTACTTCCTAGACGCACTCATTGCTATGTGATCTGTTTCAGACACACGTGGCTTTTCAATTTGTCCCCAAATCAAATGCAATATTAATGTTATGTCCAACAGTGTATCAAACTGGAAATAAACTGGTTTGTTGTTTACAGAAACAACAATATATTTTATGCGGGGAGGGGGAGATTTGTAATCAACTTTGAATGTCACAGACAGTGTTTATCTTGCACATTTTCCAGTTTCAATTTTTTTAAATTAGATATTAAAAAAATAAAGTAAGTTTTAATCTCATTTTTAAAATGTGTATATTTTCAAAACTACAAGTCATTTTTTTTAAATTATTCTTTTTTTAGTCACTAGTGTTCAATGGGTATTGTGCCTATAAAATTCTTTTAAACAAGGATAATTAATTCATTTTATTTTTACAAATATCTTTATGGTTTTATCTAGTGAATACATTTAAGATTATATTAAAATGATTAAAATAGTTTTTAATTTCAGTTTTAAAATGTGTAGTGTATCTAAAAAAGAACAAATGATGCTACTCACAGATTTGGAAATATACACATTCTAAAAAATGAAATTAAAAGCTTTTAATTATTTTTAATATTTAATTTTAGGTGTATTCGCTAGATAAAAACAAATTTATTTATGAGGGGAAAAATAATTCATTGATTTTCCTTGTTTAGAAGAAATTTATTTGCAAAACCCCAATATAATAGTTGACTGGCATATCAGAAAAGAATTGCCATATTTTTAATTATTTTAAACATGAGGGGTTTCATTTTTTGGCTTTTTAAAAGCCACATCATAAACTAATTTCTGGAGAGCTATACCATTTCCTCTCTCAAATGTATTGTCCAAAGGCACAAATAAAAATATTTTATGCAACAATTTCTTTCGTATTTTACCAATTTGTTAATCAATATGGTAGTTATTTATAGTTGACAATGTATTTGAAAGTTTAATAAACTTTAATTAATCTCAGTCATGAATTCTATGACTAAATTACCTTAAAGCCTAAAAACTGACTTTAGGTGAACAATCCCTACTTTATTACCCACCCCGATTCTTGGTTTTCAGGTTTTCAATTCTAGAGGTCTTTACTTTAGATTTGTCTATAAATTTTTATTACACTTGCTTAAAAAAAACAAAACAAATATTGACCCCTTACGCACACATTAACAGACTTCCACAATGAGATATGTTTCAAAAAACAACACTCGAATGTGGAAAAGTATATGGGTCATTTATTTTATGTGACAAGACAGTAGGTTCAATAATTTGAAAATTCTTTTACCACATATACTATCAATTAATTTTTTTTCCTTTTTATTTTTTGCTGCTTACTTTATAATTTTTGAAGGAATTCGCTTCCACAGGTCAGAGAAAAAAATGAACATTTCCTAGTTGTAGCTTAAGGTGTCTTATAAGTGTACAATTTCAAGAATATAAAGATTGGTCACTTTGATTTTGCGAAACAAAGTAACGTATAAAATTTAGTCTCAAAAAAAAAAAAAATCATATTCTGCATTTTTGGTTCTTCAAAGCAAAATACCATAGCACGTTGTAATAAAAATAATTCAATGAATAAAGGCACATACAAATTACATATTTAAAAAGATTATTTTATTCTTTCCCGCCATATATTTTTAAGATTGGACAGAAATACACAAGAAATTGCAAGTTGAACAGACTAAGTTGCAAATTTATCAATCTCAGACAAAATCAGATATCGACTGAAAATGCTACCATTACACAAGAAAATGAATGGCTTCCTTAGAAAGCAAAAATACTAAATTAAAAACTGAATCGAAAACCATGATATCAAGGGAAAAAAAACAGAAACCAATACCGAAACATAAATTGCCAAACTGACCACCTCTACTGTACTGTTTCAGTTTTGAAAGAAGTTAGGTGCGAACATCAGCATGTGCAGAAGATTTTAATCCTGCAATAAAAACAAACATTTAAACTGTTCCTCTGTGAGGGAATTTAATTTAAATTTTTCACATTCCCAATTAATGTGACCAGCAAATGTCACATAATCATCGTCATCTTTCATTAGCTTTAAACAATTTAATCGAATATTAAACAAAGAATGTTTTGGTGAAGATGAAATCCATTGACTGCTTTGGTAAAATATAATTCGTATAATGGTCATGTTACTTAATGCCCAGTTTACGAATTAGGAGATGAATTTTCCATTTTTCATCTTTATGAGAAAAGTCAGCATGAAAGGTATCCATCCAATGTTTAAACCATGAAGCAGATGTTTTTTCTGCTCGGTGGGTCATAGTGGAGTTCTGTGATGCAGTTGGCCAAAATATCCACTTAATTGGTATTTTGGTTTGTTCCAATGCAAAAACTTTTTGAATTGATTCTGGAACTGTGCAGTCATTGCTGTCAATAACTGTTGCTGTGACTTTCTTTTCTGTTCTTGCTTTTGGTATAAAATCTCTGTAAGCATCTCTGGTGAAATTGCTATGTTTATTTTGAAATTCAAGTCATCATCACCAAAAATTTGTTATATCCCAATTTGTTGGGGTGAACAAAAACAAATGAATATAAAAGACAAGTGTATTTTAACACATAATAAAATAACTTATTTCTTTACTGCCTGAGGACAGCAAGGATTTGTTTGGATTAAAACCATGAGTTCCATGTGCATGTCAGCTTATCCCCATGTTGAACTCAGAAGTGCCACAGTCCAACTAGCAGACAAGGGTCATAACTCAATTGTATTTTGCGTTATCATTCTTTATAGTGGGAAGTAAGTAAGCCCCCACCCCCATAACAGAAACAAAACAAAATACCTAATAATAGCTACATACTGAACATACTAAATATTCAAATTTGACTTCTATCAAAGACAAAATATATTTTGATAATTGTATTTTATTGAAATCACTTTATTATTGGAGGAGTCAAAAAGTCTGGGCTATTTATATTTTTTTAATTTTCAAAATTAACTTCATTGAACAATATATTTAACATTTTGTTCTACTATCTGATACCATATTTCTAACAATTGCATTAATTCCATCTTTTCACAATATTTCATGTCTCTTAGCAAAGAATTGCTCAATATGTTTTTGCAATTTTCAACATAGTTGAAATTTTAATTTTGATTTCTGTATTAATAGGTGTAAATAGTAACCCAACCCCACCATTTACATAGCATCATCTTCTTGGAATAAAGATTGGCTTCTCAGATGAGTGGTGTTTCATTTCACTTGTCCCAGGATCTCTTGAATTTCACCCACTTGTAAAGTATTCACTTTTCATTATCCATCATAATTTATTTGAAAAATAGGACATTTTTGTTGTTTTCCATTATGTACGAGACTCATCAAAGCCAGAACATACCTAAGATGGTTTAAATGATGTTCAGTACTTGTTTTTGAAGTTTTGAGTGCATTGACTATCTCTTGAATTCTACAATTCCTAAATGAGTTGATTTGACTCATTATCAATCATTCACAGTACCTTTTTCATAAACTGAATAAATATTTACCTTTTGATTGCATTTTTGCATTTCTTAAAATAGAAAAAAATTTGGAAAAAAAATTTGAAAACCTAATATGTCAAAAAATGTTGCCTATTTTCTCCTATATTTCATGTTACAATCAATAAACAAAAATAGGACAATTTCATCAATTTTGAAAAAAATGGCATACTGGTATGGCAAGACAATCAAAAGTGATCAAAAACACTCCTAATGACATACAATGACAGACCCAGTACCACTTATTTAACCACCCCAATATTTTGAATTCATCATTCTTTTATGTTTTATGTTCTTTTTTATCAATATAAGCCATGGTATCAATTTATTTGTTTCAGTAACTTAAATTCACATGTAAGTAAAAAAAAAAACAAATTCATGTTGCATTTATAGTAAACAAAATGAATGCCTTGCATTTCTTTATTTCGAGTCAAAATTAATTATATTTTTTACAATTAAGAACTTCATACATATTTTGCTAAATTTTAATGAAAATATATCAAGATTAAGTTACACATAGAAAAGTTTTGTTTAATATTAACTTTTCATTAAAACTTACTGCCTCAAATAATTTGTTTAGTTTATACTTGTTACTATTACAGTAATACTTCCATTATATACGTGTTCTGAAATTACTACATGTACATTAATGTAAACAATCAACTTTGCAAAGTAAATAAAATGCATTAAAATGACAAAAGTAATAATTCATTCACTTTCATCAACAGTCAATTTTTATTAATAAACTTGGAAAATGGAAATATGAAAAATATGAAGTAAAAACAAAAATATATTAAATGTAGTTCTTACTTTTAAGTCTGATCTGTTTAACATTTAATGAGTTAGTAAAATCTATTATTTCTTTTTGAAAAGTTAGGTCAGTAATCAAAAATATTCTGCAATGTGAGAAAAAATTTCAGTACTAAGTTCATACATTTTAGACATTTTCTTTGTATAGATTTCAGTGAACTGTAAAAAAAAAATACCACTGGGTTTGCATAATCAAATCAGAATTACAAGTAAGCATCTTAAAGCATTAGAAAAATGACTAAATTTACATTTTTAAATTTCCACACACATGAATATATGCAAATACATACATATTTGAATTTGGATAAAATACAGATCAAATATGGATTGGGATCCAACAGAATGATAGGATAAAGAAATGTTTATCAAGCTAACAAAAGTGAAACATGTTAAATTAATAAATATTTTCTCAATAATAAAGTTCTTCCTAACAGGTAGGTCTGTGAAGATAGTTGTTAACAGCAAGTCCTCCAAGTCCCTAGCAATCAACATATCCCCCAGGGCTCGCTTCTTGGACCAACCCTCTTTTTACTTTACATAAATGATCTGCCTAAGTGTATACAATCATTTGTGAATATCTATACTGATGATACAATGGTATATAGGTTCACCTCCAAAACTTTAGATGACTAGAGATTGGCAGCTGATTTCCTCCAATCTAGCTTTAACATCTCTGTGGGGGGTAAAACCAACTCCTAAACCAAACTAGTTACATTACATCATCACCAATCAGACCCTGAATGGATGTTCCCTCAGGGAGGCCCTGTGCATTGAGCAACTATTGGTCCTTAAACTCAACCCTAACCTCAAGTGGAACTTTTACATACAATCTATTGCTGAAAATGCAAGAGAAATGGCTGGTTCCCTGTACTGCTCCAGTAAGTACCTGAATCCTCATGCTATCCTCTAACTTTACAAGAACCAGATCAGGCATAAAATTGAGTACTGTTATATTTAGGCAGGAACTGCCCAGTTCTCACTTTCCAGTCTCAATAGAGTCCAAAAGCATCTCTGCATCCTTGTGAGTGACAAATTATTTTCCCCCATGCAACCCCTCTCTCACAGATGATGTGTCACAAACTTGTAACTGCTCTATCACTACTTCCATGGAAAGTGATCAGACGAACTACATTCATTAGTTCCACCAGTTCTAACCTTCACAGCTAGGACCCGCTATGCTATGCACATTGTAGTGAACTATCTTCATTCCCTCTGTATTCCATTGATGAGAAGTAAGTTCCATTTGAGTAGCTTCTTCCTGCAACCCACTGATCTAAGGAACCAAATCCCAAGAGAATATTTTCCTGATCACTACAATCTTAACCAGTTCAAGTCTAGGGTTAACTGTTATCTTTCCCACAGATCTGCATAAGCTCTGCATCTTACTCTGTAACCCAATACCTTGAGTGGCTCCCAGGCCTTCTACAACTTACAGCTGTACACCAACAAAACATTATAACCAAAATATTAAAACAATAAGGGCTTGAAAAACTCATTATAATGCTCAAGGCAAGTTTCACAAAAACTTAAGCAGACACTGAATAGGATATAGAGATTAAATGATCAGATGAAACAATAGCTACACAACATATTAGGAAGTGAAATCTGTTTCTATTATGCATTGAATGAAACAGTGTATAACACTTTAGCTCAGAAATCCAGACAAAAATAATGAGAATTACCTACAATGCTACATGAAAGACCTTGACAAATATCTATACATATGCATCATTTAGCATTAACATTAATTAAAATTAAACTGTGATCAACTTCAAGCTTCTATAAACTATGATATTTAGAAATTAGTATTTTGATACAAAAACATACACTTTTTTTTTGTATTTCGTTTGATAACGTACTAACATGTAATAAGTCTTTTTATGATTGTTTTAATCATTTCACCCAAAGCAATGCAATAAAAGTCACTAAGATGCAAGGAGTTAAAGAAAGTGAAAGAAACAGAGAGGTCAATAAGAGGACAGAATTCAATGGGATAGACGATGATGATTGATATTACATTTAAATTTTTGAAGATCATACTTGTCAGACAAGCAAGAAGTACAAGAGAAGAAACTATTAGCATAAAACTTAGTTACAATTTCAACAGTGAAATTATGAGACCTAGCTGCCAATTTAATACTGCACTTAAATTCATGAAGTTGAGGTATCAATAGGGAAAGTTTGTCAGAACAATTACCACAAAAATATTTATAGAAGAAGCAAAGGAAAGCTATGTTATGGTAGTGGGAAAGTGACTGAACTTGAGATGCCATGTCAGGACGATGATGTTGAGTCTTTTGATTTTATCAAGAATCTCTAGACACACAGCAGGAGCATCAGATCAGATGTGGCAGCAATATTCAATGTATGGACAAATGTGCAAGATAGATTCTGGCAATAAAAATTGTCAAGCACAACAAAGCGAATTGACTTTCTTAGCAGCATACTTAATTGATTTAAAATAATCATTGTACTTCATGTCAGTGGAAAACACGAGACCAAGAAGGTGCAGTGAGTTGATCTCCTGGAGGTTATCATCAGCCATGCTGTCGGAGGGCAAAAAAAAAAAAAATCCTTTAAGATGCTTAATCGAGAGCAGTTTCATTTTAGAGACCACTACTTGCCCCAGCAGTGGCATAGCTAGGAGGGGGCAGTTTGCCCTGAGCAGCACTTTTGATCCACAGTGAGTTTTCAGAAAAGAAAAAACAATAGCATAATTTCAATAATTTTTGCAAAAAAAAGCAGAAGATAGGGTTCAAATGAATCCAATTTGTCTTTGATATGGCTAGCTCAAAGCCAGCCAGCCAGCCAGCAATAAGAAAAATATTGTCTCCAAATTGCGCTGTCAGCTGGTGGGGATAAACCCCACTTCCAAGTTGTGAGCAAAAGGTGTGAAAAAAATTTGAACATTTTTAAAGGGCTTGATGTGAGGTTGGATTAAGTGAATTTAGTGAATCCACAGTTTTTTCACACCTATTTGAGAAGCCCAGACTTTGACATCAGTTCTTTGATTTTGATTTTTCATATCTGTGAACTGTTAGTGAAAAAAATTAAATAAATGAACCAATTGTTTGTTTTTTTATCTCATCATAGGCCTAGCTTTAGTACAGATATAAAATTGTTACTTTTCATAAATTATAAATTATTTATCTATCATAGATAGATAAATAAATTGAAATAATTCCAATGCTTTAAGGATATCACATGCATTCCAATTTTTTCCAGAAATATTGAACAGAAATTTAAAAGAAAATTGAAAATTAATATATTTTCTTAAGTGCAGAAACTTCATTTAAAGTCCAGAAATGGGCATTTTTTTCAATTTTTCAAGTTTTCATAGTAATAAAACAATGCAATGTTTTATTTTTTTGTTTAGATAGTGGAGATTTATTAAGCAAAATAGGGTAAGAATTAAAAGTATAATAACATTTATTTCAATTTTCAAAAGTGAAATTAATTTTATCAGACTTTTAATTCTTATTCTACTACTTTGCTAATAATAACTTCAACTACATAAAACAAAATTTAAAAAGACATCGCATTTTTTTATATTGTTAAAAGAAAAATGAACTGTATTTCTATTAATATGACATTTAATTTATGACTCCTCACTTGTTAGAATTGAAATAAATATTAAAAAAACTGATAAATTATGAATGAAAAGTACAATGTGATTTTTTTTTTTTTATATAAAAGAGGGTATATAAACATAAACAAGTTATCTTTCTGGGCAGCAAAAACATTAGCTACACTATTGTGCCCCAGATTGTCAATCATTTTCAAGATCAGCTGCCAATTTTATTTTATTTTATCAAACCTATGAAACTTGCTATTAAGACACAAATAAATAATTGTGTCCTCAGCATAGATACCAAGTCAGGAACTGATGACATCAGGAAAGTTGTTGATGAAAACATGGAACAGAGTGAGTCCAAGAATAGAGCCCTGGGAGACAATCACATTAATGCAAGATGATCAGAGGCTTATCCATTCAAGTCAGCTCTCATTATGCAGTTTGATAAGAAAGATTGAATCAAGTCTAAGAGACAACCCTTCAACTGGTGAAGAAGATTAGCATGCCACTGTCAAATGCCTTTGAAATATCTAAAGCAACAGCTAGAGCTTCACCATTCTTATCTAAAGCTTAACAGATACTTACAGCAATAACCATCAATATATCAGCATTTGACCTAGTGAAGCAAAAGTGATATATAACAAAGTAGTTCTGTATATCATCTATGTATATATATATATATATATATATATATATATATATATATAAGTTTTTTCCTCAATTATGTTGTGCTTAACAATGAAAAAAGCATTTATTTTACCCAACAAATATTTTTCAATATAATCTCCATTCCTGTAAATGCACTTAAATCAGTAATAAATATTAATCACATAGATAGAAACAATAAGCAGTGAAAATTTCAGATCAAAATTTGGCCAATAATTATATCTCAGGCTGCAGATTTATTGCTCTCCATTAAGGTTTATATGTAAATATTTTCATGACTTACTGATAAATTGTTAATTAACTATTACATTTAGAAAATATTTTGAACTAGCAACTATACCCAGCTGGTCAATCAAAAAAACCATTCAATTAGAATGGAGCAAAAACAGTATCATATTTAGATGTAACAGAGTCTATCTTCTTCAATTACTTTAAAATACTTTCAATAAAAAATATTTTGAATTAATGCAGCGACTGATATAACAGAAGTAGTCTGTATTTATTCAATCAAAGTTAGTCGAGGGCATGAAGGGGTAAAACAGGCAACCCACTTTAGACCACAATTATTTTGGAGTTTTTGAAATTCAATTTGTCAGTGTACTACCAGGGATGTAAAAAAAGGATACATTTATAAAGCAATTAAGTTTGATGAAAATTGGTTGAAAGATCAATGAAAAATAAGAAAGAAACCAGTAAAAAACACCATTTTTTGCTTTTTATGTGGGTTTTCACTATAGGGTGAACTCAATTATCAAGTTAATGACTCTTAAATGATCAACTTATTGTTTGCTACAATTGAATGAAGGTTGTATTAGATTGCTTGAAAATTGAGGAAGTTTTAGTTTAAAATTTGTGTTAAAATTAATTTGTGTTGAAATCAATGTTTCATGTTCTGTGGTTTTTCACTAAATGCAGTGGCATAGAAATAAAAATGAGGTATCGTTGAGCTTGTCATGATGTAAGTAACTTACATACCAAATTTGAACAAAATCAGAGGAAAATAGTTGAATTTATCGATTTTTGATCGGCTTTATCAACTGATTTTTTAAAAAAACTATTGATTTTTTACACTAAGAACCTATCTCTTACATTGTACAATGTATATGCCAAGTTTGGTCAAAATCGGTTGGATGGGTCTCAGGTGACACAGACAAACACACAGACATCTTGTTCTATAGATAGATAGAAAGATTTTTTTCAGATACCTGAAAGTACCTCTATTACAAAATTAAAATAAAATACAAACTAAATGCTAAATGTAGTTACATAAATGCTTCTTTAATATTTTAAAATTCTTTTCAAGGTAACAAAAAGAAATGATAGAAAAACATTTCTTTTATAATTTCATCTTTACTAATCTATTTTTTTCTTCTCCAATAGTGATATCCTACATCAAAATGTAGAGCACAAAAAATTTATTTAAAATTTTTTTAAGTTTGCTTTTTCTACCAGTTTTACCTTCTATTTTGTGCAATAGTTTTTAGAAAAAGAAATACTTCAATAATTTATCATCATCTTAAAACTAGCTATAATGGACTGTCAAAACTATTCTGTCAGTTAACCTAAACAGCTTTCATTAACTCCAATTCACAGCCAAGATCATTCTGTTTGAAAATATGCAACCAAGCTTTCTACCAAATGATCAATGATTACCCCATGTTGCATTTCGATTCTCAATCTTGTCAGTGTGCACTGAAAGCTGAGAAAAGGCATGCTGCATGCTCGCAAGGTAACATGATGAAAGACAAATGTCACATTGAGAAACAAGAATGCAAACCCTTTTTCCCATATTATATGGAGATGTTTTATTCAGGGCTTTGACTAATCATCCAAATGAGTAGGTAGGTGATACATGGGACAACTTCTATGTTAATCTAACAGCTCAGCTCTTCCTCCTACCAACTCTTCACCCACCTACTCATCCCAACATGGTGACTGGCAATACAAATGGAAGACATCAGAATTACAAGATGGACAAGTCTGTTTCTTGTCAAAGACATACCAGAACTCACTCCAATCCAAAGCATGACTGTTAATATAGACACCAGCACCTGAATACACCTTATTTCTAGTTTTGTTGTCACTTGATCTTCAAAGACACTCCATCCACTCCTTTACTTCCACATTCCACTTTGGTCAAAGTGGATACCACTTAAAAAAATAAATTTTAAAAAATCCCACCTGCTAGCCATTAAACAGAAACACTTGAGATTGAGATAAAACCACCTCTTACCCATTTCTATATAACTGTCCATAGTATCCCAATGCAAAAAATATCACATAATTAAAAAGTATAGACTAACACATTTAAAATTGCATATTTTATGAAGAAATGTTCAAAGATTTCCTTTAATGCATAACAGAAATCCATGCATTGATAAGATATTGTTTTATTAATATTTCATTATTTTTATAGTTTGTTTTTTATTACAAACATGAACCAAAATGATAAAAGTGCCCAGCATTTGGACAACTATGCAAAAAATCTACAAAGAAAAATAATTTTCAAACAGTGTGTAAGTTTAAAAAGAATAATATAGAATGTGTCAAAAAAACACTACAGAAGCAAAAAAAAAGCACACTGATTAAAATCAAATTGAATGACGTAACATCATGTATGCAAATTGACACTGGCAGTGATGTCACTTTAATTTAAAAAATTGGCGGGAACAAATTGGTAGGCCCAAATTATGTAAGAGTAATCTCAAATTACAAAAATTTGATGGGTCAAGCATAAAGAATTTAGAATATTTTGAAGGAATATTTGAAACACACTTGATCTGAAATAATACTGATTGTAGTTGTTGAGTGTAAGAAAAATCATAGCCTTGTGGGAACTGATGTACATAATGTTAAGATAGGTAACTCCACGAAATCGCTAAAAAAATGGTATAGCATGATAAAAAAGACGCCAAACTTGATTAAAACAAAATTTTATCGTCTAAATGTTTATGTTATTATGAAGATGAAAGACCAAAGTTTTTTTAATTATTTTTTAAAATTTTTACTTCTTTTTAGAATATTCTAAATTTTTATTAAAAAAACCTTGTTTCTCTTTGTATCACCGGAACTACTAAATAACATATACAATTTTTAGCATGTTTTTTTTTTTGTATGACACACATTAATTTGGAAAATCTTGCAAAAATAATTGTCGGAAGTTAATAAAACTTACAGAAACTATTCATAGATGATGGAAATTATTATAAATATGTTTTTTTTTATTAAAGTCATGGCAGAAATTTTTTTTTTTTTACCACCCCCATAACTAATTTTAGGAAAACTCTAGAAATTCGATCGCATCAGGTTTAGTGATTACAATAGTTAAAAGCACAAGGCTTTGAGGAATGCAAATCATGTTTTTGGGGGTTTTTTTTAATTGGACCTCACGTACCTGAAAATCAGCTCTGAATTGTAACATACAAAACTCAATAAAACGAAGATATTATTTAATTTCAAATGCTTTTATTTGCTTTTAGTTGTTTTTATGAATATGAACAATATTTTCTGAAAGCCAAAAATTTTTTCAATGAAAAATGAATTTTTAATACAATTATTTGTTATTTCTTTAATTATAATAGATTTTTACATTTAAGTTAAAATATTATAAAATTAGTTAAAAGCCGCATCAGGTTTCGTAAGTGTCCTTACGAGATAGATCTTTTTAGCACATTGTAAACGGTATCGTTTTGACTAATCAGAAGATCCGCAGTAATTAAGAAATGTAATTTTGTGTTTATAATCGGGCTCTAATTATAAAGTATGGAAGACCAACCAGAATACAATTAAGTTGCGTTATTTCAGTTAAGCATTGTTCTCCGCTGTTAAGGCCTTTACTTTTGCAAAACACATGTGGAGAAGTTAATTTGATTTTTCAATTTCAACTGAGAAGGATACCAACAAGTATCAGTATCATCTTATGAAATTTATATGATCTTATTTTTATATTAATCTCAGTTATGATATTTTTCCATAAATGAAATATCAAAATTAATAATAAAATGAATGGAAATACAAATAACACAGTAAAATGTAATAAATGTACATAAAATTAGAGTATTTTATGTACACTTCTGATAAAATTTCATAAGAAAGGTACCTATAAATTAATTAGATACTTTTCTTAAGAAATTTAATCTCACTCTTAACAGTCTTATTTTTTCATTTCTTTATAATATATTTTCCATAAAGCATCGTAAACGTAAAGGTGGAAGCTAAGTAAAAAAAAAAAAAAAAAAAATTAGAGCGCTGAAAGTTTTCCTTAAAAATAACGAGGTAAAAAATTTGTTCACTTAAATGTAAATAATTTCACTTCCCTGCATCCGTAGAAAGAATTATCCTCCCGTAAGCTATCTAAACATCATGGAAATGTCTTTCGTCACCTGTCAAGTGATGCGAAAGGTTATGACCTGCTTTGTTTTATTTTCAAATTACATTTTTTTGGCGCAGAAGCTAAGTTAAGCTTGGTTCAAAATATTTTAAATAAACATTATAATTTCTGATTTTATTAAAATAAGTTTTGAAAAAATGATAATTGATTTCTAAAAGAATTTCAAAGTGAGATTTTCATCTTTTTTATAAAATGGAAAAAAATGTTTGAAAATGATTGATTATCTGTCAGCTTTGATGACAAAAAAAAAAACAAGATTTTTAACGAAAATTTTGGACATGCTAGAAACCATTAAAAAAATGTAAAAAAAATACCCCCAAAATACTTTGATCTTTCCTCTTTAATAATAACATGAACATAGACGATAAAATTTTGTTTTTGTCAAGTTTGGCGTCTTTTTCATCATGCTATGCTCTTTTTGTTTACATTTTGTGGCGGTACCTATGTTAAGAGTACTCATTTAATCAATGCAATAAATTCAGATTCAATGGAAACTGGAATGTAAAGATTAAAAAGCAAATATTAAATTTTAAGAAAATATTAACTCTTCATATTTTGAATCTCATAAGCTAGTCATTCACATTTTGCTCTTATTAATTGCAAAATTATTTAAAAAAATGGTGGAACAAGGTATTTTACGTGTTCCCCATGGTGGGAGCTAATAACCAGCATCAATAGTTGTAATGAGGAAACCAAATGGTGATTTATTTATGTACTTGTGGAGATTATAAATTGTATGAACCAAACAATCTGTTCAGATTTATATCCAAAGATTGAATATGCACTACATTCATTAGCCAAAATTAATACTTTTGTAAAAATTTATCTCAAAACAGCTTATCACAAAAATCCAAATTGATGATAATTTTAAGGAAATCAGTTATTAAGCATCCCCAAAGGTTTACTTAGATAGACATGATTGTAATGCAGAGTAAAAATGGTAAGTGCCATATTTCAGAATGCAATAGAAAATGCTCTAAGAAGGAATATAAAAAATATGATATCAAGATGATATATGTTTTGGCAACAACTAACAAAGGAGAGTTGGAATCAAAATCTAATTATGTACTAAATAGATTAAGAATGGCTGATATGACCATTAAGAATAGTGGTGTATCCACTTGTAAAAAAATATCTTGGATACCAAACTTCAAATTATGGTATTTCATCAGACTCAAATTTAATACAGAAAGTATTAAAAGGTGTCTACTCCTACCAATAAAAACAAATTAGAATCCTTTTTAGGTTTAGTTAATTTCTACAGGAGGTATTTACTGAGATACTTGGAATTAAACCTTTCTCTCTTTTGCGCAAAAAATGTTGAATTAAAATGGACTAATTTGAGAGTTTAAACAATCTCCTTGTGAAAAAAACCATTGGGAAAATTTTTGATCACTAAAAGGATGCCACATTAGCCACAGATGCAAATGAACATTCCATATCAGCAATTTTATCTCAGGAAGGCCACTAAAAGATTAATGGCTGCAGAATCTAATTATTTAAATATACAAAAAAGGAACTTTAACAATAATATGGAGTACCAGTAGAACTTGCCAACTTTTATTGAGCAGAAAATTCTTGCTTAAGTCTGACCAAAAGGCTTTAGAATTTTTTTTTAATCAAAGTAAGGAATTACCAAAAGTTATATCTAGAGTTTTAAAACTCATGGCCTTTGATTTTGTTATTGAATATGTAAAAGGAAATACTATTCCTCATGTTGACACATTATCATGAGTATGGTCTAAAGTTGAACAAAGAGAAAGCATGTCAAATTATATGGAAGATGATTTTTTTATACTGGATTGAAACTGATGTCCTACCTTTAAATCAACTTGCCTCAGAAACATTACATGATCCAATATTAAGTAGAATTGCCGCAAGATTAAAAAGGAAAACATGGAGTTACTATTCTAAAGCAGAAAGGCCTTATAAAAACAAATAACACATAAAATGTGAATAATGATGCCCATTGGGGAATAACAGCTAGTCAGAATGAATTAAAATTAGAAGCATGGTTGCTGTGGTACACATAATTTCAATCAGTATGTCCACAAATGTGCAGAAATAATAAATATTCAATAGAATGAACTGCCCATCTGGCTTAAAGAAATAGATCCCTAAGCTTGTGTTCTACGTTGATCCTCGGACTCAGTGGTTCTGGTTGAAGCATTCAGAGAAGCATTTTGAGACAGGCAAACTGAACGTTCTAAAGACAATTCGTTATCCGTTATTCACTTGGCAGACCTGGTGTCAGTGGTTTTGCAACTTAGGCAAGTTCTTTTCTTTGGTGGCATGTCTTAGGCAAGTATGAATTGTCAAATGGAATGTGTGGGCAAATACCAGAAGAGAACACTGAAAAGCTACAAGAATCACTAAGCTTGAATAATTTTAGGAAAAGTTGGAAAAATAAATGTTGAGGAGGATTACAATCCCAAGGATTAGGTCCAGTTCCTGAGCCATTCATGGTTTCGCCCATTCTAATGCATGGCGTAAACTTAAACTTGCATTGCTTAAACTTTGAGACAAGCATATGACTACTGGCAGGATCAACCATGTATCGTTCTTTCATATGTGCATTTCGTTATTGATCTTGGCAACAACAACCAACACACGGGGAGGGGGGGGCGCAGGCTTGGTGTGCATAAGATGGAAGTGAGCCTTTTATGACATCATCCTATGCAGTGTCAGCAGCAGTGCTCCCAGCTTAATTGTTAAATGGATACTTTTTTTTTACAGCACTTTCACATTTAGCTTAGGACTGCATAGACAATCAGTATAACATCGCGACATTTGATTGGATTAAAAAAAAGGGGCTTTGTGCAGCCAATGGGCAACTCAAACAGGTGTCACATTCTGCAGGTCATGCGTATGCATGTGCATCAGCACGTGTGTCATCATGTGACACAGCGCATGTTACAGGGCCACATGTACACATTGCTGCACAAGGTCAGCAGCAACCAATGAGCAATGTGTGGATGTGTGAATCACACCCACACGGCATGAGCTAAGATTAGAAGATTATGTATGAAGAAGTAATATTAGGAAATGTATTAGACGACTGAAACTGAAAAAACATGAACAAACAAAACTTGGTAAATGGACACAGAGTTGTAGAATGAGTGGGTTTACTCATATGCAGGCAGAATAGTGCCTAAATGATGAGATAACAGGGCACATCACTGATGTCTTGCACCCGTAAAACTTATTTTAGGCTTGCTACAATTGAGTAGTTGTTTCACAGGAAAAATGACAAAAATAGGATGTCCCTGACAAAAGTTATCTTGCTTGAGGCATCATCAACCCACTCCTCTCCAAAAAAATGTTATTTTGCATGCCTGTTGCCTTGTACAGCTGCACATTGAACACCACTGCAAATGCTACATGTCCATCTCTTCATTGTGCATCTTATGTATTAGATTTCTACTCTCTAAATTGATTATATGCTGTTTTTTTACAGACATTAAATTTTGCCTTTGATTTTTGCACAAAGTGTAAATAATCAGTTCTTTTGATTTTTCACATTCAAGGTTGTAATTTTTTCCAGCCAATTTCGACTCAAAACCAGCACTGAAGAATTATCAAACAAAAAAATTTAATTGAAATTGGATGAAAACTTAACGCATAAATAACACCCGATCGCACACACACACACACACACACTTTGAGAATTATAGATATAGATTACATTTTCAGGTTCTCTTCACAGATATGTTAATAATTATAATTAATTATTATTTATAATTATATTAATTATAATATTATTTATAATTATTTATAATTAATTATATAAATTTAACTGTATAACAATAAATAATATTGTAATAATTTAAACTATTTTTATCAAAGTTTTTATGAAAGATATATATCCAAGAACAGATAGTAAATAGTAAAATGTTGCTGAGAGTTATAATGGACAGGAAGTAGTGGAGAGCCATTGTCACCAACAATTTGGGCTCAAAACTGGCACTGAAGAATTATCTAACAAACAAACAAAATTTTATCAAAATTGGATGAAAACTGGAAATGCATAAACAACATCCAATCACACACACATTTTGAGAATATATATATATATATATATATATATATATATATATATATATATAGATATATATAGATATATATAGATAAAATATATGAAACCAAAGTAATGCCTTTTTAAATTACAGTAGAAAAAACAGATGGTAATGAACCAAAGTATTTTCCAAATTCTACAAACATTTGTTATTATAATGTAGTATACTCAATTAAACATTATTTCAAAATAGACTTTTTACTAAAACAACAATATTTATATTATGTTACTTAAGATTAAATATTCACTTCATGTGACAGTATAGCCAAATCAGTTAAATTTAATAATTTCAATTTAACAAAATCAGATTTGATTCCTCAAAAGAGTAATTATTTATGCAAACTATTGTAAAGAACAAATAGGTAATGTGACATACATGTAACAGACAATTTTATTACTAGCTTACCAGACATTGATCCAAAAATAAAGCCTAATCAAAGAATTCCACATTAAGTACCTTATAACCTGTTGTTTCAAAATACCATTTCAACCAACAATATAGTCAAGCTATTTACTGGTGAAGGTGATATGGTTGCATGGTTAAAAAAAGATAAAGTTAGTTGCAAAATTAAAGAAAAATCATCAATGTGTTGAGCTTCATCTTGCTGTTTCTCAAGGGAAATGCATTAGCGCTGTAGCTCAAGATGGGTGACAAAGAACAGTTAGATGCTAACATGATCACAATCGTGCTTTTATGGTTGCTAGCATTCATGCAGATGCAGATATATAATCAACCAAAAGGAGGAAAGTGGAGGAGGAAGTTAGACACAGTGCAAAAGGATAGAGTACAGTGTTGCAGATATCGACAGAGACAGAAAATAAGACAGAAATTTGTTATGCTCCCATTGAGACCAAAATTGGCAGAAACCTGAGTGAGTCTAATCTTTACTCTTCTGTTTCCAACTACATAACCTTCACCAAAATAACATGTAGTTGAATACCTACTTCCACATTTCTACTAACTTTTAAAGAAATGAATCTAAATATCCATGGTTATAATTTAATTTCTTGTGCACCCTCATGCCTAAACCTATCATACCAATTAGACTTTTACAAAACTTAAGATAAAATTTATTTTGCATTAATTATATGTGATTTAACTCCACATAATTCTTGAAATAATTTTTCTGTTGTTTAATTGCCCTAACATATATACACTCATGCAAAATGACAGAGACAAGCAATTTATGGCTCTCCATCATATCAGCATTAAAAATATTAACATTAGAAATATATATTCCTTACTTGTTTCTACCCAAACATATATGTAATTTATAATGGAAACTATTTTATCTAAAATATAAATCTGCAAAAATTTTGGAAAATACTGCACAATATAACTAAGAGTTCACGATTTGAAAAATATAGAACTTTTATGCATTACTTACGAACTTCAATAACTTCAATCTGTTCTGAAAGCATATTTTCAATTTTTTCATAAAGATATTTTTGTATCTATTGTATATAGAATGAACTTTCCATATTTATTTAAAAGATAAATTATCTCTTAAAAGAAAAGGTCAAAGCAATCTATAAAAAGACAATTACAGGAATACCAACTGGTATTTTAAACATTATGATGATATTTAATTTAATTAAAAGCTTGGCATGAAAAGTAAGTTTCTTAATTGACATTTCTGAAATATAATGCATAAATGACAAAATACTAAATATATCAGTATGTTGACATTTATATATTTCAAAATAGAAAAAAAAAATGTTATAATCAAAATTTCAAATAAAGAAACAATACAAGAATTTGAAGTGGGCAGTAAAAAAAAGAGAAAAAATAGCTATGAAATAGATTCAATTCAGTTCCAGAGAGCAGTAGTACTCATTGAGTAATTTATAAGAAATCAAGTCACAAATCAAAATGTACTTTTAATGACAAACAAAAGAAATGAGCTACCTAAATAAAAAAAAAAATCAATTTGCTTAATTTTGACTAAAAAGCTGTAAGTCTTTGACAATATATTTTCATGGGTAGTATCCGTGATCATTCAGAACTGTAATGCAAGTTGCTGTATTCATGTGAACACAGTACAAGGGGTGAGTTTGACCTAAACAAATCATGACACTGAAAAAAAAAAAAGAAAAGAAAAAGGAGCATACAAAAGTTATGAGCCACTTTGATATCAATCAAGATTAACATAGTCCAAGATTAAGATACACATGCAGATTTCCTAACACAGATTGTATAAAGTCTGAAGCCTTCAACTTGTCCTTTTAGTAGAGTTAATTTATGTTTCAAAATGGAAAAGAGGATGGAAATTATTAAAATGTCACAAAAAATGAGTTCATTTTAAATTGCTAAGGAGCTTGGACTATCAAAGCATGCTGTTCAAGTCACCCAGAATAAGCATGCTGATGTTGGAAGCATTTCAAATATGAAAATGACTGGTAGACCTTTGAAACTAGATAAACAAGATCAAAAAAGTTGCTATGGTTATCAATAGCCAACCTAAAATTAACAGCTCATCAAGTAATAGATGAAAGCAGCATTACTACTGAAGTGTCAATTCATATATCAAGAAAGATACTATGTAAAAGTAATCTAAATGAATTTATTGCATTAAAAAAGTTATCATTAACCAAAAAAAAAACACTAGGCAAAAGAACATCTACTATAGGATAATGAAAAATAGGCAAAATGTGATATATAGTAACAAATGCCCAATAGAGCTGAATGCTAATTAAGAGAGTAAGTCCAAAGACAGATTGACAGTAAAATTTGGTGGTGGGAGTTTAATGGTTTGGGCCAACATCAAAAGCAATAAGAAAGTTGATAAAAAAATTGATGGAATACTGACAACAAAAAATATATGATTTAGATGAGAAATGTTGTTATATCTATTACCAGATATAACAAAAAGTGAAATGTTGGATCCTAACTTCTGCATACCTTATTGTCAGTACATATATATACTCGTGTATTTCTAATCTTAACTGCATATCAACTATGTCACATCATGCTATATTACATTAACAACAGACTATAATTTCAAATCTTAACTGATTGTTTCATAAAATATTTTTCAACAGACTGAAGCAAAAATCTGTAACTCACATTTTTTCTAAGCCTCTTACCTGATGATGATAGATGGAAAGTATTGGGACCGTCACTTCTTCCCAATTAAACTATGGAATGTTTATTCATGAAGCTTTTTAATTTAAAGTATTTGGTTCAAAACCAAGAAAAGTTGATTAAAAAGGTAACTGTCTCTCATTGTCAGTTACATTTAACAACACCCGCATAAAAGAATACTTTTTACCTAAATACACACATATATATTATATATATATATATAAGAGAGAGAGAGAGAGAGAGAGAGAGAGAGAGAGGAGAGAAAGAGAGCACAATAAAAAATATTAAAAAATAAAAATCTTCAGACACACTGGGTTGTATATTAATATTCCTTCGTTTTTATTATTATTTCATTTAGATTCCTCAACTAGGCCATCATCAGGAGAAAAATAATTTTCTGCTTGCTGGTAGCAGTGAACTACAGAAATTATATATATATAAATAAAGAGAGCACTTTTCAAAGAAACTTTGGTAGAAAAACGAAGTGGTAATATGAATATTGTTGAGTGGTTTCTCTGTCAATAAGTTGGGCTCTAAACTGGAAGCTTAAAGAGTAATATAAAATCACTAGTGGTAAATGATAAGAACAAATCAATTTTAATTAGAGTGTAAAATTCTATTGATTTTAAATAATGAATATATATTCTAAGCAGCCATTTAGTGTAATGTACTAAATGAAAAAATATATACATATAATTGATATATTCTGTGAGTAAGACATTAATTTCTGATCAATGATAATCTTTTTACACACAATATCCTAATTTATTGTTACTTGCTCAATCAAAATTGAAGAGAAAAATTGCAAAATTTAATGCTTAAATTATCAAAATCTACATTTATGCATTATTACTACTGTGGTAATTTTCATTCATTTATACTCTTCATTTTCTTAAATCAAGATCTATAGTCACCAAATATGAAAATTTTCTTTTGTTGGAATTTATAAAACATGCCTTTTTATAACCTGTAACTATACCTCTAAAGATTATATAAGTTTTCTAGTAAAACATAGATAAGTATTAAACTATCAACTTATTGAATTATTAAATATTTGTCATATCTCCTCACATTCTAACTGAACTATGGAAATCTTATCATCTGCTAACTTCCTATTCATTCATTTAGTATTTGTTGTATCACTATGTCTGTAGCCCCTTGAATAAATGAAGGACTTGAGATTTGTCTTGAAAATGTTTACTCATCACAGGTTACATCTACTTAAAGTGTGTGATTTAAAAAGTAAATTGGGCAAGATCAGAGCTTAACCCATTTTCCATAGAAGAAAATCACATATTTCATTTCTATGCTTTACAGTGACTGACTGAATGCCTCAAAGACAACCCAATTTCTATTTCTGAATTAAATGTAAAAAACACTCTGAGTTACAAGATTCTGCATGCTGCTCTTCTAATAAATAAATTAGGCATTCTCAGATAAGAAGAACTGAATGATTCATAGTAGAAACATTTTAGTACCTGATTTTTGTCTATGCATATTGATTTCATTCAATAAGGAATGTTTTGAGTAGAGTTCCAAGAAAATTACCTTTATACACCAAATATCTAAATCATCACCTATAAATAATATGCATTTATATATCTTACAAGATGACCATTTTTTGCATGCTATATTCTCCTTATTATTGATGTTTTAAAAGTGGTTATTAAACCTTCATTTTCAGCTCAAATGAAATGCCATTTTCTCCACCATTTTTATTACAAAAAGATAAATAAAAAACAAATATTGACAATGTTTCAAGCTGCATATAGACAATAATTAATATGGTATGGTGTATCTCCTACACTTTTATCATCAAAGGAGTGAGACAAATACTCTTTCTGCTTATCTGTAACTGATAGCATTAGGGAATTTTGTCTATAAAAGAACAGATGTTAATTAAAAATAGATACATTTATGGCACCACCACTTCCCCACCAACACAGAACTTAACAAATATTTGTAGAGAATTATCATAAATAATATACAAAGAAAAATTTGATTGAAGTAAAAAATTCATAATTTAACTTCTGTATAATTTTGAGTGACTGATGACAGTATTTGTATCTCACATAGTGAAGCCATATTTAAGTCCCAACTGACAGATTGTCCAATCATTAGATATAAGCAGTGATGCACAAAAGTCATAAGTGTAAACATTAATAATGACAAAATGTAAACTGTATTGCTGCTAATACCATGAAGTTATAAGTTACCAACTTCTTGTTGCATTTCTACATTGAATATAAGATACAATTATGGTATGAAACACAAATGTATAGTTACTAAAAAATAAATAATTAAATAAATAATAAAATAATTTCCATGTTCAGATACAATTGCTATGTAAATAATCCAATTATTACATTACAATTCTTCACTCATAATATTTTATTACATTAAATTGTACAATGTTCAGTATGCAATTTCTAGTTTTATAATATTTTAATAACTATAAAACAATAGTGAATAGCATCAAAACAAAAAAGAGAAAAATATTATTTCATTGCAAATGACAATAAGCATTAACTTGCAATTTTCTCTATCTCTCACACTCTCTAAAGATTTATTTTTAAAATTTGAAAATAATGACTTAGAAAGCACTGAGCAATAATAGTATGTGGGCTGTGAGTTATGTGGAAAGTTTACCCTTCCAAAAAATGTTAAAAATACTGAACTGCTGGATAAGCTGTCATGAGCTCACATCCAAATATACTGTACCTGGCCTCTGTTGGTGACAATTTTCTAGAGAAAAAAGAAATTGGTTTCCACTGGTCATTGATTTTCTGCTGCAATACAATACCTACACCAGTGAAAGAGGCATCAACCACCAAAGACAACTCCTTGCTTGATAGAATTTAACTTCATGGGACAATACTGCTTTAATCCTGTGAAATGCTGTTGTGGCAGAATTATCCTCACACATGGCAGTTTAATCAAATATCCTACAATGCAGGAAAATATCTCTGAAAAAATAGTATGAGGAAACAATAAAATATGTAGGAAAGGCCAGGTGAATACATGTGAAAAAATATTTAGATTAAATATCACTGAATTTATACTTGTGGCTGCTATGCCTTTACCTATTACTATGAAGTAGCTACCCCGATTGGGTTAAAGACATGAGACTTGCCACTACATCATAGTGCTAAAAGTAGATGTACTACTGGTTGGAGGCAGTATCCTTTGAAGTGCACCAGAATCAAAACTTAGCTTGAAGGTGAGGAAGAAGCTGGCCATACTAAAGATATTTGCATTAATGCATGACCCAACATATTTTAATAGCACTGATAAAGTCCTGTTTTTCAAAAGTGATGCTTGAATCATCCAAACTGTCTTGGTTTTCTATTGATTCCTCATCACTCATTTCCTCTTGGTTTATAGGGTCCTAGCTGGACACATTTCCTGGCTCAATTTCCTGTTAGTTTATAGAGTCTGAGCTGGACTTGCTTCCTAGCTTAATTTCTATCTCCACTTTGTTTCACATGAGCAAGAACATTATTGCTCTTTTTAAATATTAATGCTGTCTTGTGTTGCTTCTGCATTATAAAATGTGCTCTTTTGGGTGCAGATTCTGTTTTTCTTGTACCACATTTTTTCATTAATGGAGTATGACATGGTTAATGGGGCTCTAACCTTTCTCCCAATTAATGCAAACAAACTTTCTAATCTGTCAGCATGTGGTATCATTCTGTAACTAAGTAAGTCTTGGTAAGAAACTAAGAATATCATCTCATTGAGGAGAAAATGCTCTCAATCCCATTCTTATAGTCTGTACTATTCTTTCTACAATTCCATTTGATTATAGATGATATGGTGAGATTTTATTTGGGATACATCCAATTTTTTAAAACCAAGAATACAGACTTTTGTCACAAAATTATCTGACACTAATGTTTTGGGACACCATTATTACCCATAATATTTGCCTTATTGTACTAATTTTCCTATTGTGAATGTGAACAATTTCAGGCCAGCCAGAAAAAGAGTCAACCAAAATAAAACAAAATCCCACACTGTTAACATGCATGTTGTCTATACAAGCACAAATCCTAGGTTCTTCCTCCTTAAGCCATGTGTATACTTTACTTTGGCAAAATTTTTTTATTTCAGCACATTTTGGACATTTGTGTACATGATTTTGAACATCGCATACATATCCAGGACACCATGATTCTAATTTCAAACACTTCTGTGTAACTGTGATTCCACAATGCACATTGTGGTGCACTCTTTTTAATGCATCTTTTGTACATTTTTCAGTTAGTACTACTAAATCTCCATTGCTAACTTATGTCTAATTTCTTTGTATAACCTTTCAGCTTTTGAACAATCATTCTATTTATTAATTTTTATTCTAGATAAGATTTTACTTAATACTGGATCCTGTAATGTTTTTGAGTCAAGTTAGTTTATTAGTAGAATATCAGTTTCTACCTAGTGCAAAAATTCATCTCCCATATTTTCTAATATGCTGTCTTTTTGTCCCCTTTTAAAATGTAATCTAGAAAATGCATCTACATGAAAAATAACATTTCCTTTTATATATTTGATATCAAAATCGAAAGCCATTAGCTTTATGGTTCACCTTAATATTCTGAAAGTTTTAACTTTCAGTAATTCTTTCCTCAGGTTGAAAATGAATTCTAGGGGCTTATGTTCAAACTTCAACAGAAATTTTCTGTCTAATAAAAATTAACAAACCCTATTAGTGCTCCAATCTATAGTTAGAGCCTCTTTTTCTACATTTGAGTATTTACATTTGACCAACATTAATGCTCTAGAAAGATGCATAACTGGGTGTCCTTCCTGGGATAAGATTGCCAATCTGGAATTTTTACTAGCATCCATTTGGGAGTCAAAAATCATACCTTAGTTTTTTGCCAGAACATTTTTCAAATCATCAAATGCTGTTTGTTGTGTATTAATCCACTTAAATTAATTGTTTTTTTACACAACTTGTCAAATGCTTCAATTAGTTCTGAATATTTACGTAAGTATTTACTAAAAAAATTTGCTAAACCCCAAAAAGATTCTAATTCTTTTTTATTGGTAGTAGGATATAACTAATATTTTCTGTGTCAAACATGGGTCTAGCAAAGTTTCGGCTTTTAAAATTTGGTTCACAAGATATAATTTTTCATAATTAAATACATATTTGCCTTCATCAATAGTCATTCCAGATATCCTTAGTCTATTTAATACTAGGTTGTTTTTTATTGTTTCAACTCTTTTTCACCTAAACATATATAATCTTGATATATTATATTTTTATGTCGCCTCTTAGAAAGATGGCACTTGCTTCACACAAAATGACATACAAGTCCATTTAAGCAGTCCAATTGGGGAGTTAATAGTGGTGATTTCCTTAAATTTATCATCAATTTGAATTTGATTGTACATGCTTTTTAGATTAATTTCCATGAAATATTTCATTCCTGCTAATGAATGTAAAATATTTTCAATGTTTGGGGTAGAATAAAAATCCGAATGAATCTTATGGTTTACGCTTATTACAGATCACCATTAGGCTTTCTCAGACCTACTATAAGTGATGCCCATTTACTTCTACCCAGAGGAACATGTTCCAAAATATCTTGTTTAACCATTTTACGTAGTTTTGCAAATACCAGAAGTAATAAATGAATTAGAAGTCTGTGAGATTCAAAATATGGGAAGAGGGTACAATTTTCTTTCAATTTAATAAATACTTACTTTATAATCTTTTAACATTCCATTTTTGGGGTTATCTGAATTCGTAGCATGAATGAGACATATACTATTAACCTTAAGCACATCTGTTCTGATTAAGCTGTCTTTTATTACAGTCCACAACTACAATAGTAGCAATGTAAATCCTGACATTTGTTTCAAATGTTCCTTCAGTATACCCTAATGTCTTTATGCATGATCCATCAAACTGTTTTAATTTTAAATAACTTTTATATACCCATTTATTCCCAAAAGTTCTTTGGAATTAGTATTACATTGCTGCCAGTATCAATTTGCATTTTTAAATTTACTCCATTCAATTTAATTTCCATCAAGGTATTTTCTTTATTTTTCTGTATTGAGAAAACATCCGTTTCACTTTTTAAAGTGGCTTCCATTTTTTTGACACTTTATATTTTTCTTTTTTTTAATTTGCACACCGATTGAAAATGATTTTTCTTTTTACAATTTTTACATATCTGTCCCCATGCCAGACATTTTTCTCTGTTTGGGTCATGCTCATAGTTACAATATTTGCATTTTACTGTTGTTTTCTCTATCATGTATGTGTCAATAATTTAAAGTTTATTTTTTTCCTTAATAAATTTTTGGATCAACTCTTCCTGTTATATAAATTCAATATATGCCTTTTAACATTTGGTTTAACATTTTAAATCTATGTGAAATATTGCACATACCTTCTATCAGTCTTAGTTGAATCCTCTTCCTATAAACATTTCAACTTGTCCTAAACATTGAAATTCACAATATCTGCTGTGTCTCATAGCCAGTGTAGAAATTTCATAACAAGATTCCTCAAATTCCTGTTTTAATGACAAAAACTGGATTCATTCAGCAATGACCAACCTTTTCCTTGGACAAATATTTCTTAGAATAATCTCTTTGATTTGGTTAAATGACAATTCTTCCACTTCTGTTGGATAAGCCATCAACAAAATCTTCCTAACAGCTTCACAACCAAATATTGCCAGAAACAATTCTGTAACTTTG
The DNA here is from genome assembly GCA_964036315.1 of Acanthosepion esculentum. Lineage (NCBI taxonomy): Eukaryota > Metazoa > Mollusca > Cephalopoda > Sepiida > Sepiidae > Acanthosepion > Acanthosepion esculentum. The sequence goes on along the minus strand of OZ038499.1, from coordinate 89,222,541 downwards.
TTTTCACCTCCATTTCTTCAATTGTCCCGTGACTTCTTTGTTCTAACAAGAGCCGCAAAGCACCTTATCCAATTTTCAACAAAGTTTGGGCCTTCTACATGCATCAAGATCCTATTGGCAACACCATATTATGATATTCCAAATAGGGATTGCAGTTGTATGCCATCAGTATTGGTTCTATAGTTTAAGTACCATGTTTAGTACTGGTTTCCCCATGGTGATAAGATGTGACACAAGGTCAGTTTCATGTGGGGCACCCAAGTGTGTACACCCAAACCAGGGCCAAAAATTGCCCAGACCCCACAACCATTGGTTGCACTGACATCAGTATTACTACTGATCCCCCTTTTTAGTGCTATTAGTTGTTCCCCAGAACCAGGCACCTCTCAATATTTTTTTCAGTTGTGCTGTCTGCAGACAGAGACACAACTGAGTTGCACTCTGCCTGAAGACAGAGATGCAACTGAAAGACAAGTACCATTGCCCTTACCTTATGTAGCAAGCCAATACATAACATCTACTCATACACATATGCTAATTAGTGGTAGCACTAACCAACCAGTACAACACTTATCTTACAATTGATGGTTAGTCTTTTATTCCCAATTTCCTTTACTACCTTCTCAAGGAGTTCCTGCAGTTTTCCTTCTGTATCTACCATTGACAAAGTCATCTGCATATCTTATGTTGTTAAAATTGTGCTCACCAATAATAAATCCTGGTAAAATTTCTCTTCCTTAGGATCACCTGTAATGGTTAAATAAATCCAGTGAGAAGGCCCATCTTTGTCTTATGCCTCATTCTATTTGTGTACTTGCACAATTCATTTTTTATCTGCATACAGAGAGTTTGCTCCCAGTAAATATTCTGGTTTATCTTTCCTAAATAAATCAAGTTTTTCTTGCAGTTCTAGGTTCATAATTTTTTGAGAGAGTGAAAGTGAATTTACAGACATCAAAAACTGAAGTGGTACAGATTAGTTCTTTTAAAATATCTGGAATGCATTGCTATAAATATATCAGTATGACTTGAGTCAACCAATGTTTATGTTATAACTAATTAGTAAAACACTCTTTAAAATTTATTCCAAAATAATATTCCCTTTTTTCTTTACATAATCAAATCTAAAGACAATTATATACTAAAATTAATATCAAGAAAAATGTTCCAATATGCATGTATATACATCTATCTGCATACAAGCTACTAGACATATAGAGAGTAATGCCAGATATATAGAAGCAGTAAAAGAAGTCTTAATGGCCGGCCACTGTGATCTGCAGTCAGCTGTAACAGCAAGGTTCTGAAAGCATCTTTTGTCTTTACACTGTGTACAACAAGTAAATCCATCTCACTTCTCACACAACACTGATTTTAGGGGAAGTTGATTAGTTATATTTCAGTTCACACCAATAACTATCAATGTTCAGTAAACAAAAAAAAAAGACATTGTAAATATTTTTATATCAAATCAACTTTTACTTCTATTAACCTTGTAGCATCCATTCTTGAAATAATATTAAATATCATTTCAGAAAAAAAAATTCACATAAAATAAGCATTTTTCAGATAATTCTCCTACTAGCAATAACATGGGCATTAAAAAGTAATTTAAATCCACTCTTGTTAAAAATGATGGCTTTCAAGATTACATTTTTGATAAATAAAAAATATGATCTCAATTTTGTAAATTTAATTTAGAAAAAGGTTTTAAGATCATCTTGTGCTGAGTTCAAATTTGTTTCAACACAAATTTTATATGAAAATCAAGATTTTCAATATATGATCAGTAACAAAATAATTCAATCTGCATTAATTATCAATATCTCATAACAAATCCACTAAGAAAAATTCTTTTGTTCGTGAACTAATAGGATCTAGATAGCTATTAATTGCATTCTAATCAGTCAAGAAGAGTCAAGAAGACATACAACGTTAAATTGTCACAAAAGAAAATACAAAAAAAAAAATGAATAGACATTAAGTGAAACAATTCAAAATATAACGGGCAATATTTCTCTAAATATTATTTTTTACTTTACAAGATGATAAGTATAATAATATACATAAAAAAAATATATGCAATCCAATCCATTAACAGCTATAGCATCTTTTTTTACCTAAAGGATCGTTGGATAATATGTCAATGAACTCAGTCATCAAATTGTGAACATCAAGCTTTTGAATAAGGAAGGGCAAGAAGACTATAAAAGCAGAAAATTATATTCCCGCATTCATCAAACTTAGTTCCACCAAAAAGCTTTTAAAATGATGTCGTCCTCGCTTCATTCAACAGAACATTATTTTTCAAACCATTCTTTTGTAAAATTATAAAACTAGTTGTTAAAGTAAAAAATCTAATAATTTTAATTTAAGACTAAGAATTATTTAAGAAAATTAATCTAAATTTCATTTTAGTAATTCTTCGACGTTTTAAATGAAAATTGAAAATCCTTATGTATTATTAATATTAACTTTGTGTTTTATTGTTTTGTAATTAAAGAAACAGCTGTCTTATTAAAAAAAAAAAAAAGAAGAAACGGAAGTATAAACTGACGGTTTTGTTTTTAAATCAATTTCATTTCAATATCTTACTCAAAAATGAAAACAAAAATTTAGTTCCTTAATTTCTTCGCAATTATGGAAATATATTAAACAAAAACTCGTGTGTGAGTGTATATATATATATATATATATATATATATATATATATATATATACACACACACAACTGTTAAAAATAAAATATTTTTAGAATGTCTTCAGCTCTTCGCGTAAAATAAAGCAGTTAAACATGCACGACAAGGGAGAAAACTCTAGCAAAAAGACTGCCGCCATTTTGCCCCAAACAACGTCCTATCAATCTTTATAAAAAATTAACACGATAGTTCAAACATATATCGAGTTATCTTTTTTTTATTGAATCTAATTCCAATTTTACAGTGATAAACAAAAACCACTAATGAAATTAGATTGGATGTCAGTAAGACAAAGTACAAACTGATTGAATAGTATGAACAATGTCATAAATTAAAAAAATAAAAACGAATCACTGTTGTTAGTGTTGTACCGTGCATTTATTCTTCGTTGCAAATAAAAAAGAAAATAAACAAAGATTAATTTCAATTTTCAACAAGGCCACAAAATTCACGGCAAGCATTCGTATTCAATATTTACATTTAGTCCTAATATAATATCCAGAAAGAAAACATTTATCTGAGTTTGAAACAATTGAGTTTTGAATTGTAATTATTAATTATTATCAGGCAACAAGAATGAAAAGACTGGTGGAAAAAAACCACAACACGGTTATCAGATAGCTTGAGGCTTACAACCTTGACTTTCTTTAAAGAAGATTCAAATAAAAAAATTATTTATCCGGGCAAAAATATATTTGGAAAATATTTTTTCAAAAAAAGAAAGAAAAAAAAATTAGTTTTTGTTTACGAATTTTAGATTTTTATTTCTTGAATATATATTTTTTTTTTTTGCTTTTCTTTTTAAAAATTTTTTTGATTGATATCGTAATGATAATTTTAGAATTTTGAATCACTAAATTTTTATATCAACTTTGGTTTTTGGTGCATAACTACAAAATGTAATCTTCATTTTTAAAGTATTTATGCAACATTGTTTCATTGAGTTTAAAAATAGATTTCAGAACAGAAGTTAAACATTTTAAAACGTTTTACACAAAGTGATAGTAAATTTGTTTTAAAAATATTTTAATGTTGCAGAAAAGAAATAAAATAGGCACATCATGGAGGAATAGTTCGCAACCAAGTATGGAGAGTTTTATCCTCACTAGGCGTTCCAGATGCTTTGCAATAAGCTAAGCTTAGTAGATACTCAAAAATGAAAAGAGTATCTGAATACTCCACATGAAAAAAAATTACATGAAATAAGTTTTCCAATTGTAATTTTGTTTGGATTGCTTGTGATCAGAGTTCACTCTCAGAAAACAAGGATGTACTGTAGAGGAAGTCAAGAGTTTGCATGCTCATTTTCAATCCAAACAAACCTTTCTCACTTACAATGCAATCTTCCTCCTCCTATGTAATTTTTTACCAGACAGTAAAGTTGAATAAATATTTAAAATTGATTTTCCCAAAAAGATGAGTGTACTGTACTATAATAAAAAAAAAAAAAATAGATACATGGAATAAAGAACAGATAGTTGCATTCCGAGTTAACCATAATGAAAATGTACAGTGTAACCCGGATATAAGAGAGTTGTCGGGATCGGAGAAGAAGTCTCTTATATCCGGGTTTGGTCTATTTTGTTTAGGTAGGTATGGCTCTAATTTGGGATCATAGAAAATCTCTCTTATATCCGGGTTACACTATACATGTCTTTTTTTATTATAAAAATAAGCCAAGCTCATCAGTTAGTTCATCAGTAAACTAAACACCGTTTCTACTGATGAACTAACTGGTTCGTTAAACTAAACACCTATGTACAGTAATTTCTTTTTATTTTCCTTACAGTATTTTTCTCTTTGTATTTGTGTCTTTTAAATGGAGCTTATTTCTTTAGAAAAAGAGTCTTCAATTACCTATTGGGTTTTCTTTTAATGCTAACAAATACCATTTCCTATTTCTGTTTGTATTTGATGAGTTAAAATATAAATGATAAAAGAAAAATAACTGTCAATAAGCGCTCAACAAGTCAAAATTTTTATCAATTAACAAGAAATTATATATATATATATATATATATATATATATATAAATACACACATCATATATTGCTGGAAGTGGTACAGTTTTAACATGCAATTGGAAAATATTTTTAAAAATTAAAATAGCTTTATACTTAACATCCTGTTCCGCAAAACCTAATATAAGGGAGAAAACTCCTCCTGTTATCAGTAAAATAGAAATAAATGAAAATCATGGGTGTAGCTAAACAAGTGCAGAAATATGTCCCTATAAATAGAAATATTTACATAAAATGACAGTCTACATGAGCATGTTAGGGGGTTTGAGGAGAGCAATAAGAAGTTTACCTCCTAACATGCTCATGTAGACTAATTGTCATTTTATGTAAATATTTCTATTTATAGAGACATGTTTCTGCACTTGTTTAGCTACACTCATGATTTTCATTTATTTCTATTTTACTGGGCTCATTTTCTCACCACTTTCTCCCAATGACATAGTATTTAACTGATCCAACACTTACAACTTTTGTTGGAAATCTCACACTTCTTTAGCATTTTTAAGCTTTTCATCCATGCCCTTAGCACTTACCACCTAATTCATTTGGTGTCATTTTTCACAGAAAAGACTAAGACAAAACACAAATCTAAAAAAAAGAGATGGTTTTATACTGTCATAAAATTTTACAACTTCAAGAATCTTAAAATTACAGGAATATTCGCATCAGCTGATACGAAAACAACATTAGAGTTTTCAGAATATCATATCTTAAAAGAGTAATTGAGAAAAAAGGATATCAAGAGCAAGTCTTCAAATGTGATAAAACAGGCCTTTTCTGGAAGAAAATGTTGAACCATACTTATATTCATAAGAGTGCTCACTAAGCCCCAGGATTTCAGACTTACTCTGGTGCTCATGTGGCAAAGTAGATTATATGATCAAGTCAGGCCTTATGTCCTTGAGAACAAAAATAAAAATTATTTCCTATGTTCTAGCAACACAATAAAAAGGCTTCATTCAGTTATTTTCTTGCTTGATTGGTTATACTACTGTTTTATACATGACATGATGAAATACCTTAAAAAGAAGCTATCATTCAAGATCATTCTTTTCCTCAACAATGCTCCTGGCCATAACAAAATCCTTGATGCATGAGAATGAACATGTTGAAATGCTGTTCCTGCCCCCAAATATATCATCACTGTTACACTTGATCAAGGCATCATGTAGTTCATGCTGCACTTGAGACTAACCTGGATTTCAGCATCATAGATTTATTGCTTGACAGTTGCTGATACAATTGAACTTATTGATCAGTTAGTTAATGCTTCTTTGAAGGCATTATGGAGCAAGGTAGTCAATGATTTCTATGGCTTCCTTACAAGCAATTAAGTTAAGAAGATTTTGCAGGTTATGAAGGAAGTTGATAGAGAAGGCTTTTCAAACATGATTGGAAGAAGACATTGAACAACAAATTGAAAAGAAGAAAGAAATCTTTACTGATGAAAACCTATATGTACTGCTCAAATCGGTGGCAGAAGAGGAAGCTGAAAAAAAAAAAGAGGCCCATTTATAACTATGAACTCTGAAGACGTTCACAGCAGTTTTTCACCAAGCTCATATTTTGAAGGATGTAATCAAGGAGTATGAGATTACAATGGAACAATCACATTTTACCTAGAGCCACTGCAACAATTGTTTTATGAAATTAAGAGAAAGAAGCTGCTTCATTACCAAGAAATATCCAATTATGAAGCTTCTTTCGAATCTTGAAAATCTTCAGTTACTCATCAGAGAAAAAGTTATATTTTGGGACAAGAAAATCACAGGCAATAAAATGGCTCTATAAGAATCCAGAACAAAGAAAATCATGGTTAGATCCAAAACAATTTTCTATTTCTCAGTAGATTCCATCCATGTTGAGATGTTGAAGATTCCTAAATCTACTGACAAAAATCTTCTACCCTACATTTTGTGAGAATCAAAAGGAGTAGTTATTAAAGATTGTTAGAACATGAACTAATTTATTGTGCAATACTACAATGAATAATAGTTGTGCAATACTTGAATAATAATTTCATTTCAATGACATATTGGAATAGAAAAGACTGTTTTTGTTTTTGTTTTTTAGTTGCAAGCAAGTCAACCAGAGATCTTGCTGCATGACAAAGCTCAACCACATATTGAAAAAGAGACAGCAAACAATCATGGAACTAGGATGGGATATTCTTCCATATACAATATATTCACCAAATTTTCCACCATTAGACTATTTACACTTCATGCAAAGGTTCTTGCCAGTGACCAAACAAAGAGTGTTGAAAAAATCCTAGGAGAATCAATCAAATCAAAACGGTGGCATATGAGCACAGAACCCCAGAAAAAGACTTTGATGACTGAATAATGAGGCTATGAAAAAAAGATTTTGTCAAGAAATATTGTAAACTTTTACATTAACCTCTATATATAAAATCTAAATAAATCATTTTATTGTTCAAGATAGAAAATCATCAAAGAATAAGAGTGTTTACTGAGTGTGTTATCTGCAATATATTTTAATAAACAATTTTACACAATATATTTTTATAATGTATGTTTTGACTATCCATTGAGATGTGAGATATACTGTTTATTTTTGCATTGATATTGTGTTATAGCTAAAACAATAGAGCAAATACTTATGTATAAGTATTGAAATAAATTGATTTACAGATCACGACATCTATCAGAAAGATGAATTTTAAATTTTTATTATTGCATTATTCCAAAATTTTAACACATCAGTAGATAGTTATTAATGTCAACAACGAGCACAAATAGTTATTAAAAAAATTAGTAATTAATGTATAATATTATCCATAACTACATGTATAAGAACGTCATTTTCGATAAAAGTTAAAAAAATAACCATAAATACATAAAAATTGTGTATATTGTCGAAAATTCCCTTTTCCACAACATAGCTATTTGTGCTATGTTATAATGCTTAATACCTAAATAATAATAATACTGAATAATTTTTTTTTTAAACATTAAAGTATATTTAATCACATCTTCCTAAAATCTGTCATGATCTGTTAGTAATAAACAAATTTTAAAATATTTTTTAATTGTGAATGTATTCTTTCAAAATCTTGCCTCAAATTGCCATCATTCATACATTACCCATATAAAAGAGAATGATACAAACCTTAATGATTTCAAGAAAATTCTTTCAAAATGTAAGCAATTTTTTAAATTAAATTTTAAATAGATGAGAAGAATGGCTTTATTCATTTCAAGACAAAAGCTTCGACACTGCGTAAAGGGAGAGAACTGTTAAGCGCTATAAATAGATTTGCTTGACAGCAATTTTGTTGACCCTAAGTAAAAGCAGTTACTAGATGCTGAAGAAAACAAGTTTTTAGTTACAGCTCTACATAAGTCACTCAAGAAAAAGTATTCAAGTGTCTTTATAAAATTTAGTAAAGCTTATGCTTTTGGAATCATAGAGTAGCAATTATGCAAACCTTTTTTTATGACAATATTAGATTTAAAAATGTATGAAGGAGTATTCTGACATTCATTCTGATCAATTTGCTTAGTTAACTTCACCAAGAAAGGCAATAGGTGTGATGAGTCAAAATCATGTTAATATATTTGTTGATAATCACAATAGATTATGCTTTCGTTTTTTTTTTTTAATTTTTATAGGACAAGGAAAAATTATTTATAAAATGCAAGTAAAAACCCTTTCCTTAAGTGATCTGTTGTGCTCAATACCCCTGTAGTAAAAAATATCTATGCAAATACTTATTGATCGTTAAAATACAGGAATCACAAACATTGCTTCAGTATGAAGTAAATATACAAAGAAACTCTGAGGAAACAAATGCCTATCTGCAATCTTTTGAAAGAACAAATAAATAGACATAGTTCATCCAAATATTCTCTAAAATACTTGACTGTTCACATTGCAATTCAGGATTTACTAAGTTTCTCTAATATACCTGTTCTTTTTTATGAATACAATCATGTTAATTATATTTTGCCAATGGCATATCTGACTTGTACATTGTATCTACATCTTGACAATAATCTTCACTGAAAATCAGATTTAAAATCATGAAATAGCTACAATAGTTATCAATCAAAAGAAAGTATATGACATGTTATAAAAGCTCATACAGTGCATGAAAAGTGCAGACAATACCACAATAATAAATCATTCAAAAGCTATTTTTAAAATTTATGCTTCTTTATTTATTTTAATTCTTCAGTGATATAGTGAATTTCATAAAAATAAATGAATAAAACTAAGGTTTCTATTGCATTTTATATAACAAAACTTATTACAATTACTTCATATTTTTTTTAGCCTGTCTTCATCTATATTAATATGCCAAAGTATGTGTGTATTCACAAATCACAGTTAAATGGACTGATTTTCTTACTTGGATAACCACAAGATCTCAAGTAATAACAATGTAAGGTTGATATTGGGAGTCATTTGTGGTCACTAGATGTTATAAAAAACACAATATTTCTAGCTAAATGAATCAATTTCCAACAAAATAAACTGATATACTGAGTTTGCTATAAAGTACAAAAAGATTTTTGACCTTACAAATAGGATGACAGATATGGTCAAATTCAACCGCTGAGGTCATTGAAAATACAGTTAGTTTGTGGCTTGTATTGCAGTCAAATAATTACATTCTTGAGACTAAATTGGTACATAAAAGTAACTTGGGCAGAATGGGAAGATGGGAAAATGCTGACCTACAAGGTCATTGTAGGTTACCAGAGGTAATTGTAGGACACCAGAGTTCAATTTTGGTTTAAAATGGCAAATGGCTTTTTAAGGCAAATGAAAGAATTTTAAGGAATAAAAAAAAAACTGATATTTTTTTTCTGCTTTGTCTGTAAAATATTCTGCAACACTGAAAAACACTTTTGGATAAAAATTCTATGTTCAAGATTAAACTTGTTTTTTTTTAGTTATCTGAGATGTAATCTGTGAGTGAGATATTCTTACTACAAAGAATAGAGAGATTCAGCTGTACAAGCCAATTGACTTAGTAGGATGTCTAGAAACCAGTTGAGATCCTTAAATCTTCAGCTACCTGGTGAAACTTCTCACAGGCTTCACTAAAAATTAACATGTTAATCAAGCTTATGCTGGGGTAAACAAATAGAAGGATATGTTAATTCCCAGACTCTCCATAATTCCAACAGACATGCTCTTTGACTTCAATTACCAGTGTGACTCAGCTCTGCCATAGCCATCAACAATACCAATAATGTCATATACCCAAAAGCCTTGTCAATCTAAAGGACTACATTATTTGTTTTCGGCATCACATATTTTTTTACCTACCAATACTTTTTTTATATGTATACAGTGTAGATCATTTTAATTCATTTGTTACTTTGTATAAGAAAAAATATGTTAGCATATTCTTTATTGTGTTGTTATATTTTAAGTTATTTTTTCATCTGAACAATGCCAGGTATTTCTGCTGGTAAATATATAAACACCACTAAACATCTTTTTCATTAATATTGTCAGTATATGGTAAGTAATCACCTGAAAAAATATTTCAAATATTGTCAAGATTCATCAAATTTAATTTACTGAATTAATAAAAAGTTATTCAGTAAATTGTTTTATCATGAATTCAATTTTGATTAATACAAAGCTATCAATAACAATAAGGGCAATCTAATATGTTTATATTGTTCTGGGCACATCTTATAATCTATCTATGAAAGGAATTTCTTTTTTAGGATGGTTTAAAGAGCAGAAAAGTTACATTTTGTCATGTTTTTTTGATTATTTGTTAATGATGGGCAAAAATTATCAACTTATGAATCAAAATGAATACATCAAATTATTAACACAATTTCAATTTAACTATCTGAAAAAATGTTATTTTAATACACTTGATTGATGTGTTGCCACAGATAATTCTGAAATATATTGAGTTAAACTTTTATCATTTATAACATGTCCATTTCACATTCTACAAAATTTCAGACTACAGCATGCTCTAATATATTTTCATGAACTGAATGTGAATTAATTTGAAAAATGTGAAAAACCACAAAATCAATATGGGTGTGTGGCTGAGTGGTTAGAACATTCACTTTCTGACCCTGAGACCCACGTTCGAATCTCACCACAGTTGATTTTCAGGAAGGAGATTTCTTGATGTTATCAGTCTGGAGGAGGCGATTTCAGTGTGTGGCACCTTTGGAAAGAGACTGAAAACCATGCCATGGGTTGACCTAAGCCTTGTGAGTGAAATTGGGTAGATGGAACACATGGGAGCCATCGATAGCTGTGCTAACAGAAAATCACAAGTCATCGTGACCAAGGGTTTGAGTGTGCTGGCCTTGTTCAGATTGTTGATCATGCTAGATAACATGCTCTCTCCCAGAAACTGTAACTAAGGTCTACTCAAGATAGTTGCAGTATAAACCACAGGTGGGCTCTGTGGGTGTTGAACAAACACAATTGTGCCTAACCGAGTATAAAAAAATAAAATGTTTATTCAAGAGTTTGACAGATTCTGAAATACCTTGCTTAATTTAAACTATATATATATATATATATATATATATATAGTGGGTAAATGAATGGCAAAAATGGAAAGTGACATGCTCCCCTTCTAGAAAGCACTTCTTCAGACTAATGTTTTTCTTGATGGAATCAGTCATATGGTTTGAATGGCCAGAAGTGGAGGAGAGAAATAATAATAATAAATAATAAAATGCATGTTACAGTTTACATTGAAATTTTATAGAGATGCACAGTTTTAAACTCATCGCTTATAAATTTTTCCTTCATTTTGTAATTTACTTAACCACTGTCCGATTGTGTGTGTGTGTGTGTGTGCGCGCGCGCGAACATATAAAACACTTTTCAGTGAATAATATCTAAGAAAAATAGCTTTAGAAAATTTCCAAATGAAAAAGCCAAGGTGATATTTTTTCTGACTTAAAATTATATTACATGCTGCAAAATAATTAGCACAAGTCAAAATTAACACAAAAATTGTACTATTTTTTAGAAAATGAAATTTTATACTTTTAGTATAAGTGCCAACTAGTTAGTTTATAGAGAGATGAAATATGAAGATCAATTCCAATATAAAGAAACTTACTGAAAGCTGAGAATTACTGTCAATAATCGGGGACGGCGTATGGTGCAAGGGGAATAACTCGTGGATTCTATGCAGCATAATCAATTCGTTATAGAGTGTGAGCAGCAGCAGAATCTGACGACCATAGCTACTTAAAGTAAATCAGGTCAAGAGAATAACAATTTTCTCCAGCGGCCAGATGCTGTCGTCAGATTATGTGGAAGGGCAGCAGATAGAATGAAACAAGGAGATTCGCATCATTTGATGAAAGACAAAGGAAGCCCTTCTATTGCATGACAACTGGAGGGCAAATCATTTAGTTTGAAAGAAAAGAAGTGTTTTTTTTTTTTTTTTTTTTTTTATAAGGCTAGTCAATCATTAATCAGCTTATGGTTCTGCACGTGTCTTTATGTATGTCCATGGGTTTGCCGTTTGTGTGTAGTACAAGACGTAGTAGTGCTTGTTGGTAGTGTTGTAATGGTGGCAGCAAACAATGACATGCTGTTGACCTATAATATGCATAACAGCTGACCTCTTATCCTGCTCTCTTTTTCTCTACCCTCTTTCCAACTGTAGACTTGTCTCTTTCTCCTTCTCCTTCTCTCCACACTGTATCCAACAAAAAGAGATCAGAAGCTTACTTGGTGATAACTTAGTTCCTGAAACTGAGTATAGACACTGCTGCCCTAAAAAGAACTGACAAAAACATTTCATTTATCAGTACCCTCAAAATATGGATACTTAACAAAATTAAAATAATTACAAAAACTAGGTGAATATCTTCCAAATCCCAATTATTATCAGTATCCTTACATTCAATTTTTTTAAAATAAGAAATACATTTCTTTTGTAACTGATTTAACAAGAGAATGAAATGAACAGTGACACAGATATTTGTTTTTATAACTGAAAAATAGTCATTGTTATCATTAGAGCATAATTTACCTAAATATAATTATTCTTGCTGCTCGAGAAACTGTATTCCTTATAAATGCTTGGTGCTCTAGAAACGAGCTAGTTTCTTCATGAAGATAAAATAATTTAACAGCTTGAAAGACTTTTACTTTTTGCTATTTTTATTAGGAGAATAAAGCTGTAAGAAACGTAAATTCTCACATGTACAATTCTAATATAAAAATAGATAAATCTGCCAATAGGTCAACCATAATACATATCACTGCTGAGGTGATCAGATGAGGAGAGTGATTATAAATAATAAAAGCCAGGGGTTGAATGGAAACTAAAAAATTTTTTTTCAACTAATACAGTTTTATCATTTGTCCTAATTAGTTAATAAGTGAATAGAAAAATATAAAATGAAACTTCAAAGTGGAAATTGTTAAAATTAGTAAACAAACAGTTGTGATCCAATTAGAGCAGAATGTGGCAGGAACTGGTAAAATGCAAAAAATGTTTTGGTTCATTTTTGTAGTAAGACAAAAACATCAAGACATAATTAGACAAATAAAATTTACCATGATTTTGAATAGTTTTAAGCTAAGTGTACTCATTACATCACAGTTTCAAAGCTAAAATGTAATGGTTCAATACTTAACTTTTAAACATATGTGAAGTTGCTATTTTAAATCATATGCTGATAAATTCACCTATATTCTATATTGTGATGAAATTTATTGTGAAAAATTCTATTTTTTTAAATTAAACTAATAACGAGCCTTCATGGTTAAAAAAAAAACTTGATAGCTATACAAATCAAATTGTAAAGGCATACAGATTCTGATACAGAATAATGTATCACAACATTAAATTGTATATATTTTCAATTAATGCTCAATTAATGCTAATTACTAAACTTTAAAGAAGTTTACATGAAGCATTTTTTAAATTTTAAATCTTTCATGTATGTATCATTGCAAGGCCAAGCCCTTGGAAGAATAAGGAAAACAAGACTCCACCACCATAATCAAACTTACACATGCAATGATACATAAATATTACTTTCTACAATTACATAAAACATTTAAAAGTTGCTAATTCCTTGCATCACACATTAGCATGGTTACTGAACAGTGACAAAAAAATATTGATTAAAATAAGAAAATTAATTGATTGAATTGTGAAAATTATTTTGTCTATAGATATCTTAATATCACTCTTAATTAAGTCTAATAATTTACTATTTAAAAATAACTCAATATGATTTCTACATCAAAATAGTTAAAACATACAAAGTTTTATGAAATATTTAAAACAAATTAGTGAAATGAAAGTTTATTGAAAATTATCTGAAATCTACTTGAATATGAGCATCCATAAAAAATAATGTTTAAACAAAATATATATATATTATATATATAATGACTTGCTTATCAGTTGTATATTATGTAAAATAATTTGATTAATACAAGGGATTTTAAGTCAATATCAGTGAAATGAAAATTTTTAGTTTGTGAACAGAAATGCTATTCTCCATAAATCTACTAAATATTATTTTGAGAAGAGTCATTAACATTTCAAGCTTTATTCAACCATCTTCTTTGTAGTGTTGTTACCAGAATATTTTAGCCAATCTATCAATTTGTAAGGAAAGAGTAAGGAAGTTAGAATGAATCAACCTAATAGATATATTATCAATCACTTTTGTCACCACTTTATTTTGTATATGTAGAAATTTTTATTTCCTTACAGATTATACACCTGAAGAATGGATCAGTTGAAATATAATAATGACAACAAAACAAAGGAAGATTTCAACTGTTGAAACTTAGAACTTCAATCTTCATTATTATAATGAATGTATTGTTCCCAATATTTCCATAAATTTCAATAAACCTTAATAAATCTTAGACACAAATTCCTTAAAGATTGAATTATTTTTAAAATAAAATGAATCAGTAATATCAAACATCAAATTTATAAAAGACATTTTTGCTTTGTGGCTTTTTCACTTCAATATTTTGTTTCATTGATTTAAGTTTTAATTTTGCTACATTTTTATTATACAAATAATTTTTTCATATTAATTTTTTAATAAAAATGACAAATTTTATTCTACAGGTTTTTCAGCTATGAATAGGTCAGAAGCCTCATGTAGCCTAGCATACTAAATTTAAAAAAAAATCAAATTCAAGTAAGTTATACTATAATATAAATAGAACCACAGAACTTATTCAAACAAAACTTGGTTGCTTTTACCTGTCATTTTGCATCCATGACAGGTAAAAGCAACCAAGGTTTTGTTTGAATAAGTTCTGAATATAAGTTCCATTTATGACTTTGTTCATTTAAAAACAAAACTTTCAACTAATGATTTCAAGAATGCACACTACTTTATGATATTATAACACATTTATAACCCCAAGTCTTATCAGGAAAGCACCAGAAAACTTTCAGTTCATTTTAAACATTGATTACATACAGGAAACTAATATTTCTCTCAAGAGTCAAAAAAACACTTCAACTTGGCCCATTTCTCACAATTTACAAGGCTAAGGTTACACCTACTATAGAATACTGTGCTAAGATATGAAGAGGCCCCCTAATCTTTAGCTGCTACTTTTATGGATTGTTAATAGAATAGCATAATCAGGCTTACCATAATTTCAAAGCCTCAAATCAGGACAGTTCTCAGTTTTTATTATAAGTTTATTTTTTTTATATAATAAAGTGTTTTCATAACCTCAAATCCCTTAGGTTTCAAGGCTGAGATAAAAAAAAAAATACTGATAGTTTATATCACCAGGACAGACTACTCAAATCAGAACAGTCTGGGATGTATGGTAAGCTTAACAAACTGGGATGTATGGTAAGATTAACAACAATCTATGCCATTGTGATCACTTTACTACCAGGTCTTGAACTTCAAAATGTCCTTAATCTCAATTTATAGTTGTATATCCAATGACTTATTTATATACAGTTATTTCATTCTCATATAAGTGATTATACATTTTACTTGATTATGAGCATAAGACTTTTCCAAGAATATCATTTACCAAGAGTTCAAACTAAATTTTAGTTAGCTTGCACTAAAGTCATATTACTCTTATAACATACTGCACAATCATCAATGTAGATTGTAATAACTTATAGACTACACCCTAGGCTAAGTTCAAAGTTCTTGAAGCAACATGATCTAAGATAATGACTTATTATGTCAAGATGTTTTCATCAACCCAATGGCACTCATTCATCTACGCTATGTCAATAATTATGCAAATACCAGCATAAAAACATTGCCAACTGGAGGAAGTCTTTAAATCTTGAAATACACTATTTAAAGTATGGAAATAATCAATATTAAATAGAAACAGAAAAAGAAATTATTTTTACAATTCAAAGCAGTACAAAATGAAGAGTGAAATATGAGTAGAGTAAAAATATAATGTTTATGACAGCTGAGCAAGTTTGATGAGAAAAATAAGCATGCTTACTGGATTAGTATAGAATTTGGAAGTAGTTAACTAAATCACTTTTAGTTATTAAAAAAAGTCAGTTAATAATAACAATTGTAAGATAAACTAGGTTACAATGGAAGCTAAATTTCACTTATTTAGAAGATACTTTCAAATATTTTCCTATTTCCTATTCCAGACTGACTAAACCAAAGTGGCTTAACATTAATAAATGTAAACTAGAATAATGAGATAAGACATTTCACTATATTTAAAAAATTCTATTTCTGTTTCATAAATTGTAAAAAATATCTTTCTAAGAGAAACTATGGGTGATTAAACAAATATATCAATGAGATTTTCATAGTTAAATATTTTAATAAAATTTACTTACCAAAAACAATAATAGTCCAATAAACATATCTTTTATAAATTTTTCCTCTCAAACAATAACATTGAAAATATTTCTAAATATTATAAATTACATTGATAAGATTTGATTGCAGGCAAATGTTCATCTTATTTCAGATTTAATATTTGGGGACCTTCATTCATTTATTTATCCTATGTCAGATTTTATTCCACAAGTCAATGTTTTCACAATAAATTGTTATTAACCAACTAAGACTGGTAAATTTTTCAAGATATAATAAATATCTCACATGAATTTAAGTTTATTGTCTGATTTCATTAGAAATATTTGCAATAACTTATTTAGCTATGTGAGATTTTATTATGCAACTCAAATACTCTATAAATATATCTAAAAGTAATGTGACAGATATTTATTTTTTAATTTCAAATATATAAAAATTACAATGATAAAGATATAATCTCAAAAATAGTAATGTTATAACATTATGAAACGTTAAAAAAAAAAGGTAATGACAAGATAAGAACACGATAAGAACAAGAAAGAACCTGTCTATTAACACCACAAGAAAGATGAAAATGGTAATAAACATGAAGAATGAATTGATTATCCAGAGAATATTTGTAGAATCTGGTTTTACAAATGTATAGAAAGAGAAATTATAATGAATATTAAAAAAACACCGGTTAAAGACAAGAAAGCCACCAACTACCACTAAAAGAAATGTTCAAGTTGAGCAAAGAAATATATGAAAACTGATTTCTCAACAGTAAATTTTAATGATTATAGAGCTACATTGGAGGAACCTGAGGATTGGGATAAAGTTTGGGTCCTTCATCAAAATAGTTAACCAATATGATTTGGAAGGCATGGTGAGAGGAAGTAAAGCAATGTTTTGAGCTAGTATTAGCAGTCAAATTATAGATCCCTTCAAAGTTGGTAATGATTCAAGATAAATGCAGAGAATTATACTAAGTTCATAGATAAGATATTTTTGAGTAGTACAGGATACAACCAAGCACTTTTAAGCTAAAGAGTATATAACCTATCATTAAAAGGGATTTATATGGGAATGGAAAACAATAATCAAACAAAGAAGATCTATGAGAAGCACTAAAACCTGCTGCAAGTAATGTTAAAGTAGAAACAGTAGAAATTTTTAAAAAAATTAATGAATGAAAGACTGTTGAAACTTACAGGAGACCCCATTAAAGTATTAAATGTGTTTCTATATTTTCCGAATTATTTATACATAAAAATTATGTTGAACTTAGCATGAGAAAACTTATCTAAAATTTGAAATAAGGATAGAAAGTGAGATTCTCATAATATATTGCTCACAAATATATTCTGAAAACTTTACCACAATCAGTGAGTTAATTAATAATTATCAATCTTACTATGTAAACATCGACTTGCATAATAAAATTTGACAGTGTATATAAAAGGCAAATAAATTCTTAACACTTGAGTATATCATTAATGCAAGTGACAACTCTTAAAACACTGCCTACAAAGACACCAAATTTAACTACTCACCAGTAATCATCATCACAAATCTTATTAAAAAAAACAAGTGCAGCCAATTTCATTATTTGATGCTGTTGAAAATAAAATTTTACATACATGTTATTTTTTCCTTATAAAGAGAGCTAAGTGAACATTGAAATGCATATCTATAAAGGTTTTTATTTTTTAGAATTGTTTTTTGTCTATAATCTTACAACCTAATTCTAGCAGAGTAGAATAGCTGTGTGTTTTGTAGATCAAAATATATCTATCATCACCTGGGTGTGATGTACAATTACTTTCAATGACTCAATTCTATGAAAACTCACTAATATATTTTCACATACATTAATTGTTCCCATAAATATAAAAAGTGATACAAGTGATATTTTGCACCAGATTAAAATTTGAGCTTATACAAATTAATGGTATGCATTTTTCAAAGATAAGTAGAAAGTTATTTAGATCCCAAATGTTTTCCCAAAGCTCATGTTGCACAGCCCTCAAAGCATTAGTAGCAGAAGAGAAGTTGAAATAATATCCCACTGCACATGTTACTTCTCTACCTACCAAATGCCCCTAATCCCTTGCCATTCTATCATCTTCACCCAACTTACCCCTGCCATCTCCACCAATGCCCAGTCATCAAGCCAAGCAACTAATCACACAGCAAGGGTTCAGCTACTGTAAATAATAGTGTCATGTCTCGGTCTTCACTTTAGATAGAATGCAGAACACAACTAGAAGTATTCAAATATAGGCTTACAGTACATGAAAGGTGTTGTTTTTTCTATAGGTAGATGAATCAGATATCTATTTAGAAGTTATCTGGATAATATTAGCAAAGGCTAATGGCTATCTTTTGTCCATCCATAACTTAACAGCAGACATCTATTATTGGAAAGTAAGTAAATAGCTTGTAATGTTTAATGTGGAAACAATGCAGACAACTAAAACAATTATCACACATTCTTTTAAAACTTCTTTTGTGCCAAACCTCATCTGTCTGCTTTCATAGCTTCAGCATATTTTATTATATAAAACAAGGGTAATGTGTTTGCCTCTTTTTGTAAAACATTTAAATGAAATAATTTTTCCTCCTACATTTTTTGAATATGGAACATTCATGTTATTTTACCATTATCTTTATGCTACATAAATATTTATTACTACACAAAAGCAATATATATATCCAACTGTTAAAATTATAAAAAATATAAATCATAAAATGCATTTAGTAAGAAAATAATATCCATAATATTATAGTTATTAAGAATGGTACAAATTATATAAATGCAAATATCAAAGTAAAAATCCAAATATAAATTTTTGAGATCTTATAAAATGTAAATTACCAGTTTGATATTGATTTCTAGATATCTTCTTTATGTATATTAATTCAATTTGTCCACAACTTCTTTGACAATATATAATACAGATCCAATTATTTATTTATCAGATATGGGTTTGGTCAATATAAAAGATTAAAGTTGATGTTATATCAATTTGAACCAATAGGTTATCTACTGAACAAACCAACATCTAATAAACATAATGTGTGTGTGTGTGTATATATATATATATATATATATATATATATATATGTATGTCTGGTAAATATAACATAATTATATATTAATAAATCAGTAACTTTTGAAAAAGAGAAATGTTTTCAATATTTCTTTATTTGAAATTTTTCAGAATGTAAAATAGCAAAATTTAACACTAGTTAAAACATTCGATGTTATTTATATTTTGAAAGCATGTCACTAACCTAAAGTGGATTGGAAAACAAAAATGACAAGTTATTAGAGAAGGCTACAACTTCTCAAAAGGTGTTATTACTTACCAAATAACCAAGTGGCTACCATAAAACATGTAAGGTATACTAAGTACTGATCTATTAAATTGTACATTTTATTCTTGGGTAGTTTCTGCACATCGCATCTCATAAACATCACACCACAAAATATCCATGTCACATGAGATATCACAATGTTCATCAAAATAAACATACAGGCATGTATCTATATAGAAATGCTACAACTGTCTAGTACATAATGCACTAAATAAATAAATAAGACCTAAGATTAAAATGTAGCAAAAATAACAAATTTTTAAAATTAATGATTTCTTTTACAGTAATATCATATTATTTTTCTTAATAGATTAACAAAGTTACTAATATATCCCCAACTCCATTATAATAAAAATACTGCATATTATAGAATAGCAACTGAAGATAATGAATGAGCAACTTAAAGGCTAGATAAGAATAATAAATGTGAGAATATTACATAAAAGACAAACTTTAGCTTAAAAATAGAAATAAAAAATTATAACAAAATGCAAAAATTTTCCCTTTAGAATAAAACTGATGGTCATAGCATATTAACAATATTATAAAAAAATAATGGACATTATTAAAAACTGAAGAGTTCCTGTAATGATGCAAACCAGAGGAAAACCCATATTTAGGTCTAAATCTTAATCACCAAATAAGAACTTACTACCATTTACAAATTACTTAAGACTAATATACCCACATTTGTTTGCATCAGATGAATGTCAAGTATTTTATTTTGCCTTGGCTCAAAATTCTATTTCTATCAGATGACTTCACCGACCTGATATCAGGTACTGAGTTATTTACTGCAGATATTTACAGTTAGTTAAACTCACCTGCCTTAGACTAAGGATTGAATCACAAGCTTTATCCACTTCAGTCTGCTGTTCTAACAATATTAAGCAAAGAAAACAGTCTTATCTTTCTTTTTAATGGATAGTATAATTCTAATGTAGAGCTTAAGAATGATTAAAAATAATGATGAGGAAAAGGTTAGAGAAGCAATAGCTATATAAAAAGAGAATGGTCTTATTTTTTACTAATATATATTGTTTATATGCTAAAATGTAAAATTTCAATCAAAAAGAAAATTTCATTTCTAAGTTTATCTTCCACTTACCATAAATTTTGCCATCTTGTGTCCAAGGCAAAAATCAACACAAGTAAACATTTCCATTTGACTGTCTCAATGTAATCCACTTGACTTAAATCCAGATGATTAACAGCAATTTTATAAGTAATCCAAATTGCCAAAACGTTCTCATTTCTAAATAAAAGAGAAAAATAAATTGTGAATACACCATCAACAGAAAAAAATATGTTTGCAACATTTTCTATTAAAACAAAATTAACAATACAACAGATTTTTTTTTATAGAAAACCAATTTTTTTTCAATCAACTGATTATAAAATAATGATATAAAATTAAGCTTTTGTTATATAAGTTCTGATAATAGCTCTATCTAAGATAGGTAACAAATGTAGAAAAAAAATATTTTAAAGTTACATCATATCACAAGAAAGTACTCAATTGTTAGGGATGAGATGGATAAAGTCTAAAGAAGTATAAATTGGTACAGCAATATAAAATAGGCAACCACTTGAGTGTCACAAACAATATTTCATTTTGACACTGGTGATGAAATAATGATAGAAAATAAATTGAGTAGCTATACAAAAATAGGAAGGGGCATGAGAAGTATGTCTTCTCCCCAAATTTATTCAACCTCTATAGCAACACTATCTTGGAACTTGAGACCCTACCAGGATTTATTATTGGTAGGCATAATCTTAACAATATATGTAGATGACACTGTGCTGATGGCCAACTTAGAAAGGAAACTACAGGGCATCCTGGACAGGGTGGTAAAAGAAAGCAAGAAACATTACTAACCATCAACTGCAAGAAGAACTTCAATATGTCTCAAAAGAAAAACTTAACTATTTGAGGAAACAATGTTGAAAAGTTTATATTGTATGATACAAATATGATGAGCCAATAATTTGAAATGGATTTATAAATAGCTTAATTCACTGAACAGAAAAGGCTCATAGAAAACTTTGATTCTAATAAAAACATAAATTTTGCCAGTGTCCTGGGTATGACGATAAACTACATCCAGCAGCAAGGCCTCTGATCAGGAGGTTTTGAGGAGTGGAACCACCTCTTAATAGTTGGTGTTTCCAGGTCCACCCTGACCTGGGTTAGTAGCACCTGTTAATATCTCACCTATGGGCAAATAGTTACCCCCCCCCCCCAAATGGAATCAAAACACTATGAAAGTGTAAAAATAGGTTTTAGTATCAGAATTACATTTTTGGAAAAAATTATTACCGGCAATACATTTTTGAAGAAGAAAAAAATTACCAGCAATGCATTTTTGAATAAAAAAAATAAAAAATATACCAGCAATACATTTTAAAAAAAATGCATTTTCAACTTATGAAGGAATATTTAATTACATGCATAAAAATATTACAATTTCATTAAACTATCTAAATATAGATTGAAATTTGTTCATATTTGCAAGGAAATGATATAGATGCAAATGAGATAATACCTGTGGGAGTTATTCTATTTTTTTTAAAATTTTGTCATGGTTTATTTTCCAATATGTGATCACTAACTATGAGGAAATTGGAGAAAATTGGCAAATAGCCACAGGAAAAAGGTTAGTTACAAAGGACAGAATGGAATGACTGGAAGTGATGATGCAATTAAACAATTTTAATTCTTAATAGTATCCAAGATATATCATAAAAAGCAGCAATTGATATATAACAGACAATTATCAGTAATTTTGTATGCTGTTACAATGCCAAGAAATGTTACCATTTATCTATAGAATGAATTCTAACTACAACTTGGAAATTTAAACAATAATAACCAACTATAGCAAATTAACCCGAAAACAAGAATCAACAGTAGGTATTAACCATGTTAGAATAACCTATATTTAGCAAAAAATATGAAACAAAACCTTTAAATATTAATTAGCTATAATGGAAACCTGAAAACAAAAACTAACACACAACATCAATAAAGAGTGTAAACTTTCCCTCAATGTAGCTTAAAAAGTTATCAGAAAACAAATAGACAGAAAACAAAGCATAAACAAATTTTGGAGGATGTGTGTAAAGTCTGAACAAAACTGCTAATAAAATATGAAAATTTATAAATATTAACTTATGCTAAAAATAACAGTAAAACAGGCCAATAATGAAAACATGTAAAAAAAATACATTTAAAATGTCTGCTGAAAGCAACCAAGCTAACTCAATTATTTTGAGTCTATATCTTCAAGATTCTTTAATTTTGACAACTTTTATTTATCATTAGAAAGTTATCTGTTTATAGACATTTACTGAACATAGCTATTAATTTACAGCATTTCTTTTTACTATTTGATATTATTTATTTACTAAAACATCTTAAATTGTTGACTTTAGGTTCCAACTAGCAACAAAGAAAATATGTTATATCAAAAAATTAAAAATTATAGTTATATCAAAGAACTACACTAAATATTGATTGTTACATATTGTGGAACAGTGCAAAATCTTAGTGACCTAATTACAAGCAGATGTCACCAGTTTTGTTATGGAATGAAGCATTGACATTTCTTGTTATTAAACATTATCATAATTACACAGGAACAGATCAATAATCTACTTATTAAAAAAAAAATCAGTGTATCTCCTTTATATATAAAATTTTCAATTGGGAAAGCTACTCATAATATCAATACAAATCAAAAATTATTACATTGGTAACAAAATCATGTCTAAAGCACCATAAAATTACCATAATTAATCTGTTATAATTATAGACTATCTGAGCACATTTCTACAATCACACTGAAAAGTTACTCTCCTCAGTAGTGTTCTTTCAACAATAATTTTCAAAGTAGAAAAACTTGTGTTTTACTATGAAATTACTTCCTACAAATATATATTAATAGTAGTCAATTAATGAAAATGGTGCTCATATTTTAAAAACATCCATGAGTTTAAACTGATATTTTACTTGAAATGGAATATGTAAGCAATGGAGTGCAATATTCAAGTTTGGCTTTCTGTAAGTATTAATAAATATAGTCTAGTTATCTACATAACTTTTTGTTATATTGTTTCAGCAAAAGAAAATAAAAATGAAATTCTAGAAAATATATGACAAATTCTCAAAATGACCAATAAAAACATTAATTTATGCTGAATAGATCAATAATAAAATGAAAGATGGTATTCTGGAAATGAACCTGAGAGAAATCTGATCAAATATTTAAAATTTATAGTTATATTAATGTTAATAAAGTCAAATTTAATTTTTCAATTTCAGGTCAACATAAATTTTTTTAAGTATTTAAAAATATTCACTGGCCAAATTTCTGATGATGTAATATTATTAAGTGTACAAATTCTTTTGTACACAAAGTATGTAGGCGAGAACTACAGTTATTATTGCATGTACTACAAAAGATGTTTGAAGAAACAAACATGATACTTCAATGTTTTCTCCCTGGTCCATTGCAAATTCAGGTTATCTTTAGGTATAATTAGATACAATGGGTTAAGAAACGTTTATTACCATGTAGATTATTTTGATAAGTGAACAATTGAGAATACATAGCAGTCAAAGAAAATTTTGAAATAGCTGATCCAAAATTTAAAAAGGTTGATCAAAAAAATCAAAGTTTCCAACTTCTAAAAATAAGTGAGTTACATGTTAATTAGCAAATGAGAAACTGTGATCATAATAGTTATAATAATTGAAAAGTTATGAATTAATAGTCACCAATAATAACTTTATATCTATATTATAAGTATAAGAGTTAAATTATCCAAGTAAGAAAATATACTATAATAACAAAGAATAGTTATTAATCTGATTTTATAATTATAGGCTTTTCATATATCTAGTTTGGCTGAGACTGTCCCCACTTGAGGGGTCTGTTTCAATGTCCTGTTAAAGATATAAGCATTCCTTTTTTTGTGTCAGCTTTGAAGCTTAAGGTGTTGGACCAGGAAAACACTATTATACAAGAATCTAAGCCTATAATAAAAATGGAAAACTATCCCAGATAGTTGGAAATTATGGAAAGTAAATAAATAGAATGAAAAATGAATCTATAAATAGAATGAAATCCTTGCTTATAATAATAATAATAATAATAATAATAATAATAAACAAAGAAAACAAGAATTTAATCCTTTTAAAACACATTTTCCATAATTATACCATGACAACTTAAAGAAAAACTTTACTAGGTGAACCTTAAGTATCATTAGTCAGCAGGAAGTGTATCTATCTATATCTGAACACACAAATTATAGGTTTGTGATTGAATACAGTTCTTTTATTCTATCACAGATTTTGAATAAGTGTTTTGTCATGAAGAGATTTTAAGAACTGAATATGAAATAAATACACTTCTCAGAGCAAAATAAAAGGGGAAAATATTTAATTTATCTTAAAATGCAAGAAAACAGCAATTGAAAATGAATGAAATATTTTGAGATTGAAAATGAGCAAGAGGATGATTGAATGAGTCACAAACTAAGACCTGTGTGACCAGTCTGGTCAAGTCAGTACTTGCAGCTAGCACAAACACAAGTGCACACTTAAAATTGTGCATGAGCAGGGATGATGATCAATAAAATCAACAATAGCACAGGTGACTTCATCTACTGCAATGAAGATGCAGTCAAGTGTGTAGATTATTTTGCACATTAAACAGAAAATTAATGCATCAAACAATATCAGTAGTCTGAATATTCAAAATGTTAAATATCTAATCACTTAAAATACAGAAAATTCATTTCAATTGATCGCACAGGGGCATGAAAAATGCCTTCCTTACAAAAATATTGACATTCAATAATTACAGTGCATTATTATATCATGAGAAGCAAAATGAAAAATAGCTATGCAAGAACCTATGCATTGAGAAAACAAAAAAAAAGTTATGCTTATGTAATTTTAAGGATTTTATATAAAAAAATGTATTAAAAAATGCAACTTACAAAAATATGAGGGGAAAATTAAAGTTACACTACATCAGATATTATTATGCAGACAAAAATCTCAATAAAAAGAATATTAACAAACTTATGCTGTTAAACTTTTCAGGATATATTTATATGAACAATATAGGTGAGTTTTAGCTTAAAGTATCTATCCTTATTTAAAATAGTGTTAACTGGTCTGGTCATGGCAGTTTCAAGTTTTATTATGCTAAATTCAAAATTAAACATAAATCTAAAATATATAGACCATAGAAACATATTTGATTAACACAATATCTCATTTCTAAATGTTATTTTACATATTAATATTGTCTCCTTGACATTCTATAACTTTCATCAATCTTTCATTGATTTTTTAAAAATTTCTGCTGTTTTAACTTTAACATTACTTGCAGCAGATTTTAGTACTTCCTAGATGTTCTTTGTTTGAATAGTTCTTCCCATTCACATACATATCTCTTTTAATGATAAACTATAACGTTTTTTTTTATTGGATTAATATCTAAAGAGATTAGAAGTCCTATTAAATTAGTTTTTTTGAAAACGTTTTTAGCAAGGTGGCCATTAGTCACATTGTGTTGCATAAATATACTCTTTAGCGTAAAGGTTCTTGGTTGTATCCTGTACCACGCAAAAACATCTTATCTAAAAACTTTAAAGGGATCTATAATTTTACTGCCTATAATACTAGCTCAAAACATTGCTTTACTTCCTCTCACCATGCCTTCCAAATCACATTGGTTAACTATTTCTATGAAGGCCTCAAACTTTATCCCACTCATCAGGTCCATCAAATGTAGCTCTATAGTCATCACTAAAAATTACTGTTGAGAAATCAGTTTCCATGTCCTTCTTTGCTCAATTTGAACATTTCTTTATGTGATGTTTACTTAAAAGTGGTAGCTGGTGACTTTCTTTGTCAGTGTTCTTCAATATTCATCTTTTCTTTGTTTACATTTGTAATACCAGCTCCTTTAAATATTTTCTTGCTTAAAATGTGGCAAACACATGTTAGTACAGATGCAAAAGAGGCCTCAGATCACATGCAGACATGTTACAGATCAACATTTACATCTGAGTTTTTCCCATTAGCAGTGGGACTGTTTGGCATGTCTACATATGGGCCACTCTGCAACTGGTCAAGATCTGGTTCTTTGTAAGATGCCTCATGCCAATAAATACTGGGGGAAAACAGCAGTCAGCAAGACACAGTGTCTTGTGAAGTCAGTCCCATAGGCATTTTGTTCATCAAGTTGCTGTGGTTTCCGAGACAGTGTTATTTTTTTTTACCTCCCATCTCTTTCCCCTCTCTCCCTATTATCCCCATAGTTGCTGGGAGAGTAATTGTTAGGTGTTCCCTACCCCCTGCCAATCTCAACAGACTCTTTGCTTGCACTACAACAAAAAACTAGTTTAATATTTCTCAAATATCTTTCAGTGACATTCTTAATGTTAATTTTGTTCTTGCTCTTATCTTATGAATGTTTGCAATCTCTTTTTTAACTGTTCTGATCTCCGTTCAACATTTTAAAATTACAGTTATGTTCCCATCACTCAATATCTTAATTCAGTTGAAGTCATATCTTTCCTATGACCCATCTTTATATATCTGAAATTAAAAAATAAATATCAGTAACTATATTATTATATACATTTATTTTCAATATGATGAACAACCCTTGAGTTACATAATAAAATCTCAGTTCAATAAGTTCTTGTAAATATTTCTAATAAAAACAGATAAGCTGAAATTCCCATGGTATATTTATTCTATAAACATACCCTGAAAATGTTATCAGCATAGGTTGCTTAATAACAATATTATTGCAAAAACATTGATTTGTGTAATAAAACTTTTTTCCTAAAAAATACATATACATCTTCCAAGACGAATATAAGGCAACACCCAAGCTCAAGTAAGCTTGAACAGTCACCTAATTGCCTTGACTGATAGGGACGTGGATTTATATGTTGAGTCATTACACTATATCTATCTATCTAATTCAGCCTATTATATGATGTAACTTCAGTACTTAGCTGTTACAAGTATTTCCAAGACTATAAACCTTCCTGGAGCTGAGCCACAAGATTAAACATGCTCTATTTACTAGTAGCGGTGGGAGCTTTTCTGCTCTTGATCTTGATGGTGTAGGTTTATTCACACTCTTACATTGTGAAAATATCAGTGACCACCAGGCTGTCATACAAATCCACAAGCTTTTTTTGTCCTGGAAATTATCATCCATAGCAAGTTCATCAAAGCGATTTACTTATACTATCACATACAAGCTATAAGTTGTAAGATATACCAAAGAATATGGTAACAGAGCAGTAGAAAGACACTTTGGACCACCACCTACTGATTTGGCAGTGGAGGAAACAAGAAGGATTGAGTGAAGTTGGAAACAAGACAAAGCACAATTTACATCAAGTAAATGGCCACAGTTAGAGAGAGATTTGTGTACATGGATAATGGAACACAGAAACTTGAGGGTTGAAGTTAGTACGAAAATGATAATCTTGGAAGCAAGAAAACTCGCAACGAACATGGGAGTAAAAAACTTCAAAGGCACTCCTGGTGTTTTGGTCCATGAAGCGAAACGAGTTATGCTTACAAACAAGAAGTAAAATATCTCAAAAAATGCCAGGTGACTATGAACAAAAAATACTGACTTTCCATTAATTTATCATTAATGCTAGAAAGAAGAACTTGTTTGAACTTAACCAGATCAGGAATATGGATGAAGTTCCTTTAACATTTGACATACCTTCTAATAAAAGCATAGAAGTGAAAGGTACCAAAACAGTGACTATTAAAACCACTGGTCATGAAACGACTCACTACACTGCAGTTTTAGCTTGTTGCACTGATGGCACCAAACTACCACCATTGTTGTTTTTCAAAAGGAAAACATTGCCCAAGGAAAAATTGCCAGATGGAATTCATGTTATTGCACAGCACAAAGGCTGAATGGATAAAGCGGGAGTTAAAGTGTGGATGGAAAAAGTGTGGCCTTCTACAAAAAAATGCATTGCTAGTATGGGATCAGTTCAGTGTACACAGGACAGACAACACTAAAAACTAGCAAAAGAAATGAACACAACGTTAGCTGTAATTCCTGGTGGCCTTACTTCCCAGTTGCAGCCACGAGATGTGAGCATCAACAAACCATTCAAGAATAACATGCGTGAAGAATGGTCTAAATGGATAGCAGAGGCAAGACATGAAATGACACCATGTGAAAGGATGAATGGTGTTGAAATCTTGGAATGCTATTAATACTAAAATTGTTGTAAAGTCTTTCAAAAAGTGTAGTATAAGTAATAACATGGATGGTAGTGAGGATCATTTATTGTACATGACTGACAGTAGTGATGATAGTTTAGAGTTTTTATATGAATCCAGCATTGATAAGTTCTTGGGATTTGAGGATGAATAAAATTTCTTTGATCGTTTCATATTTTTACATGCATATTTTTAAAATTTATACTTCATTTCTATGAAAATAAAACCACCCTTGGACAATGAAAGATGTATAATATATTTATTAACCATCAACTAGTATATCATAGCCATACAAACAAAATCGGACAAGTGATTAATATATATATATACATATATTAGTAATGTCTATTTTATAAAACTCTGAAGAAGTGAAATAAAAATGTAACAGTGAAACAGCTTTGATATCATTTATAAATCATTGTTTTATAATATCTAATCTATGCACCAGATTGGCTTTTCAGAAAATTCAAACTGTAATATGATTTATTCTAACAATTGACTTAATGGATGAGGCAATGTTGTTCAACATAAAATTAATTTAAACAAAGTAAACCGTAAAAAATACATAGAAAAATCTATTCAATCAAAATATCCCATTTCAATTTTTATATTTTTTTTATTCTATCTTAGTATTAAGTTGTCAATTGATTTCTTCATACATAGAACAAATTCACTAAAGGCTTTTTCATTCTGATCCTTATTGGAGAAATTCTTGTATGTAAAGGAGTGGTCCAGATGCTTGAGAATGTGGTAATCTCTAAGAGAATATTGGGTGACTAGGCTAGGTACAATAAAATTTCAACTGATTCCACTCCAATCACATCATTTTTGCAATATGAACACAGCTATTATTATGAAGCAAAATGACACCAACTCTATTCACCAAATTGAACTGTCTGGTTTGAGTCTTTGGAGGTACTATTTCAATCTAGTTCTTCATTAATGTGCTTTAGTTATTGAGTTAAACTAAAGAAAACTATAATTCAACAAATTACTCCTATATTTTCCAAGGATGACAGCACTGTTTCAGTTTTCACTTTCTTTTTCAGCCATTGTTGTACATCTTTTTTATTATATTACAAACTCCTTTTTTTATTCAAACTGATGAACTGGTGCAAAAATAGATTGCTATCACACCATTGAATATCATTAATACAGGCCTCCATATAGCTGAGTTTTTGTGAAACCCATTTGGTGATGATTATTTAATTGCCAATTGCTCTTAAATGATTTGAAATTCTTCCAATCAGTACAATGAAACTTATCCCAAGTTCTGAGTGAGTTTATAGATAATTTTTCACACAATCTCTAAATTTTTATCAAATCTCCACTTGCAAATTTTTTAAACCAAACTCTTATTATTCATTGAACCTAAATTTAGAATTTATATTCTTTGCAATCTCAGCTTTATTATGGCTATGTTTGAATATAAGCACATAAAATATACATAATACAAGAAATAAAGGCTTTACATATTTGTCAAAAATAATTACAGTAAATAAAAATTACTTTAATGAAATTAAACTTTCACTGAAACATCAACAAATAATATATTTTAAACTCAAAGAGTAATTAAAAATATAATGCTATTTTGTTTAACTGTTAAAATGTCAGGCTTATAAAATTGGTTACATGTAGAATAACCTTATTAACGTTGAAGATTCAGAATAAATTTGAAAGAACTCTTTAAAAATAAGCAATTAACAAATAATATATTTTGGAGTTGGAGGTGGGAAAGCTTAAAAAGATGACAAACCATTTTATATCAAGCAAGCTGACTATTCATGATAGATAAAAGATTTTAATTCTAACTCTAGTCCTAAATAATAATTCTTTATGAAAAATATATAGTTTATCCACACTTAAAATATAACTTCATAAAGAATACATATTTTTTGTACAGTACAAAGCATTTTTCAAAGGTGGTTAATTTTTTTGACATTAAATATGGGTC
The DNA here is from genome assembly GCA_964036315.1 of Acanthosepion esculentum. Taxonomy (NCBI): domain Eukaryota; kingdom Metazoa; phylum Mollusca; class Cephalopoda; order Sepiida; family Sepiidae; genus Acanthosepion; species Acanthosepion esculentum. The sequence goes on along the minus strand of OZ038499.1, from coordinate 89,191,402 downwards.
CAGGAGTTAAGTATGGTAGATTTGGTAAGTCAGCTTTATTATTTGAAACCATCCAGTGTAACTCAATTTTATAATTGTGTAATTTAAATTAATTTAATAGTAATTTATGCTTTGTTTTGCTTCATATAAAAATATATACCAACAGTGAAATATAAAGAAAAAAATCACATCTTTTACACTGAATAAAGCATCTCTATTTTAATCTTTTCTGACAGATTTCTTTATGCCAACTTTTGGAATTTTAAGCCATTAATATTCATCATTCATAGCCAAAAGAAAATGAAGACAGGATACATACTGCAGCATGTTGTAAATATCAAACACTCAATGAGCAATCTTTTATAAAATATCAAAAATGAAATTCAAATATTTTATTCTAGCAAGTTTATAAAATTCTGTCTTACAAAAGTTATTCTGTTAAACTTTTGCATAGCAATTCATCAAATAACTAAATTTTCATATACTATTTAATCATGTCTCCATAAATATTGTTAAATGAAAAAAGAATTTTACAATATAAAGTTAAATGTGATCAGAAATTATAATACTTAACAATTTTTTATTTTCTAGATTAAAAAAAACAAAACATGAAGAACAGGCTTACCATAATTTCCAAGCCTCAACCAAAGACAGTTTTCAATTATTACAGGCTTGTTATTTTACAGTAAAATGTTTTCATAGCTTAACACTCCTTAAGCTTCAGGAATTACATAAAAAACAAAATACTGATAACATATATGTCTAGTGGGACACAAGCATAAACCCCCTCAAACAGAGACACTTTTGGCCAAACCAGGACATTTGATGAAGCCTAATTATGAAATACAATATTACTTACTTAGAAGTGATGCAAAATAATTACTATGGAAAAAAAAGAAGATAAATATCCTTAAATAACTTCAAAACTAAAACCAGTTATAATGCTGTAACTAGAAAATACTTTAAAGATTATCACCTCAAATTTTACAAATACATTAATCATGATGGACTCAAAGCTTTCAACCACTGCAATGGTGGAAACCAGACATTAGCAATGCCCTCAAAGACAGGTGTGGGATTGTAAGATGAAATGTGAGCATGTTTCAAAATGACTTTGGTTGGTAGGTCTAAAATTTAATAAATTGACACATTGAGAGGCAACTGAAGTTCCTGGGAAACATAATGAGAAGGAAGGGCCTGGAGAATCTGATACTCATTGGTCGAATAGAAAGAGAGACAAGGGAAAACAACCGCATGACATACCTAGTAGCTTTAAGTAAGTGGATCACAGAACATGGTCTTGGAAGGTGGCAAAGGTAAGGAATTTGTTGAGAGCTGCAAGAGATAGAGGGAGGTGGAGAGCCATGATTGCCTACGTCCTGAGAGGACACAGCACATAGAAAAAATACTCAGAAATGGGTAAGGGATATTGTGTATAGAATGTTTTTGTTTTTTTTATGTAAAATCTTCCAAGAATCAGTATTATGATTTTTTGATTCGATAGAGATAATTACTTGTGTGTTTAAATCTGGGTAAATAGCTTCCCACATTAGAATATGTTCTAGGGAAAACTGAATAAGTTTTAATTCATTAAACTTAAAATTGTTTGAAAGAAGGATGCTTACAAAAGTTCTTCAAAAAGTAATCAATCTATTTACCATATTTCAGTAGATTCTCATTCTGTTTGTAATACAACTTCTATATCACCAAATAAAAATCTTAAACATGTTATATTTTCAATGTAAAACCTATTTTAACATAAAACCTGTCACTTGTAAAATAAATAACAAAATGTTATAAATTAAACACAAACTGCTCTAGTTTTAACAGTTTCTTTTTTTTAATCTTATGTGTAAAGATGTGGGCTTCTATAATAAAAAGTATCTGCTCACCATATACAGAGGGTAGCTATTCATGAGAAGTAGCTATTCATGAGAAGTAACATTGCAAATCATTCTTGCTAAGCAAAAGTAATTTATATACAGGTTGGTTGTTTACAAAAGTAGTTGCATAAGAATAAGATCACTGTACATAGCTGTGACTTCATTAAAACATGTAAACAAAATTGTCAAAATTTTACACTTTAGTATCATATGACCAAATCATTTTATTTTGATTTTTGCTTTAAACATTATAAATGAATAACTATAACCATACCATAGATCATCATCATTTATGTGACATGTCTCTTTAGGATGTGGGTGGACATAGCTCTCCACAATTTCTTGTCCCTTGTAGCTGTAGGCAACCCTTGACTCTATACTATACCTCCTTGTCCCTGCTCTATATCCATTCATACAAACTCATTAGGTATGTTACTCAGTTTCCTTCTACCCCCACCTTCCCTCAATATATCCTGTGAGTATTAAATTTTCCAAGCCATCCTTCCTCATAATGCATACTAGAAATTTCAGCTGTCTCTAAATCTAAAAGTTTATAAACTAAAACTGAAATGTGCTCCCTTCCTTGAAATCATATGAATCCTTGTGATCATAGATAACTAAAAGTATTTTATAGTTAAATCTTTTAAATTAGTATTTCCATAAATGATTTGTAATAACTTATTTGTGAGATTTACTGAATTGTTCTCTCTAATGGCTGAAGAAGCTTTTAGTAATTTATCTTTATAATAATCTTAGGACTAACTAAATACCATGCTTTAATTAAATTTACTTGCTTAAAGAGAAATAAACAAAAAGATAGCTTCCAGTATATTTTTGATCAACATATTTCCTTCTCCTTAAGGTATAGCTCTATTGTTTAAATATGAATGAGCTGCACACATTTATAGAGATTATTTTGGTTCAAAGTTGAAAGATATTTTTATTAGAAAGAACATATTTATACAGTCTATTTTCATTTGATAATTTCATTGGGTGATATAATATTATGAATACTTTATTCTTGGTGCTGAGATTATATTGAGTTGAAACAAAAGTTTGTAAAAATAGGTGGTGTTTGAACATCTGATTTGTTTCACATGTGACTGAAATTTATAACATACACATATTCTAAAAGGTGTAATTTCAAAACATCTTTCAACATTAACATGTGTGGATTTTGAATTTTAAGTGTTATTACATTAAAAGTGAAAATAGAGGAAAATGAGATGCATTTTCATCCTTTGATGCTCTTTTATTTCCAATAAGGAAAAAATGCTTTACAAACAGCATAAAAACATGTGTTATTTAGGGAGATGGTGTCATATTTAAGAGTATTGTTCATAAATGGTTCACTAAGTTTAGAAACTGACATTATATCTGAAAGACCAAGAATGTTCCAGCAGGCCTGCAGTTATTGATGATGACCAAATTGAAACTGATTAAAAATAATTGCGGTCACACAACATGAGACATTGCAGAGATACTCCACATAAGTGTGGTAAGGGATTTGAAAACAAATATATGAATTGCTATAATCTTTAGGTGACTCACAATTTAACAAAATAAAATTTAATGAATTGCATTTCCATCTACCATTCTCTGTTCAAACATGGCAAAAATGATCCATTTTTGATAAGAACAATCACAAGCAATGAAAAATAGTTTGTTTACAACAATGTGGAGCAAGACATGTCCTTGGAAAAATTAAATGAGTCACTGTAAACTATGCCAAATGTAGGTCTGTATCTGAAGAAGATAATGTTGGGTATCTGCTGGGAATGGAAGGGCACTGTGCATTACAAGCCCCTTCTGCAAAGTCAAACATTTAATTCAGATTACCGTTCACAACTGAACTGATTAAAGCCAGTAATCAATGAAAAGCACTCTGGACTCGCTAATCAGAAGAGTGTCACCTTCCATCAGAACAATACCAGATCCCACATCTATTTGTAGGTCTAACAGAAATTGGTACAGCTTGGCTGGGATATTCTATTACACCTGATAACTCACACCTGACCTTGTACCTTCAGATAACCAGTTATTTTGATCCCTGCAACATTCTCTTAATGATGCCAAGTTCTAAGGTAGTGGAACAAAATTGTATATACATGGCTGAATAAATCTATATACTAATATCTAAATATTGTCATTGAAATTCACTTAAAGAACACTATGAAAATGTGTTCCTATTCAATGTTTTTAGAAATCATGATTCATTTTTCTCTCTAATCTCCAAGATAAAATCCAATTTGTTTAGGTATATAAACTGAAAAAATATAAAATGTATTTTCATTTAAATTTTCAAGCATATATCTTAAAACTGTCAAAGTTAATGACAAAACCATTAGCCAACTGCAGATATTACTTTAAAAATAAGCCAATCAAGTGTCAAGTTTTTTCATGAGAAATGAGGAAAATACAAGCAAATTGATGAAATGGCAAGAAATCTGAGAACATTTTTCTTTTAAAAATTCAAAATATCTAAAAAAAAAAAATAAGTAATGCAATTCATAAATTTATATTAATTAAATCAAACAATTTCCTTCTGAATTTCTAGGATTAGGAGTTATCATTATTTACATTATTTACATATAGACAAATGTCTTCATCTTTAATGTTATCACAATATTTTGGCCATTATTTCCTGCAGCCTTCATCAGGTGTATGTCAATCCAGATAACCTACAGGGAATTCAGAACTGAACTCATTATTTAATTTATGGGAGTATTAACTGTTCTTGTTTCACTGCCCATGTCTAGGGATATCTCATCTAGTTCTTATTTTTAGTACTGCTAAGTTATTGCTCACCCTGTTTCCAGTGAATTCAAGTATACAGTGAGTGATCCAAAGATTGAACTATATCACCAATTCATGAACTAAAACTTCACTAAGCTATTGTCCCGTAGAACAATTGCCTGTGGAAAACTTATCCTGCCTGCTGATGAGTGATACTATAATGCAACTTGTCATGCTTGATTGCACTCACTGAAAATTTTCTCTTTTGTTACAGCTGCTGATGTTGAAAACTTGCTGTCATCTGTCTTTACTTCTTTACTAGTGGCTCCCATATCATATTTATTTTTATGCTAGGCCAACTAAGGAGCTCCTCATAATCTAACATATGCACTAATTCTTTCACACATTTAACTCTCCAGTGTTCTTCCTTGTCCAGTATTTTTACTTTATTCCATAGGGGTTGATGACTATCCTTTTACCTCCATGTCTGATTTCCCTGTTTCACCCCTCACTATGACTTTTCGATATTCCACAATCCTTAGTTTTATGGAGTAGATTGTTTCACTTTTATATTCTTTGCCAAAGAATGCAGTAGACACAGTTCTTGGTCATGTTCTCCTACATATTAGGCTTTACTCAGGAGAGATTTTTTCACAGTGTGGAGTTGCTTCTAAATATTGTCCTGGTGTTGTATGGACCACAGATTTGAATCTTTTCGAATAAGCTATTGACATAAGGCAGATAGAGTGTGGTAATTTTCTGGTCTTCCTCCTTAACCCTTGTTTCCACCTGCCAGATGCTAATGTTATGCTTGCAGAGTAGTTGTTATTCTGAAGGATACACTTGATGCTGATCATTTCTTGTTGGTATGTGTCTGAGTTGCCACTTATGATATTTGCCTGGTGTTGTAGGCATTGGACAATCACTTTCTTCATACTGTATGGATGGTGGTAATTGAAGTTGAGGTATTGTCCAGTGAAAATTGGCTTGTGATATATGGATATTTTGAACCTATTCTCTGTGCAAGTTATTACTATATCCAGGAAGGCTAGCTGATTATTATTTTCTTCTTCCATTGTAAACTGGATCAAAAGTTTTATTTTCACAAGGTCCAGCAGTATTTGTACACTTTCCTGGTATGGTCAGAGTACAAAGATGTTATTTATGTATCTCAGCCATACAGGTGGCTTTAGTGGTGCTGTTCCTAAAGCATGTTCACCATCATTAGTGACAATGGTGAACCCATAGCCAAGCCTTCTTCCTGTTAGTATGTGTCAGACTCTAGTTGGAAGAATGTTGTCCATACACAGAACGTCAATATTTCCATAAGATTATCTATTGGAATGTTAGTACATTTTTTGTAATTTGTCACATGTACATAATACAAGTAATAACAGAAAGACTTCAATATAAAATAATAAAGTATTTAATTACAAAACGCAATTAAAATACATTAATAACAAAGTAAAGAGTCAACAGAAAGATTATTGATTAGTTATCAGTTAATACATGACTGCAAAGAGCTGCTAAAAAAAGTACTAATTCGTCTTGAAACACGTTACACCTCCCCTTTGAGATGACTTCTCTGGAGTCTGTATTTCTTCAGTTTTGGTTCAATATTTAAATATTTTGTTGCTGTTCTTTTTCTCTTACTGTAAATCCTTGGTTTAATAATTTATGGTGGTGTCAAACATGTCATATAGTATTTCCATAGGTACCACTTTTCATAGACTTACTAAAATCAGTGAATTTTGGTTTAACTGATTAAGGTGTCACTTATGTTCCCACCTTTGTCCCTATACCATATACATCATTTTGCCAATCTGTTTTTTTATAATGCCATCTTCCCAGAATTCTTTTCCACACATTTTAAAAAACTCTTTATCTCCAGGTTTGAAATATTTAATTATATTATTGTTGTTTCTTGATGTTCTCGCCTTATGTCTTGGCAATAATTTATTAAATACGGACTTAATCTTCCTAGCGAACATCAACTCTGCAGGTGACATTCCAGATATGGTGTTCGGGTATTCTGAAAACGCTCAGAATTTGTTGTAGCATTACTTCATCTGCCTCCTCTCCCTCTGACATTTTTAATGCCCTTTTAAACATATCAACTAACCATTCAGCCTGTCTGTTACTTCTTGGGTGATAAGAGGGCATTGTAATGTGTTCTATTGTTAATGATTTACAGAAAAACCTAAATTCACTATCCGTGAATTGCGTGCCGTTATCTGTAATGATAGTGTTGGGTATACTGAATCTTGCAAAAATCTTGTGTAAAAAATTTATAATTAGCATGGAAGTCAGTTTTCTACATTTTAATATTTCTGGTCATTTAGTGTAACTATCTACTACCACTAAATAGTAGGCTCCCTTTAACAGTCCTGCAAAGTCGATGTGTATTCTGGACTATGGAATATGGTTTTTTGGCCAAGGTTGAAATTTTATAGGTGGTGACTTCCTGCCAGAACACAACCTCTGCATGATTTTTACTAAATTTTCAATAACTTGGTTCATTCTCGGCCAATATGGATAACATCTCATTAAGGATTTCATCCTTGACATTCCTGGATGTCCTATGTGAAAATCTTTTAACATATGTTTTTGCAATGATGCTGGCATTACAATTCTTTCTGCATACATATTTACATTATCACTTAATGAAAATGAGTTACTTCCAGTACTTCTCTTTTTTTCTTTAAATCATACTTGCTTGCGTCTTCATTTTCATGATAAAGTTGTCTTTTTCTGATTTAATTCTTATTTCCTCTAATGATACAGGCAGTTCTCTCACTGTATTGTATAATACATTTTTTATTTCATTTTCACCCCTTATTGCTGCAATTATGGTGTCCTCTAGTGGATCACAGAATTTTGGCATCAACCTAGATAGTCTGTTTGCATGACTCAATGTTTTGGATGGTAGAAACTCCATTTTATAATTATAGTTTAATAAGATAATTCCCTTGCGCTGCAGTCTATTTGCTGTATATGTGGGAACACTCTTTTTTGATCCATATATGAACAACAATAGACAATGGTCGGTCTGTAGTGTGAATTCTCTACCATGTATAAATATATGAAACTTTTTTATAGCAAATATGATAGCCAATGCTTCCTTTTCCATCTGGCTGTAATTTTATTCAGCTGCTATTAATGATCTTAAAGCATGAGATATTGGTTTAGTTTTTCCATCCCCATATTTGTGTAGTATCACAGCTCCAATACCAGACACACTTGCATTTGCTGCAACCACAATCTCTAATTTAGGGTCAAAATGAGCTAGTAGCAAGTTCAACATTAGGACTTTTTTGATCTCTTTGAAAACACTTTGACATTTAACTGACCAATCCCATCTAATTTCTTCCTTTAGCAGGTTATTCAATTCATGCATGTTTGGTATGTATACATGATAGTAATTGGTAAACTCTAAAAATGCTTGTAACTTTGTTACATTTGTTGGGTGGGCATTATTGCACTCGACCTTGAAGGATCTGGTTGTCTTCCGTTCGCATCAATAATTTGTCCTAGATATTTAACTTCAGTCATAAACAGTTCAAATTTTTCTTCACTGATGTTAAAACTGTAATCTTTAATTCTCTCAAATATTTTTTTTTTTACATATTCTGTATGCTGATTTCAGGTCTCACTTTTTATAAGTACATCATCCAAATATGCTTGTACATAATCCAAACCACCAAGCATCATATCCATAATCAGTTGGAATATGCTTGGTGCTACCTTTATACCAGAAGGAAGTCGGTTAAATTCATAGTCTTTTATGAGTGTTAACTGTTAATAGTTTTGAGCACTCTTTATCTACTTGTACTTGTAAGTAAGCATCCGAAAGATCCAACTTAGAATAAAATTTACCACCATTTAACTTGGCAAAAATTTACTCTGGACTTGGTAACAGGTATTTATAATGTTTCAAACTTTCATTTAATCTCATTAAAAAATCAGCACATATGCAGATTTTATTATTTTTTTAAAAATAAACTGTTGGTGATGCCCATTCAGAATAGTCTACTTCTGATATAGCTCCTAATTTTTCCAGTCTGTTTAATTCCTTATTAATAGGTTCTAATGATGCAAAAGGTGCACTCCTTTTTAGTTTAAATACCGGTGCTACATTCTTTTATTTCAAATTTAGCTTTTGTTTTCATGCATGTGCCTAGACCTTCTGAGAAGACTTCTGAAAAACTTTTTTTAAATTTCGGTTGTCATATTAGCACTAGAGGCAACAATATTTATTTTGTTGCAAAATAATGGAGGTCCCATAGATCAAATAATGCAATCAGACGGTGGAAAATTTGACTGAAGTAAATGTGGTGCCGTTGTCAGAGACCAAGGTCTCTGGAATCTATTAAAAATTTTCTGAAGTTTGGAAATTGTTTCTTCAGAAGTGATGCAGGGCATTGCAAAAATCTCAGGCCATTTGCTGTAGGCATCTACAACGAGAAAGGATTGTCCATTGGTGGGTCCTGCAAAATGTATGTGGAGGCGTGACCAGGGGGAATCTGGAACAGGCCATGAAGGAAGTATAGATTTCCGAGGAGATTTAGCTGCTAGCTGGCATTTGGTGCAAGTGCGTGCAAGGTCTTCTAGCTGCTTATCCATATTTGGCCAGTAGACGTAACCACGTGCTGAAGCCTTCATATGACTGACGCCTTGGTGTCCAAAATGAAATTGTTTGATAATCCTGTTTTGCAAGGATGAAGGAACGATGACCCGTTCGGCAAAAAGTACACCATCAACCTCAGATAAGGAAGATTTCCATTGGAAGAATGGTAGTAACTGTTTATTCAGGGATACTGTTGGCCACTTGGTACGGTGGTAGCAGATTACTTCCTGTAGTAGAGGGTCAGAAACTGTGGCTTCTTTAATCATGTGGGAAGTAACTGGCAATGTACTGTACTGTAGCTGTGAGCATTGAAGAGATTTCTGGCTCCAAGGATATTGCTGCAACAACTGAATCTTCTGGTTGTTTTTGGTGCATATTAATGAGTCTCAATAAGGCATCTGCATGTCCAATTGAATTGGTTGAAAGGTACTTGATCGAGAAATTGTAATCCAAAAGTATGGTAGCCCATCGTTGTAACCGATTGGCGCTATACACTGGAATACCTTTCTTGGACCCAAAAATGCTTATCAGAGGTTTATGGTCTGTGACCAAAGTGAAATGACGTCCATAAATCATCTTGTGAAATTTCTTTATGGCATATATTATTGCCAAAGCTTCTTTTTCGATTTGGCCATAGTTCCTTTCTGCAGGTGTCAATGACCTAGATGCATAAGCAATAGCTTTCTGACTGCCATCAGGAAAGATGTGAGAGATCACGGCTCCAACGCCATAGTCAGATGCATCGGAAACTACAACAATGTCCAAAATTGGGTTAAAATGTGTCAGAAGAAGATCTGAAGAAAGTGGAGCTTTAATTTTGGCAAAAGCAGCTTTGCATTCTGGTGACCCGTTCCATGTAATCTCATTTTTTAGAAGGTGGTTCAGAGGAGACTGGATCCGATGTAACTCTGGCAAAAATGAACTGTAATGGCTTACTAAACCCAGAAAAGAACGTAGAGTTTTGATGTTTGTTGGAGCTGGCATGTTTTTGATGGCTGAAATGTTCTCAGGGTCCGGTCGTCGGCCTGTTTTGTCAAAAATAAATCCAAGATATTTTATCAACGTCCGGTAAAATTGACATTTTTCCACCCGTACGCAAAAACCATACTGTTGAATACGTTCAAATACAGTAATTAGCCATTGTAAAAGTTATTCCTGGGATGTGCCTGCGACGATGATGTCGTCGATAAATGTTGTGGCTCCTGTTATACCTGTGAGCATGGCATCCATAGTCTGCTGGAATATAGCTGGTGCTGATTTGACTCCAAATGGAAGACTGTTGTATCTAAATAACCCTTTGTGGGTGTTGATTGTAAGGAGCTCCTTGGAGTCCTCGTCAACTTCCATTTGCAGAAATGCATCTGAAAAATCAATTTTCGCAAAACAGATTCCACCATTTAGCTTGGCAAATAGGTCTTCAGGTATTTGCAGGGGATATTGGTGTGTATCTAGCGCATTATTTAATCCTGTGGAGTAATCAGCACAGATGCGGACTTTACCATTTGTTTTCCTGACCACAACAATAGGAGCCTCCCATTTGGAGTAGTTTGTTGGCTTGATTATTCCGGCTTCATGGAGGCAATTCAGTTCCTTTTCGACTATGTTCAGAGCTGCATAAGAGACAGGGCGTTTGGGCCTAAATATTGGCTTGCTATCTGCTTTCAACTTGAGCGTGGCTTGAATTTTCGTGCAACACCCAAGATCCTCTCGAAAAACATCACAAAACTTAGACTTAAGCGTCTGAGCGAAATATTTTTCAATGTCTTGAACTGACTTGAGAGAAAATGTGTTGAAAACGGATTTCAATGGAACGGTGAAGAGATCGAGTTCTTTAATCCAGTCTAAACTGATCAGATTTAGATCTGTATCTGTCACATAGCATGTTCCAGTGAATTGTTTGTCTTGGAAAGAAACAGAACAATTTAGTTCACCAGTGAGTCGAATGTCATTTCCAGATGCGCTCTGGGCAATGTGTTTTGTTTTTACCAGATCAGGTTTGCCAATTTTTGTCCACGTGTTCCGTGAGATGAGGGTGATATCAGATGCTGTGTCGAATTGAAAACAAACTGGAAGATCATTTAAACCAACACTGATGTATTTCCTGCGGGATTTGAAGTCAATTTTGAAAGAAGCAGACACTGAATTTGATTTTCTCCACTGATTCATTTTTTTATGAGTTCCGTGAACAGACTTGCTAGGAGTTTGATGACCAGCAGATTTGGCCTTTGGAGGGTGACAAAACTTTTCTTTATGGCCACGTTTATGGCACACCTGGCACTTGTATTTTTTGAATGGACAAAAGCGTGCATAGTTCCAGTCACCGCAAGACCAGCATACAGATGGTGGAATTTTCTTTTCTTTAGGTTTGTCATTAGAATGAATGTGACTAACTTGAGAAGGCTGGGAAGGTAAGGTGGATTGTTGTTGAACCAACATGGTATCTTTTCTTAAATTTAACAACCTGTTGCATACTGTTGTCAAATCCTGGACTTCACAAACCTTTTGTTTTCTTTTGTACCTAACTTCCGTATGAGTAAATGTTTTTTCCAATCATCATCTTTGTTTGGAAATTCGTAGTGAAAAGTCTCTTTCCATCGCGAAAACCATGAATCGAATGTGTAGCCGTTTTCGCCGTTGTATGTAAATTCAGAAGTTGCATTCAAAAGATCGACACTAGATGAATTACTGGTGTCTTGAAACTGAAATTTTTGAGTTAATGTGGTTATTAAATTCAGTTGACCTCTTTCAAATTGTTCTTGCTGTTGTGACAAAATTTGTTTCAGAACTTCTGCAGAAATAGACAATTTTTTTTTGTGGTTTTGACTGTTTAAAATCAAAATAAATCGTTAATAATTTATTTTATTTAATTTTTTTTTTTTCAAAGTCCAATTCCTCGTCGCCAGTTTTTATAAATGGGGTGTTAGTTGTCTCATAACTATTAATGAAATGCCTTGTATGCAGTTTAATTCACAGTCTGTGAATTAATATATGTGAGTGTGTATGTGTGTAGCACATGGAGAAACGTGCAAAGTGATAGGGAAAAAGTATTGCTACTCACGGTTGGCTTGAAATAACCATTTATTTCCATGGAGAACATTATAACATATTTATACAAAATCACAGTCCCAAGTTACTGCGTTGTGTGTCACAACCATTAGGACAGGAGAATATATATGTCTTTATACCTTGATAGCCATGTTCCAAGTCAGTTGAGTTTTGCACGTCTCACATCTGAATGTCGCGTTGATCACATGATTAGCGTGGTTTGGACAGGGATAAAAAGGAGGTACTCTGTTTGAAACAGGGAAGAATTATTTCCCTTAGAATATATTTTTATTCGTCCTAACAGAAACAATTTGATGGGTTAGTTATTAAAACACATGAATGCTTTGAGGGGATGTTCAAGACAAAGACTCGATTCAAGGTAATACCAATCATAGTTGTATAGTGTATAAAAGATCATGGTCTCCTAGGTGTTGACATATTAAGAAAAGACACTTGAAAGTTAGTTAATTGCATGAAATTAGAACTCGAGATTGGGCTTTTAAAGGATTACAAGGTGAGTGTTCAGCTCAAAAAGAATAGCCAACTGGTATAATTTTAATCCTGTAAAGTTCCAGTTCACCTTCTGCCTGTGGTTATGGTGAAACTTAATAAAATGATTGAATAAGGAATATTGGAGAAAGTCAGCCAGGAAGGTAGCAATCATGGCCATATGCAAAATCACTAGAGATTTAAGGATTTGTGGTGACTATAAAGTTGGTGTAAATCACTAGATATGTTTGAACTATTTCCATTGCCAAATATTAAAACAGCCTGTCACAAGGTTGCTGACATTAAAATTTTTTGCAAAGATTGATCTGAAATCTGCATATAATCAGATTAAAATTGATGACCATTTTCAAGAAGTCACCATGATAAACACTCCTATAGGTCTTCTAAGGTGGACTTGTCTGCTGTTTGGAATTAAAACATCCAATCATATATTCCAAAAATCTATTGAAAAGTTGTAGAAGGAGTGAAAAACATCATTGTCTATCAGGATGACATAGGTATTGGTGCTCATACTGAGGAGGAGCTAAAGAATAAAACAGAATAGGTTCTGAGCAGATTGAGTAATGCAGGTATGACAATTAATCAAGATAAGTGTAAATTTAACTGTGAGAAAATTTCATACTTAGTGTATCAAATATCTAAAGATGGGACCTCACCAGATGACAAACTTATTAGCAAAATATCAGAAATAAGTGCACCAAAAAAAAAAAGAAGAGTTAGAATCTTTCTTGGGTTGGACTAACTTTTATAATAATAATATACCCCAATATAGTGACATGACTGAACCTTTCGCGAACTTGAGAAAGAAGAACAATGAATATCAGTGAACTGAAAAACAGGAGGTGGCCTTCAAAAAGCTAAGGAAGCACTTAGAAACAAACCAGTAGTTAAGGTATTTGACCAACAAAAGAACTCACACTAACTACTGATGCTAGTGAACGTGCCATAGCAGCAACCTATACACCAGGATTATCACCAAGAACTGGAGAGTAAAGGGGATGAGAGAATGAGTGTGTCTAGTGATAATGAGGAACACGAGGAGGTTCAAATAAAAAAAATCCAGTAATCCTGAGATCCCCCATGGAGAGGAATCTCAGCAATCACTATGAGACAAGCAGTACGCCTGAAGTGGTTTGTAGAAGTAGCAGATCTACCAAGGGCATAAAGCCTCTAAGATTATGGGAGATGTGGTGATATGCAAATTAGATTGTGTATATAAGTGGAAAGGTTTCTACACTCGTGGGTGGAGTTATCTTTCCTTGACTACACTGCATACTTGTGAGAACTTTGCACAACACTACACCAACCTTTCTTCCCTTGTGATGTTTGCTTTAGGCAGCTTGGCTGTTTCTAGTGCTTGTCTTACTTTCCATCTTAGCTCATTTGCCTGGGCCTTTGAGATATTCAAGGCAACCTCCTTCACTGGAGCTATCATGTCTAAGTATGGAACTTGCTGATAGTGGTGGCGAAGTTGAAACCCTTGTTTAGCACCAATGTCACAGAGCCACTCAACTGCTCATTGCTGAGGTTGACGACTGCTCTTATCGAACTGTGGTGGGTCTTGTTGCTGCTCCAACTCTGTTTTTTCATCCATGAGAGTTTCTGTATTTGGCAAGCCTTGACCCTTTTAATTCCTTGACTGCACAATATCCAGGTCTTGTTTGATTCAAATCGAGCATTATTTTACTAAGTAATGTCTTGGTGTGTTCAGATATTTTAATGTTCCAGCTAATGTTTCCTCCAGCAGTTGTGGAGAATTCTTTCCCTCATGAGGACATGTTCTGCTCTTTCCTTTACCCTTTGCTCTTCTGGAATTGACTGATGTCTTCATTGATAAGCTAAAGGGCACAATGACCAAATTTTGTGATAACAACAACAATGATGTGGACAATAGTCCATATGTAAAAAGTTTAAATAATTAAATCAAACAATTTCTTTTTAATGAGATATGATATTGAAATATAGATATCAATAATGTTTACATACATCATTAGACACATCTCCACATGTGTAAGACATACATACATACATACAGAATGAGTTTAGTTCCTCCTAAAGCATTTTATAAGGTACATCACAAAGAACTGTTGGAACTGCTAGGTAACCTTGACACATGTGGGAAGAATAGTGGAATAATCCAAAACTTATACTGGCAGCAAGCTGTCTGCATAAGGATAGAAAATGAGTTCAGTAAATATATAAAAAAAAGGGATGTAAGACAAGGATGTGTCTTTGCACCAGAACTTTTCAACCTATACACCAATGCGATCCTGAGAGAATTAGAAGTCCTACCAGGATTCATTATTGCCAGCCACAATTTTAAAAACATAAGATAGTAGACACAGAAAATAAACTACAAGAACTCCTATAGAAGGTAGTGAAGGAAAGCAAGAAGAAAGGATTAAACATCAATTGCAAGAAGACAGAATGCATGGCTGTTAGCAAAAGGAACAGCCTAACATACAAATTACAAATTGGGGATACCAAAATTAAACAAATACAACAATTTAAAATCTGGGAAATGTTTTAACAGAGGACAGAAAGTGCAACACAGTAATCCAAAGGCACATTGGAATAGCAAAAGATGTCTTTCAAAACTAAACAAAGTACTAAGAAACAAAAAAACATTGTTAGAAACAAAGAAAAGAATAACTATTATTTAATATCAGTCCTCCTATATGGAAGTGAGTACTGGACAATCTCATCATAGATGAAGAGACTTGAAGCAACAGAAATGTGGTACTACAGAAGGATGCTAAGAATAACATGGACCAAACATGTGAGCAACAATGAAATTCTAGAAACTATGAAAACAAAATACATTTATATTTAACATCAGGAAGAGATAATTGAAAATTCTGGGGCACATAATGAGGAAAGAGGAGTTGGAAAATTTGATACTCACATGATAGATTGAAGGTAAGAGAGACAGCAGAAAGCAACACATGACCTACCAGATGAGCTTTAGTGAAAGGATGGTAGATCAGGGTTTAGAGAGATAGCAAAAAGATAAAATTTATTAAGAGCTACATAAAACAAGAAATTGTGGAGATCCATCATCACCAACATACACATTACATAGAAGAAAAAGAATGTAAATAATGACTTCAATGCAGAATCAATATCTTATTTCAGGATTCACCTTCTAAGGGTAGTTAGAAAAACTAATAATTTATATAACTTTTTTTTTTTTAATATTAGAACTTTTTCATAGACAGGATTATAAAAGTCTATGGATACTTTATTGATGAAACTATTAAAAAAGATATCTCCTATTTTTATAAATGATTTTTCATTGATCCTTAAGAAAGATACATAAGCATTTAAAAAATCATCATATTTGAATTTAATACTTATAGATCTAATTCAACTATAGTTATCAGTATATGTTCATGGTTCAATTTATTCTGTTTATCTTAAAGAAAATGAAGAACTTTAAAACTAGTAGA
Source organism: Acanthosepion esculentum (assembly GCA_964036315.1). Classification (NCBI taxonomy): domain Eukaryota; kingdom Metazoa; phylum Mollusca; class Cephalopoda; order Sepiida; family Sepiidae; genus Acanthosepion; species Acanthosepion esculentum. The sequence continues at coordinate 89,175,173 of OZ038499.1, read as the reverse complement.
AATTAAACTGTTTAATAAGAAGCAACAATAGATGATGACAAACAGCATTTTAATATGATCATAAATAATGCATTTCATGTAAAACACACTATTAAAACATTCTGATCAGCAGCCTTGGCAATTGCAAATGCCATTAGATATACTGGGTAAGATTCTCAATGAATATGTCAACTTTTAAAAATTCTTAATTCATCACAATTTTCCCTAAAAAAAAAAAAATTAAAGTTATTTTAAGCCAGGTCATTTTTTATACTACTGACCCATTCACTCATATTCATTATCTAAATCAGTGGTTCTCAACCTTTTTTTACCCATGAACCCCTTTTCCTTTCTTTTTTTTCTTGGTGGACCTCTTAATAGCTATTTGACATTAGACAACAATATTCTATTTTTCACTAATAAAAATTTTAAGGTTTTAATAATCAAAGAAATATATAATTAAGCTTTATTTTTAAATGAAAACTAATTTAATGCAAATAAATTATTCTACAATTATAATAATTATAGTAATAATAATTTTTATTGACCAATATCTTGTATTACAATATTACAATGTTTCTTCCACAGGGAGCAGAGCTCTTCAGGAAACCGAATTCACTGCAACATTTATTTATGCAAACTGGTTAAAAATTTTAATAAACCAATTTAAGTGTGTGATTAGAAAAAAAAAGAAAGGCATATTTATTCAATGAGATCCTTGTGGTTGATGCATCTCAGCAAATTTCTTTATATCTGGTTCCATCGATGTTAATGATAGTCGAAGATCACCTCTTTTCACAATGTCAAGTCTATTGCAAACTTTTGATAACAGTTGAGAAACATGACTAAATCCCAATTCAGCAAGATATTAGAAAAACAATAACGTAGGGATGTACTTTATCCCAGAGCAAAGGGTACTTAGTAGCAATATCATTTGTTTTCTATATATTGTATTTTCCATCTTGTAATTTTGGAAGATTTTAAAATTGATAAATTTGTTTTGTTTACAAATTTCTTAAAATTAAGAAAATTTTTTAAAAAATCAAGCAATTATTTGACATTCCAATCTATATAATTTCTATCTGAAATACACCAGAATATTTTACTTATTCGAAATAATAAATTTAATCATTTAGCTTTCAATTAAAGCCAAAATGATGTCTTCAAGACGGATTTTTCATTTTTTAAAATTAATATTAAACCTTAGGTATCGAAAATTCAGTAGAGGTACCTATATAAAAGAAAGAATCATTCATATATTTCAATATAGTGTAAATTACAGTAGAAATTAAATTTTTAATAATAAAAGCCATTCTGAGTTGGCTTTCTTCATGGACCACCAAAATATTATTGTGGGCCCCCAATTTGTTATATTTTGCTTATGGACCCCCAGAAATATTACATGGACCCCTATGGCCCATGTGGACCCTGGTTAAGAACCCCTGATCTAAATAAATAAGCAGCAAATTCTGTTTGTCTATCTGTGTGTCTGAAACTCTTCTAACTTGGGCCACACTTGCTCGACAGACATTATATACCTTTTTGAAATCAGGATCATCACAGGATTGAAAATCTGCCCTACATCTGGTGCTTGAACATCCAGAATCGGGACATTTATCCGAATGAGGATAAAAACAGTTAAAAATTCAAATTTTAAAATAGCTGAAAAAAATTAATGATTTTAAAAGATTTTAATTTATATTGAGTTTAAAGTAACACAAAAACTTTGTGAATTTAAAAAGTTTTGTTATAAATTCAGTTTAAAATATTTCTAAAACTTTGTGAATTGAGGAAATCAATTTTATTTCTTCAAAATGCCAAAGAATCAGATTCAAAGTAAGAGGTTTCATGACATGAGGTTTTGAAGTTCTACAGAGTTTGTGACTTTAAGAACTCAATTTTCAGCCTGAATTGGAATTTTAGCCCAAATCAGTCTTTTGGCCAGAATTAGACTCATAGCTCAAATCAGAATTAAAGTGACATTTTTCAAGTTCCATAGTGTGAATTGAGGAACTCAAATTTATTTCTTCAAAATTATCATTGCTGTTTTCTAAGCCGGACCAGAGGTCCCTTTAGTTTTGGGCCAAATGTCCAATAAGCCTTCTGCAGAAGCTAGCTTAAAAGTCCGCATGAGGTGTGACTTTTAAGCTAGTTTAATATATTTTTCTCTCTGCTTTGAAACTAAATATGAATTCAGGAACCAGTTCAAAAATCAGTTAATTATCCTTAACAAATGGTTTCCTTCTATCAAAATTACAATGCTGTCCCTCAATTACTGATACTATAAAGACATCCAACTTATAGCATTGTAAAAGTAACTTCTCAAAATATCCATACTTTTTGTTGCATCTGAATAGGCATTCCATCTAAGCTAATGCAGAATTGGTTTGCTAGCTTCCTCTACCATGTTTTGCCAAGTTTTCACTTTCGTGTGTGTGTGTGTGTGTCCATATGGAAATTAATTTTGATACTCATGTCTTCTCCTAGGACTTTAAAATAAAATAATATTAATGGAAAAAAAGCTGAAACATTTTCATTAATTTAGTATATGAGGTGGGAGCTGAAAAGTTCTTAACTAGATCTACTTCCAAAATCTGACCACATGACCAAAAATCAGAATTTGTATAAGGAATCAGCTTAGGCAAATTAAGAACTTTTCAGCACCCTCTCATGTGTTTATATATATATATATATATATATATATATATATATATATATATATATATATATATATATATAATTTGGTAGGGGCAGTATTATTATCAAGGAGAAATTGCTTAAACTCATATTCACAAGAGAACTTGCATTTTGTTTCTGAACTTTCATTTATTCAAGTTATGAAAGAAGCCATACCAAAATTCCCAAGGAATGCTCAGAAATTCTTATAATGAACATTAAAAATATCTTGATGTCTTCAATTTTTTTTATAAACCCAAACTTCATGTTTTATCTGCCAAAAAGACAAATTCTTTATTTTTACCTTGATTTCTTAAAAACTATAATGCACAGCTGAGATCCTAAAGGTTAAACTTGATAACAGACAAGAGAGAAATTTGAACTACTAAACTTTCCTGGCGATGATTTTTTTTTTTTCATAGAAAAACTATAAACATGAAGTCAGATTTACAGAGTGCACAATAAAAATATTCATCAAATAGACCTTATTTTCATTAACAATATGTGATTTGAGATTATTTTAACAAGGTACCAGCAAGATATTGAACAAGTCTCTTATGGTTGATGACACTTAATAGAATATTCAAAAGTTTCATAAAAAAATAGAATCTACTCAGAATATTTATAATTTGGGAGCTAAAGAAATACAGTATATATTATTTACATTGTTCAGACTGTTGTCATCTTTATTGCCAAATTCACAACATTTCATCTGTTGTACACTCTGACCTTCTTCAAGTGATTGGAATTTCAAACTTAACCCTTTATTTCATCCATCAGGGTAGATTGTTCTAGTTCTACATTACATGCCTCTTCTGGATGTCTCAGTTATCTCCCTTTAACTCTCCAAGTTTTTGTTCACCACGGCAGTAGCCAGGTACTGAACTCACAACTCTTTGGGTTAAGTCACTGAATTCAACCATGTGCCCTTGAGGTCTTCAAGGAGACATGGCTCATTGGATAAAAATGTGGGTGGATCCACAAATAAATAAATATATATATATATATATAAATAGCTGGCCACTCATATTCAAGGATACCCGCCTACTAGGATGTGACTAGCCAATCCCTATTGCAGACACTCGCTCAGACACATTTGTGTTTGCTCAACACCCACAGAGCCCAGATGTGGTTTATAATGCAACTATGCTGAGCAGACCTTAGTTACAGTTTCTGGGAGAGAGCGTGTTATCTAGCATGATCAACAATTTGAACAAGCAAAGCATGCTCAAGCTCTCAGTCATGACTTGTGGCTTTGTGCTAGCATAGCTATCAACAGCCCCCAAGAGTTCTGTCTACCCAATTTCACTCACAAGGCTTGGGTCAACCCATTGTATAGTTTTTCAGGCACTTCCCAAATGTGCCACATGCTGGGATTGACCTTGATCTAGTTCAATAACATCAGGATGTCTCCTTCCTGACAAATTGACCATGATGAGATTCGAAGCCAGGTCTTATGGTCAGAAAGCAAATGTTCTAATCACTCAGCCATTCACCCAATATATATATATTATATATATATATATATATATATATACATACATACATACATACACACACACAAAGAGAGAGTATATAATATACTACAGTGTGTGTGTACGTACACACACACAGTGTGATGGGTAAATTGTTGCCATTTTATATTTTTAACTTTGCCCATGTGCATTGTTTGTTTTTGATTTTGTCAACTGCACAGTATAGTTAGCTCAGTTGGGCACCATCTGTGACAAAAAGATCACCATGGCACAATTCACTCACAGCATTGTACTGCTTTGCATTTGGCTCCACTACGAACATTTCAGAGTATTTGAGTACCAATCAATCTCAAGACAGTTCAGAGGATTTGGAAAGAGTTAGTTGAGTTTAATGGTAATTATGAAGGTACAGCACCTCAGAAAACTCACTCTGATAAGAAAAGAACTCCCAAATTTGTTGGTAAAGGCCTCAGATTCAATATGGAGGCCTACATCAAGTACCTTGAGGAGGTAGTACTACCCTGGGTCAAGAGGGTGGCTCCTTGAAGACCCTATGTTTGGCAACAGGTCACACAAGCAAGAGAATAGTCATGGCTGTCAGACAATTTCTGCAACCACATCACCCCTTCCATCTGGCCACCTAACTCCCCAGACTTCAACCCCCTTTTTGTTGGTCTCTCACTCAACTGTGGGGCACAGTTGAGTGAGAGACCAACAAAACTCCTTGTAACAACAAAGATGAATTTAAGGCATGGATTATGGCAGCAGAGAGAGAGAGAAAGAGAGTATATAATAAAGTATATAATATATACATATATATATATAGAGAGAGAGAGAGAGAGTATATAATAAAATATAAATACAGTATAAAAATAAAATATCAAATCTAAGTATCAATTTTTGTACAAAATACCTCAATTATCCAAATGTACAATTATTAAAACAATACAAATATATTATCCAGCAATGGCAGTCCGTTTCCTACAGGTACAGATGTAGAAGGGTGCAACTTTTCATCTTTCAAGAAAAGTTACTCTGTAGCTTATTGTAACCATAAATACTGATTTTGTAAAATAATACTTTATTTAAAATGTAAAGATAAGTAAATCTATAAGATCTAGTATTTTCCCTGTCTGTTGGACACTACCACAAAGGAATGGCTTTCCAAGTGAGTTCCTGAACTGTGAACTAGAGATATAACACTAATCTACTCTAGCTGTTACATTGAAAAATCACATGACCAAATGACACGAATTTGAAAATGATCTACAAATTATGCAAGTATATGGTAGGTACCACTACAGCAAACACGATACATAAGGTTTAAAATTAATTATTAAAAATGAAAAATCTTTCTGGAAACTTTTATCTTAGTTTTATTTTCATGCTAATAGATTAAATTTAATATTTCCAATAAGCAAAATACTTTTGTATATTGCAAAACTAATTTAAATTGACTGGAAGGAGTTTTTTTTTTTTTTTTTTCTAAAATAGTGCCCATTTTTAGTCATCTTTCATCACAGTATAATTCACTTTATTAAAAATTCTTCCAAAAATAAAATATACTTTTCTGAAAATTTTATTTGTGGAATATTAGCTGATTTAAAGTATTAAACTGTTTATTTAAGCTGTTGACATGGTTGACAACTTAATGACAGATTGATGTTTATCTAATGTTGTTTTATGGAGGCTTTAGCCATAAAAAAATAATTGAATATAACTTGAACACCTTTTATGTAAATTTTTAAGTACTCTTAAAAATTTAAGAAAATATTCTCCATAATCTAATGTTTATTGAATTTTAGATACTTTTTGGCTTGAAATTTACTATAGTTATCATTCTTATTTTCTGATAATGTTGTGTATAATCATCCATATCTACTGAAATCAGCTAGTTCATACACATATAAAAATTTAAAATTCTTTTTAAAATATTGATGCTTGGTGATTTGTATTAAGCTTTTCCATTTATGATTAGTAAATAATTTTTACTTAATATCATTTAAAAGGATGAAATTAATACAGAATTTTAAAAGATTTAAAACTTAAATTATTCTAATATTTTTAAAAAATGAAAATAATTCATGTAAAAATTCATTATTCTCCAAAAAATATTTAAGACTATTGTCCTTAATATATCTTATTTATAAAAGCAATTAAAAGCTTTTCTAATTAAATAATATCTTAGTTTTATTGCATTTTTTATTTTACAATTCAGAGCAGATTTTTGGTAAATGATGTTTCTGCTTGGTACAATCTGATGATTTAAATTCTCTAAGGAGTCCTGCTTTTAACTAATATAATTATGAAGAGGGTGGAATTTTTATTTCTCGAATTTTATGAAATTAAGTAAGTGTATAAGATATAAAAATAATATTTTACCAAGATTTTCTAAAAAAAAAAAAAAAAAAAAAAAAGAAAAAAAAAGTAATTTAATTCATTTGTGAATGTCCTGAAAATTTCATAAAAATCCAACATTTCATTTTTGCAAGAATTTCCAAAACAAAATGTTTTTTTACTGCAAAAAAAGATAATAAATTTCCCATACTAATCTTTGGCCCATCACTGACACAAGAAAAACAAAATTTTTAACTAAAATTTTGAACATGCTAGAAAGGATTAAAAAATAATAAAATAATCAAAATTACTTTGGTCTTTCCTCTTAATAATAAACATTTCGATTTTATTTTTATCAAGTTTGGGGCTTTTTCATCATGGCATGCTCTTTTTTAAAAAGTTTTTGCAGGTACCTAGTATTCAGTAGGTTTAATTAAATGAGTTTCAGTTAAACATGATTTTAGAGCTTTATTTTTGGCCTGGAGTAGTAATTGATTCTTTGTTATTCTCATTCAGAGAGTAATAAGTCATAAAACATATAATAAAACATCTCTGGGGTAACTCAGGTGGAGTCATCAAAATTGTATTTGTCTCCAGGTGCAGAAAAACTTTGCGATGACACTGACATTTAAAAACAATGAATATTATATTCTAATTTTGTAAATTTGGTCAAAAACAAAATCTGCTAGCCATCAAGATAATTATATCTTTACAAAATCAATTATTTTGAGGAATGAAGTTCTTTACAAAAAAATAGAAATCAAGAATTAAAGACTTTCTATTAACATGAATCATGAATCTATTTTATTAAAATCTACAAAAATCTTGTCTTAACACAATATATTACATATGAAAAGTTATAAAAGCATTCACTGTGAAGAATTGTACTCCAAAAATTTAAAATATAACTTGTACTGTTTCTTTTTCAAGTTTATAGAGTAGTTATCTTCTTTAACTCAATTTAAGATTACTAAGTTGTTAAGAGAAAAAAGCATTTACTATTTCTAAATAATATAGTCAAGCACTTCTTTTTTTACCCCCTGTTTAGCACAACTATATTAAGTTGGAAGAAAATTTTATTATCAAACCTCCATAGAACTACCAAAAATGGATTTTCATATTTTCCTAGTAGTTGTTGATATATGCAGTTTAAATTACATATAAAGAAAATAGGCAACAAGCTATTTTTAATCCTTTACAAATTCAAACATTTCAGGTTTAAGGAAATGGCAATTATATTTAAGCTAAATATAAACAATTGATTCTGCTAACACATTGTTGTAAAAATTATTAGAGCAAGAAAGTTGCAATTTTCATTATGTACTGTTAAAGCAATAGTGGACAATATATTTTGTCAAATGTTCAAAAGAGCTACTATAGTTTTTAGTTAGCCTTGCACAGAAACATCATCACTGTAAAAACAATTCATAACAAAATTATCTGAAACATCACAAAGCTAGTCATAAGATCAGTGGAATGAAATTTTACATACCTTAGTTTTAAAACTTGTTATATTTAGAAATGAAAGCAATGCAATATTCCATAAATAATTATTAGAGCATCTCTCCTAACAGATTTCAAATACAATGGGTGCTGGAAAATTCTTAGCTCAATCTAGATGCTCTTCCACAAAAGAAAATACATGATGCTCAGTCATTTATTCAGATTTTGTGAAGAATGTTTGGCTGATACCTTTTCAGTAGTCTCATATATTCAATATTCAAAAGCAAAAATGAAGACAACAATACAAAATCATTTAAGTTCATCTATATATAATAAGGGAGTGCCATAAAAACTCAACTCAACAACAGTATCACATTGAAAATCAATCCTTATATTTGTTTACCAGCTTCTTATGTTAACTGCAAGAAAAAGTGAGTAGAAATTGTTCTACAAGAAAAAGAAAAGAGGTGTGTATGTAGGAGTAACAAACAGAATCAACCTAACTCGGTTTTCTTTTTTGTATGATCTGGAAAAAGTTGAAGGCATAAGAGAATAACAATCCTAAAAAACACTAACTCATATTTTAATGCCCTAAAGTGATTTTAGATTGCAGTTGTACTATAATTGTTTGACTCAATACAAATTTACTTAACAGTAAGCTTTAATAAACTCAGTATTTACCTAGTCCTCCCACTGAGATGAGATGTGATAAAAAGTCAAGATTATTGTGGTGAACCAGAGCATGTCCATTCAGGCCAATGGTCAAAATTTGCCCAGCCCCCACAAGGCCACAGGATCAGGCTTGTCTGTTTTTCTCAGCCGAATTTCCGTCTGTAGACAGAGCCCTGAGTCACCCTCTGCCTGAAGACAGAGAATTTGACAATTGTGAGCCAGGCAGTGAACTGCCTGATTCCAACAAGTTTTAATTAACTCTACATATCAGCAGAGTTCTCCTGAAAAAATATGTGTTCAGAACAGATCCATTAATGGGGGAAATGGATCATACCACAGCAGTCTCAAAAGTGACTTACTCCCTCAATAATAAAGGCCTATATGTGGTCTGAGATAACTTACAAAAGTGAATATAATTTCATTTCATGCATTCAAATTCTCACTTTTAACATAAAAAAGTGGAGGAAGATGAAACAATCATCAATACTTCTGAAGTACAACAGTCTGAATATTAGATCATTCTCATGAATGATTTGTTGGCTAGAATGGATTTTTATACAAGTATTAAAATCTATTGTCCCATTTTACATACCATAACACATACTGAGATTTGTGACACCAGAAATTAAAATTTGCAAAAATATTTTATAAACACATAAAAAAAGGAAAAACATGGAAATTCTAAATCAGTACACATTTTTAACCAACCAAGAATCAATTAAGCACATAAAATAAATTATAAATAGTCTTAGCAATATATTACAAAGTTTCAATTTTAGCAAGTTGACAAAAATCCTAATTTATTCTTGTGGCAAATATACCCTACTTTAAATTAAAGTTATTATATTATACATATCTTATACTGTTCCAAATATTTCATATACTTAGTACAAGGTATGATTTTCTTGAAAACCCAATGTTTTCATGTCTGTTACAAAATGGACAAGATATTTTTCTTGTGATTTAAAATATACTGCTATTTTTTTGCTACACATAACCACCTTTGAATATTAGTGTTAGTGCCTGGATTTATTTTTTAGAAAATGCAATAGAAACAAGCAGGCAGTAATGGTTATAGTTATTTTTTATGCAATTGTTAAATAGATGTTTAAAATTGTACTTAGCACAAGATGCATAAAGGCACATATAGGTTATATTTGCCATGTGAGTATTCTAAGATTTTATCTAATATAAAATTTAAATTCCATTAATAATAGTTACTTTTGAGATTTACATTAGATGGATTATTTCATATGCAACCCAGATTTCCAGATACATAAAATTACATGCATTTTAATCACATTGTTCATTGTTAGTGAAATCAAACATACAGATTAAAATGTTATTTCAAAGTGAAGAGTAACATTTTTGGAGTATGGAAATCTTAAGCAAAAATTATTATAGATGCAAGTATCACCTTTTGTGCTTAAGAAATGATGCTTGCTGTTGCCTACTGCAAGCAAGTGTTTGTATTCAAATTCCTTTTGGGGGGGGGCAGTTATACAAAATACAAGTTATTTGCAATGAAAATCAGAGACAATAATTCATAAAAAGCAGGTAGATATTTTCTACATTCAATAACAGATTGAATCAAAGTTACTACTAATCCAGCACTTTTATTTTCAAAAACTACAGAAATCAATTTTTAAAAAATGAGTGATTTTGAATTCTAATGGTCTTTTTTAACATCTTTTTCTCAGCAGATTGTCACATGTAGAAGACATAGTATTACTCATATTTTCTTGATTACTGTTGAAATAAACATAGTAATAGTTATAAAGCTATGTTGCTGTGAAATCATATCTGAAGAGTATATGATTAAAACAAGAAAAAAAAGAGTTCTTGATCAGGTTTTAGTTAAAATTGAAAGGAAAAATAAAAACACTCATTTTCAAAGGAAAGTATTTTTGCAATTTAAGCGAAATATTCTAATCAGTGTAGAAGATATAAACCGAGTGATACTCCTTACTTAAGAAACACTTAACTTCTCAATGAATATTTTGAGACAAAGCCCCAGAAATCTGTATTAATATCCAAAATTTGACAATTAAAATCTAGCCCATAAAGATTTCACTGCCATGTCAAAAAACCACACATGCACACACTTGTTAAAAAGATTTTTTAAATAAAATCTAAAATAATAATAGAAATTCGTGGACATAGTAGAAAATACAACACAAAGTATAAAAGTATTTTTGAACCAATCATTGTTTGAGTAAATGTTTAAAAAAAAAAAAAAGTTGATTTTGTATCTCCTTAAAACAGATAAATACAAGACTTTACAACAGGTTGTAGTCAGTCAATTCAAAAATGCCAGTTCATCTACACAAATCTAAATTAAATGACTCCTTTCCCTAAAAGCAACATGAGATAAAAAATCTCATGGACAACTGAAATTACATGCCAACTTCACTAAGTCAGTATACATATATTTATGTTTCTCTTGTAAACTTAAGTAATGACATTGATTTAAAAAAAAATGAAAATCTAAATCAAACACATGTCCATTTCTGCAAATATTTCAAATAACTCTGTTTACTATGAAAAGATACATCCACAAAAATGAACTTACATAATTACATACAAAAATTCTAAGTAAAAAAGTAAATAAATTGAATTTTTAAATTTTACCACATTTATTAGAAATTTATTTATAGGTACCACCAAAAATTTAAGCTAACAAAAATTTTAAAATGCATTTTAAATAATTTAAATGTCTCCTTTTTATTAAAATTTTAGTTTCATTGAAAAATAGCATAAAAGTAATCTATAAAAAAGAAGCAATAATTTTTTGCATTTCAATAAGCTTTAGACATTCTAAAAACATTTTTATAGTCAATTTATCATCAATCTGTCATTTTAATTGAAAAATGATGAAAAAGTTTAAAACAATTAAAAAATTTCTTAAAATTTCTTAAAATTAAGGATTAATTAACATTTTTGAAGAATATTACTTTATGATTAAAATACATTTGAACATAGCAAGGTATATTCCATCTATTAACAAGTTGATGGATCAAACAATAGCTGTTATACCCAAAATGCCCATCTTAAATAAAATCTGTCTTAAATAAATGAGACCAAAACCTACCAAAATGCAGAAACTGATTTCACTTGTTTTAAAATAATAATTTTTATCCTAATATAACCAATAAGTTGTTAATATATTTTTTATTCTATAGGACTTTATGTAATGTGGTATAATATTTTTTAGATTAATAGGAATATAAATTTTTTTTTTTTAAATAAAATAAAGTGTTATTTTTTTCATCCATTACATGATTCTGTATTTTCTTTTACTATTTTACTATGTCATTAAATATTTAATGGCACCAAATCAGGTTTTGAAAAAGAAAGTTTATTAAACAAAAGGAAAAGCTGGGAGAAATTGAGAAAGACTTATTAAATTGATACTGTTAATTTGCTTTTTTTTTCAGCCACCAATGTCATCAAAATAATTCTAGAGACCTTTAAACATCATGCATAATTATTTTTAACCTTATATAGCCAATAGGCAGGAACTGTCGAATTATTTCCTATTTGATCTTCCATACAAAAAAGTAACAAGTACAAAATCAAAAAATTATTTTAAAAATATTTCACACTTGAAAATGGCATTAAAATACATTTTTCAATTCTTCAAACACATCTTTATTTTTTTAAAAAAAAGATATTTGTCATCAGCAAACAAAAGAATTTGTAAATTCCACTGAAAAATTATAAGTAAATTTTTAAAAAAATAAATATTTATTGTAGATTTTTTTTTGTGTCAAATCTGAAAGACAATAATGTAGTGACCACCAAAAATCTTTCTTGAAGCTTTTATTTTAGTTTTAATTTTAAGCTAATAGATTAAATTTAATATTTTCAATGGAAAAAATACTTAGTTGTATTTCAAAAACTAATGAAACTTCATCTGAGGAATATTAGTTAAGTTAAAGTATTATTTAATCTGATTTGAAATAAATATTATTTACTTTAAGTTTAAAATATTGCAGAAATGCATTTTTAAACCTGACAGTAGCTGTGATGACAGGTTTAATGTTGTGCTACAGAGATTTTATCTGTAAAAAATAATTGAAGAAAATGATGTGAGTGACTTTATGTAATTTTTAAGTACTCCGTAATCTTAAAAATTTAGGAAAATATTCTTTGTAATCTAATGTCTTATTGAATTTTAGAAATGTTGGCTCTAAATTTACTATAGTTATCACTTATTTTCTGATAATGTGTATGGTCACCTGCACTTACAAAAATCAACATGTTTATATACGTACCAAAATGATTAAAAATTCTTTAAAAAATATTGATGTTTGATGATTTGTATCAAGCTTTTCCATTTATGATTAGTAAATATAGTTTTTACTTAATAATAATATCTAAAAGGCTGAGATTAATACAGAATATTAAAAGATTTAAAACTTTAAAAAATAAATTATTCTAATTAAAGTTTTTTAAAAAATGAAAACAATTCTTGTAAAAATTCATTATTCATTGAAAAATGTTTGTTTTTTTATTATGACAATAATTTCCTTAATACATCTTGTTTATAAAAGTAATTAAAAGCTTTTCTAATTAAATAATGTCATAGTTTTAATGCATTTTTTATTTTACGATTCAGAGCAGATTTTTCAGTATGGTGTTTCTGTTTGACAAAAACAAACTGATGATTTAAATTAATTTCTCGAAATTTCATAAAATTAAGATGTAATAAAAAATATTTTTACCAACATTTCCAAAAAAAACATTTCAAAAATAATTTCATTGATTTGTGAATAAGTCCAAAAAATTTTATTAAAATCTAACAATTATTTCATTTTTGCAAGAATTTCCAAAACAATGTGCTTTTAACACCAAAAAATTCCGTTAAAATTACAATACTAATCAAATTCCTCTTAATTAAATAACATAAAAACTAACAATTTTTCTTTAAATTTAATTTAAGTTAGTAGTTTTATCGTCAAAATAAACATTTTGACGACAAAACTCTTTATCAAGTTTGAAGCCTTTTTACGTCATGGTATGCTCTTTTTAAGAACATTTTTGAAGGAATCTAAATTAATATCTTCAGGGATTTTTCTTTATAAAACAATAAAAAAGTATTTATCATCACCTCCCACCCACCAATTTTAAAAAGTGTTCACGGTGTATCGAAATAAGGGGGATAACTGACCGAAAAATATTTCCACAAAGTTTTCTAGTAACCTGTTCAGTAGACACCTCGTTCATCAAGTACTGAAAATTTAAACCGGATAATTTCCCGATGTTTGGTATTTTTTATAAAAAACAGGGAGTAGATTTTTTTTGTGATAACTATTTATAATTTATTTATTTACCATTGTGACTAATTACCAATGTTGCTCTCGCTCGATCAACAGTGGAAAAAAAAAAAAAACTAAAAAAAAGGGCATTTTAATTTTTAACTTAAATTATTTTTAGTTACTCCCTTAAAATTTTTAAGTGAGCAACTAATTAATTTACAATACATTTTTTACAATTACACAAAATTTTTTTGCCAGAATGAAAAAGAATATTTCAAAGAAATCATTTCAAATCAGTAAAAGAGTAAAAAAAATAATTGAAGAAATAAAATGAGTCAATAGAAAAAAGTCAAATGATAAATGAGCCTATTTGTCATTACTCAATCAATGCACCGTTGTCTCATCAACTTTGATACATTCGAATTTAAGATTCGTGTTCGAGGAGGAACATTCATAAATTTTTTAATTAAAAGTTTTAATAATTGATATTATTTACTTAAGCTGAACATTAGTAAAAAAAATCATAAGCTAAAATTAAAAAGCATGTGAGCACGCACACAGTGATTATTGAACTCGTGATTTACTACATAACTAGCAACTTTTTTTATTGTCAAGAGAAAATTAAAAAGTTAAATTGTATCGGGTACTATGTCAACGCAAACACGCACAATTGTTTAAATTTGGCGGGTGATCTTATTCAACATGAAACACTGCAAAGTTCAATGAAAGTGGGTGTAACATGTACTTTTTTTTCTCATCCATTCATTTTATTTTTAAATTAATGTGGAAAAGAACGAACAGATTAGCGTCTAAATTTGAATCGCTTTTTTTTTGTATCAAGCTAAAAGGATGTGTAAAAGTGAAAAAGATGCATATTCGTTCTTTACTTTTTTTTACAAATGGTAATTATCAATGAAATTCTTTTTTAATCGTTCCGCAAATTCTTAAACGAAAACGTTACTCTGCTCACAACACTGTGGATCAAAGATAGTGAATTAAAATAAATAATACAAAAACAATAAACAAACAAACCAAACTAAGTTGGTTGGAAGTGATAAGAACAGTGTTACACTATTGACTTGAGCAACACGTATAACCAGATGAAAAGAAGTACACAGAAAAAAAAGTAAACGACTCAACAAATATAACAAGTCGTAACAACATTCATTAAAGCATTAAAGTCTCAAATGAATGAATATAGTTTTTTAACAAAGAAAGGAGTTTGTAATTTTAAAGCAAAAACCAGTAACCAGTCATTTATTATTAACTAAGTTTTAAAATTATACAAGTTTTTTTTTTGTTTTGTTTGTTCAATATAATGATTGAAGACAAAAATGTACAAGTTATCATTCTTGTTGAAAAGACAGTCTTACAGTAAGACTCTTCTTGTCTTAGTCTTAGTCTTACTAGTCTTGTTAAATTTGTTATGACCATGTAAGATTTATTTATTTATCATTCATTCAGTCCTTTAACTACTCTGGGACATGGTCAACCATCAACAAAAAAAAACAGCAGTACCTTACTCAGACAATTATTTTTAGCAACATAGGTAAATAGATCAAAAAGTAATTTTTAGTAGTATTTTTAGTTAGTATTTTTTTAATGTATTGCTTATTTGAAAGTAAGCAACACTAAGTGATGTCTTATCTTTTCGGTTTTCGCACTTCAGTAAAAAAAAAAAAAAAAAAAAATTCATTTTTTACTCATTTGAAGACCAGACATGAATTATCTCTTGGAAACAAGAAACGCTATAAAAACAAAAAAAAAAGATACTTTTTTCCAAATATTTCTTTTGTTTATGGATTTTACAGTAGATGTCCTAAAATAAGCCACCACATAAAAAAGATGCGCACCATAAAGCCCCCAAAAATGTAAGAATAAGTTGTGTATAAAATTTTTTTTAAAAAGGTTTATTAATTACAAATATTCCTAATTAGTCGTTGTATTTAGAATTAACACTGAATATCATTAATTAATGTAAGGTAGATTATCAAAAAAAAATGAGTGCCGAAAATTTGTCAATGTCATTTTGTAGCTGCCACTTAAATAGGCTCTTTAAAGTTTGATGATGAAAAAATAAAAAAGCATAAATTTTTTAAGTGTTTTAATTTCATTTGAATTACAAGGAAAAATCAAATTCTAAGAACTAAAAAGGTATAATTAAGTATTTACCTACTTAATTCAGTTAATTTAAGTTTGCGATGTGACTCACCAAGGATTTTACAATCATCAACAAAACAATGCTTAATAAATTGAGAATCTGCTGTACAATTTAAAAAAAAAAATTAAGACGGAAGTTTCTCAAACCAAGAGCAGTTTTAAGCACAAGAAATCTAGTTATCAACTCTCTTCTTATCAATGACTTTAAAGTTTAAAAAACTGATTAAAAAGCAATGAGATTTCAATTTAATTATGTCAATGTCAAATTATGTCATTTTATTCAACAGCAGTACTGATTCTCTTATACAAACTACTCACTTCACCTACCACCTTTAAGGTCTAAAAGTTGTAATAAACGTTACGGTTGAACAAAGATAATTTTTATTTTTTTTTATTTTTATGGGTTGTTGAGTGGCACAAGTGTGCAGTATCGATGAACCAAATGAATCATTTCTACTTGAAAATTGAATCCAGTTGTAAAAATATTCATTAAAAAATAGAAGTTACAAAAGAGATTATCAAAGAAAGAAAAGTAAAAAAAATTCTCTTTTTTTGTCTTTTGTTAGGAAGAAGTTAAAATATTTTCTCAATTAAATTTTCCATACTCACTGCTTTACTATTTACAAAATAAAATATATATATTTTTTACTCCAAACTTAAAAAGTAAAATCCATTTATTTTAAAAACCTTTGCCATGTACCAACACTATTGCTTTCACCAGAAACAAAGAGATGTAACAAGCGACTAGGCACGGTATTTCAAATTAATTAATTAATTAAATAAAACAAATGCAAACAAGTTTTTTTTCTTTCTCTCTTGGAGAAAGAGTTTGTCATTCACCCCAAGCAGTTTATGTTGAAGAAAATGTCTCTACCAGAGAGATCGAGATATGTGTCTCTAAGTACGTATGCAATGTTATCGTTTTTGTTTTTTTTCCTCTGCTAATTTTTGTCAATCGTTCGTGATTATCATTTCATCATCACCAGTATTACATTTTTGTTTCAGTCTTGTGCACGTTTCTTTTCTGGTGATGCCTATCCCTAGCCTTAACCCTAGTCCTCTCTCCTTATCTCTCTTTCTATGCTGAGAAAAAAAGCCAATGCAGGCGGAAGTTTGTTGCGCTCACTTTCTCTCGTGCTTGTTCTTGTTAATCCCAAAGATTTATCAAGGCAACCAGGTTAATCCTAACACTGACGACATAGCTTTTCTTTCTCTTTTTTTTCTATAACATCGACCAGTTCTTCGCCTCTCCCCACTTTTCTCTGTACACTGTGTGTGTGCGTGGGATGCTGCCCTAGCCAGGTCAGCAGGTGTGACCTAAAAAGTCAAAATCATTTCTACTATTATTCTGTCTACTTTTTACATTTTTTAAAAAACTTTCCTGGTTATTTTGACAACTTTAATTTAAGTTTCCTACTAATTAAAAAAAAATAAAAATAAACACTATGAGAGTGAATGGAAATATAAAGGCTCCTCAGAAAAACCCTACATAAGTAAAAAAAGTTTAACAAACTTGGTATCATCTAATTTACAACTAATTTTAGCAGTAGTAATAAATAGTGGTAGTTTTATTATTACTATTACGACTACTACGGTTACTACTGCTACAAACTACTCCACGAGAATTTGTGATCGATTTTTTTAACTGTTTAGGCGGTGTTGATTGTCGACCTTGTTCGTCGCCCTAACAATAATAATGCTGACAGAAAAATGTATTGTTTGTTATGAATCATTTCAAAAGCAGACACCGAGAATTGAGGTTAAAGAAAAAGGAAAGAAATGTATAATTTTTTAAATTTTCTTTTTTTAAACTTTTCCTAGCATAAAAAGTTAACTTAAAAACCGTGTAAGAAGAATTCTAAGATCGTTATCTTTATTTTCAGTTATTTATTTATTTTCCCTGTTAGTGTACGTATTCTATCATTCGTTTCCCTTTCTTTTAGTTTTGGCAAACTCGATGGTTCTTTAAAAAAAAATCTTTCACACTCGTTGGCAGTTTTGGCAAACTTGGCGGAAGGTATCATGTGCCCTAGTGACCCTGCAATACAAAGAAATACGGATACCTGTGTATGTGTGTGTGTGTGTGTGTGTGTGTGTAGATTCATAAGGAATTCGTTGTTTGCGTTAAGGCACAATAATATGCATCTCTGTCTATACTTAAATTTGGAAAATTAAGAAGAGCCATAAAAAAATTGAAGTACAGCTGGTATTTTTCCGGGATCTGCTACCAATAACTTGCATATCTTTTTCTTCTTTTTAATTTTATTTATCGACATTATTTAGTTACCGACATCGCAATATTTTTCGAGAAGGAACAGCATTTTTTTTTTTTTTTTGTGAATGAACTAGGTTATTATATATGTTTGTTTGTTTGTAGTGTACCATGATGTAGTTTTTGTTTGCTTTTTTGGCGATGGTGCTGATAAATGGCAATGCACGAATGAAGAGTTTTAAGAGGATACAGTTGAGTGAAGGAATTGTTTTATTCTACTAGGGCTGTGAAGGAGCAAATTCAAGTGAAAGAAGAAAAACAGCAAAAACAGGGATAAGCGAAAAAATAAAAACCACGAAGTTAGTAAAGAGGGATTAATGAGATGGTGATGATCATCACCTTCGTCGACATTTAACATCATCATCATTGTCATCCTGATGGTCGTCATCAGGTGAAATAAATGGCTACTTTACTTTTCCTATTGATTTTGCGATGCAACCTCTCTTTCTCTCTTCATCCCTCTCACTCTTTCCCTTCTCCCTCTCCAGTTGTTATCTCCTTCCAGACAGACAGACGGCATGACCCAAATATCCGCGGTTGTCTCTACACAACAACAACAGGCCTGAAACTCACATCATCATATACAACAAAAAAACAAACAAAAAAAAAACTTCGTTTTTCTTTTTGTCTTTTTTTTTTCCTAAATATGATCGATTTCCCAACAATCATAAGACCGGAAAATAATAGAAATAAAAACTAACAACGTGCACCATTTCGATTTATTTCTGTCCACAGTCCACTCATTCAAAATTTTCTGGTCCTTTGGGGAGAGGGGGTAACACTTGATTTATTTAATAATCAGGTTGAATATTGAAGAAGAAGAATAGGTGAGGAAAGAGGGTGATAGAAAGATAGGTAGTGTAGACAGAGAGGGGAAGAGAGTTAAGTGAAAGGTAAAAAGATGGTGGGGAGAGGTAAGGGAAATTAAAAGAGAGGGACAGGATAAGAAAGTGTCAAGAAGACGAACAAGCAGACGAATTGGCAAAAATAGAAATTAGAAAATTTGAAATAAAGTGTACAATTTTAAAAATTAAACCATGAAAATGAATATAAAACTAGATATTAAAAGTGAAATTTCAATTGGCTTGAAAAGAATCTTATTAAATTAAAAAAAAACAACTTTTCTTTCACAAAGAAAAAATGTCATTTTGAACACAAGGTAAAAAAAAAAAAGAATTATTTCTCTGAAGGTGAAAATGAAACAAAAATTAAAGTAGGCCAAGATCAATTTCTTAATTTAAGAAAAAAGAATATTGTTAGAAATAATGAAATTAAAAACATTTTCTAAAATTGATTTTTGAAAATTTTTAAAAGTAAAAGAATTTTCCATCAACAGGAACGCTAAGAAAGGAAAAAGAAAAAAATGATTTTTAAGTTTAAATTTCTAAAAGATTTAAATAAATTTGAACGATAAAATTGACTGAGGGAAAACCATAATTAAAAAAATATTTTTTTCATAAAATAATAAATTACTTAAAAAGAAAACAAGAAAAGAAAAGCAGTAAGTCACGAAGAAGAAATAAATGAAATGGCACTGTTTTTTTTAATCATAAATTAAAGAAGATTAGGAGTTTTAAGAAATAAAAAAAATAGGAGTTTATCGAATAAAAACAATATTGATGTGATAGAAACTGAAAAATAAAAGAATTGCATAACTTACCCCAATTGTTGTTATAATTATTATTATCACACTGGAGGAATATGGTTTCCTGGAGAAAAAGGGACAGGACGGACGGACGGACGGATTCCACTCCAGACTGGACTATAAAAACTGACCAAAATACTAATTCTTTCTTTTTCTTTATCCAGCTATATATTCTCTATCTATCTCTCTTTTTTTATATACATATTTTTTTCATTCAATAATCATTCTTTTTCTCACTTGTTTTCTTTTCAGTTAATTTTTTTCTTTTTCTTTAAAAAACTGTGCGTCTTCTCGTTGCAAATAATTTTTTCTCGTTTTTTAACTTAAGACTTCAGGAATTTTTTCCTTTTTTTGTTTCTGATTTTCCACACTTATAAAAATAAGTTAAAAAACTGTAAGTAGATTTTTTAAAATGACATTGTTGAGTACATTATTACATTTAAAAACCTAGCTATTAATTAGTAGATTTACTTTTTTTTACTTATTGACCATGGCTTCTCCCGCTCCGCACAATGTATGAAAATACGAGCATGCATATATACATATATATATATATATATATATAGTTTACATTTGGTTGATCGAGACTCGGAATAAAAGAAACACTTATTCAATGTGCTAAGGTGAAATAATAATAGCAGTAGTAATAAAAGCAATAACACTGCAGTTTGAGTTGTAGTAGTAGTAGTAATGTTAACATTAGGTTTTCGAGAAAACAATAATAGAAATTAGCGGTAATGGTGGAAGAAAAAAGTGTCTAAAACAGGCAGAAAGCCGTTGAAACAGGGAGAAATTAAATATTAAGAAATCTAATGAGAGAAATCATTAGTAAATGCGTTGGAGCGGCCTCCGCTATTTCGAGGTCTCCTCCTCAGGTCGGCCTTGTCTGATGCTCCTCCTACCCTCCTAATAGCCTATTCACCCTCTCTCGCTCTTCTTTTTCTCCCTCTGTTACTTTGTATATCTCCTCCTCATTTAGTTTCTCTCCTCCTACCCATGCCCACCTTAGTGTTTTCCGTAACCTCGTGTTCGGATTGTAACCCAGATCCGAGCAATGCCCGGTCGATCGCCCGCCTTCATCATCCGACCAATTTTTTTATCTTCTTCATCACATCCTTTTAGTTCTGACGTGTGTTTTTCTAATCTTTCTATAATCATTCTGATTTCATATTTATCTCTTAGTCTTACTCATCTTCTTTGTGGTCACATTTTACTTTTTATGTGCTTGTGAATGACATGTAAGTAACCCACACACATTACCCCGATTTTATTTAAGACCAGAAGACCTAAAATGACAGGTCAATGAATATATCGCCCATTTTCTTAGAATAAAAATAAGTTGCGCATGTTTTCCTGCTCTCTCTCTCTCTTTCTCTCTCTCTCTCTTTCTCTCTCTCTCTCTTTCTCTCTTTCTCTCTCTCTCTCTCTCAAACATGCGTACCAAAGTATCCCTCAAAAACAGTACACTCTCTTTTACCCCCCACAATAGCCTTTCTTAGTTTCTTTGTCTCTCTCCGCACAATTACTTGTATTTCTACTTACAAACTCTTCTTTCTCTTTCAATACACACCCATACTCGCACTTTGTCTCGCTCCTCTGTTTTTTATCTATCTATCTATATCTATATGGACGTACAAACTCTTTCTCTTCTTTCTTTAATTTTTCTCATAAAAATATATTTTGTC
Organism: Acanthosepion esculentum; assembly: GCA_964036315.1. Taxonomy (NCBI): domain Eukaryota; kingdom Metazoa; phylum Mollusca; class Cephalopoda; order Sepiida; family Sepiidae; genus Acanthosepion; species Acanthosepion esculentum. The sequence goes on along the minus strand of OZ038499.1, from coordinate 89,153,568 downwards.
TCGGAAGTATACGCATTCTTTTTTTTTTCCATGGACTAACTTTCTCTTCTATTTGTCCACTCGCTCCACGCACAGAATCACATTCATATTCACCCCACTCACACCAGAAAAGTCGATATCAAAGAAGCTAAAAATGAAACAATACGAATATTTCCCCCTACCCCCGATTTTTATTATTATTATTCAATCTTTTCTTATTTTTTCATTTGTCAATGAATGAAAATAGCTTATGAAAGAGTTTGAAGCGGGTGGAAGTTAAGAGTGGTGGTCAGGGGACCATTCTTACATACTGCTGCTGCATGCCTCCATCAACCATTCCGAAGCCACCCTGGTGTCAATAATACGCTCATGAGGTACACCACACGAGCAATGTATCTAAGGAGCTACACATTTTTATAACGTTCCTGAATGTAGATTTATATTAATTTTGGTGTCAAAAAGGGATTTTGTTTTCAAAGAGTGTAAAAATAAAAATAGGCATATGTTCATTTGGTTGGTTTAACGGGCGACCTGTAGGTCAGAGAATTGGGGTTTGAAATGGGTGAGGGGCATGAGATTTTGATTTGGCTTCTGTAGTGTTGTGTGTGTGTCACAACTCCTGGGTTATTATGTGCGCGTGTGTGTGTGTGTCTATGTGTGTACACACTTCTGCTGTGTTTCGTACAAACACGCACCACTAGCCGCCAAGCTGGTCAGTATGTCAGTTGTAAAAAGTAGAACAAGTTAATAACAAGAGAAAGTGTTAGGGATAAAAGTAAATAAAATGAGAGAATTGTTGGAGTGGGAGGGAAAGATGAAGAAAAGTAAATAAAATGAGAGAATTGTTGGAGTGGGAGGGAAAGATGAAGAAAGCAAACGAGGTGAAAAGAAACGGGTACAAAAAAAGATTAAATGAGGACAGTGAGTAAATGAGCGAGAGAAAGAAGGAAAGGTACAAAAAAAATACTGGGAAAAGGGACCGTAGAGAAAAACAAGAGATAAAGGTTTCTTAAAAAAAGGATAAAGAAAACGAAGAGTTGCTAGCAACTCGACAGAATGGTCCAGATGTTTGTTTTTGTTTTTTATGCCAGTATGTCAAGCTGGGCTTCGGGCGATCTATGAAAATGAGAAAGAAAAAAAGAATAAGGAAATTATTAGTGTGAAGAGAAAGTCTCTCTTTCTCTCCTCCCTCTCTTTCTCTCCTCCCTCTCTTTCTCTCCTCCCTCTCTTTCTCTCCTCTGTCTGTCTGTCTGTCTCTCTCTCTCTCTCTCTCTCTCTCTCTCTCTCTCTCTCTCTCTCTCTCTCTCTCTCTCTCTCTTTCTCAAATATATAGTGATATATAGTGATGATCTACACAGCTTTTAAGGTAAGGAATAATCCACCAGTGTAAGAAAGAGGTTAAAATTCATAACTTTAGGTTTTACACTAACTTGAGTTGAGAATATTTGAATAATCATCATAATGCAACGTTTTTTGTTTAAATATAGAGCCAAAATGCGTTCATAATGGATTAAGAAAACTACATATTAAAAAAACGTTACACACACACACACTTCTTAATAGAGAAGTAGGTTGAGGTTCCTAATGATCGCGGCATCAATAGCATCTTTGCATGTTATGCTACGCATGTAAGTAATGTGTAGTAAAAACTAAAAAGATAAGTAAAAATAAGTGAGAAAAATTAATCCTACTGCCGCTCTGTTGGGTTCCAGGGTTGGGTACATGTTGTCGAGGCAGTGTGCCAGCCGTATGCATGCATACATGCGTGTATGTAACTATTGCATAACTGAGACAGCGAGTGTCTCAGACACAAAAAGAGAGAAAAGTGAAAGAAAGGGTGATGATAGAGGGATAAATAGAGAAGAAGCAACAATAATAAATGTTTCGGTTTGAGCTTAACATTTGCAATGCACATATACAAGGTTGAAATAGACAACAAGGCGGTGAGCCTCTCTGGAAACTCAAAAAAGGAAAGAAGGACACCCTGACCACAGACGAGCGGACTGACAGACAGGCATCATACCAACCCTGACCTCCTGATGATGATGATGATGGTGGACGTGATAGTCGTGATGGTGTGACGATGATGCTGTTATTGATGATGGCACAGATAATTAATTAGGTGCTGTTAATACAGACAGGTGTAGGTGTTGCAAATATATTGTCCGTAACGTGAACGTAATTATTACTACACTACAGTAAAAGCAGACGATATTTTTGGGACATGCATCATTCAAAACAGCATCAATCAGTCAGTCAATCATCATGATAAAGATAGGAGGATACGATCGTGACGATGAGGACGGTGATGGTAGTGATAAATCATAGTGCCAATTACGATGATGAGGTTGACCAAAGTTGCAAACGATTATCTTTTTTAGTAGTGAAAACAAAGATATCGATAACGAACAATATCATGATAAATGTTAATTAGGAAATGATGATGATGATGAAGTAACGATACTAATTGTTTTAACTTTGATGATGATGATGATGATGATGATGATGATGTTGATGATTCTTAAAAAGAGGATCGACCGATTTTTTTTCTTTTTCTCTCGCTTTCTAGCCACGCTGTTGGATTTAACAACCAGTCTTAGCTGCAATATATCGACCGAAATTCCAGAAGCCCCAGAAAAAATTAATGGCAGCAACAATGGCTGGGGAATAAATACCCAGAAAATTGAAAATATCGTTTTGTTTTCTGGTTTGTGGTTTCGTTTGAGTTTGCTTATCTCTTTGTTTTTTTTTGGGCGGGGGTAGTTTTTTTATTATTTTTATTTTTTTCTGAAATGATCTTTCTGTAAGAAAGGGACAGTACAAATAAACTGAAATTTTACAAGTATATAAAAGTTCAAAATAAGAAAAGAAAAACTTTACCGAATGTATTAAATAATAAAACGATATTCAGTTGTTAATGATAAAAAAAAGTTTAATGAAATTATCTTTTTTTATCACGACACAAAAGCTGACGGAATAATTCATTTAAAAAGTTCACGCTTTTTCTTCTAAGAATTTATGTTTAAAAATTAAATCAAACAAAAATGCCATTTTCCTCTATATTTTCTTTTCTTTATCTTAATGTGTTTTTAATCTATTTTTACAGAAAACGGAATGGTAAAAATATTGTAAATTATTTGAATATAATTTATTAAGAGAGTTTATTGTAAATAAAACTTCTAAATATTAAAAAAATGACACGCACGTAATATATGCATTTTATGACCTATTTATATTAGCACAAAAATCAAATGTAAAAGAAAACAGACCTTTCTTTCCAGACAGTTTTTCTACTTCCGTGCGAAATGGTTATTGTATGGAGGTCACACACGCACACACACACAGACATACACACAGACACACACACACGCAGACACACACACATACACACACGAAATATATATGATATCAATTGAAAGAAGTCAACATCCTTCTGTCTCTCTTCAAAAATCAACTTGTCTAAATGATAAAATCAAAATCCACTCTAATTAATGTATGCATCTACAACCCGGAAAATACCTATGGAAGACCGTATAGTTATGTTATATTGTACTGAATTTGATTTATTTATTGCATACAAAAAAAAATAGGTCTGTAGCCAGATTTAGAAAGTGCCGTTGCTGACGAATTGACAACTAAAAGTTCTTTTACATGATACCAAACTCTCAAATTCACTCTGCATATAATTAACATATATTCAAAAATCAAAAATCAACAATTCATTCTCGAAATCACAATTTACGAAACATTTGTCTCGATAACAAGCGAGAAATAGAGATACAAGAGATAGATAGATAAATAGATAGATAGATAGATAGATAGATAGATAGATAGATAGATAGATAGATAATTTTAAAATAAATAGATAGGAGATAAATTTATTGAAGGAATACTAATTCCAAAATTGTGTTTAGTACTCGTATTTATTATTCCCTCTTTGTGAATATGAATGAATGAACCCAGACAGATGAACAAACAAATGAAGAAAGAGCAAGATTCTTCTTAAGAAAGTAAAAAAAAAAAAAAAAAACATACGAAGAAATAAGTCACCCAGAAATGAAATAATCTTCTCTTCTCTCCCCCATCACATGTATCGTGTGCATGTCTATAAATAAACAGAGGATGCATATTGCGTGGGTTCAGTTCTTCTTCCAAGCAATACATTTTTTTTTATCTCTCTGCTGCACGACGCAAGCTGAATTTAAATTCTCCCAGGTAAAATAGCTAAATAACTGGAATATGTACAAAAAAGATTTGTAACGTGTATGTGTGTGTGTGTGTGTATGTGTGTGTGTGTGTGTATATGTGTGTGTGCGTGGTGGGGGGTTGCTGAAGTTAAAAAATATATTGATTCTCCACTTTCTAGAATTTATGATATGCGGAATTTACCCACCAGAAACTAGTTTCTTTTCAACCTACTAAAATGTGGATTATGATGCCAATCTAAGTATGAAAGAGACTAGAGAGAGATAGAGAACTAACTAATGAACCAGACTGAGACCTCAAATGTAATAATGATCGAAGTACCTTTTTTTATGAGTAAAAAATTGAAAAAAGAAAGTTTGCACAAAAATAACAACATCGATCGCAAGAAAAATTCCCTTAAAAAAATAAAATAGTTTTTTTACCGATGATATGCGCAACACTTACAGGAAATACATGCAATGCATAGAAACGAGAAATCGGAATACATCAAATCTCTCTCTCTCTCTCTTCTTCTGCAAGTCTAGACTTTACAAGGAAAGTGCTGCAGACGCCACACGCCGGCACGTGTGTATTACTTGTTCGTAGCACACATTATTTTACACTCTCACCCCAGTCAGTCGACACACGCACTGCATCCTCCACCCACACCTACTCAGTAACAGACACACCCATTTTTTATTTTAAATTTTATTTTCTTACACTTTTTTCTGTTTAGAAATGAAGAATTGAATTCCCAATAAAATGAGTACAACGATGCGAATGACGTAACAATGATGACGGTCTGTTGAATGACTTAATTTGACTGACTGACAAATGACTTGGTTGGTTCCTTTTGGCTTGAACACGGGCGGAGCTAACCTCACTACGATGCTCTAGCAACGAAACTGACCTGCGCCAATGTCACGAAGACCTTTCTTCTTCTTCTTCTTCTTCTTCTTCTTCTTCTTCTTCTTCTTCTTCTTCTTCTTCTTCTTCTTCTTCTTCTTCTTCTTCTTCTTCTTCTTCTTCTTCTTCTTCTTCTTCTTCTTCTTCTTCTTCTTCTTCTTCTTCTTCTTCTTCTTCTTCTTCTTCTTCTTCTTCTTCTTCTTCTTCTTCTTCTTCTTCTTCTTCTTTCTTCTTCTTCTTCTTCTTCTTCTTCTTCTTCTTCTTCTTCTTCTTCTTCTTCTTCTTCTTCTTCTTCTTCTTCTTCTTCTTTCTTCTTCTTCTTCTTCTTCTTTCTTCTTCTTCTTCTTCTTCTTCTTCTTCTTCTTCTTCTTCTTCTTCTTCTTCTTCTTCTTCTTCTTCTTCTTCTTCTTCTTCTTCTTCTTCTTCTTCTTCTTCTTCTTCTTCTTCTTCTTCTTCTTCTTCTTCTTCTTCTTCTTCTTCTTCTTCTTCTTCTTCTTCTTCTTCTTCTTCTTCTTCTTCTTCTTCTTCTTCTTCTTCTTCTTCTTCTTCTTCTTCTTCTTCTTCTTCTTCTTCTTCTTCTTCTTCTTCTTCTTCTTCTTCTTCTTCTTCTTCTTCTTCTTCTTCTTCTTCTTCTTCTTCTTCTTCTTCTTCTTCTTCTTCTTCTTCTTCTTCTTCTTCTTCTTCTTCTTCTTCTTCTTCCAAGAATTACAAAAATCACATATAGTTTGACTAACATTCCAAAAATTAGTGTTACTACTGTTAAACACTGTAATTTTGTAATGATGAATATTGCACCAAATTATTCACACGTTGATTATTATTTATTTTTAAACTTAGCATCATGACAAGAAAACAGACAGGAAGATTTATTGTGTAGAGAGGCTGAAATGGACGTAATATCATGTTCGAAATAACCATAGAAAAGGCCTTACATACACACACAGAGCCAATTATTTCATTTAAACTTCAAATATTTTTACACGCCTATTTTGCAGTCCCATATCCGTTATTTTTACACACAAGCGCACACAAATTTACAGAGCACATCATCATCAAACACGAAACTCGAGTTATTCCCAGAGAATCACACTAACAAACACAGTCCTAGGGGTGCTGTAAAGTTTTTCCCGGCCCATTTCTCAAAAACAAATCACTAAATATCGTAATTCTTTTAAAATCCTTTAGTCTTTTTTGTCGGACCGAAAACAATTTTCACCGATTTCTCGTTGTTACGCATTTACAGTACACACGCGCGCATCTGCGCTCAAATACACAAACATGCATACAGACAGACTGATATTGCACTACAGTATCTGTCATCCTCCACCCACTCACACCATAAATGAATTTTCCTGTCCCAAAAACGTTTTTGCATTCCTACAGACAGACTATTGATTTACATACAATTCATATACATATTTAGCTATTGCTTTTTTAACTATAATCTTGCTTGAACGTTTTTATTTGTTTGTTTGTTTAAACCAAAACCCTCCACCCGCCTCTGTTATGCACATGACGTAAATTGTCTTACACAAACCACAAACGCAAAGGAAGGATATAGGTTAACTCATGTGTATGCAAATGTGCGTGTGTGCACAACACCTTGATTTTCAATTTCATTCATTGTCGTCAAGGTGCTGATTCAAGACTTTCATATGTATGTATGTAGGTATGTATGTATTGACGGCTCTGAAAGTCTTGTGTTGCAAGAATAGAAAATATAAGAAACGCTGACAAAAATATTCATCTCAGTACAGTACACTAATAATTAATATTTAAATTAATATCATTCTTTATTCTTTACAGTTCAAATCAATGCAATTAAGTAGGTCTTATAGACACAGTCTAAAACTTGCTATACCTACATAGTGGAAGTCGATCAACGATAAAGAAAATTCAGTTAATTGACCTGATGACCGTTAGCTCCTAAATGCCATCTTTTTTTAAAGAGCTTCTCACCTTGTGTGTGTGAGAGAGAGAGAGAGGGGGGATGCATTAGCATTCATTTAAGTTGGAGTTTATAATTTTTTTCTGCCTTTTCCGAAAACTCTTGCTTGAAAGTTGAAATATATCTTGCAACCGGTCTGAGAAATCGAAACCATTGCACTGGTGCCGCTCGCTGGTAACGTTTTAGTTTAGGCTATTCGTAAGTTCGTCATATGGCTCGTGGCCAGCCTCCAGCCTGTCCCCGTGTGGCAGTTTGAACTTATTTGTCGTCATTGCGTTAGATCTCATCGCTAAATGACACAGCGAAATTATTTGCTTTCCGTCTTTTCTTTCTTTTTTCTTTCTGTCTTTATTTATTTATTTTAATCTGATTATTTTACGCTTAACAACAAGAAATAATAGAAATGAAGCAGAGGAGAAGAAAAAAAAAGGAAAGAATTTTTAAAAGTTGAAGCCTCAGAGACACAGTTAGTTAATGGGAGTAAACAGGCGGAGGAGGAGTTTATGAAGCGTGGTGCTTGCTGCTGTGTGCGTGTGTCTGTCTTTAGAGAATGGCACACGCCAAGACAGGGAAGGGGAAGAAAGAAACGGGTCACTAGGGACGCCAAGCTGCCAACAACCCCAGAAGCAGAAGTACAAGCAGATGAATAAGGGGAAGTGACTCTGGTGACACTTTAACAAGTCATATCCATCCGAACAAGATACTTGAGCTATAAGCTCAACGGTTAGAGTAGACGACTACTAGTTCACGTACTGCAAATTGACCTAAAAAAAAAGGAAAACTGGTTTCAAAATAGAGAGTCAGTCCTATCAGTAAAACGTTTGTAAAATCTTTAAAAATGTATTTAATTACGATAGATCATAGTTACAAACAAGTAAGTTATCGTAAGAAGCACATGTTCAGTTGTTTGCCCATAAGATCACTCTGAAAAATGAAAAGTGAAAACCAATTTCATACAAAGGAAAAAAGTTTTCTTTTTGCACGCAGTCAGTGTCTTTCATGTTAAAAAAAATATGCAACAAATTATTTTTTTTAAACTACTAAAAAATACACCCTAAAAATACTTTATCGTTAGATGCTTCATTTAATTTTTATTTTCAGTTGAAATTACATTACGTTTTATTTGGAAAAGTAAAATTTTTGTGTCCAACTCCGATTGACAGATGAAGAGAATTTCAGTGTTTTCTAACTTGAATCTTTCATAATCTTCTTATTCAATTTGTTAATCAAAGTATGGGTCACGCATTATTTTTTTTTTTTTTTTCTGTACTTTTCTAAATTCTGAAACACTCTTTCTGCTCAATAATTTCAACGTGACGGATTAGATAGGTCAGGGTGACCTAAACCAACACAGGGGTAATTTACCTGTTCTATGCGACTGATAAAGAAAAAAATTAAGAGATTTTTTCTATGGCACTGTTACGAAATAAATAGGTCGCCAATTATGTAGAATAATAACTTAACTAAAATAAACAACGTCTAAACTTGCCTGTTTACTAAATAAGCAGATCTATTTAAAAACTAAAAGGGAATGAGTAATGTGACGTATTTGATCAGTCTTTTCGCTGTCTTTGGAGTCCAAATGAAATAGGTCAATGTGTATTATTTTATTCTGAAGCGACTTCGTTATATTTTAATTTTATGTAATAAAAAGAATTTGTTATTCAAGTTAGGAAATGGATTCCAATTTCTCTTTGTACGCATGTTTATTTTATTTATTTATTTATTTGACACTAGTGACTAGTATTTATTTGATGGTTCTTTTTCAGTATCAAACAAGAACAAGTATTTTCAGAGCGTCCCAGGATCAGGTAATGATTAATGAGCTAGTCTAGTTGATTGTAATTACTAAGTAGTGAGTTTGTGTCTCAGTGATTGCCCCATAACTGTGGTCTGGTACTAAGTTTAGCTTGGTAGCAAAGAAAAGTTGGCGCCGCTTTAGCGTGTATCCTACCGATCAGTTTCTGCTTCAGTGTGTATCCTACCACCACAATTGTATCCTATATTGTTAAGGCTTGTCCCAAATTTTTTCTCGATATGTTAAAAAAAACATTTAGAATGTTTTTATGTAAAGGATCCTGTTTTATGATTTTTAGCCAAATTTTTTATTTTATATGTTTTTTGTTTATTTTAAATTTTATACTACAACAATAAATGGCATCCCTCCTCCCGTTTTGTCCCCCCCCTTACGTTAGATAATGTAGGATACAAATGTGCTAGTAGGATACACTGATCAGTAGAGCACACGCTAAAGCAGCACCGAAAAGTTTCTCACAATATCCTCGGCACTCTCTTTAACATTCTTATTGATTTCTGTGATGCTGTTGTCTGAAGACTTTTTTTTGTAAGGTTTCCCAAATCTGTTTCAATAAAATAATGATTGATAATTATCACCTCCATATTGCAGCTTTTTGTTTTGTTTTTAGTTCTAACTTTTCTCTATACCAAGGTTTAGATATTTTTATCTAGTCGTGCATTGCTTTTCAATTTCACTATATCGTGTTTAGAATGGTCTGGTGTTCCTGCTATATACTTCATTATTTCTTCATAAATTCCAAAGAAGTATCTGCAATGTTATCGGTCCTAACCTGGCATATCGGCTTCAGTCACTTTCCCATCGCAGTAACGTAGCTCCCCTGTACCTTTTCTATGAATACTTTTTATAGTAATTATTCTGAACTTTCGTCTACGGCACATATGGGAACTAGTTATGACTACACGGAAACTTTAGTGGCTGTAGTAAGAATGGTATTAAGAATGTGTTGTTTTGGTGTAAGGGATACTGTGGTATGTTTGGGTCAGTAATCTTAGCTAACTTTTAAGATAAGAAAGATTGAAACCAACATCCCCCCATCCCCACCTTTTGGACCTTGTGCTACAGTTTTGTATCATTCAAAATAAATATTACTTTCATCTATGGCTCCTAGATTTTATTAACTTAAACGCAGTACTAGATTAGCGGCAAGGTCTCATCATTTTACAGTTGAAATGGTTAACTATAACCTCAAGTTCCATGATAACATTTACTTTTATCACATTTCTTTTTTGTGGAACTCTCTTCCAGCTTCTTGTCTCCCAATCAACTTTGATCTTCAAAAAATTTAAATGCAATGTCAATCGTTATCTTCTGTCTTTTTAATTCTTGTTCTTTTATTGTTTTCTCTCTCGTTAATAGTGTTTATTCTCATATTCTCTAACACTCTTGTGTCTTAGTGGCTCTACTGCCTTGCTTGGAATGAAATTATAAAAAAAAAAACAACGATACCAATTTCTGACAGATTTTTCTTTGTTTTAATAAATATTTGAAGTCCTTTCGTTTCTTCATAGTCTTACCACACTTTATCGGCAAAGCTATTCTTCGCCCTTTTTCTGGCGTGCAATCTATATGAAATGAAGAAAAAATCTTATTTATTCACAAATTGTCTGCATAATCAAATTTAAGTCGTGTATACAATTTTTACTTGACCATCGTCCCTACCCCGTTATATTTATTGAGTTTTCTTGTCAGTAGTAACTGGTGGTTTTCAATGGAAATCGAGTATCAGCAAGTTTTTCCAATACTCCATGACTCTCGCCAGTGTTCTAGCTGATTGTAATAATGAGGTGATCAGAATGGTTTCGATTGTTCCTGGAATTTCCAAGTGGAAAGAGTCTATCCGTTCTTTCTTTCTTTTTTATGTGTGTAATCTGTCTATACATGTGTGTCATTTGGGATTTCTTCCTTGGAATATCGGGACTGATGACTGTGTGAGCTCGCTAGATCTGTAGTCCTTATTGTTTACATGGTCGTCAAACGAAGGATGAGGTGTCCAGTCGGGTGTCGCTTGGAAAGTCTGGAGGAGGTGGCAAATTCGTATAAATAAGGTGGTTAGGCCGAGGTACAAGGCGACGTACATGAGCACGATGGAACCAACTAGTTTCGCCATGACCGTTTGCAATTTGGAGTGGTATATCTTTCATCTTGATGATTGTTAACTACCTATCCAAGACAGATGTGATATGTGGGATGTGGTTGAAGGAGGTCTGGGAAATAAAACATTGTCTCCTACCTGTATCGAATCTTTATACATGAGCCGGTTCAGATGTTTGTTCATCTTGTGATCGGCTCATTGTTCGCTAAGGCGACGTGTTGGTGAACTTGTCGCAGCAAATCGTTTATCAGAATGCCGTAAGAACTGGGGTCGTTATTGGTAATGTTCTGGTGGAGTAGTTTGGGTAACTGATGTAGGGGTACCAACCGGTCATGACCTAATGCGGCGAGATGCCAGTTGCGCTGTTGGCAGTGGCGTTTATAGACGACACAACAGATTCGAGGACATCGGTCCATTCACACTTCCTGTTCTCGCAGAGTATATAGAGAGCTTTATTTAATGTGCAATGTTGTCGTTCGATGTGAGACGGAAATTTGTGGACGCCAAGGACAGTGAAGGTGCTGCGAGACTGATGTCATCTCAAAGAAGTCCTTATATACTTCGCTTGTGAATTGGGTGCCGCAGTCGGAAGATACGATACTGGGTATCTTCCAGTCGCGGAAGAAGAATTGGTAGAGTCCACGAGCCGCGTCGATCGCACGGTCCCTGGCGCAAGGAATGGCTGTGAGATGTCGGCTAAAGCTATCTAAAATTGTTAAGGTATAGCGTTTGCCCTTTGAGAGTGGCATCGTGACGAAGTCTGTGTATACCGCCTCGAAAGGTCTTTAGCCTCGTTTGCAATGTCCGCTGGGCTAGTTTGGACGCTTGCCGTAATCCTCCTTGTGTCCATCATTGCATGATTCGACGTGTGCCGTAATGTCGCCTTTTTTGAACTCTCACTAATAGTTTGATAAGTGGGTTCGCATCCGAGTGATACCAGAGTAGTTGATGCAGTCATGGATTTGGTGGAGGTATTTGGCTCTGAGCTTGTACGGTACAATGATTTTGAATGTATTTTGGGAATCTTTTATCTTGAAGACATGTCTCGGGTTCTAGATAGAACTGTTGTAGGTGTTCTTGATAGATCACTGCCCAGTAGTCACTGGTATCAATCCTGATGGTGAATATATAGATGCTTCGTCCACTGCTTGTAGGGCTTTGACGATCCTTGTCAGAATATCATCGGATTCTTGTTCAGTTGCGATGTTAATGTGGTTAGATACCTCTTCTGTAGGGATAGTTGAGGTGGCGTGGTAGGCAAATAATGAATCAGCAAACTGTCTGTGAAGTTTGAGGTTCTATGGCGTGTGTGGCACAGGGGGCAATTGTGCACCCTTGATTTCTCCGAGACACCACGACGGGGCGTAGATATAATATCGGAGTTCTGAAGCCTGATTTTTTTTTACTCGCCGCGGTAGGATTGGTCAGTAGGTTGGTCTTCTTTAGGCTGTTGCTTCTACTGAGCATGCCGACACAAACATGTATTCTAGGACGAATTTATAGCCAGAATAAGATGACTTATGGTGGTGATAAGTGTCTCTTAATTTTTTTCAAAAGCCTTGTCGGCCTTTTCTGTCCAAACGAACAACTTATTGACTCTGTTGAGTTCGTGTAAAGGTGCCATCAAGTGGGAAAATGTAACCCTCTTAATTTATTCGTAAATGCAAGTCTCCATAAATTGGCATATTCAGACGAGACATCGTATTAGACTTTGCAGCTTCTTTCTTGTAGTGAGTGGCTTCATCTCGCCAATAGCACGAATGTGTTCTGGGTCGGCTCTGAACCCTTCACTGTCGACAATGCGACCAAGAAAGTTGGCTTCTGAAGCGAGAAAGGTGCGCTTATCGTGGTTGAGTTTCAGCCCGAATTTTTTGAAAAGCGAGGAATAGCTGTTCCAGCACGGTGATGTAGTCATGAAAGGTCTAGCCGCGAACGAAGTTGTCAATATATAAGATATTCTCCCATGAAGTGATGGTGGTCAATGCCTCGGCTATGCACCGAGAAAAACGGGTGTATTGATAACATCAACCCTTCCAGGTCAATGCAGTTTTGTAGCGGTCCCGTTCGTCGATGGGGATTTAGCAGTATCCATTGCGGAAATCAAGGGGATGAAAAATATTTGTTTCCCTCTTCGATCTTGTTGAAAATAGAATCAATCGTTCGCATCGGATACGGGTCTAAATCTGTGAGTACCTTGTTGAGAGTACTCTTGAAATTGGCAATTACGTGGATACGTCAGTTTTGTTTTTTTGTTTTTTTTTTTGACAGAAAAAACAAGGCTGTTGAAGCCTTTCGAGTCGGCGCAAAATTCGATGATCCCTTCAGTGGCCATCAGTTGAATTTCAACGTCAACGTCAGCTTCTCGCGCCTGCGCGATCGTGTGTTGTTTTTGCGGTGGGACTGGCCATTAGCGGGTATGCGCAATGGCTTAATGAATGTGCTCTGATTGTCCTTATTACTGATGGTATTGGCATAGTTGATGAGAAGCGTAGGCGAGGTAAAACTTTCTCTTTTTCACTTAGGCCAATATGTGACATCTCACAGATACAGCGTTTCCCATATTCTGGGAAGACGCTAAGAACAATACACGTACGTACTGACACTCAATACAACACACACACATAACTTCTCCATACAAACACTATGTAACTTTTCATGTCTTCGTGTATTAATATATTTGTTTACTCATAATATATATTTGTTTACCCATGTATATCGGTCTTGTTTGTTTTCTTTGTCTTCTTTGGACGTAATATAATGTCCGACATTCTGATGTAGCTGGACCGGCCAGCAGGAAAGTTTAACCATCTGATATCTCTTCACATCACATTAGACAGACTTGTAGAGACTGGCATTTAATCTAAAGTGGAATATAGCCAATGGGCAGCACCAGTAGTGTATGTGAAGAAGAAGTCTAAGGAAATCGGCGTGTGCGCAGATTTTTCTACTGGACTAAACGCAGCACTAAAAGATTATCACTACCCACTTCCAAGCCCGGCAGAAAAAGGATCCACGTGGACTTTGCGGGACCGCTAGAGGGATTCTACTATCTAATTGTAGTAGATAGTTATTCAAAATTCCCGGAAGTGTTCCGATGTAAAAGTCCCACTACGGAGGCAACGATAAGCTACCTTCATGAATTATTCGCTCGTTTTGGGGTAGTAGATTGCTTGGTCAGTGACAACGGAACTCAATTTACTTCAACCGACTTTAAAGAGTTCTGCGAGATTTTTCAGATAAAACACATTACGACTACCCCATATCACCCGAGGTCGAATGGTCAAGCAGAACGCTTCGTAGACACCCTAAAAAGAGCCCTGAAAAAAGCTAACGGCACCCCAAAGGAAAAGGCTCTGCAGCAGTTTTTACAAGTTTACGGGATCACGCCAAATGTTAACGCGCCAGCTTCACTATCTCCGGCAGAAATAATGTTTGCGCGTAAAGTAAGATCTGTTTTTGATAAATTGCTGCCCAAACAAACAAAACAAGGTCCGACCTCTATTGTACCAAGGAAAAAATACAGCCCAGGGGAAAAAGTATTCTTCAAGATGTTTAAAAATGACACCTCTTTCTGGGAACCTGGTACGATAGAAAAGAGGATTGGAAATATGGTCTACATAATCCAAGGCCCTCATTTCTCTCATAAGAGATACCTGAATCAAATCAGGAAACGACTGTTGGATGACTGCAACAGTACTCCCCAGGAAGAAGAAGAAGTTATGGATACCATTTACGACACCATCGACATTCAAATACCCCAAGCAGCTCCAGAACCGCGACGATCTAAAAGAAAGCGGAAGTTCACGGACACTCTCGTCATCAATCCAAAAAGGAGACGATATTGAGACTCCTGCAGAGGTAAGGGCTAGGGAGAGGGTGTTACGGGACCCCCCTTATGGACTAAATAGACTCGTTCTATTACTATATATTCGGGGAGATTATGCCTCTCAAGAGAGCTGTCTACAGTTAACGAGTTGACTACTGTACTTTGCCGACAGTCGGACGTGCAACACTTTTGTATTCGTTCTTTTGTTTAATAATATGTTTTCACTAAATTGCTGAGTTCGAATTTTCTTTCGGACCTATTCTGGGTCCACAACACTTAGCGAGAAAAAAAGAAGCAGCGAATTAATCGCTTTACTGTTCCTTTTCCCTTTGAGCAGGCAGCCTAAACGAAAAACAAATGAACAAACAAAAAACAAAAGAGCGGGAGGTCAAAGGCAGAGAAAAAGCAGAATTTTTATGCTTGCCTTTCAGTTGTATTAAGCCGTATTATTGCTCTCAACATATTCTCTCTCTCTCTCTCTCTCTCTCTCTCTCTCTCTCTCTCTCTCTCTCTCTCTCTCTCTCTCTCTCTCTCTCTCTCTCTCTCTCTCTCTCTTTGCCCCATGTGACTAACATCAAAGACTTACATATTCAAAGGAATTACCGTATTTTCTTGTCTATAATACGATAAATTTTGAACGAAAATTAAAGGTAAAAATGGGGCGGGTATTATTATACACAAGTACACGTTTTCAGAAATGTTTTTCTTTATGTGCCGTGTCCTCTCAGAATGTAGGCGATCCTGGCTTTCTGCAACTTTCTGTCCCTTGTAGCTCTTAATAAACTTTATCTTTCTGTTATTTAAGCCCTGTTCCGCCATCCATTTACTCAAGCTCATTAAGCAGGTTATGCGTTGTTTTCCTTTGTCCTTGCCCATCTATCTGTCCCGTGAGTATCAGATTTTTCAAGCCTTTCTCCCTCATTATAGGCTCTAGAAAATTCAACTCTCTCTTCCTGATGTTAAGTATTACTTTCCTTTTTGTTTCCATTTTCTCCAAAACTTCGTCGTTACTCACATGTTCGGTCCTCGGTATCCTCAGCATCTTTTTAAAAAAACTCTTATTTGAAACAGCAAGATTGCAAATACACCCAACTCAATATATTATAAAACTTGCTGATAACAATTGTTTACAAAAGGTAATTGATATATTGTTGTATCCTGTCGGTACACCCACATTTAAAAAAAAAAAACTAGAAGAAAAAGCTTAATCAGTGTTGTTGTAAGACTGATGCAGAATATAAAGACGCCTCAAAAACAACAAAAAAATATGCCATCCATGTAGTATCCGACAGCAGGCCAGCAGCATCCTTCTACCATTGTCCTCGGGTCCGCCCCTTATAGGACCATGTCGGCGAGCTGACGGCTCGTATCGCTCCCGAAAAGCTCGTGCTCATCGATCGTGCGTACGCGTGTGACAATGTGTCGCCCCCGTATTCTGGAGTGAAACGGATGGTGTTTCTAACGCTGCTGGCCACGGCCCGAATGGTGATTTGGACGACGCGAATGGAGGAAGTCTTGCGAGGCGACCGTCTTTCTCATCAGGATCTGATCCGGTTCTTTGAACATCAGCTCAAGATGGAGATTAGAACTCATAGAAAACGCTTGCATTCGACAGCCTTTAGCGAAAGTGGGGTGATTGAGGCAAGCTTGGTTCATTTGAACGGGGCTAGCCTTGATTTTCTCTTTTAGGTCAACCTATGTCACATCGGGGTGGTTTCCTGTGGAGCCCTCTCCTGGTTAGGCTAGACAAGTTTTGTGTACCTAGTTAATGTAAGTGTTGTTCCTGGCCTGCTCTCGGCTACATCTTTGGTTATGATCCAAGTTGAGATCCCTAACCTCCCCAGTTTGTCCCCCCCCCTTCATCTTGACTGAGCCAGCTTTATATATTTCCCATGTCTGTATATATTTTCTCCTTTCCCTCTCCCTTAGTGAGAAAGCCTCTTGATTTTGTCCAATGGGTAGAATACAGCGGCCTCTCTTTTTTGAGGGTTGGACGGGTCCTACTAACATCAGTTATGTTTTAGTTTGCTTTGTGTTGGTATTTAGTTTGTTTTTGGGTTCATCCCCTTCCCTCTCATTGTCATATGCTAAATTTTTATCTATGAAATATTTTTTAGCACCAAATTTTTAAATCTCTGTGTACGTTTTGTAGGCCCCCCTGAGAGGATGCGGTATTATGGTGTATGGAGGATTGATTGGTGACGGACGAGTTTTTGTGGTGAATGCGAAAATTGTAACGAGTGAATGGGTCGTGAATCGGATTAGCTAGGTATAAGATAGTGAAGACCAGCCTCAACCCCTTTTTCTCCTTTTCGGCATTGTGCCATAATTGTATTTTATACAATAAATATACAGCAAGCCAGCAGCATCAGTTCCAGCTAGTCAGCCATCACCTCCAGCCTCTGAGGCTCCAACAAATTTCCCGCCCTAGCCTTCCTCGTCAGTATCAGCGATATGCAATAACCTGTCCTTTTCAGGACAACGTTCTCCAGCAAACAAGAAACTGTCCTTCTCGGGACGACGCTATTTCTCACCCTCTACATGAGCCTGCAGAATTATCTTTTGCCTAGTTCGCACTAACATTATTTTCACCCGCAACAATGTCAGCCATATTTGTTCTTTGCGAATCAGCGTCATTGAAGGTCTCAAAGACAGGAAATTCACCGAAATTGATTAAAAAATTAATAAAGGGAATTCAGATAATCTGTTATGTTTTGATAGCATTAATGTTGCAACAAAAGCCTAACTATTGTAAAAATTAGGTACTTTTTCCGTTTGAAAAATGGGACGATTATTCTCCCGACCACCCCACTAAGGCAAGATGTGACACAAGGTCATTTTTAACGTAAGTTGCCCGCACACATGAATATGCATACAGGCCAAGGATAATAATTACTCAATCGCCGCGACCACTGTCACGCTGGCATCGCTATTTCACAGACCTAACTTCTCTTATTGTAATGAGGAAAATGTTGATGCAGGGTTGAAATCCTCGGTATCGGACACCTTCTGTCATCTAAAATAAGGACATAACAGATACTATGCTTTCATCCCAGCCAAAAAAGATTGGAAAATAAAGGCAATAATTCCCATGCTGTGAGATTGTTTCATATTCCTCCGTTTGTTGACACAAAGTATCCAGTTTGAAAACTTCAAACGATTTGAGAAAAATATAACAAAACAAAATAGATACGTAAACAACTGCGACATAATTATATCTTTATATAAATAGTGTAGACTGGTACTTGTAATTTTAAATCGCAAAATATCACGATGATTTATGTAGATTGAAAAATATTTAAAATACTGAGCAATTTAAAAAAGATGGCTTTGAATAGGAAAGCCAAACATACTGAATATGATGTATCATTTAAATTAAAAGCAATTAAATATGAAGAAAAACAATTATGCAGCAACTCGATACTTTGGTGTTTCTAAATGCTATATCAGGCTTTGAGAAAAAGCCAAACTGAAACAGATGCCTAATGCCAAGCAAGCTCATTCTGGTGAGCAGACACAGTATCCCTTGATTGAGAAAGATCTAATCGACTGGGTAGAAAGTCAGAAGAAAGACGGGTATATTATAATACCAATGTATGCCAAGCTCCAATTCATTAAAATATCAAAGGCAGCCAAATATTAAATTATTCCTACTTTTAAATTTTCAATTGGACCGTACACAAATTTTATGAATATCTGTACGTCAAAATATCTCAAAAACTTCCATCTAATTTGGATAATAAAATAATGGATTTTCACCGATTTTATTATCAAATTGAGAAAAGAACACCGCTTTATAATGGACCTAATTAGTAACATGGATGAAACTCCTATGCTTTTCGACATTCTAGTTAATAGAACCATAGGCAAGATTGGTGCCAAACTGCTTATGTAGTTCACTCGGCATGAAACAACTCACTTCACTGTGGTAATGTGTTGTCTCGCAAATGGTCAGAAACTGCTACCAATGGTGATAATTAAAGGAAAATTATTCCAAAAAGTGAGAAATTTCCTCCAGGAGTTGTTATACACTGCCACCCTAAAGAGTGGATGAACGAAGATGGTGTAGTGTTATGGGTAAATAAAATATGGAATAAAATACTTGGTGCAATGCTGAGAAAGCTATCAATATTAGTTTGGGGTCAATTTCGTGCTCATCTTACAGAACCTGTTAAAACAAATTTCAAGAAGAAAAAACGCACCAAACGGCTATTCATGGTGGATTAACCGGTATTCCTCAGTCACTAAACGTATTGCTTAACAAACCATTTAAAGATCAGGTCAGAAATAAATGGATGTCATCTGATCAGGTTGAAAAAAAACCGCAGCATTCATTTTGAAAAAGCCTGGTCTGGCCATATTAACAACATGGATAAAAGAGGCATAGAACTATTTGACAAATACAATGGTGAGTAAAAGTTTCTTTAAAAGTGGCATCAGTAATTATCAAGATGATATAAGTGGAATGAGGAGCTCCACCGTGACAATGAAGCATAAACCTGGGGCACAGATGTAAAAATGACACCAGGAGAATGGCGGGGATTGTTTGGCGATTTTGGTGAAACTGATTTTGAGGGATTTGGGTTTTAAAAAGGTTTAAAATTAGGACAGTTTTGCTAACAAGATAAAGTTTGTTTATATTTTGATTTTTTGTTGTTTTTCTTTTCAAGTTTTCTCTCTTCATTCTTAATAAAAGTGTAGTGAGTGCGAAATAATAATAATAACTCCCTTCACCCACTCCCCCTTCAAATTCGGAGGACTGAGGAAGAAGACAGAAAGAAATTCGTGAACCTATGTGAGATTTTTGCCTTTCACAGTAATTAATCGGTGAGCCGAGAAGGAAATGTGAAATTATTTTCGGACCAATGAAACAGAAACTAACTGATGAGCCGAGAAGAAGGAAAAATTCCCGAGCTTATGTGAAATTGTTTTTGAACAAATGAAAACCCTGCCTTCACAGAAATTAGCAGGCGAGCCAAGACGGAAAGAAAGTAGCGAGCCTACGCGAAATTCTTTTTGATATAAAATGAGGATAAAAATTAAATTAATGAGAAGAGTGTCTGAAGTTATTATGAAAAGTTTTGTTTCAGGTCTTCAGCGTTGAAGTATTCGCTAATGTAAAAATATTCACCAATTATATTATCGGCCTCTAACCAGCACTTTGCACTTCAAAGAATTTTCTTTTAACAATCTAAGAAAGCTAAATATTCCGAACTATATCTCTTCGTTTATTTTTGAACGTATGCAACCGTATATCCCTTCAGTGAGCAACAAACTCTCTTTTGGTTTAAACATTTTTAATATTATTTTGTGTCAGATCATTTAATCTGTTGTATGAACATTTCCTCTTGGTGAAAATACGTTAAAACTACAGACTTTAAAACTTCTGATTTAATTTCCTGAAATGGGCTATTGACACGACTTCAAGCGTGTAAATTCGGGAATCAATTTCTTAGCTTGTTTTTTTTTTTAAATTCCTGTGTGTTTCCTCGTCATTATCATCCTTCATTAATCTTCTTGGCGTGATAAATCAACTATTCATTAAAACCCCTAAGCCAGTATAAAAGACTTTTTTTTTTATTTTCATAATAGGAGTACGTAGAAAAAAAATTAAAGTTCTAAGAGAAAGTTTCAAATTAGAAGTCAACAACCATACCACGACATAAATGAAAGAAAGGGTATATTTGATTAGAATATTTAATAAATAAATAATACAACTTGCAAAATAAAATACGGCTCGTTTTCATTTCATTTAATCAGATTGTTTGAACCCGCTTTCTCTTTAGGACATATATATTATATCTTTTCTAAGCAACGCCGAGCCTGGTCAGTACTTAGCTGGTGACCGTTATGGAATAGCAGGTGTTGTAAACTCGGATGTGCGGGGGTGTAATGGATAACGGCTCGGAATTGGAAATCGGAGAGCCGAGTTCCAATACTAATCAGGTTTATTATATTCACTTACACGCAAATACCCTTGGGAAAGATATGAATCCACTTATTACCTCAGCTATGGGTTAATTAGTAGAACTTCTACCAGTAAATGATTATTATCTGTAAAAATATTCTTACAATCTAATAATATTTTCTGACATTAAATAACCTGCAAAAGGTTGATAAGCCGTAAAAAACAAATCAGTTTTACATTTTTTCAAACCTTTATCTTCCTATCCTCACAATTAAGCAACTATCGATCCCATCTCTCTCTCTCTCTCTCTCTCTCTCTCTCTATATATATATATATATATATATATATATATATATATATTTCTCTCCCGTCCCTCTCTCTCTCTCTCTCAATAAGCCACCTTTTTTTTCCTTCTTCCTGCAATACATACCCAATAATCTACCTATTTTCTTTCACGCTTGTCCGACAAATCTAACACGACTGAAGGAAGTCATATTTTTATTGCAATTAATAAACAATAATTAACAATGCAATTTGTTTTTAAAAACTTACTTGGGCAGATGTGAAAACGATTTCCCCTAAGGCAAACAAGCAAAGAAAATATGACTCGGAAAAGTTATTTGTGCAGTTGACCAGAAGTTATTTATTGCTACTATTATTCACTTTTACAATCTGTCTTCAAAAACAGCATTTAAGTCATGGTTGTAGGTTGAGTGGATAAGTCAATGAACTAGTCTCACAGTAAGTTGGCCTGAAAGGGGATCAGCTTCTATATTTGAAAGTTTAAGGAGATGGAAAATAAAACTCAACAAACGCTAGATGCTCGTCTGGTAACTCAAATGCACAACTTTTTATCTCTTTGATAAACACAATGGAAATCACAAAGCTTTTATCTTAAATGTAACCTTATGCATGTACTGTATCTATATGAGTCTCTGTTTAGTTTATGTACTGGTACATGTGTACCCTACTTTATGCCATCGAGTCAATCAATGTACAATCGCTTTGAACATATAATGGGTAATGTTATCTTTTATAGTAAGATCTGTAAAAATTGAAATATTTTCGTTATACTATCAGGTCACTGCAGCGCGCTACAATCATGCCCCACAGTGAAAACGTGTCATCCTATCAACGTAATAAATATTAATCGCTTTTTTTGCAATAGGAATGTTCGATTCAGGTCCGGAATATTTTTACCTTTTCCCTGACAATTAAGCTTACGAAATTTGATGAATTTATTGAGAAAATGTCTTTTGAAAAGCGTGCGCATTCATTGTCTGCTCTCTCTCTCTGCTTTCTCACCAAGGAATGCACTGACCGTGTTTTGTCAAGCAAAGAGAAAAAATATGACTGAGTTTCATTTTTCTGGAATTTTGTCCTTTTGTAGCTTTGATGAATCGAAAATGAATTTATTTATTCTTCTTTTTATTTCTTCATTTATTTATTCTTCTTTTTATTTCTTCATTTATTTCAGCTGTCTTTTTTGTTTTCTTTTGTTTCTATTCTTTTTTTTTCTGTTTTTTTCTTTTTCTGTCTTATGATACCGAGATACTGTAAATTCAGGTCGTAGCACTCATAATTTGCCGTAATTCTTTGACTCCGAGAATAGTTTTATTTCAATTTAAAATATCTGCCTTGCTATCAGAAATAAAACCGCTTAAGATGCATTATTTTGGCTTTATTAATCATAGCTTCGGTCGTTTGAAATTTTTGCCTATAAAGAAATATGTTCACCAAACTTTAAGAAATAATAACAGTGTTTGCTTTACTTTTTCATTTAATAATGAAGTAAAGAAAATATATTTATTTGTTTCGTTTATCGTAAGTTTTTTTAAAGATTTATACAGTCAATCTCCCTATATTAAGTGTTCGATACGAATTTAGATACACTGTATGCTGCAATTCTCTACTCCCCATTGTAACCAGTCTCTCTATATGTCTGCCTCTCTCCTCTTTTATTCATCCTTTCTCCCCCCTCCCTCTCTCTCTCTCTCTCTATATATATATATATATAGGTACCTCCAAACAAAATCGATACCTAAGGTTTAAAATGCATTTTTAAAAATGAAAATCTTTCTTGAAACTTTCATTTTTCTTTCAATTTTAAGCTAATAGATAAAATTTAATATTTCCAACGAGCAAAACATTTTGCTGTATTTCAAACCGAATTGAAAATGATTGAAATTATTTTTTAATCGTTAAAATTGCTAAAAATCAGCTATATTAGCGAATCTGTCATTACAACATGATTCTCTTTATTAAAATAGCTTTCAAAAATAAAAAAAATACTTTTCTGAAACTTTGAGGAAAATTAGCTGATTTTAAATTTAATTAATCTGATTTGAAATAAATATTTCTTACTTTTATTTTTAAATATCACAGAAAAGCATATTTTAACAAAGACGTAAGTGTTTTATGAAGTGTTTACAACTATCTCGACAAACTTATATTTTGGAATTTTTTCTGCGGGGGAAATAACTGCCGAAATTACTTGATAAATATAACGTGAGAGCCTCTTTTATATAATTTTTAACTACCCAGTAATCTTTAAAATTTAGGAAAATATTCTAATATTTTTTTGAATTTTATTTACTTTGACTTTATAGTCTTACTTACGAAGACGTTTGTTCTGGAAATGTTAAAACATTACCAATAAATTTTAAATTTACTATAGTTACCACTCATATTTTCTGATAATGTCGTATATAGACGTCCATATTTACAAAAATGGGCACGTTTATACTCACAAAAAAATTCAAAATTCTTTTTTAAAATACTGAGGTCACTGAATTGTAGTAAGCTTTTCTATTTATGATTAGTAAGTATAATCTTTAATTAATAACAATATCACCTAGCAAATTGATATTGAGTCTTAAAATACTTAAAATGTCATGAATTATTATAATGAATTTTTTTTTAAAATGTAGACGATTCTTGTAAAATTTCATTATTCATTGAGTTATTTTTCTTAAGACAATAGTGTCCATAATATACATTATTCATAAAAGCAATTCAAAGCTTTTCAAATTGAATAATGTCTTAGTTTTCCTGCATTTTTTATTTTACAATTCAGAGCAGATACTCAGTAACTGGGGAGGGTCCTGTTTTACAAAAAAAATGATGTTTTAAATTTTCCAATGACTTATACTTATAGCTAATATAAACATTAAGCACCAGAGAAATGAGTGGAAGGAAATTGATGTAAACAAATAAATATTTTTGCCAAGATTTTCTAAAAATGACGCTTTTCTAAAATAATTTCTTTCATTTGTGAATAACTCCTAAAAGTTTCATTAAAATCTGACAATTATTTGATTTTTGCAAAAAATTCCAAATCAGTATGTTTTTCATCGCAAAAAGAAGCTAAAATTTCCCATACTTATTTATGGACACCCGCTGATGAAAGAAAAACAAAATTTAAGCCAAGATTTTGAAGTCTCTAAAAAGGATTAAAAATATAATTTAATAATAATAAATCCTTTGACTTTCCCTTTAATAATAATGTTATATAGGAATAAAGTGTCGTGCCGACACTTGAATTTGAACATAGGTCGTCAGTGAGCAAACACAGGCGATCCCGTTATTGAATTAAGTAGACCACGTGACCATAGAGGAAACGCATATATGTAGAAAGTAGCTGACGACTAACGATCGCTATTTCTACTTTATCCTCTATACTATACTGCTCTCTGTTTCTAGTCTAACCTCTATTACTATACGGACCGCTATTCTCTACTCTATTCTCTACTCTATTCACTATACTATTTCTCTATTCAGATCACTAAACTGGTTACTTGTCGAGAAAGTATTATGGAGCAAGTACTGTTAGTGCGAGTGATATTCGAAAGCGTCTAACACCAATATTGTTCTACGGCGTACTATAGTTGTATCTACGATTACAAAGCCTCTACTACAACGAGAATTACGAAAGTGACAACGAGTATTCGTTGACATCACAAAAGTAACGACAAGAATTCGCAAGGATTCCTTGAATTTACGCGAGCAGAGTACAGCAAAATGGAAGAACTAAAAGCTACCATGTTTCAAATGTTGGCGCTACAGAAGCAACAACAAGAACAACAGTTGCAGCAACAATAATTACAAGAACAACATTTGCAGCAACAAAAACGATAACACGAACAGCAATTACAATTGCAACTACAACAACAGAAGTTTTTGAGTTGTTTACCAAAACCATGGAAGGAAAAACTTCAGATTCATTCACTCCAGATACTGTTGCTAATTCAATCAGTGAATTTGTGTACAATTCGGATGAAAGGATAACTTTTCCAGTTTATTATAGAAGACACGAAGGGATCTTCAAAAGGGAATGTTCGCATTGGAATGATGAAAAGAAAGTTCGGTTATTATTAAGGAAATTGTCCCCGGCAGAACATGAAAAATATGTGAATTATATTTTGCCGAAAAAACCAGGAGAGATAAATTTCTATGGAACTGCTCTATTTCTATCAAAAGATTTTGGTGATAGGAGCTCATTATTTAATACACGATGGCAGTGTCTTCTTAAATTGGTAAAGTCCACTGTGGATCCACTGTGGATAAAGGCGTTGGTTAGATCCAGTGACAGGACCCAAAAGAGTGTGAGTTCAATACCTGGTTAAGGCAGTGGAGAACTTGGGGAGTGGAATTAACAGAATATAACTGATAACTGACATCCATTAAACATGGCACGTGGAACTAGAAACAGTCTACTCCAGTGAGCGAAATAAAGGATTCAGTTCGACATTCCAACCATCTGAAGAAAGCCGGAGCGTACAACGGTCGAAACGTTGTAATAAATATGGCGACAAAGATGAGGACAATAGTCCGAATAATGTAAATAGTGTACTTAATACCTCATCTCAGAAATATAGACAGATATAGAAAAACTAGGTGTGATATCAAAAATAGATTATTCCGAATGGGCATCACCAACAGCCTACATTAAAAAAAGAGAAATAATAAAATCCGCGTATGTGCTAATTTTTCATCAGGGTTAAATGAAAGTTTAAAACAACATAACTATCCGTTACCAAGTCCATAGGAAATTTTTGCCAAATTGCATGGAAGTAAATCTTTTCTAAATTGGATCTGTCAGACGCTTATCTACAAGTACTAGTGGACGAAAGACTGCTCAAAACTATTAAAACAAATTCAACCAACTTCCTTTCGGTATCAAGGTAGCACCAAGCATATTCCAACAGATAATGGATACCATGCTTGCCGTCCGTTTTGGATTGTGCTCAAGCATATTTAGATGACGTACTTATTAAAAGCAAGACCCGAAAGCAACATATAGATATAAAAAAAACAGTATTTGAGAGAATTAAGGAATATGGTTTTGAGATTAGTGAAGGAAAATGCGTATTGTTTATGTCTAGACTTAAATATTTAGGACTGTGACAGAGAGAGAGAGACAGAGAGAGAGTCTGGGGAACACACACACACACACGCAAACTTGACGTATATTTTTTTTTATTGAAATTGGAGTAAATTTGACTAGCGAAATTAAGTCAGAGCATTTTGTTTACTGATGGGGAAATCTGATCTAGGCAGAAGTTATACCCATTGAATCTGGGTTATCAGAAGACAATGTAAATGGTCGAAATAATTTTTATCGATTAAAAATTGAAATAGAGCTGAGTAAGCTAGAAGGAACTTTGGAATTCACATGATTTTGGTTGAAGCAGCCAGAATCCTGTGATAATCGCGTGCGAAGTAGTAGGGCCGAGGGTCAGTTATAACCAGTCGGGTTTATCTATATAAACGCGTAGTTATGCTGAACAAGGCAGACTGGAGAAAATTCTTGAAGGGAGAAGAGAGAATTGGCCCGGGCAAGCGTTGGGAGAAGGATCGTCACTATAACTTTAAGCCCCGCACAGAAATCTTTATCCCTCCATCGCAAGAGTCATATATCGTTCTGAGACGATTTAACAACAAGTTAATCCCATACACACTCTCTCTCTCTCTCTCTCTCTCTCTCTCTCT
Organism: Acanthosepion esculentum; assembly: GCA_964036315.1. NCBI lineage: Eukaryota > Metazoa > Mollusca > Cephalopoda > Sepiida > Sepiidae > Acanthosepion > Acanthosepion esculentum. Next base: position 89,126,914 of record OZ038499.1, on the reverse strand, counting down.
GTGTCTAGAATCCAGTGTATGAGTTTTTACGTTAAATACTTTTCTGTAACCCGTTTCTTTTCTCGACTATTCTTTTCTGCTATATAAAAGACATTAACAATTCAACCATTGAATAGTTGTTTGTCCGGCTTTCTGCAGATATTAATTTTTTTTTTTTTGCTGCATTCTAAATTTCTTAGTTCAGACTCCCCAGCCGTGTCTACACCTTCAGTCGACCGTGAATAGACGGACATCCTTTCTGCTTTCTGGATCAAACAAATCACAACGTGGGCAGGAAGCAGGATTAAACCACCGGACTGGTCGAATAATCTACGGATGCTCAGGGGACCTATGGCCACTACCTTAAGTTCGGTTAGGACCGAGTAGACACCTCAACCCAGAGAGTAAGACACCGGAGCTTGAGGGGCTGGGGCGAAAGTGCTAGAGGACAAATTATTGATGAAAACGGTAGACGACCCGATTCTTCAAGAGCGAGAGTAATAAAAGACATGTCCGTTCCAACAAATATAACAATCATTTTCAGGGTTTTGCTAATTACTATCAGATATAGACCAAATATGCACGAATTAAGAGCACCCTTGAATAACCCGCTGAAGAAAGATGTGAAATGGAATCGGACAGATAAATGTCAAAGTGCTTTCGAAAAGATCAAGAAAGTCTTAACATCGGATTTGTCACTAGCTTCTTTTGACCCTAAATTAAAGATTGTTGTTGCATCAGATGCAAGTGATTCGGGTATTGGAGCAGTGATACTACACAGATATGAGGACGGAACAACTAAACCAGTAGCTCATGCTTCAAGATCATTGATTTCAGTTGAAAAAAGCTACAGCCAGATTGAAAAGGAAGCATTGGCAATCATATTTGCTATGAAAAAGTTTCAAATTCATTCATGGTAGAGAATTCATACTACAGACAGACCATCGTCCATTATTGTCCATATATGGATCAAAAATAGGTTTCCCACACATACAGCAGACTGCAGTGCTGGGGAACGATCCTACTGAATTATAATTATAAAATGGAATTTCTACTATCCAAAAAATTAAGTCATGCAGACGGATTGTCTAGACTAATACCAAGATTCTGCGAACCACTTAAAGGCACAGTAATTGCAGCGATATGGGCCGAAAATGAAATTAATAATGTGTTATACAATACTGTAAGAGAACTGCCCATAACATTGGAGGAAATAAGAGCTAAGTCGGAAAAAGACGACTTTATAATGAAAATTTAGTGAAATCATGCAGAGGTTGTGACCTGGCAGCGAAGTCACTGCCTATCAAAGTTCAACCTTGGCCGAAAACCGATATGCCATGGTCCAGAATACATATAGACTTCGCGGAACCGTTAAACGGAACATACTATCTTGTAGTAGTTGATACTTACACTAAATGGCCAGAAATATTAAAATGTAGAAGACCGACTACCGCAGTAACGATAAATTTCCTACACGAGATTTTGCATTGTTCGGTGTTCCCGACTCTATCATTTCAGATAACGGGTCTCAATTCACGGCCAGTGAATTTAAGTTTTTTTTTTTGCAAATCGTTAGCAATAGAACATATTACAACTCCTCCTTATCACCCAAGATCAAATGGACAAGCGGGACGGTTTGTCGATACGTTTAAAAGAGCATTAAAAAGTCGGAGCGAGAGGGGTCAGATGAAATAATGCTACAACAATTTTTGTTTGTTTGCAGAATAACACCAAATCCGAACACCGTCTCTGGAATGTCGCCTGCAGAGTTGACGTTCTCCTGGAAGATTAAGTCCGTATTTAACAAATTATTACTAGAACGGAAAACGAGAACATCAAGGAATCAAAATAATATAAGTAAATATTTTAAACCTGGTGATAAAGTGTTTTTTTAAAATGTATCAACGTGGAAAAAAATTCTGGTAAGATGGCGTTATGAAAAAACAGCTCGGAAAAATGACATACATGGTACAAGGACAATTGACTTCCTATACTTCTCTATTTTTCTTTTTTATATGCACTTATCATTGGTGCAAGTTTTTTTTCGTTGTATGTGTGTGTGTGTGTGTGTGTGTGTGTGTGTGTGTGTGTGTGTGTGTGTGTGCACATTTTCACGCGTGCGCTCATGCGCGCGTTTGCGCGTGTCTGCGCGTGTGCACCTTTGCGCCCGTCTGCGCGGATGTGTCTGTACGTATATATATATATATATATATATATATATATATATATATATTAAGTTTAGTTTAGAGAATAGTGTAAGCAGAGATTACTATCCAGTGGTGTCCGATATTGGTATCGTACGCGGCTGCGCATTACTGGTGCTGCTACTCCCATGATACTACCATTCACATAATAATATTGTACTGGGAGAGTCCATGATGTAGGGAAGTATTGGTCTCACAACACCCCCCCCCCCATCCAAGAGTTTTCCTCTTTCTCTCTTTTTTTTCTTGAAAGAAAAAAAAAAGTAAAAATGTTAATACCTCTTCCTCTTGGGATTCACGTCGAGTGGTTGAGTAAATTTTCTCTTTCTCCCCGAGCGTCGTATTTCCGGAGAGACTTGAGGCGTGTCAAGATCGAAATGTTCGAATATTACGTCGATCGGCTCTTCGCAGATATTTTGTGGTGATTCCTCGGATTCCTTCAAACAGCATTTCCTGAGCTGGTTCATATAGCGTTTGTGGGTATTTTTCGGTCCCTGGACAATATAGACCAGTTCGCCAATTCTCTGTCTGATATTGCCTACTTCCCAGAATGTTATGTTGTTTTTGTAAGCCTTAAAAGGGACTTTGTCGCCATGATTAAAATATTTCTTAGGGAGTGAGACGGTTTTCTTGAACTTCGCTTGCCGTGGAATGAGTTTATCAAAGACGTACTTGATTTTTCTTGCGAACATTGTTTCTGCAGGAGAGCGTCCCATAGGCGTGTTAGGATTAGGGGTTATCCTATACACCTGCAGAAACTGTTGTAATGCTCTATCCGTCGGTGTGCCTAGTGCCTTTTTTTAAGCTCTTTTTAGAGTGTCCACTGACCTCTCAGCCTGACCGTTCGACCTGGGGTGATACTGAGGCGTCGTAATGTGGTCCACTTGATACGACTTGAAAAAGTCTGAATTCACTTGATGTGAATTGAGTGCCGTTATCAGTCACTACACAATCTACCACGCCAAAACACGCGAATAGCTCATGTAAATATCCGATCGTGCAGTTGGTGGTTGTTTTTTTACATTGCAGGACCGTAGGCCATTTTGAGTGGCTATCCACAACAATAAGGTAGTACATGTTGTCTAGGGGCCCTTCAAAATCCACATGGATTCTCTGTCATGGATGGTCTGTGTTTGGCCATCGTTTGCACGTCGTGGTCGGAGATTTTGCTGCAAGCACGCATCCCTTACAAGATTCTATCATGTCTGCTATGCCTTTGTCCATATTTGGCTAATATACGTAGCAGTGCATGATCTTTTCGTACGGCTTTTCCCCGGATGTCCCGTGTGAAAATCCTTATGGATTTTTCTTTGTAGGCTATTTGGAATCACTACTCGGTCATTATACAATAGAACATCCTCACAGAGGGAGAAAACTTCAGGTACATTTAGGTCTTCGTTGCGAATTTTGTTTTTGATACTTTGGATGAATTCATCCTCTCGAGACTCCCTTTTTATGTCGGCCAAAGTAACTGGGAGTTCTCTAATTGTATTCGCAATCATATTTTTGATTCCATAATTCGTCCTTAGTGTAGCAATGATGGAGTCTTCAAAAACTTCCGTATTTTTAGGAATGGGTCGCGATATACTGTCCGCATGACAAATACTTTTAGAATTTAGGAATTCGATCTTAAAATTGTAATTCAAAAGAATCGTCCCCCAACAAAGTAATCTATTCGCCGTATAGACCGGTAGGCCTTTCTTGGAACCAAAAAATTGTTATTAGCGGTTCATGGTCCGTTTGCAGTATGAACCGTCTTCCATGTAGGTATCTATGGAACTTAGTGACGGCGAATATTATCCCTAGAGCCTCTTTTTCTATTTGGGAATATTGTTTCTCTAATGGTAGTAAAGATCTAGATGCGTGTGCTACGGCTTTTCGCGAACCATCTGGCAGTTTGTGGAGAATGCAAGCACCGATGCCGTATGGGCTTGCATCACTTGCGACTATGATGTCGAGATTAGGGTCGTAGTGGGTGAGAGAAAAATCCGAAGTAAGTGTTTTCTTGATCTTCTCGAATGCGTTTTAGCATTCAGGGGTCCATACCCATGCTTTATCCTTTTTTAAAAGTTCGTTGAGAGGTCCTCTCAAATTCTGCATGTCTTAATGAAACCTTGGTAGAAGTTAGCAAGGCCGAGGAAGCTTTGTAACGATTGAACGTTAACTGGGGCCGGCATGTTTCTGATTGCATTGGCTCTTTCTGGATCCAGCCGACGACCGTCTCTATTTATAATGTGACCTAGGTATTTGATCTCTGGTAAGAAAAAAATCACACTTTGCTTCCTTAACCGTAAGCCCGTATTCTTGTAACTTCTTGAATACGTTTATTATATGGTTCCGGTGCTCTGCCGATGTTTTACTGGTCACCAGTATATAATCCAAATAGGCTGTTGCGTAGTCAAGGTCGACCATCATGGCGTCCATGACCTGCTGAAAGATTGCAGGCGCAACCTTGACCCCAAAAGCCAGTCTGTTATATTTGTACAGACCTTTATGGGTGTTTATGCAGAGAAATTTAGAACTCTCTTCATCCACCTCTATCTGAAGGTATGCATCTGAAAGGTCTATTTTGGAAAAGATTTTTCCGCCATTTAATTTGTTGAAGATTTCTTCAGGGCTTGGGAGGGGATAATGATGATCCTGCAAAGCATCGTTTAGCCCTGTGGAAAAATCTGCACATACTCGTATTTGGTTGGACTTTTTTTACATAGACCGTAGGTGCTGCCCATTCGCTAAAATCTGTTTTTGATAGAATACCCGCCTGTTCAAGTCTATCTAATTCTTTGTTAATCTGCTCTAGAGCAGCGAAAGGGACATTCCGTTTCTTTTTGAAAACTGGTCTTGCACCGTCCTTCACCCTGAAGTTAGCTTTAAATTTAGAACATTTCCCAAGGCCGCCAGAAAAAAAACCTGGGGAAATTGTTGTTTGAGTTCCTTTTTGAGATTTTCTGAATTGGACGTTGTACTTTTTATTTTTCGGCAAAAAGTGCTCATTGGGCAATCCCATAGATTGAATTTTTCTATCCAATCTGTTCCGAATAGGTTATCTGAATTTTCTAGTACGTAGGCTTTCAGCTTTTTGGTAACTCCATTTAGTGTTACTGTAAGGATCACCTGGCCTAAGATGTTAATATTCTCGCCAGTTACGGATTTTGCTGTTTTATCCGTCTTTAATAGGGTCGGCTTGTTTAACTTTCGCCAAGTACGCCAGTTGATAATCGAGAGGTCAGAACCCGAATCAAGCTGGAATTTTATAAAGCTATTGAAAATATCAACAGTCACGTATTTTCTTAAATTCCTTTCGACTGTGTTGTCTGATTGGGCTTGCCTAATTTTACTTTTGTGTTCCTCGTCTTGTTGGCGTACCAGCACTGAGTTAAGTTATGACCATTTTTATTACAATTTTTGCAATATGTTTTCTTCTTGAATGGACAGAATTTCATCCAATGCCATTTTCCACAATGGTAACATGATCCGGGAGGTTTATTTAGCCTATTCGTATTTTGTTTATTGCGGGATTTAGAACATGAGATTTGCCTTTTGTCTTTTTGCGGGGCATAAGAGGTTGGGTTGCTTCTGATTTTTCTAATCTGAGCCACACGTGATTCTTCGATCGTTTTTGAGTCACATTTGACAGAAATTACTCTTTGACAATCCTCTGCTAATTTTTGGAGAGTCAATCCCTGTTCGTTTTCGAGTTTGGTAAGTACCTGACGTCTGACCTCGGCGTCTTCTACTGATACTAGACTTTGTGCGAATATTAAGCACTTAAAATTGTCGACAGTCAGCTCGGCTAGTTTGAAATCATTACAGAGCTTGTTTACCGATGCTGCAAACGTTAGAAAATCTTGCTGGTTGTCCTTGACTGTGTTCAGGCATTTCCAACGTTTGTGGAACAAGGTTATGTTAGGCCCGAATAGTTCCGTTAGGAGCTTAATAGTCTCTGAGAAATTCAGGTCCGTAGTTTTCTTGGGTAATATATAGTCTATGAACCTAACATGTTCGATAGCTCCCAGTTTCCTTAATAACAGACGTACCTTTTTTTTCACTAGGCCATTTTTCACAGTCTACATTGAAAATATCTTCATAACGCCTGTAAAACGCCTCGAATGTTTTGTCTTCCTCTGGTACGTATTCGAATGTTTCAATCGAGTTGTAGATTGTACTCTGGGAAAATGTCGTATATTTTTCAGAGTTTTTAGAGCCGTTACATGAATTTACAAGTAATTCTTCAAGATGTTTTTGCTGTAGTTCTGTTTTCTGAAGTGTAAATTGTTGGAATTCTATTTGTTGTTTATGTAACTCCATAAACAATTGTTTCTGTCTTTCGTCTGATTTTTGTTGGAGTTTCTGTCTTTCTTCGCTTTTTTGTTGTTGAAGTTTCTGTTCTGTTTGTTGGTCCGACTGTAATTTGAGGAATCTTTCTTCCATATTTCTGCTGTCTTTCATCTGATTTTTGTTGGTGGTCCATCTGGACCTTTAACATTTGGACAATTATTTTTTGGAATTCTTCCATATTTAGATAATATGTAGACAAGTAATGAAAGAACACATAAAACAGAAATAAATAAATAACTAACAGCAATTGCTGTTGCTTTGAAAACCCATGTACCAAATCTAGTAGTCAATTAATAAAATTAATAAGAACTACTTACTGGTTTAGTTCTTTCGAGATACCGTTGTTCCGTTAATTTCAATGTGACCATTTAAATTTTCCCCACACTTATTATATTTTGTTTTAGAAGTGTGGGGAGAAAAATATCACTTTAGACAGCAAAAAAAAATTAATAAATACACTGGATTTTTTTTCCTTCTTTTGGGAGAATTTGCTTTTTTTTTTTTTAGAAAAAACTCACCTCAATCAATTTGAGGGGAGGGTAATTTTATGCACGATATTTGTAGGAATTCAAATCAATTTCATAAAATTTTTGAACACTTTGCTAAATACGCGACTTGGTGAATAGTTTTTTCGAACTTGAGTCAACCGTAGAATTTCGAGCTCTTGAGTTTGTCAGTTTTTGTGCACAAGCTGGGTTTTTTGTAAGCAGTCGTTCTCGATACTTGGTTGCTCGTTTATTGCGTTTCGTTCGCTGATGTAGTAATGCCAGCTCAAATACTAGTTCAACACTGATGTGGGAACCAGTGGGGTTAAACGAGTCCTCTGTCGCCACTGATGTGGAACTGGGGCTTTGGGGTTTCGGTGTGCGTACGTGTCTCGAATCCTCTGTCGCCACTGATGTGGACCCGAAGTAGGGACCACGGAAGGAAAACACGGAACACGGGTTAGAGGTAAGAAAGATATATTAAACAGAAAGGTTACAAAGAACAGTGTAAGCAGAGCTTACTATCCAGTGGTGTCCGATATTGGTATCGTACGCGGCTGCGCATTACTGGTGCTACTACTCCTATGATACTACCATTCACATAATAATATAGTACTGGGAGAGTCCATGATGTAGGGAAGTATTGGTCTCACAACATATATATATATATATATATATATATATATATATATATATATATATATATATATATATATATATGATCGAATTAACATTTTAACTTTCGCCTTCCGGATCTTCAGGCTTCTAGTACTAGGTTTTATAATTAATTATAGCATTATATATATGTTTTGTCTCTACTTATATAAATCACATTATCAGAAACATTTCGCTATTAGAGAGACCATGTATATCAAACATTTCTCGTCTACTATCAAATTCACAATATTTAGCAGTGGAAATGGAGTGTTAAAAGTTTTGTTTTGTTTTTGTTTTTTAAATAGAAAGATGTTCATGCGAATTCCAGCCGCGTGAAAGCTCGGACATGGTGCGTCGGTAGTGCTTCGATGTTGGCAACAGAGGTCAAATAAACATTCCTATCTGAATTCTGAACGGCTACGTAGTACAGATGCTAGTCAAGATCAATGCATTGTCAGAACAGCAGTGGCATACTACACATCGTTCACAGCACAGATTAGAACAAATGTGGATCCAGGTGTATCAAAATAGACCGCTGAGAATTGTTTACTTACAACAGGATACAGGCAAATGTGCCTCTAGGTAGACTTTTGTTTACACTACAATACTGTCGTGCATCTCTGCAGTGATGTTGTGAAAGATTACTTGGGAGATTAAATGGTACCTGGCAGTGTTCAGTTGGTTCTTTCTTCATATAAGTAATGGTCGTTTGCATGTGCAGCGTAGAACCGGAAAACGACATTTTCCAGAGTGCATTCGCCTAAGACATACAGGGCCAACCTCCAGCATCATATTGTATGGTTTTATTAGTTCAGTTCTCATTCTTGTCGAGGGAACGTCGAACATCACCATTTATTTGAAGAACATTATTCAAACCGTTCTGCTATCATTCCTGTAACAGCCGACATGATAACCGTTTAAAACTACATGCTCTACAAGATATTCTAGAAACCTATCCCCGATTGAACATATAACGTGATGGAACAACTCCTGACTCATTCTGTAAGCCCATCTACAACTCTTGCTGTGTTGCATCAACTAGTGTAATTGTGGTGGCACGGAGCAAGCGAAGGACCGGATATTAACCCTCAGAGGTTTAGACAGCAAATGACCAATACTGGTCTCTGCGCACCCGGCTCCACGCAGAATTTCCGGTGGAAAACTAAAAAGAAATAAAAAGAATGATAAACAATTTTCCACCAATTAAACAGCTCCGCGCCATACCCAACAGTTTGTTTCAGCAGACTGACTCTGATCCGAAGGGCACACATAAATAGAGCGATAAATTCACTTCTAAGTCAGAAAGCTTTGAAGTACCGTCAGTGAATGTCGCTACGCTTTTCTCACCCGTCAAACCCGATGCCTTCAGCCTTCCTTCACCAACGGAGATATCAAAGGACTCCTACCAACCCATTGACCTCACCTTTCATCTCCTGTGACCAGCACGTCATGAACTTAAGTATTAACAAAAGACACTTATATTCTTTTAATAATCGGATTTCTCTTCTATGAATGAACATTTTGTAACGGACTTTGTGCGTGTAAATCAAGAAACATTGTACTATTCATTGATGTTGCATTTAAATACAAAGTGTTTTTGATATACCCTTCTCTTTCGTATGTTATTTTGTTTATGTTATGGTGACCTCAATTTGATCGCTTGTTGAACCTTTAGGCCAAACTAGCGGCTGTCCCGAAGGACTGCTACTATTTATCTACCTTCTGATACAAGCAACAATTAACAACGAGAACTCTACCCCCCATCACCATAAGTGGTGACCAAGACGTGATTTTAACACATATATATACACGCACGCACAAAAAAAAAAAAAAAAAAAAAAAAAAATTGAACTGTCACAAAATTAGAATTTTTATTCAACACAAACCAAAAACATGGCAGATGACGCTGAAGAAACTACAATTAATCAAAACCAACCAATCCAAGCTGTTGCGATAAAACCACCAAACTTCATTGAATCAAACGTAATAGCTTGGTTTGCGATAATGGAGGCGCAATTTAATATTGCAAATATAAGACAGACCAGTCAAAAATTTTTTAACACTTTGGCAGCTCTCCCTGTGGACGTAGTAGGAAATATACAGCCAACTATACTGCAATCAAAAGATTACGACGCACTAAGAGAAGCAGTGACGGGCGCTTACGAGAAAACAAAACCAGAGATGCTGGACAAATTAATGTCGTCATCGACTGTAACAGGTCGTCCCTCAGTATACCTGAATGAACTTATGTCATTAGCAAGCCGAATTGGCGTAGGGGACGATATCGTACGTCACAAATTTATTCAAGCCCTACCTCACTCCATTAAACCAGTGGTAGCGGCACAAGTCGATTTAGACACAGATCGCCTTGGAAGAATGGCGGATGACTTACTATTATATTTTAACAAACAAGACACCGCACATATTCGACAGATTTCGGGGAAGCAAAGGGATGAACAGCAAAATAAAAATGAAACTAAAAGGATACATGGCTGTTCCCACAGTGAAAATAAATTCCCTACCAGTGTTCGCCCTTTTAACAAGGACCAAAAACCTCTAATTTGCCGAGCGCATTTATACTTTGCGGAACGTGCAAAATTTTGTAAGCCGTGGTGCAGATGGCCAAATAAACGGAATGTTCACATGCAACCCAACTCTCGCCCAAATTCACCAGTTCCTCGTGAGATTTCGGAAAACTAACTAGGCGAGAGGTGTTAGCTTCCATTTCCTCGCCGCTTCTCATTGTAGCCGCACGGTTAGGAGCTCAAAGTTTAAATTTTATTGTGGATACAGGAGCTGCCGTATCTATACTTCCGAAGAGATATTTAAGCGGAGCTGTAACATACCCAACCAATATCTCTTTAGTGTCTGCCAACGGTCAAAAGATTGAATGCTCAGGACAAGCAGTACTGAATCTAACACTACGGAACCTCAGACGAGAATTTACCTGGACATTTATAATAGCCGAAACTGCTCAGCCACTCCTAGGATACGATTTCCTAAACCATTTCGGGCTAATGGTGGACTGCACAAACAATAAGCTGATTGATAAAATGACTAATAGACAATCCGATGCACAGCCATCGTCTATTATCATGAATATAGATTTAGTACCGAATAAAGATGCTAACAAAATGGTACGAGCAATTCTGGAGAAATACCCAAACTTAATTTCTCCTCATCGCGACACGAATGCAACAAAACCAAAGATATTCCATAGAATAGAAACTGGTAGCAACCCTCCTACTTTCTCCAGAGCCAGACAATTATCAGCTCAGAGATGTGAAATTGCAAAAGAGGAATTCAAGAAACTCCTAAAGGCAGGAATAATTTCCCCTTCAAACTCTGAATGGAGTTCAGCCTTACATATGGTACCGAAGTCAGACGGCACATATAGACCTGTTGGCGATTACAGACATTTAAATACCATAACAAAAGCCGATCGATATCAAGTCCCAAATATAAATTCCTTGTCTTCGAAGCTTCATAATAAGAAGTTCTTTTCAAAGATAGACCTGTCGTCTGCTTATCATCAGATACCTGTACATCCGGAGGATGTTTGCAAGACAGCCATCTCTACCCCTTTTGGGTTATTTGAATATAACTATATGCCTTTCGGACTGCGGAACGCATCATGTACTTTTCAGAGAATGATGGACAATATCTTTCGTGATACTGATTATACCTTTGTATATATCGACGATATCCTTATATTCTCAGAAGATGAAGAAACTCATTCCAAGCATATCGACCTAGTACTACAAAAACTGAGTGAGTACGATTTTAAAATTTGTCTCTCCAAATGCATATTTAGTGCTAATGAATTAGACTTTTTAGGATTTCATATTTCTGCTAGTGGTCTCAAACCCAGTGCTAAAAAGTTGAATGAATTAAGTGAATTTCCTCAACCAAACGATTCCAAATCACTACGCCGATTCATCGGAATGGCAAATTTTTACAGAAAACTTGTGCCAAATTTCAGCGATATCATACTACCTCTCACGGAAAAAATACGTTTAAACCAAAATTCCAAGTCATTAACCCTAACAAAGGAAGAAATTGAATCTTTCGAAAATATGAAAAAGTCTTTATCAAATGTAACTGTTTTGGCTTTCCCCAGCTCGAAAGCTAACAACTATCAACTTGTAACAGACAGTTCGAATTATGCGGTGGGTGCAGCACTTCATCAAATGATTGATAATCAACCCATCCCCATAGGTTTCTTTTCAAAGAAATTATCCCAAACCCAACAAAAATATTCTACTTTTGACAGAGAACTACTAGCTGCCTATCTAGCAGTACTCCATTTTAAACATTTAATAGAAGGCAGAAATGTAATGTTACTGACGGATCACAAACCACTTTGCAGTGCTTTTAAAAGCCAGTCTTCCTTAAAATCAGATAGACAACAGCGTCACCTCTGTTTTATCAGCGAATATGTAAATGACATTTCACATATAAGAGGTTCACAAAATATAGTAGCTGATTGTTTATCACGACCTGTCAACGCGATCACTATTGATATATGTGACTTACAAGAAATAATGAAGCATCAAGCTACTGACAATGAAATTCAGGCATTCAAAGATCAACTGAAACCATACACAATAAATCAAAATGAAACCATATTATGTGACACGACATTACCTTTTCCACGACCTTTTGTGACTGAAAAGCTCAGAAAATCGGTATTTGACAGTCTGCATAATCTATCACATCCAGGAATAACATCTTCAAGAAAAATAATAAAATCCAGATACTATTGGCCGAAGATGGACAAGTCAATAAAAACCTGGTGCACAGAATGCCAGCACTGCCAACAAGCAAAAATAATAAAACACACAAAGAGCAAAGTAAATCCATTTGAATTACCTTCCAGTCGTTTTGAAACGGTGCATGTGGATATTGTCGGTCCCTTACTACCAGTAAAGAACCAAACTGACCCTTATTTTTCACCATATCGATATTTATTAACATGCATTGATAGAAATACGAGATGGATAGAAGCATGCCCAATAACAGAAATTACGGCAAAATCAATATCAACGGCTTTTGTCAATCTGTGGATCTCCCGATTCGGGGTTCCTCTTCATGTCGTTACGGACAGAGGAAGCCAATTTGAATCCGAATTATTCTCAGAACTATCAAAAATAATAGGCTTCCACAGATTACGAACAACGGCGTACCATCCGCAAACGAATGGATTAGTTGAGCGAGCACACAGAACTTTAAAAACGGCTATTATAGCCAGGAAAGAATCGTGGTTGTCAGCTCTTCCTATCGTCCTTTTGGGAATGAGGATAACACCTAACGAATCAAACTATTCTTCATTTACTGCAGTAACAGGGAGTCATGCACAAGTCCCCCGATTGTTAATTGACTCTATCAAGAACGAGAATAGTGAAATGACAAACTCGCACGTTAAAATTCTAGCCGACGAGATGCAAAAATTTGACATGGACAAATTATCCAGGGGACACCTGCATACAATACCTAATTCTTACATTCCAAAAGATTTACAAACATGTAAAAGTATCTGGCTAAGAACAGACAGAGTAAGAAAGCCATTGGAAGCTCCATACACAGGTCCATTCCAAGTATTAAGTCGTCATGAAAAATATTTTACTATTAAAAGATCGGATGACGTACATAGTAATGTTTCAATAGATAGACTAAAACCTGCATATATTTCTGAAAATATAAAATCAAAAGATTCCATTGGATCAAGACCGGATTTGGATAACTCCCTATCTTGTTCCGAAGAAACTAATGATAACAAACCAGAAACTAGAACGAAGTCTGGTAGAACGGTTAAATGGAAGAAAGAAAACACATATTTTTATTACTAAAAAAAACAAAAAAAAAAAAACAACAACAACAACTCCGTTTACTGGGGCGAAAGTTATGTGGTGGCACGGAGCAAGCGAAGGACCGGATATTAACCCTCAGAGGTTTAGACAGCAAATGACCAATACTGGTCTCTGCGCACCCGGCTCCACGCAGAATTTCCGGTGGAAAACTAAAAAGAAATAAAAAGAATGATAAACAATTTTCCACCAATTAAACAGCTCCGCGCCATACCCAACAGTTTGTTTCAGCAGACTGACTCTGATCCGAAGGGCACACATAAATAGAGCGATAAATTCACTTCTAAGTCAGAAAGCTTTGAAGTACCGTCAGTGAATGTCGCTACGCTTTTCTCACCCGTCAAACCCGATGCCTTCAGCCTTCCTTCACCAACGGAGATATCAAAGGACTCCTACCAACCCATTGACCTCACCTTTCATCTCCTGTGACCAGCACGTCATGAACTTAAGTATTAACAAAAGACACTTATATTCTTTTAATAATCGGATTTCTCTTCTATGAATGAACATTTTGTAACGGACTTTGTGCGTGTAAATCAAGAAACATTGTACTATTCATTGATGTTGCATTTAAATACAAAGTGTTTTTGATATACCCTTCTCTTTCGTATGTTATTTTGTTTATGTTATGGTGACCTCAATTTGATCGCTTGTTGAACCTTTAGGCCAAACTAGCGGCTGTCCCGAAGGACTGCTACTATTTATCTACCTTCTGATACAAGCAACAATTAACAACGAGAACTCTACCCCCCATCACCATATAATAAGACGTGAAATAATATATAGCAGGATGGTATTAGCCATGTGTACGATCGTATATATGTGTGAGAGTACAAGCCTGTGATGACGATCAAGAATGTTATACAGTACATTGATATATGGTCTGTTGAAACAGCACTTAATTTGGAATCAATACAGGTTTTGATCTGTAAATGTGATCATTTACTGTAAATCAACTATAATAATTCATTTTGAACAAACTGATACATATTCAGAGAGATACAAGTTTATTTTCCGTCAGTGTATTTCACTTAGGACACGATGGTAATAAAGCAAAATAATTTGATCATAATTACATAAGCTGTTGTATTTATGCGAAGTAACATACAAACAATTTAAATACGAGCATTTTTAGTTTCACTGTAAAATAAGTTTAAAAAGGAACATAACGGATTTCCCCGTTTAATCAGTTGTCAATGAAAACTTTTAAAATATGTATAATAAAGAACATGAACGATTTTTCCGTTTATCGATTGTCAATCAAAACTTTCAATATAAAATATGTATAATAAGGAACATTAACGATTTTCCCATTTAATCGGTTGTCATTGAAAACTTTTCCTATTAAATACACCTTTAAACATTCAATAATTTTTAAACGAAATCTAAAAAAACATTATTTTTTCATATTAATTAATAACATATTGAACTACTAAAATCTTTAATGCTCACTGATCCTTGGAGTATTTATCGTGTGTATAACCTGACGTCATCTGTAAAGTGATTATATTAGGAACAAAATCTATGCTATCTCATGAAGATAATCGACTGATTTCATTACCATTCTGTATGTAAAAAAATCGTTATCAGTTTGCATGTTTCATGCTTTCCTGATTAGTCACTCGTTTATATCAGGGTGTGTCATTTTCATCATTTTCCTGGTTTCATTTGTTTTGTTTTAGTGTTTGTTTGTTTTTTAATGCTTTGCTGTAATTTGTTCAACAATTGCATCGTCATAGTTTTCATTTTTATGAAGATATTCTCTAGACCATTTATCAAAGCATGAAAATTCTTCATACATTTCAATATGTTGCACCTAGCTTCATATTCACTACTGGGTATATCATGTCGGAATGTTTAAAATCTCAGTGAGCAAAGAAATTCTGGATTGCCTTGGCGTTAATTTTTGTTGATTTTTTTCCAGAGTAGACATTTTTTTAAAAAACGGGTCAAATACTCACGTATTTACTTGCCAGACAAAACTCAGCTGAGTAAATATCAAGTATTTTCCCTGTTGATTCTTTGCAGGAAAACATTTGGCATTTGTGACTTGTTTTTCGTACAGGGTCCATTAACTTTCTTCAGAGAACAACACCTTTAAAAATTCATGTTTTTTTTTTAGTTTTTTCATAACAAACTCAGGCCTCGCTGCAAACACGAAACCCAAAACGTTAAAATTTTTAATTAAAAAAAAATGGATAAATACTTATCAAGATACTTATCGAGTTGATATATTATATATGGATGTTATGGCTATTACTGCTGGGTTGATTCTTTCACCTAAACATCCAAGACTTGTTGAATTGGTTTCGTCGCTGAAATAAATAAACAAAGAAGAGACGGAAAGATACGGACACACGAGACGGACAGTTTAGGACACTGACTTTATTTCTTTCTTTTTTTCTTTGATTCCAACGACCTCTTGTTGGGGAATTTCCTTCCCGAACAGTTTGCACGTGTTCACCAGTCAAGGTCCAACAGAGAAAAAGATAGATTCTTCTAGTTTATTTTTTGGCACCAGGAAACCTCTCTTTTTGCGCATGCGTAAATTGTCTTTCCTGTCAGAGGACTCCTGGGAGATTTTTATGTTTATTTTATTTTGTACTTTTATTTAATTTTGTATTTTAATTTTATTTCGTGTTTTTATTCGATCCCCACATATATCATACAACTTTTGTTCTCTTGCAGACAATAAAAAACAGACTGATTTAAATTCTCTGCTTTTACAACCTATAAGAACATATTTTTTAAAAATGTGTACGAAAAATGAAAATGAAAATCCCATAACAGAGTGTGGTCGTAGGGTCGCTGCGCAGCTGAGCGCTTTATCAGCTCCCTCCATATGTCTCAGTAGGTTATTCATTCAGGCGTAGCGTCACTTAGCCCGAGTAGATCTGGCGAAGCCCATCCATCTCCAGGTCAATTTTATACAAAATATTTATTCTTATCAATAACTTATAAGAATTTAAATAAAAAAGTGTTTTAAAAAATAAATAACAAATACTTTATTCGAAAGATCTTTTTCAAGTAAAATATTTTATACGCTCTATTAGCTTTTAGTTTTATATACTGAGTAACTTAGAAATGGGCGCTAAATATTTTCCCCCAAATCTAACGTTTTCATTGATGGTATTCACAATTTCCCTTTCAGCCCATCAATGCAAAAGAAGGATAAAAAACGAAGTCAAATCAAGCAATTATAAAAGTGCAACTTAAATATTCTTAAAACTCAACCTGATTGGTTGATAAATCAATCGCGTGCCTAAAACATAACTTCCAGAAAAATTCACGCGCAAAGCCTCTGTAGCCCATCACCAGCACTTTTTTATAAATCTGAAGCCTTTCTGCTGCAATGTGAAAATATCGGCCAACGGTACGCGTCGGAGAGACGAAAGGGCAAATGTCTTAAGGGGTGATTTTGTTAAACGACGAGTTGCCACCACTACGACTAATGTTAATTTCTTAATGGTACTTACTCACAAAATGCCACGGAGACGACCATATTTTTTCAGCTACCATTTCTCCATTGTTCAATAATGTCGTCAATATCTCCTCCATTTAGAAGAAACACTGTTTCAGCAAAAGCAACGGGATATATTTCTGGTAAACAAAGACACAAACAGTTCAACGAATCCTGGTTGCTGACAAACCCGCGCAAACAGAACGATTTTTTACAGTGAAGCTCACTTTGAACATACAAGGGGCCACTCGAGGTAGAGGGTTACAGAGTAAGAAGCACATTTTAGGGGGTAGGTAGGGAAGATAACGGTTAACCCTAGACTTGAACAGGTTAAGATTGTAGTAATCGGGGAAGCATCTTCTTGGAAGTCGGTTCCACAGAGCAGCAGTTCATAGGAAGAAGCTGCTCAAGTGGAACTTAATTCTTACTAATGAATGCGCTAGGAATGAGGGTGGTTTTCTACAATTTAAGTGGCATGGCGAATCTTTGTGCAACCTTTATATGCAAAGAAAGAGCCTTAAAATATTTCTATTTATTACCGAATAATTTTTTAAAAGTTCAATAAAATCTTATAATTATCTGATTGTTTGAGATTATAACAATTTACTCATTTCTTTGTCTGTGACTTTATAATTTTATTGCTCATCTCGAGGAAGAGGGATTCTTCTAATGTCTTATTTCAAACTTAGTCATATCGTGTACATGTGTGCATGTATTCGTATGTACGTATATTAAGTGGCTCTAAAGTGGGTGATCGATTTAAAACATAAGTATTCAGTTTAGCAGTATATAGTATAAATTTAATATCAGATGTCGCAAACACGAATACAGAATAAACTGCCTTATTGCTTCTTGCTTTAAGAACTCAGGTGAATTGTCAGATCCTTCCACCTATCAACATATGAGCCTTCTACCGCGTTTTAGCAAAGTATTTTTTGTGACGTACGGTGGCCGTTAATAATTAAGTACAACTCAAGACTTCAATGTTAAAATAAAATAGTATTTAATTACAACCGCAAATAAATACTTAACAAGAAAAAAGAAGTAAAAGTTAACCAAAGATAACCATTTCAGTGAATACCTTGTTTGCAGTCCGGTAAATCCTAAATCAAAACCCAAATTATCGACGTACAATAATTCCACTTAATAGTCACTCAATAATAACTACAGTTAGTAGCCTGACACCGCTATTTATACACCTGTCGAAAAATATATTCTCATAAGTCCAGAGTGTCACTCTCGAACCTCGGTTTCGGTAGTTACTCATTTTCTTCCTATATGACAGTATTAGAGACCCTAATCAATACTGAATTGGTAATGCATCTCACATCGCAGGGTCTTATTTCAGATAAGCAATATGGCTTTCGCTTCTCTAGGTCTAGTGCTGATGTTTTAATGATTATTGTTGAAACAGTTTATCAAGCTCTAGGCAAGGATGGTGAAACTCGCGTCATTGCTTTGAACAACTCGAAGGAATTTGACATGGTTTGGTATGACGGTATTCTTCGCAAGTTGAAAAGTTTTGGTATTTCTGGATGAATTTTTAATCTGATTCAGTCTTTCTTATCAAATCGCGAAATGAAAGTTTTCTTGAACAACCACTCTTTTAGGTTTTTCTGCAGTAATGTAGGTGTACCCCCCAGGACCTATGCTAGGATCTTTGGACCTATGCTGTTCCCGATTTTCATAAATGACCTTCCTGATGGCATCAGTTCTCCGCTCGGTATCTATGCTGATGATACAACTATTTACACCTGTTTTTATAGTATCTTTGATCAGTCTGATGAGGTCAAATTAACAGCTAATCTAAAAAATGACCTACAATCTGCTGTTGTTAATTTTAACGCTTCCAAAACGAAACTGCTCTCTATCAATCATCTGAGAGAGCTATTATGAATTGTGTGTGTGTGTATGTGTACGTGATACGTGTGTGTGTGTGTGTGTGTGTGTGTGTGTGTGTGTGTGTGTGTGTGTAAGAATTCAGTCACTTGGGGATGTTAGAAGGAAAAGAGAACAAAGAGGAAGAAACAGAAAGTTTCCCGTTTTTATAGCTGTTTAACGGCGCCACCTAACGGCATCTTGGCAAACCAAGTGGGGATAATCCCACAAAGGATATAGTTTTACGTTACACGTAAATTTTACGTCGATCGAGTATTCTCTTTAACAAGCTAACAATAACATGGTGGAATTTTAGTCATTTGCATTGAGCCATAAAAATGCAATGACTGAAATTCCCGTCATCCGAAAATGATCTATTTTAAACACTTACGAAGAAGTATCTGTGATCAGATGTTAACCAGTTGAGCATAATTCGAAATGTGACTTTTCGAATATACTGCAGTGTTCCTAGGATCCATTCTCAGCGTTCCGAGGTGCCACCACGAACACTTGGGAAGTCACTAGAATAAGAAAATATCCATGCTCCTTTCCACGTAACTCAGAAACTTGATTTTGTAAACTATTCAGTTACAAGATTAACTCTTACTGGGTGTTCCAAAATGTATCAAAAATTAGTCCATATAAATTTTTAGTGCCTTAGAATATAATTTTGATGTGCTATGAATGAAGTGATATGGAAATCTACCAAGGAGGTATTTATAAAATGAAATAAAAATAATAAAATTGTGGAAAGTGTACGCCTTTCTTGAACAATAGTCTGATTCCAAATGTCTACATTTTTTAACAAAAGAAGTCCTACTTACTGAGTGGTTAAAAAGGGGTGCATCTTCGTTAGGGTCTCCGATCGTACGCGAAGGTGAAGGAAAAAAGAACATAGTTTATTTTCGGAAGCATGGGGTTTTAAGGATGTCAGGTAGCAGCTGATTCTGCTACTACATATATACACTACAGCTAATTGTATGTATCTCCTGTTGCTATTGTAGCATAAAATCACTAGAGCTGTATTGTTGAATGGTCGAACTCAAAACAGGGTTATGATAAATGCTCTTTTCTGAAGAAGGCCATACAACAGGGTAGTCGAAGATAAATTTTAGTTGGGTCTTTAAAAATCCTTTTTACAATTCTTCATGTTATATTTTCAAGCCTTATTATCCTGCAAAAAGCATTCTTCTAATTTTGTCCTGTTGATTCAAACACTATAGACGTCAGTTCTCGCTCTCGAGAGTCTCAAAGTTATTCGATTGGTCAGTGAAGATTCAATGACCAGTTACCTACTCATTTAACAAAAAAAAGGGAACAGTTTAGAAAGGATATTCCCTAATGGCTGTGTGTTGTATACAACATCACATGAAAAGATAGATAAATTATTCCTATACTGTACCACATATTTTAACAAAAATGTCTTAGTACATTATACTGCATTCATTGAGTTGGTATGATGAACGAAAGTACTAACGCTGAAAGTTCAATCTGCGTAGCTCAAAAGGGGAGGTCAATAGCAATGAGAGGTAAAAAAAAATGCCGTTCTGGAAAAACGCGAATTTTATAAGCCCACAAATTCGAAACTCATGAAAATTCGGTCACTATGTAATGCTTTCATTCTTAAAGTAAGTTTTCTATTATTAAAATTCACACTTAGTAAGTTTGTGGCAGATTGAATTTAGTTTTTAAAAATTACAAAAACAAACACTTTAATAAAACAAATTATGTTTTTCTCAATGTAACAAGCCCAAATAAATGTACACACATTGTAGAACGTATACAAGACAAACCTTAGATAAAATTAAAACTAGCTAAATGCATAAGTATGTACGAGTCTCATCAAAATCCACACAACTCATATACGAATAGGGACATCTCAGTACGATATCCTTCATACTTTGTTCTAAGGCAATTGTTGCTTTTTTACAGTGTGGTTAACTCTGTACAAGACCCGGGAGCCACTCGAGGTAGAGGGTTACAGAGTAAGAGACACAGTTTATGCGGATAGATGGGGAAGATAACAATTAACCCTATACTTGAACAGGTTAAGAGTGTAGTGATGGTGAAACATCTTCTTGAGAGTCGGTTCCACAGAACAGCGGTTCGCGGGAAGATCTGCTTCAGTGGAACTTACTCACCAATGGAATACGGAAGGAATGAGAGAGGTTCGCTACAATGTGAGTGGCATGGGGAGTCCTATCCGTGAAGGTTCGAACTGGTGGAACCAAGGAATGCAGTTCGCCCGAGCACCTTCCATGGAAGTAGCGATAGTGCAGTGAGAGGTGTTGCATGGTGAAAAATAATTTGTCACCAACAAGGACGCCGAGACGCTTTTGGATTCTATTGAGACTGGAAAGCTCCTGCCCAAATATGACAGCAGTACTCCATTTTAAGCCTGATTTGGCTCTTGTAACGGGGAGTAAGGTACTTACAGGAGCGGTACAAGGAAACCATTTTCCTGCACCTTTAGCGATGAATCGTATATACGAATTTCACTTGAGATCTGGGGTGAGTTTAAGGCCCAATAATCGCTCAAGGCACTGGTTCATTCCAAGGGGACATCCATTTATCGTGACTAGTGGTAGTTCGTGGTCCAATCGGCGATGATGGAATATAACTTATTTGGTTTTCATATGTACAGTATTGTTTATAATTTCCTACCTGTCGCCTTTTCGAGAAAACATTCAATCTACTACAATACTATCTTTACACTATCTCGCTCACAAAAATATACAACCTGACACATAATAATATGACAACAAATTAGCAATCACACAACACTGTGCATAGTTCGTTATGTAAGGTATGAAATTAACATTTTCTTGTGTGCACTGACGTTGAAATAGTTTTTTTTTTTAATTTTTGAAGAGAGAACAATAAAAGAATTGGAATTAGGAAGACAGAAGATAACAATTGCGATTGCATTTCAATTTTTGAAGATCAAAGTTGACCGGAAAGCAAGAAGCCTGAAGAGAGTTTCACAAGGGAGAAATGCAAGAGAAGAAACTGTTAGCATAGAACGTATGGTTACATATAGCCATTTCTACTGTAAAATGATGAGACCTTGCCCCCAGTTTAGTAGTGCGCTTAAATTCATAAAGTCATTTCATAATTCATGAATAGTTTAAAAGCTTGAATATTTGAAAAAAAAAACATAAGAAGAAAAAAATAGGGCACGAAAAAATCAGGAAAGCTGCATTAAAAAAATCTGCTTCATTTTACTATATACGTTTATAAGAATTTTAAATTTTAAATGTTAATGTTAGAATTAGCGTTCGTCCTTTTAGAAGAAGTATAAATATGAGATGTGGTAATAAGTTACCAAACGTCTGGCCCGAATGAGCCAGATATTTATTGAATACTTTTATAGTTATTGACGTACAACACGCTTTCTTATTTAACAGATGAGTACATCATATGTACACTACCACACACACTATAGATAGAGAGAGAAAAAGCGAGAGAGAAAGAAATCATATAAAATTCTGTGACTTCCGTTAGTCCATCCGTCCGTCCCTCCCTCATACCCCGTAAGAGAACCATACATTGACCGATCGAAACCAAATTTTTGGGAGAAGTGCAAACAGATAAGCGGGTACAAAACACAAATAGTTTTACTAGAGTGCGTAGCTTAGTACAATAAATTTTCATTCATTTTTTTTAAATTAAAAGTTTTATTATTTAACATACAAAATACTCTCACTATTTTAAAATCAGTTTAATGATTGAAGTAACAAATAATTATTTCATAAAAATGCAATATTGTTATTTTGCATATCTTTTCTTTAAGTTTTTATATAAAAAGAATCCAATTTGTAGTTCACCCTTCGTTTGCGAGAACTATAAATCACAAGGCCAAACGCTTCAAAATATTGGAATTTGTCTCCAGAAAAAATATTTACGCATGGCCAGTTGCATGCTGCATGCTCAAGAGCTAAGAGTAAGAAATCCTAAGAATTCATTCGTCGCTGTTAAAAGGGAAAAAGGAAAAAAAGACATTTTCTTAAAAAATATTGTTTGTCATGAAGTCCTATAAAATTAAATTCGATAAGTATTAGACGTCGAAGTAGGTTTTTTCTCCTCAAAGTATTTTTTCAAAAGAAATCAACATATTCAAATTTCATTGGTTGGTTTGCGAAATTGAACGAAACATAGTTTGTAAATCTCGACAAAAATGTTAGCGATAACTTCAACAATACTAAATACTGTGATGATTCTAGTTTAAATAAATTAGGTAACTTGTGGTTGAATATGACTCAATAAATCTATCTCGTTACTTTCATCATCTCAAATCTGAAAATGCATTTATTTTGTTGAACATTCTGTAAAGATATAGAGAAAACATTTTCCAGAATACCGTTGCTAATCATGATGTAATAAATCCCAAATGGTAAAAAGAGCTTTTAATGTGCATTTTTATCAAGATGCAAATAGAATTAGGTTAGATTAGATTTATCGATTCTTTTCTATCTATTTACAAAACATTAATTTTTAAGAGAGGGAATTTCGTAAAGCGTATATTTCGAATAAAATCGATATTACTGACGTGAACAATTTTTAAAAAAATAAATAGTCCAAAATAAAGTCTGTTTTCTAATAAATGCTTGTCATCTTTTCAAACTAGTGTACGCGAAAAGGCTTCTCTGATAAAAACAGCAGAAAATGAAGGTGATGAAGCGATTTCGGATTTTGGCTGTCGATACTGGAAATTTTTCCTAGTGTAAAAAAGAAAGGAAGAAATAGGCAAGGTAAAAGAAAAAAGATCTCACTATACCTTGACCCACTGCTCTCTTGCTTTTTTAAGGGTAGATCTTAGGTTAGCCATGCACAAATTCATATGACGATAATACCAATTCTAACGAGAATTGTAATTGTACAAGGTAACAAATGATAAATTTTATATAAAATGTATCAAGAGGATTTGTTTCCAATGACAAAGATGTTCTGCTTTTAAATCGTTCATATCAGATGTCATAATAGGTAGGGTTATCTGCTATTCATACGACCCACTATACAGTCATAATTTGTGAGTGATGATAAGAAAAAAGTGTAACGAGTTGAACTCATTTAAAACAAGGTTTGGAAAGTATCAGTTCATCTGATAATTAATATCCGAAATCTGATAGCAATAGCCTGATTTATATTTTTTAGGAGGGACTACTAATCGAATAATAATTATTAATAATTATTAAAAATCTCATGGGTGTCGGCTGAATGAGTGAGAAAAAAATGAAAAAAAGAAACGGGTTAAAAATTATATTTTAAAACAATAAAATTAATTTAAGACCGGTTCCAAGGAGAAACGAACCCATAATTAAGTAGTCAACATTTGGTAAAATTGAGGAAAAGGTTCCTCACCCTATCCATTTCCCGCTGATAAGAAGAATTCATGATTAATGTGTTGACCGATTTTTTGGGGTCCTGAAAAATTAAATTTGAGGGTTTGTATACATTCATACTGTCATAAGCTCGTTTGATAATTTATGTGATGTTTTCCTCTGTCCTTCTTGCCTTCAGCTTTCATATCTCCTTTGTCAAATTTTCTAAGCTTTTTTTCTTCATTATGTGCCCTAAAAAAATCAACTGTCCTTTTCTGATGCTTAGTATAAGTGTCCTTTTTGTTTCCATTTTCTCAAAAACTTCGTCGTTTCTCACATGTTCAGCCCATGGTATTCACAGCATCTTTCTGTAGAACCACATTTCTGTTGTCATCTCTAATAGTCCAATCCAGGGCGCCTCAAAAACACTTTTATGCGCTATAGTGCACTAGTTGCAAATTATCACGCTCTTTTAGAACTTCCACTGATCTAATTTAGATAAAAATCTAGATACTTTGGAAAATGCATGATAATCATTTACGGTTAATTTTAACTTATCAATATATAAAGAATTATTTTTAAAACATAAATTTTTAGCGTACTTTTTAATAACGGAAATTCCATGCATTATTTACATGATTCAGACTGTTGCCCTCATCTTCATTGCCACATTCACAACATTTCGGTGACTCTTCTGGTGATTGGAATTTCGAACCGAACCCTTTATTTCGTCCACCTGGTAGATTGTTCTCTTCCGGATGTTTCAGTTATTTCCCTTTAACTCAACTCTCCAAGTTTTGGTTCACTACTGCCGTGGCCTGGTATGTGTCCTTGAGAATATCTGTGCATAAATCTTTTGAGACTTATAAACCTAATGTCTCAGCAACCATTTTTTACCAGTGCTTATATTGCAATTATTTTCTATTATTATTATTTAATTTTTTACCAGAGCTTATATTGCAATTATTATTGTTATATGCTAGGCCACAAAAATCTCCTGAGTCGACCAAGCATAGAAATGAATACAACATGGCAACCAGTAATAAGGAGTGCTATAGAAAAGCAATGAATTTTAAATTTTGCAGTCATAGGATCGAAATATCAAGTACCAGTACCATTAGATCATATACGACAAAATATTATTTTTCTCCTCAATAAGAGTAGATAGGTTCGCCTATCGCCAGGTTCACTCTTCTTCTCCCCGTTTTTTTTAACAGGTTTATCCTTTGTTTCTTATTTAGGGCTGGGTTTCCCGTCCTTTCTAAAGTCTAATTCAACTCTATACTTTTAACGTCTTCGCCTGAAATCTGAAATTTTATTTACATACTAATTTTAGGGGTTTCTGGTTACTTCCAAAATCTTTTCATTCTCTTTCACTCCCAGTAGCCCCTTGCTTCGTAGTGGCATTATCGCCTTGCTTGGGATAAATTGATTAAAAAATATATATATATATTCTGTCTAATCAGAAGCGCTGCTGAGGACAATTTTCCTGAAATCTTAAATACAGTACTCTCAACTAGAGTTAACAGTAATGACAATGATCAATAAAGTTAACAAAATGTTCTCAAATTATTCACACGCTCACTGCTACTCACTCACTCTCTCTCTCTCTCTCTCCCTCTTACCCCACTCACATCGATACTACTCATAAAAAAGTCCAACATACATCAATGCAGTAATTCAAATAACCACAACTCATGCGGTGATTCATCAATACATATCTATAAACTTCTAAATCAGTCTCAATATTGACGCTTGATAAATTATTCGTGCCAAATTTAGTGAGGACCTATCTAAACTATTATGAACGCTCTTACACTACTTCAATTCAGTATACTGTAGCAGAAGTAATAATACACCCTTAGATATCGTTATTATATGGCCCGTATTCTTATTTCGTTATTACCTCACAGAATCCAGCACTATCATTTATCTTTCATGGAATTAAGCATATTCACTTTCCTATATTTAGCCTGCTACGACATTCTAAATAGAGCGTCTCGTCATATAGTAGCAAGCTGCCAGCCACTGTACTGGTTGGTTTCTACCAACCTGGTAACCCGACTTCAGTTCATACCTGGTAACCTCGATCTGATTTCAACAAACTGATGAACACAGAACGAAATCTTTTCTACACCTACAATAGTTGGCAATCCCGATGACAGACATGGCAATGTGTCTACAACACTTTTTCCATTTAAATGTTCTAACATTTCAGAACAAGAAGAGTAAAGCTTCCATTTTGAACAATTTCTGACAGATAATCTTTGTCTTGATTCGTGATACGAGGTGTTTTTGCTGTTATTATACATTAATTTATTCGGATCATCTTGTCTTTGTTGTTTTTTATCACAAGTTTTCGACCGCTTTACTCTCCAGCTTTTTTCAAGTGTATGTCAAATTCGGTAACTTTCCAGGAATATTGACCAGGGTTCTTTATTTGATTTACAGTTATGATTCCAATACAGATTTCAGAATTCGTCATTTCTTCCTTCTAAGGACAATCTGGCTTTCTAATGAGCCAATGTCTATTTCTTTCAGCACAACCCAGGGACTTCCAAGAAACTATATGAACTTTACCACACACGTTAGAGCATTAAATTTAAAAGATCTTTTGTTCCGATCGATGAATTCTAAGAATATTATGGACAGAGCATATGAGTAACGAGGAAGTCTTAAGAAAAATAGGAATTTACAAGTAAACGTATACTTACAATCAGAAAGAAACAGTTGAAATTTCTGGGACACATAACGAGGAAAAAGGAACTAGAGAATTTAACACTCACAGGACATTGAAGGCAAGAGAAACAGGGGAAAACAACGAGTAATCCACATAACAAGCCTATGCGTATGGATGGTAGAACAGGGGGCATGGAACCTGGTAAAGGGTCTAAAGTTACTTAGAACAACAAAAGGCTGGAAGTGAAGGAGCTTGGCCCAAAAAAAAGGTTAGAACGAATTCATCCGTTTTCTTTTTCTCTCGTGTAACAAAAGAAAAAAAAAATTTAAACCCTAGACTGAAAAGTCAAAATCCGAAAACGAAGAATAAAATACGGGAACGTTTCTGAATGTCTGCCTCATGTCGATAATAAGATAGGACTTTCAGACGCTTGAATTGAGTGAAATGTGTCAATACATGCAATATCGTTCAGGTTTATTTTTGTACTTTAGACAGCAGAAAAACTGAAACAAACACGCATACAAACTGGCATTTATAAATCTACAAGATATCTGGCCTGATTTCACTTTTATCTGCATCGCCTTAACCATTTGTCATAGCAGATTTGTTAGGAAATAAATGCATCGCCCTCTTTTCCTGTTTATTATACTTATTCAGCTGAACTACTTTCACAGTTAAAAAAAATCTATTCCAGCTATAAATACTTCAGTTTAAAGCAGCTCGCGAGACTATAGACTGTGGCCTGCGAGGGTATTTCAAAATAGTCAATTTTCATAAATAGTCAATTTCAAAATAAATTCGGCGACTGAACGCGTACGAAAATTCAGTTTTGTGGATTGATTGAATCGTTTTTTTCCGTCTTATCAACCTTTTTTTACGGGTTATTTAAAGCCAGAAAATATTTAAGATTGAAATATTTTTTAAAGATAATAATGATTTACTGATATATCCTTGACATTGCTTAGCTTCGGTGATCATACAAGAACCGGTCTTTCAATGTAATATGGTCTGTAAGCCCAGTTTTGTGGAAGCCTGACTTTATTAAACCAATATTTCACTTTCTTTGTATCAAATTAATCCCTTTAACTCTTCATAGCAAAAGAAAAAGGATTTTCTCGCAATTCCTGCCTTTCTATATATTTCCACTTCACTCATACCCAGTAATTTCCTCTAAGAATTTACTCTTGCGGTCCACGGCTAATTATCTGCGATCAATGTGGCCTTTCACATTTTTTTTTATTTGTGCAGGGCTGTCCTAGAGCTTGCTTCATGGCTGAAATAATAGTATTCCTTTCTCCGGTGTCACGAGTTGGTACTCAGACTTAGTGAAAAAAATAGTATTTTTAATGCTGATTTTCAAGGCAAGTAGGCCATCACCAGTTGACGAGTTAACGGAAATGACTTTTCTCTTACTATTTAATCGTATAGCAAACGAAGCTAAGAAAGATTTTACCCATGATTTTTGTTACCCATCTGTTGTATATTTGTATATATGGAATATTTCGTATCAGATATTCTGAGTTGACATTCCATAGCAAATCAAATACTTTTTACTTGATCCTATGTTCACAAACATCATTTGAACCTTAATTTGGAGCAACAGATTATTTTAGTGTTGTTAGGATGTTTCCTTTCTATTCTCCAATTAGTATTCGCCGGCCTTGGCCGGTTATTTGACCGTCAATGGCTAGTCAACGAAGCCCCATCGTTACAGAGACACGTTACTTTTCGCAGACACAAGAGAGAGAAGATACATTCCTGACTAGTGAACAGACATAATTTTTTGCAACATGAGGTACCGGGCTTTGGAGTAAAGAGAGCTTTTGCAAAATCTTCTAGTTTTCTTTTTCTATATTGTGCTTGTATATTCTCTTTCTATAAAATAAAAAAAATATAATTTAAGTTCTTCCGACTTCTTTCTGACCGTGTTCATTTTTTATTATAACTGCTTGTATAATTATCTTTTCCAACAGCAGATACTACCAAAGCTGTCTAAATATATTTGTATATGTAACCCGAACCGTAAGTTATATGCGAACAGTTTCACACTTTCCGCTTGTGGAACTCTCTCCCGGTTTCTTGCCTCTCAGTTAAGTTTGATCTTCAAACATTTAAATGCAATGTCAATCGTTATCTTCTGTTTCCTTAATTCCAGAAATTTTTAAGTGAGTTTCTAATAAAGATTATAAATTTTAGATATTTCATTTTAAATTTCAGCCCACAAATAAACCTCATTCAATTTCTATATAAATTGTTAATTTTCTACTCACTTTTTGAGGTCCTGACCACCTCTGCCGACAAGGCTGAATGCTTTGCTCGGAAGTTTTCTTCCAATTCAACCCTAGATTCTTCTGGGGTACCCATGCCCGATTTCCCTCCCAGAACCGAGGCCCTTTTGAACGGATTGCACATATCCCCGTCGTTGGTATTGGGCATTATTTCTAACAATAGATCACCACATGGCTACTGGTGGTGACGGGATACCAGCTATTGTCCTGAAGAAATGCGCGCCTGAACTGGCGCCTGCCCTCTCTAAATTATACAACCACTGCCTCAAGGAGTCTTGTTTTCCTGACTGCTGGAAGTCCTCAACCATTGTTCCTGTCTTTAAGAACTCTGGTGACCCCCCCGACCCTTCTAATTACCGTCCTATCAGTCTCCTACCCCTCTTCGGCAAAGTCTTCGAGGCCATTATCAACACCGAAGTGATTAATCATCTGATATCCCATGATCTGCTCTCAGACAAGCAGTATGGCTTCCGCTTTGCCCGATCTACGGCCGATGTGCTTACGACCATCACTGAATTTGTCTACCAAGCTATTCATAATAACGGTGAAGCTCGTTCCGTGGCCCTAGACATCTCCAAAGCATTTGATAGAGTTTGGCATGCCGGCCTTCTTCGCAAGCTCCAGGGTTATGGTATCACAGGTCGATTGTTTGACCTAATACAATCATTCCTGTCAAACCGTGAATTGAAGGTCGTTCTCAATGGATTCATCTCCAGTTCCTATCCCACTAACGCAGGTGTTCCTCAAGGCTCCATCCTAGGCCCTACTCTGTTCCTCATATCCATAAACGACCTTCCTGACGCCATAGACTCCCAAGTCGGCATCTATGCTGACGACACCACAATTTACTCCTGCCTCAAACACAAATCTAGTGAGACTGACAAAGTTAACCTGGCAGTTCAAATAGAAAAGGACCTCCAATCGGTTGTGAACTGGGGCGAGAAATGGATGGTTAACTTTAACGCCTCTAAAACAAAACTGCTCTCTATTAACCACCACAAGGATCCATCCCTGCATCCCATTAGAATGTCTGAAGACCAACTTCTCGAGAGCTCCTCTCTGCGGCTGCTCGGTCTCACGCTGTCCGCTGATCTGAGATGGAACAAATACATCGAGTCAGTTGCATCATCCACCGCAAGGAAAGTTGGTTCCCTGTGCCGAGCCAGGAAATTTTTCTCCTCGGAATCGATCCTCCAAATCTATAAATCGACCATTCGCCCTTGCATGGAGTATTGCTGCCATATATGGTCTGGAGCCCCTGCTGTTTGCCTCAGGGTTCTTGATAAGATCTAGAGACGGATATGCAATGTAGTTGGCTCTGACCTGTCATCTCGTCTGCAGTCACTCTCTCACAGACGCGACGTTGCCTCGCTCTGTCTTTTTTACAAGTACTTTCACGGTAATTGCTCGGAGGAGCTGCTTTCGCTGGTCCCTAGGCCTCTTGAATTTAAACGTCCTACGAGGCTGGCATCCCGTTCCCACCCCTTCACCGTTGAAACTGTTAGATGTAGACGTATCTTCTACTCCAATAGCTTCATGTCTCGCACATCTCGCCTGTGGAACCCCCTTCCCTATTCCTGTTTCCCTGACAAATACAATCTCCAACTATTTAAGTGTAACGTCAATCGACATCTCCAGTTGCCTTGATCTATCCACTTCCCTTCTCCACATCCTTTCACTTTTCATTCCTATCTGCTCTCGCTCCAAATCGTCTGTAACCCCCTTGCCTTGATCGATCCACTATCTTTCTCTTTCTCCACATCCTCTCCTTTACCACTCCTATCTGCTCTTCCTCCAACCCTTCTATAACCCCTTGCGTGCTAGTGGCCTCCAGCCGTGCTTGGGGTGATACGCTTAAAAAAAAAAAAAAAAAAAAACTTAAATCAAATCTGCTTTTCTTCGCTGTATTTAGACCAGTATCGGTTCGTGTATAATTAATTCGCGGACCAATACCTGTGTTTTTCCTCAGAAACACCTACAAAGAATACTTCTTCAGTGACTACAAGTGACACCTCAACATCTTTGCACACAAAACAAAATTATTCCTTTTAAAAAATTATATAACGACTAGCAAGTTGATTGTAATTGTCATGGCTTCCTACAATATTCCTTTCATAACAAAGTATCAATACAAGTTCAAGAGAAGGTAGCATATTCACCAAGTACAGCCCAGGTTATTCTTATTTGCAGATTACTAAGGCGTTCAACATTATGGTCGAAAAATAGAAAAAGAATTAACATATTTTGTTTTAGACTTGGCAAGAGAAAAAAATGCATTCACTACTTCGTCAAAGATGGGGATCGGCCCTTTTCATTTTCAGTAGACATCAGTTCTAACCCGGATAACCTGTTATGTCACGTTGTAGATCGTGTATATATATATATATATATATATATATATATATATATATATATATATATATATATATATATATATTACTTTTAGTTCATTGAAACATTTCCCGGTCCTTGAAACAGTCGCATTGTAATGCACAAGTTCATATAAGTGTCAACAAAGTGGTTCCAAAAAAATATAGTCCCCCCCCCAAAAAAAATGGACATTCTTTAATTCAACTTCTTCTCGTCGCAGAATTGAAGCGAATCCTCTTGATCTCATGAAGCAATTCTTCTAGTTCAATTTCATCATTTTTTTTCATATAACCCATTGCACTTATTATTCAGATTCCCAGAATTTTGAATTAATTCGTAAATTCCACTGGGATAGCTGCGAAAACAGATTATTAACTGAAGATTAATCCTGGTCAACAAGAGAAATAAGGAAGTCCTGGCGAAAACCACGTGTTTGAACTTTATCACAAAACTCGTAAACAAGTAAACGTTTTTTTTTTTGTGACGCGTTTCTGGCTCAAATCATTCCTCAATGTCATCTTTTGCAATTTCACGCACTATTGACTTTGCAGAGACAAAGCCATTTTTGCTATAGCTTTGAAGTCAACTGCAAGTTGCGTAAATCTCAACAATCATAATGTCGATTGTAACATCATAAGACTGTAACAATTGACTCACTTTGTTTACCTGAAACAGAACACTGTACCAACTGATGATGTTAAGTAAAAAGCTCCAAGTAGAAATTTAATCCAACAGTGATGTTTGCTTCAGTTATTGTTGCGCCATCATTCTTTTCCAAAGACCTTTCTCGTAGGTTGGTAAGAGCATTTTTCTTGTTTTTTTAAGGTGATAGTACAGTGGTTTGAAAGAATTAATTCATGATTCCTATCTTGTATCACATTTGGAGGTTTCGGGGAGAGTTAGCGCCGGCCCTGCACATACATTCAATAGAAATGATTTCAGTATGAAACTGTATTTCTTAGACATAGTATTACGTTTCTTTCATACATATATCATCATTTTCGTAAAATGTATTACGTTTCTTTCATGCATATATCATCATTTTCGTAAAATGTATTACGTTTCGTCTACTGTACTCCTGGGTGTCTCTCGTGTCCGTTAAATTTCAAGGAAATGAACAGAACCTTTTATTTAGTTCAAAGGAGATTATTTTGCTTTCAAACCTTGCTTTTTGTCACGTCTGGTGGCCTAGTGACATAGCGTAGGTGAGGTTACTGGGGTGGTAGCCCACAGTGCAAAATCCTTAAAAGCGAAAAATTAAAAAAAAAAAAAAATAACAAAAGTAGTAAATATAAATAAAAAATAACTCGCCCCTCTCCCCACTCCAAACACACACAGTACTCTGGTAAATACAAGTGGTCATCCAATTAACCCATTTTCAGGGGTTTCATTAAATATAAAAGTTACAGGTGGAAACAAAAAAGTAGAGGGCGGGATGAATCCGGCCTAACCAGGACACGCCGACGATATGTAGGCGAAATTTGAACCTTGTCAGGTCTTGAAAAGTTGCCGGTACAAGGCGGGAAATATCTGAAGATTCCGCCGGCCGCTGATGTGTTGATTCGGAAAGTAGCGGAAATATGCTGTGGTTTCCATTAGTTGTGTATGTGGTGACAATGCGATCAATCGAAATGTCGTTGCTAAGTACAATATATGCTCGTGTAAAAGCCGAGAAACGAGAAATATGTGACAGAAAAAAGAGATGATGAAATGAGAGGCAGGCTTATATTCTGTCAATATTTTGCTGACTTTCGCAAACTAACTAAAAAATGCACCGTAATATCTGGAGTGATTGCTTTACAATGAAACACTGTTTTACTTAGATTTTACAAGCATTTTACATAGGTAGCTACTAAGATTCGCTAAAAATGAGCATATACAACTTAATAAAACTTAATAAAAACTAAATTTTATCAAAATCTTTATGCTATTATTAAGAGGAAGAACTAAAGTATTTTTTATTATTACATTATATTTTTAATCCTATATGGTACCTTCGAAATTTTGATTAAAATTTTGTTTTTCTTGCGTCAACGAGTGACCATAACTGAGTATGGAAAATTTAAGCATCTTTTGCGGCGAAAAACACTTGCAAATTGCAAAAATCAGACAATTATCGGATTTTAATTAAACTTTCAGGACTTATTCACAATTCGTTTAGAAACGTTTCTTTTTTTAGAAAATCTTGATAAAAATATATTTTTTTACATTTGTTAATAGCACGCCCGCCCTCACTTATTTAATTTTATGAAATTTGGAGCAATACATTTTTGTAAATCTTAATGTTTATATTAATTATAAGCACAAGTCATTGGTGAATTTAAATCATGAATTTTTTTTTTCCTTTTTTTCTTTTTTTGTCAAACAGGAACCCCAGTTACAGAAAATCTGCTCAGAATAAATAAAAAGTGCAATAAAACTAAGATATTTTTTAATTATGGAAGCTTTTAATTGCTATTATGTATATATATATATATTATAGAATACATTATAGACATTATTGTCTTAAGTAAAACTATTTTTCGATGAATAGTGAATTTTTCATTTTTTTTAAATTTTAGTTATAATAATTTATAAAGTTTGAAATCTTTTAAAATTCTGTATTAATTTGTAACGGTTAAATTTTTACAGAATATATATATATTTTTAGTGCCCAATAGTATTTATTTTTACTTACATTTCTTTTCTGTGAATTTTATATGTTAAAGTTAATTTCTAGCACACGCTTTTATTTTCTTATTGTACAGTATATGGGTATTAAATTTACTTTACTAAAGCTTTAATAATCTGGCAAAAATGGATCTACTTGTAAGGCGCTAAATGGTTTCCAGCATTTTTAAGGCATGCGTTTCTTTCTATTTGTATGTGAAATGAAATTCTGTTACATTCGGAATATGATGTTGTTGTCGTCTGCTAAAAGGAAATAAACAAAAATTCCAGAAACTTGTTGAAGCTTTATAAAAACAGATGAAGTGATAAAAATAATCATGTAAACGAGTTTTGAAACAAAAAGTATATTCTAAATGGACCGTAAAAAATATTTTAGAATTCAAAATATTAAAACTATTTTCCACTCGTGAGAATTTACAAAACCGCGACATCTGAACATAATGTGATGATTAGCTGACTCGGCTTGTATACAGGGTTTGGATTTTTGCCTATTTCTCAGAAATAAAATAGAAGGGTTTGCTTATATTTGGATCGGCTTATACACAGTAATGTCCCCGCTAATTTTGTGCTGTAACACAGAGATAAATCATGTTGCAGTTAGTGTGCGTGTGTGCCGATAAATATTCGGTTGTTTTTGTTGTTTTGGCAATATTAAATAGATTTAAGTACATTGTATTTTACTTTAATTACATTTCAGCTATAAAATGGTGAAACCTAGCTGCCAATCTAGTAAAGCGCTTAAATTCATAAAGCCGAGATACCAAAGAGAAAATATTCTGAACAATTACAAATTAAAATATTTATAGAATAAGCACAGGGAAGCTAAATTACGGCGGTAAGTGATGAAGGGGGAAAGTGACTGAAACCGAGATGCCAGGTCAGAACAGATAACATTGTAAATTCATCTTTGGATTTTATCCAGAATCTCTAAATACATAGCAGAAGCACCAGACCAGAAGTGATACTAATATCGAATGCATGGATAAATTAAGACTTATAAATATGTAAGATAGATTTTAGCGAGAAAAATTGTCTGGCATGACACAGTAAACCGACTTCCTTAGCAGCAGACACAGCAATTGATTCAATATAATGTTACCACTTTATATCATTGAAAACGTTAGATCGAGAAGGCGCAACGAATCCCTCATCTGGGGGTTAGCATCAGCTATGCTGATAGAAGGTAAAAATATGATAAAAAAGAGAGCAGTTTTGTTTTTGAGGCGTTAAAATTAACAATCATCCTTATACTTTTGCAAAAGACTTCATATTCTGTAAATTTAATTGTAATATCAAGAATAAATCTTTTATACGCTGCTCGAACCCATTATATTTTGCACTTTTATTTGTATATTTCTTAATACATGTGCTAGGATTTGGCATTTTAATTCAGAACTGAGCTAGTGAAATAGTGTGCTAGTGGGTTAAGGGAAACAGTACTTGCTTTACCCCGATTATACATATTTGATTCTAGGCAAAAAGCACAAATACTTTGATCCAAAACAGAAATTAACATACATAAGCAAATTAAATGTTATTAGTAACTCGCGATACCCGCGAAAATTTCACGGTTTTCCTATTTTAATTATCTGATATATATTATACATTTAATAAAACCCATTACGAGTCTCACAACTAAAAAATATCCGTAGAAACCACCCTATTGTATCGTTAAATATTTGAGTAGGTCATTATTTAAAGAAGTAAGAGGATAAAAACGAACAGTTTGAAAACGGACATGTGTTTTTTTTTTATTTCACTAAAGAAGACAGTAAACACAAAAGAACATTATCGCCTCCTGTTTCTTTCTTTCTTTCACTGGAACTAAACAGCGTCTCTGATATATCTTTTTCATCTTTCCTTATGATTAAAACGGAATAGTTCGTTATTAGATACTGACAGGGCGTAACGAACGTGTTAACTAAGGAAGGAAAGGACAAGCAAAATGATAAGATACTATACATTAGTAAAATTAGTTTCAGCTACTCACATCATTTTTTAAATGCATTAATTCTCGAAAGTTACGATATCATAAAAATAAAATTCTTATAAGTGCCTTATTTACTTCGTAAATAATTACAGCATTGTCCTCGTTACTAATGTTGACTGTTCTTAGTTTATTCAGAAATCTCAGTGGTGAGAGTAAACATTTGTGGAGTGTAGCAGCAATTAAAATCGGCCATTTCACGCTTTTTTCCGTGGCTCAAAATAAACATTATTTATGTTCCCGCGGAGCCAATCAGAATCACTCGCGGGTGCGTATAAAAAGTAACAGCAAGACACTTTCTTCATCTTTCACGGTCACTAGGATTTGCTCTTTTCTCGTTGGTTCGTTGTTGTAGGTAGATGCATGTGTTGAAGCTCAAAATGAAGCTCTCGCAACAAAGAAATATTTCATCGTCTTAAAAAAATTTCAGATACGGACGTATTATATAACAACTACACGTGTACATTTCTTCCTTATCATTTGTTTGTTATAAATCATTTTCTATGTATGTCACACTAAATGGTTCAGTCTTATTTGCTGGTTGTATCCAGTTTCGCATGATTTACCTTCGTCTCTCTTTCCAAATCTGCTTTTTACGACTACTGGGATTAATGGGAGCGGCAGACAATTACATCACTAGTTATTCCCATGCCGTCTGAACATGTGTTTTTGTTTGAATGTTGTTCAGGGATTTACCTTTAAAAGCTTTAGCAAAGAAAACGATAATGCAGGCTACACATTCACCACTCTGAAGGCTGTCATTTCAACAACAGATATTTTCAGATAGAAACTAAAACAAAACAAAAATATCGAAGACAATGTAATAACTGTACTTCAGAAATGCAAACAATTAAAATGAAACGGACCGATTAAAAAAAAAGATAGAATGTTCAAACAAGTAAATAATAGATATTTGGGGACGTGGAAAGCATTAAAGCTTCCACTCGGCGTGTCCCTAACAATAAAAGTCTTCTTCTGAATCATTTTCAAATAACCAAAATACTTCTGAAGATTGATTTTTATACTCACACAAGAGTACATAATAGTAATACAGAAGAAGCGAAAGGTCAGTAGCAGTAGCGATTAGTAGGGTGCTGTTGGTGTGAAGCAAGACCTCTTGTATTCTTGTTGTTGAAAGAGTAAACGTGAGTAAAGCTTAAGCTTAGATATGGTCGCAGTTTGTGCGACGTGCCAGTTTCGCACAAGAGAAACATTTTACGATATAAATAATGATCAACAATATTCTTTAAAAATTGATAAAGACTTTTTAAAAATAAATAAACATAAAACACAGTCTAGTCTAAAAGAACGACAAATACATATTTGATCTAAAAATAGTAAATTTAATGTGGTAATCTAGAGAAAAGGGGTGTATTTTAATCTCTGTAATTAGGACGTAGGTAGCAGTATCAATAAGAAACCCGGTAAATTGCAGTTATTACGGGAACTTACCCATAATAATAATAGACTATTCCGGACATCATAAATACTGCGCCTCAAGAAGGAGCAGTCGTTCAAAGTCGTTCAGAGACAGACAGTTCGGTCAGAGTCAGTCAGAGACAGAGTCGCGTCAGACGATTACTGTAAGACATTGGAATAGTGATACTGGTCGAGACAACATAGTTCTCTCTAACCTAACCTGATTGTTATTACTAACACTTCTACTTCTTTTCTACATATTCTGTTTGTAATATATCTGTGTCATTCCATACCTGTGT
This sequence comes from Acanthosepion esculentum, assembly GCA_964036315.1. Lineage (NCBI taxonomy): Eukaryota > Metazoa > Mollusca > Cephalopoda > Sepiida > Sepiidae > Acanthosepion > Acanthosepion esculentum. Next base: position 89,089,012 of record OZ038499.1, on the reverse strand, counting down.
TCGAGTTATTCTTCATTGGTTCTACCTTGGACCATCACCGTGGTACAAGGAACCATAATAGTAGTGCAGCCTCTCTTCATGAAATTCACGTAACCAATTTCAATACATTTTAAAGAGGTTATTTTAAAGAACTGAAAGTAAATGCTTATTTATATTTAGAAAGTCGAAAAAATGTCGTGACATTTTAGTTTGTCGCGTTCATAAGCAAGAAACAATATTTGTCAATTATATTGAATAAAACGTCTCCTCAAGCATCACTAAATAAAATTCCATTCACTCTCTTTTTTGTTTACACACACACACACACACACACACATATATATATATATATATATATATATATATATAGTGTATTTAGGCAGCAATCCTTCATATATACATGTTTCATTAAAGACGACAGACAAGGTACTTCGATTAAGCTTTTTATTTAATTTTTCTTGTGTTCGAACAAGTGTTTTCTTTTATGGGCACAGTGTGTAAAACTGTCCAAATGTTCTGTAATTCTGAGCGCTTTCGGCTATACTTTTAACCATTATCAAGGATGATTTTATTTGTTTTTTAATTGGGTGTATGAGTTATGTGTATGTTTCTCGAATAATAATAAAAAAGAAAAAGCCAACACTCAATAATATTGACTACGAACACGGCCACAATATGCTGTGTTCAGAAAATAAAACATCCCTATAACTCTAGAAACATACACACAACCCATACAGGAGAACGAGAGTTCGAACCCTGCCGGAGAGCCCATTTTCTTTATTAAGAGTTCTCGAGTGCCAAGGCGTCTATTTCAAATACGCGTATCCACTAAAATATTGTTTGAAATAATAAAAAAATTTTTAAAAAATCTATTAATTATATATATATATATATATATATATATATATATATATATATATATATATATATATATGAAAGCGGGGTAAAAAGTAACACGCGTATTTAGTGGTGTAATTATTATTTCATACCGCAATGAGCTCTTGCGTTATTTTCTCTTAAGTGTTATGTCCTTTCTTCGCCTTATTGGTTGAATATCAACGAAAAACAAATGAGAAGTGTAGAATATCCACAATCGATATTACATTATACAATTTTCATTTTTTTCACGTTAAGTCCTTAAATTTAAATGACATTCAGAATAGTTCCCCATCATAATGTTCACTTAACTTTAATGTTCATGTACAGCTTAAATAACCGTGTCTGTCTTTAATTATATGGTCGGTATGGTAATTTGAAAAAAGGTATTACTTTCTGTCCCGCTTTACCTCCCTCCCGCTCTCTCACTATCTATCTATCTATCTATCTATCTATCTATCTATCTATCTATCTATCTCTCTCTCTCTCTCTCTCTCTCTATATATATATATATATATATATATATATATATATATATATATATAATTATTTATTTGAAAATTATAACATAAATATGTTATAAAATCACTACAAAAATAGCCGTTTTGTTTCAACAATTTTCATGTCTAATCAAGTGATGGTGTTGAATATATATATATATATATATATATATATATATATATATATATATATATATATATACATACATAATTTAGCTCTTGAAAATACATTTCAATTGAGCACTGTTGAGTGATAAGCTAATTCTATAAACAGCAGCCACCTGCACTAATGCAAAGCTCTTGAATAAAATGAATGGAGCACTTTGGCTGATTGGCATTTGTTTACATTTGTAAAAACAATAAGCTAGATTTAGTTGTATAACTCTACCGAGTGAAGATAGCTCTCGCTGGCACCTAATCAGTTGTGTTTCAATCCTGGCTTGAGGCATTCGGATGTCTAGTCGCACTGAGGAGCTGTGATACAGCGAAACAGTACTGTCTGTGAATGACATATATATATATATATATATATATATATAGACTTAATACAAATAAAATTTGTCACTTAGTTGATTAATGTTACGACAAAAATATAGTTTTAAGGTATGCTATATTTATGGGTAAAGGTACTGAATATCAGATGTATGTAAATATAAAAATATAAAATAGCCTCTAGAATAATTTAAAATATAACCTCTAACGCCTACCCAATATTAGGATAATACAATAGACCTTACTACACATAATGTTCTGTGTTGCAATTTTATTTTTAAAGTGTGTTTGAAAATGCAAAAACTTTGGAGTTCTGTAAGGACGTTAGAATGTTTCATTTTTCTGTTAATATTCCGTATAAATCTATTTAATGTAATAAATAAAAATAGAAATAGTTTCATATCATTGGTCGCCATTTGTGTGTGGATTTATCTATTCTTTTTCTGTGTCACTTCCCTTTAGGACATAAGCGATTTTAGTTCTACACAACTTCCTATTTCGTGTGACACTTAGCAGTTTTTTCTCCTTTTGTTTCCTCCCTCAATATGCCTCGTGCGTGTTATGTTTTCTAAACCCTCTTTCCTCATTGTTCAAGGAATTTCAGGTATCTCTTCCTGATTCTGAGTATAAATGTTCTTTCTGATGACATTTCCTTGTTGCTTACTCGCTGGGTCCATAGAATTCTCAGTATCCTTTTGTAAAACCACATTTCTGCTGCCTCTAGATTTTTCCTCATCCGTGTGGAGATTGTCCAGCATTCCCTGCCATATAAGAGGATAGATATCATAGAGCAATCCAGCAATCTTTTCTTTGTTTCTAACGAATTCCGTTTCTCGGCACAGTGCTTACCTTTTTGGAATGCTTCTTTCGCTAGTTCAATGCTTGCTCGGATCATGGTGTCGCATTTTTCACCCTCTGTTAAAATGCTTCCCAGATATTTTAGAAATGATACCCGACATGTCATACTCCCCATTCTCCAGTCCTTCTACGGCTCGTGTCAACTTAACGGATGGTCAAATAAACTCGAATCATCACCACTCTGGATACTGTCACTCCAGATGAACGTCGTTTCTAGTTGGAAGTCCTACGAAGCTTATCTTGAAGATGTCTTCTGATGAAGGGTTGAAATATCGACGCTCCCAAACTGGGATAATGCTGCACAAATTGAGCTAGGGCTAATTTCTTGGGTTGGTCACAGAATAACATAATGAAATGATTGAAGTATTCTTTGCAAAAGACGATATATGTTACCTTCATACGTTTTTTCTTTCTCTACAAACTACGAATTTAAATATATTTTCCTTACCAGTATTTGGTCGCTTTTGTTAGTGACGGATTTCTAGAGTTCTATCACTTGTACAAGCGTGGGAGGAAGGAAGAAAACCGGTGTGTGTCTGTGTGTTTGCTCAAGTCTGTTCACATGATTAGATATCAACAGTTACCGCTATTTCTGCCAGCTCGAAATACCAATTGTTTTTTTCTCTCTGAATCCAATCACCAATTAACTTGCAACTCAAAATGGCTGCTTTTTATGGACTTCGTTACCCCGACTTGACAAAACGATGAATCAACGAAATCGAATCATTGATTACATCTTTATAAGGCAATATTTGTTTATAAGTATTTCTCAAAACACATGCCCTCATGTCCTAGTTTCTGGATTAAAAAAATTCCCTCCCAAAAATATATTTCTTAAGAAAAAAATTTCCTTAAACACTACATAATTTCGGGTGGTTGTTAGTTTAATAAATCAATTTTTGCTCCGAATTTTTCCCTTGAAATCTGGATCTTAAGCAACGGATCCCTGAAATGTGCCTGGCGAAATGTGTCCCGGGGAGAACATGTCCAACTGGCTTCTAATGTGTTCCATGGATAGTAATGGCAAAAACTGTTTTGTAAATCCTCTCAATTCTCCTATTTCACAGTAATAGTTTCTGTTGCATTTTTAATCTCCCATCCCAAATCTTGGACTGTTCTGATTAGCCAATTAAAGCTCTGTCTGTTTTTAGCCATATCCACTCTAGTAATATTGAAAATAGACACACTTTCTCTTGCCACCTGATCATCGGGGTCAACCAATTTCCTTTTAATTATTTTTGAGTTATTTTCAGTTATGGTCCCAAGTAATACATTAAGCTCCTTTCCAAAAATTAGGATTATTGCTCGCTTTTTTCTATCTTTATTCACGCAGATAACTCTTCATCCTTTCGTATTGTTTCTTGAATATCTGGTTTTCTTGCTTAAAACTCAAACTAAAGTCAAATATCCCTCCTTTTCTGGATCTATGTAACCTTTTAACTCTTCTCACTTACGTTTTTCGCTTCTGCTATTTCCGTCTCCAATCTTTTCAATTTGGTTTCATATGGCTTCAGATCAATTATAAACGTTATCAGCCACTTGAAGATTCAACTCTGCGCATGCTTCAGTACAGAGGCAATAGTAAGCATGACAAGAATTATCAGCATTCTTAAATTGGACTCCCTGCAAAAATAACATAAACACAATTACCACATGCGTCAACAATTGCTCGATTATTGCCAAACCAATTTCTTCCTCCTCAAGCCACTTTTGATGTCTTTCCTTATTAAGTTTCACGGTAATCAACTTTCAATTCTTTCTCAATCCTCGCATGCACCTGAACGAACACAGCACAGGTGATCCTTTGCGCAAGCATCGAACCAAATGCTGCGCAAACGCCCACTCTCCACACTCAGCCACATGTCCTTCATCTAATGATGTCTCCTTTATTCAGCAAGAAATGACTTTACTTAATCAGTGGAGCAGTCACTCTCCTTTCTCACTAGAGGGTTTTCTCGTTTCGTTTAGTGACTATTCTCAACCGAAATCTTAATGTTATTTCGCGTTCACTCTATCCTTGTATACCTACTTCCATTCTTTTCAGTTCCACAAGCGGGAATTTATCTTCAAACTCCCATGCTCCCAAAATTAACTGAAAGGAATCAATTCCTTCCCATATTTGACGGATTAGCTTCTGAGAGTTCTGCTCCCAGTTCAATTTGTGGTTCATCTAGATTCGCTTTCCTCTTGTGCTCAGGGGTGGGTTCTCCTACTCCCTTCTCTCTACTAATTTTGATCATTATTATGTGCTAGTTTTAACTTTCCATCCTACATTAGAAAGATTTCATCTGCTCCACTATCCTATTGTAGAGTCCGCAATTCTGGTTCAGTTTACCCTGCCTCACCTGAGCTGTATAATATACTGGGTATCCTACAGACAGCTTCAGCTTTTCCTTGCTCTTCTTTTTAGGTTCCTTCTTTTCTGAAGTTTTTTTTTATTCTTCTTCTACTGACTGACTGTTTTTTACGGTTTAACAACCCATTGTGGGTTGTTTAAAATCGAAACATTTTGGAAAGTAAGAATAATTCCTTTTTTATGAGTAAATATTTCATTAACAATTTTTTGGAGATAATTATTTTTTTAGATACACGTCTTACTATTTAACCTATAGTTGGGACATGAGAAAAGATGGATTCATACCTTTCCTACTTCAAAGTGAATGTAACGAACTCCACTCTCTGATTTCTCATTCCGAGCCGCTGTCAATTTCACCACCTATTCTCCTTCTAGCCTGAATAAAAACTTGTTTTTGTTATTGCTCAGTTATGAGTTTGCCATATCTTTCATTCATACGCTTCATTCGGAGTTTTTAATAAATTGTCGCCTAATAGGACTACATCTCATCCAAGCATGTAATGCAGGGAGGATTTACTCGTTTCATTCACCGAGAACTTCACCACAACTAGAATCTTAATCAAGAACATATTCGAGTTTTCATTATGTTGTAACCGAGTTATCAAAAATAACAGTAGAAAACCGGAATTGGTTTGACAACAAGTTTATTACCTTTTGGTACAGGGAAACATAACTATAGAATAGAAACTAGGGAAGAGACTGTTTAGCTATGACTGTTTTTAGCAAAGGCTACTTCTCCTCCTGTTACTCCTCTTGATGTGGGGATATTTGCATGTCTTTCGCTCGACAGCCGAGTCCAAACTTTTAGGGAACTATTCTCCCTTCTCAACACATTACTTCCCTTTAGTCAACTTAGCTAATAAGTCACCCCACCCCAAACGGTGAAAACGTTTCACCTTGGCATTGCTTTGGCGGTGATAGGGAGAAGTGGCTCACATTCAAGCCATCCACCACTTACTTCATTAACATTCGCTGGCCTATTGTCAGTAACCAGTTGTAATGAAGCCTCAAACCGATAGAAGATAACAATATGGACCTTTTTATCCAGTACTGCACCTATAACGCCTCCTGCCCCGCCTACAACCGGTGGTGTAACCACGTTTAGTGGTCCGGTCCTCAGAGTCTTAGGACGACGTTTTAACCACAGGGCTAACTCAGCGCGAGTCAATGCTGACGCTGGTCCAAGTTTGCTGTTGGTCGCTGGCCGCTTCGATTCATACTAACTCTACGCACGTTGTGTTCGTGATCTCAGAGCAGTGGAAGATCGAATGTCATAGTAATCGCACCGCTAGTTCAAACCGTGGCAGGTGCTATATTAAGGAAGAAAAATATCTTCATTACGAAAAAATAAAACGAAAGATTCATGAGGTTAATCTTCAATTGGTTTATATAGTTCTTGACACAACAAAATATAACCCTTCTCGCATCAATCTCTATAGTGACAATGGGCCTCACGTAATAATTTGGGTTCAAATTTTTCCAGAACCAGGAAAGCTGGTGGCAGCTGACGTAGATTCCAGAGACACTCGATGCGGGATTTCAGTCAAAGTCTTCGAGCCCTCAAAGCTATCTGCTTATAGTCACTTCGTCCCAAAACTGGCGCGGGGCCTAAGGGTTCTTGGGATTCGTTGATTCTTTAATTTTCACATTAATTCTAAGGGCTTTCTTTGTTCCCTATTTTTGCTTTCTTAACTTTCCACGTTTGGAGAATCATCCACCTTATCAGGAATAGTTACAGGAATTGCTCCTCTCCTAACCTGCTTCCCTTCACATCTCACACTACTACTCCATACAGGCGGTGCCAAATTCTCCTTCTTCCTCCCACCATCCTAGCATTCAACCTCATCCTACTTCCCAGGCTATGCATAACTATCTTTATGACAAATTTAATTTCTAAAATGCGTAGGCAAAAGGGCAGAGTGTTATTCCAGTCATTAATTTTAATTATCTGAATCTTTTCTATTTTCCTGGAATTATCTTTATCTAACAAAAATATAAACCAGACCACCGATGACATCATTTATTTCCATAAGTCCAGTCTTAATCGTACATCTGACTATTAAGAGAAATTCATTCACATTTAACCTTCCGAGCGAGAGATAAAAATTATTTCCCCATTTGTTTTCGTCAACGAAAATATATTTGTTTACCTAAATTCTCAAAGAAGAGATAAAATTGTTCTCCATCAGTGGGCTGGTTACTGGCTTTAGCACAAACACAAACCAGATCACCTGCTTGTCACAAGATCGGTTTTCATAACCTCGACCGGGTTCGTTGCCTTGCTTTCATTTTTCAATTCGTTTTCGTCAACGAAAATATATTTGTCTGCCTAAATTCTCAAAGAAGAGATAAAATTGTTCTCCATCAGTGGGCTGGTTACTGGCTTTAGCACAAACACAAACCAGATCACCTGCTTGTCACAAGATCGGTTTTCATAACCTCGACCGGGTTCGTTGCCTTGCTTTCATTTTTCAATTCGTTTTCGTCAACGAAAATATATTTGTCTGCCTAAATTCTCAAAGAAGAGATAAAATTGTTCTCCATCAGTGGGCTGGTTACTGGCTTTAGCACAAACACAAACCAGATCACCTGCTTGTCACAAGATCGGTTTTCATAACCTCGACCGGGTTCGTTGCCTTGCTTTCATTTTTCAATTCGTTTTCGTCAACGAAAATATATTTGTCTGCCTAAATTCTCAAAGAAGAGATAAAATTGTTCTCCATCAGTGGGCTGGTTACTGGCTTTAGCACAAACACAAACCAGATCACCTGCTTGTCACAAGATCGGTTTTCATAACCTCGACCGGGTTCGTTGCCTTGCTTTCATTTTTCAATTCGTTTTCGTCAACGAAAATATATTTGTCTGCCTAAATTCTCAAAGAAGAGATAAAATTGTTCTCCATCAGTGGGCTGGTTACTGGCTTTAGCACAAACACAAACCAGATCACCTGCTTGTCACAAGATCGGTTTTCATAACCTCGACCGGGTTCGTTGCCTTGCTTTCATTTTTCAATTCGTTTTCGTCAACGAAAATATATTTGTCTGCCTAAATTCTCAAAGAAGAGATAAAATTGTTCTCCATCAGTGGGCTGGTTACTGGCTTTAGCACAAACACAAACCAGATCACCTGCTTGTCACAAGATCGGTTTTCATAACCTCGACCGGGTTCGTTGCCTTGCTTTCATTTTTCAATTCGTTTTCGTCAACGAAAATATATTTGTCTGCCTAAATTCTCAAAGAAGAGATAAAATTGCTCTCCAAATCTGTTTTCGTCCGTCATGCCAGATTCTCGGTAGATTAGAAGAATAAACTTTAGGAAAGAAGAAATCCAGACGGTCCCATTTTCACCACGGAAAATATTTCCACTCTCTCTCTGTCCATGTCTGCCTGCCTGTCTGCCTCTCTCTCTCTCTCTCTTTCTATCTTCGAGCCTATATTCCATTATCTCTGCCAGTTCTTCAGGGTCTAAACAAAATTCTTTATCTGAGATTACTTTATACGTCTTCTCTCGCCCCCCAGAAGAGGGTCAATTTCTCGCTACAGAAAATTTTGATACGAGAAGTCAATCTAATATCTTTATCGGACAATATTTTTTCGATGGCCACTGGTCATTATGATTTAACTGTCTTAACTTTTTGGTGATTTAACTGATCAGTGGCTACGACTTTTCATTATGAGGGTATCAGGTTGGCAGTTTTTGGTTGCTGCTTCCGACTCGTAGTAAGGAGCCAGAAATCTTTGGTAGCGCTTAGAGAGGCTGTCCTGATCAACAGTCGCATATCGGGGTATTCGTAGCGCCATGTCGCGCATGGTTAGGTATCCCTGAATGTACTTCCGGTGCGCAACCACATTATGCTTTAGTTTTAGCCACCTTCTGGCCAGTTTGTATTGCCACAGACGATAGTTGATAATTATTTGGGCCTTTTTCTTCTTAAAACAAATATTCTTATGACATATACAATGAAAAGAAATACGTCTAAACCAGTAAACAAATAATCACCTACATCCCTCAACTTTTCTTTCTCCAATATTCGTGGCATTCGTTCTAATTTCTGTAGTGTTAAATCTTTTCTCTTGAAACGGTCTCTAGATGTCTTCGCACTTTGTGAAACTAACTTAAATTCTTCTATTGCTATCAATTAATTTTAACACTTTGCCAAAAAGATTCCAGCATACATATGCATGACCTCGGTGTTTATATTCGGGAAAATCTCCCAATTGCAATGGAATTTTCTCTTGAGTCTTCAGATGATTCTTTCATGTGCTTTTGACTTTCGTTATTGCACTCTGCTATCTCTTTATTTTTTCTTCTCAGGACTGTAATATATTAAACAACATTTCTGATAATATAGAAATGTCTCTTTCTACATCTATCTGCGAATATTTTTTGTGTTTGGTGATTTTAATGCTCATCACGTCAAGTGGTTTAAACATTCTAATGTTACTGGTGTTGCCGATATTCAGACATTCAATTTTTCCATTGCTCAGTCTCTGTTTTCCCTATTCGTTACCCTAATAAATATGTTCCACTTTCTTCTTTACTTGATTTGTTCCTTACCTCCTCTTCTATCTCTTGTAGAGCATCACAACTCAGTCCTCTTGGTAATTCGGATCACACTGTAGTATCTATTGATATTTCTTTTGAGTTGTCTATTAGAAAGGAACCTCCTATTCTCAACGTAGCTTCCCTGTGCCTTTCCTATAAATATTTTCATGGTAATTGTTCTGATGAACTTTCTGCTATGGTACATAGACTTTATGAATTTAAGTGCAGTACTAGATTGGCGACAAAGTCTCATCATTTTACAGTTGAAATGGCTAGATATAACCGTAAGTTCTATGCTAACAGATTCTTCTATCGCACTTCTCACTCGTAGAATTCTCTTCTGGTTTCTTGCTTTCCGGCCAAATTTGATCTTCAAAAATTTAAATTCAATGTCAATTATTATCTTCTGTCTTCTTAATTCTTGTTCTTTTATTGTCGTCTCTCATTAATAGTAGTTTTTCTCATATTCTCTAACACTCAGTAACCCATTGCGTCCTAGTAGGTTTATTGCCTCGCTTGGCGTGAAATGATTAAAACTTATCCTCAGTAAGGATATGTGTTCTACTCCTTGGAAACCAATCACCACCTAAATTCAGAGCCTCATGCAAACGCTACACAGCCTCCACTTCTTTTCTCACCTGGATAGGTAAGGCTATAATTCCCTCAGCTTCCATTTCCGGACCATCTGCTTGGGTTATTTTTAATTTGAATAACTGAACTACTTATAATCCAATCCGATTTTCTTAAAAAAAAAGTTTCGGATTTCATCATTGACACGGCCGCCGCAGTGTTGACTAAAGTTTCTGCGGTGCTTCTTTTCACCTTCAACGCACATACCAATTCTGGTCCCTGACAGAAGAATTCATATACCCTTGCCTCTCTCGCTCTTTTTTCTCCTCTCCCTTTCTCTGCCAACCTTCCGAGAGGCGTTTTCTCCCATCCTCTCTTTCTACTCTCTTCATTATAGCATTCAGCCAGCTTTAGTCTATCCTTCTTTTTATCTTCGACCGATCTCAGTATATCCTTCTTTCTATATTCGAAAGATTTCAGTATATCTTTCTTTCTATCTTCGAATGATCTTAGTCTATCCTTCTTTCTATCTTCGAACGATCTCAGTTGAAATTTCTTTCTTCGATTTCCTTCAATATATCCTTTTTTTCTAACTTTAACCCTTTTATCACTCACGTTTTCTTTTTCACATTTCAGGAGTATTTTAACATAAAGTGCCCTTGATTCCGTAGGCCCAACACACAACTTTGTTGGAAACATTCTGTCTGCTTTCCAATCTATTTCGGTTTATCATTGTTTTATATCTAAATTTTGGATCTTCTTTCACTTTTCAGGGGGGAAATTCCTACTCATGTGCCCTTCCCTATCACAAATCTAACATAGAAATTGGCTAAAGATTTTCTTATAATGTTCTGCTTTTCCAAAGAACCAACATTTAAAGGTTTTTACCGTTCCAATGTAAACACTATTTGTCATAAATTCCTTACCCGCTCTCTAGGTCTCTCACATATTCATACTGGTCACCCACTCTCTTACTTTTTTTAGGATGGCCTAGCAGAGTTTAAAACTTTCATGGGAACCCTAAGAATATTTTTTTCTCTGGGAGTGTGAGCCTCTTTTCTCTTCGCTGAATAAAGATATTCTCCCGCTGTACCTAGTCCTATTAGATTTCCTGTACCACAGACAACTCCAATCATACCGTTCAGCGGATACACCTTCCTTAATGAAATAGTCTCTTGAACCCTCAAAATACCAGTATTGCGTTTCGTATCGTATTTGGATTCTCGTGGTCTATTAGCAATTCTTAAGGCCCAAGAACCGTAGCACAGACAGGGAGGTTCTAGCGTTCTAGCTATATTTCAGTGGAGAGATGCAGTAATCGTCGCATCGTTTCTTGTGGAAAAATGCAAGAGAGATAGATAGGGAAATAGAGATAACGGATGTTAATACGTTGGCCAACTACCCATCACTACTTGGTGGCCTGTCTCACTAAGGGCGGCTAGGAGTTTTCACTCTTTCCTTCTTACAACACTACTGACCGGCTAACGTTTAATTCCCCGCCCACGGAGTTCAAACCACTCCCACTCAGGTTGGGTCTCAAAGTACGGTAGGGTTTGCCATTTTGGGCTAGCCTACGCATTCTGAAACACCAGCCCTTAAGCTCACGGCGTAGTTTGATATCCCTCGTCCCATAAGAACCGACACTTCTCGCCTACTGCTTCTTTTTTTCCTAGTCTTCTTCTTGGTCGAGACATTTTCTTCTTCACATGTAATTCTTCCTCCCCAACACGTGACTCTTACCTTCACGTTTCCACAGTCTTCTCAGCAAACACCCCGTCCAATGTAATTGGTTCGTCTCTAGCTAAATCTTTGCGCATAAAATCATTATCAGTGAATCTGTACAATAATCAGGCAAGTGTGTTTGGATTTTAGCATCTTCTCAGTTCTTCGTATCTTTATAGCCAGGCTAAGAATTGTGCCAATCAGATTTGACATTGAATCATCCTCCCACTGTTTAATTCCTACTAGAACACGAACAGCTTCTGTTTTGCTCGAATAACCTCCATATTGGTTTGCTAGCTGCATAACTAGATAATCACATATTATGTTTGTATGCTCTTTAAAATAGTGCCCTATCCAATTCAGAAGCGATTCCTTCCGAATATCATAGAATAACTTAATTCTTCTCCCGGCAAATCGTAAAGTTTTATCGTTTTCTCGAAAGCCTTTAAACAAAGAATCTTTCTGCTGCTCTTCCGGTAAATAAAGGGATCTTGGGCTTACTAATCTCTATCTTCGCCCCGTGAGCCACTTTAGAATTGATGTGTTCGTTAGTATTTTCTTTGCTTCGATTTAAAAACCACATATTATCTGTAGTAAGACAGTCCCTTTTGGCTACTACTTTAGATACTGTCTTCTCGTGTTTGCTTAGAGATCTTACTTCTTCAGAAACACTTTCAGGAACTGCTTTATTCTTCAGAGTCGCTGATTACTCACTGACTTCTCCAAAGATCGAATAATTATACAATGACCCGTGTTTCTTTCCGTGGCTACTTCAGGGTCCAATCCTCAGTCACGGGAATTCTCTCGTCGTCTTAATTTCAAGGCTGGCCAAATGGACTCAGAAGGTTTCTACTCTGGTCACTGGTTACTCCAGAGTGACATTATTCTTGTTTGGAAGTCCTCCTCGACCCACATTATGTGATCTTAATCTTAAAGAGGTCTTCTGGTGATTGGTGGTAGTATCGCACACTTAGAGTTAGGCTTTTTCTTGGGTAGGAGTAAGTCTGGTGACGTGATTCGGAATCACCAGTTACACTTATCTTCTGTCAGCATCAAATACCAATTATGGCTTTTTTTTCTCTCCGAATCCAATCGCCAACAAATTTGAAACTCAAAAATGGCTACGTTTTATTGACTTGGTTACCCCGACTTGTCAAAATTATAGATCAACGAAATCAAATCATTAATTTCACTTTTACAAAGTTTTATTTCTTTATATTACAAGTACTTTTCAAAACACAAAGCGCATTTTCTGGATTTCGAAAATTCTCTCATAAAAATCTCTTTCTTAAGAAAAATATTTCCTTAGTCAACTTAATTTCGAGTGGTTAGTATTTTAGCAAAATAACTTTTAGCTCGGTAATTTTTTCCTTTGAAATCAATCAGCTGTCTCGAGCAGTAGGTAGCGTGCAAGTGTAGGTTAACCTGTTATACTTAATCTTACTGAATTTCCACAAGTTAAATTTATATTCAATCTCCTGAGAATCTCGCATTCATTTTAATTTCAACTAAGCTTTGTAATTAGTATTTTTTCTCTGTTGAGTTTTTTAATCATTTCAGCCTAAGCAAGACAATAAAGCCACTAAGATGAAAGGAGTTACTAAGTGTTAGAGAATATGAGAAGAAAAAACTATTATGGGGCGAGACAAATAAAAGAACAGAAATTAAGAAGACAGAAGATAACGATTGACATTGCATTTTAATTTTTGAAGATCAGAGTTGGCTGGGAAGGAAGAGACCTGAAGGGAGTTCTACAGGAGAGAAGAAACTGAAACTGAAGCCAAAAGAGAGTTCCACAAGCGAGAGAAGTGCGAGAGAAGAAACTGTTAGCTTAGAACTTATGGTTACATCTACGGTTTACATACATAAACAATGATTAAGTATAATGTTTCTTGAATTTTGTAACCCTTTCTTGATAACTTTTTCATCATTTTAAACAATTGGAGATTTTCAGTAAAGGAGCTCATACGTGTAAACTTCATTTGCTGTAGAAACAGTAAACATTCATAATAATTTTTCTCTGGAGAAGAAATATACATTTTTTAAAAATGTTTGTGTATTAGATTGGAAACAAAACATACACATCAGTGTGTCTTAATCAAACTTGCCATCAGTGATAATATTATACCAATACACCATTTTTTTATTACAAAAATAATCTTTTCTCAGAAGAAAATATATCAAATTTTCCCTATTTCCAAGACAGATGGCCATGCTTATGATCTTCTGTAGTGAAAATAGCTGCTGCACTCTCAAGAAAAAAATCAACTTGAATTCGTTACATTATAAGAATAGTACTCCTGGCTCCATGCTACAAAATTCAACCCTGATGATATCCAATCGCCAATAACCGACCAACATCAAGATCTACTCACACCTTACAAGTTGGATACTACTCATCTCGTAACATCAAACCAAATGATTCTTTTTCCTCTACTGCACTATGTGAACGTTTTTTTCTTTTTTAATTTGATTAAGTTAGTGCCATAAAATAGTATTATAGAAACTGTCATAATTAAATCAGTTCGAATGTTTTGGAAAGCCATCATCGCCCCCACCCTAAAGGAACATGGGACATAGAAGTATCTTATTTCATATACTATTATGCTATAATATTATAAGTGATAATATCTGTTAGATTTTCAAAATATTCTATTAAAATGTCAGTATTGTTTACTTCCCTTTATTCACAAGCTGTGATCTAAATGCTAAGATTGTTACCGCCTCCAGGGCAGGAAATTACTTTATCTGAATAACTAAGCAATTTAATTATAAAAGTTATCAACGAAACAGACGCTTATTTATAATGATGATTAAAGACTAGAGTGAAAATGAATAATAAAAGTTATTTATAAAAATGTAATTTTTAAAGCTGAATATACAAATGAGCTATCTCCATTAGACAAAAAACACACTAAGTAGGACCGTATATAAGACGCATTCTGGTAGATAAAAAGCCAGAAAACCGCATTTATCTGATATTACAAATGAACACGTACAACAAACTTTATGTTTTATATATTTAATACAAATAGAAACGGTTAGATATTTTATCTAATATATTAAACGTTAAGATAGAAAATTTAATTTTTGTTGTTTTAATTTTTTGCTGAATATTAAGATAAGTTTTTATATCTTTGTGAATAGTTTGTGTAGATCGGTTTAATATAATAGTCATGAAAATAGAAGGCATCATATCTCTATTTGTATCATTATAATTGTTCGAAATATTTGCGCGTTTGATGTTTATTGTTAAGGCAATCTTATTTATTTATATAATGTGCGCATTTCGGTAATCACATGTGATGACCTGCTTTGTCTGTCTACCACGTAGTAAGTTATTTTAAAGAAAAATACAAGTAATTGACCCAATTTCGATTGCTCGACCCAGTCCACTGTGACTAATGACTTAATAAGACACTGAAAACAACGATTCAAGTCCAAAAAATAAATTAGTCACACGAAATTGGCACACTTTAAGAATGCGTTTGTCAACTGTAAAACAGTACAAAAGTGGGAATGCGGAATATTTTTCACTATGCTACAAGTTATTATTTTATTTCACAATCCTGTTTTTAATAGGTGGATACGAATGAAAAAACATTCACACACATCTTCTTCATGTATCGTGTCTCTTCAGTAAGTAGGCGATCATGGCTCTCCACAATTTTCAGTCCTTTATAGCTCTTAACAAATTTTGTTTTTTATTATTTTTCCCAAACCCTGTTCCGCCAACCATTTAATCAAGCCTACTATGTTATGCGTTGTTTCCTCTGTCCTTCCTGCTTTCAATATGTCTTGTGAGTGTCAGAATTTCTAAGCCCTCTTTCCTCATTGTGTCCTAGAAATTTCAGCTGTCTCTTCCTAATGTTAGGTAAAAGTTTCCTTTTTGTTTCCATTTTCTCTCGAACTTCGTTGTTGCTCATATATTCGGTCCATAGTATCCTCAACATTCTTCTGTTGAACCACATTTAATTTTTTTTATTTCATTCCTATGACGACTTGGTAACCAAGACAGTTCGACATTTGGCTTTTTCTCGAACCGCTGCTTTGTGGAACCTACTCCCATGAGGATGCTTCCCCAATAACTACAATCTTAACGTTTTCAAGTCTGGAGTCAACTATTATCTTCCCTACATATCCCCATAAACTGTCCCTCTTTCTATGTAACACTCTACCTCAAGTGGCTCTTGTGCCTTGTACAGAGTGAACATCATTTTTTTTAAATTTTTTTTCAAGCCTAAGTATAGAATAGAAGATCGAATGTTAAAGTTTCAAACTAGACAAGCCTTCTTCAGTTAGAAGATTGGCAGTGTCAGTGCATCCATGTACTTGGAAAATCTGTGGTACCTAAATAAATGTTAAATCATCTCAATATCTATCAACATCAATCTAAATATCTTTGTACCAGGTATGAACAGTAGTAAAACTAATCCATCTGTCTTGCTAAACAAACATCTGTGTGTGCATATGTGTAATAATTTCCCTCACATTATTTCAGATAGAAATACATTTTATTCCATCATTCTAGACTACCAAAAATATGTCTAGACAGTCGGAAGAAAGGTCTATCGTATCAGATTTTACTCCCTATTATTCGCATACCTGGGAGAGCCTGTCTACGCAATCTATTCTGCTATATCGTAAACGTTGTTTTACTTTAGCATTTCATGTGAGAAATAATTATTCAAGATAAATGAAGGTTTGATGTAAAATAGAAATAATTGCCAAACGCAAAATCATTATATTACAACAAAACAAATAGGAATTATCCAAACGCAAAAGACACCGCAAATAAATAATTTGTTGGGGTGAGGAGGGTAGTTTAACGTTATTAAATTATGTGATATTGATAGTAACAATCATTCTTCGAAACTAGTCTGGGTTTCATGAAATGTCATGGAAAAAAGTATGGAAAACATATATTTCAGAACAGTCGCATATATATATATATATATATATATATATATATATATATATATATATATATATATATATATATTAAAGTAGTTACCCCGAAGATTTGTTAAAAAATGAACATACATGATGAAAAAATGTTCAAACTTAATAAAAACAAAGTTTTATCTTCAAAATCTTTGTGTTATTGTTAAGAGGAAAGAGCAAAAGATTTTTTTTTTATATAATTTTTTTCTTGTTTCTCTGGCGTCATCGAGGGTCATAAATTAGAACAAGAAATTGTTGGATTTTAATGAAACTTCCAGGACTTATTCACAAAGGAATTAAATTATTTTTCTGTCTATATTTCTGAGATGAGGTATTGTAATTATCTACATTAATTACATTGTCCGGACTGTTGTCCTCATTTTTATTGTCATGTTCATGACGTTTCGGCCGTTGTACGCTTCGGCCTTCTTCAGGTGATTGGGATTTCGAACTGAACCCTTTATTTCGTCCACCTGCGTAGATTGTTCTAGTTCCACGTGCCATGCCTTTTCCGGATGTCTCATTTATCTCTCTTTAACTCAACTCTCCGAGTTTTTGTTTACCACTGTTGTAGCCAAGTATTGAAGTCACAACTCTTTGGGTCAATTCACTGGATTGAACCAACGCTTTTGGTGTTGCCACTCGGTATTGACATCAGGGATAGAACGTGTGTAAATATAGGGTGACCCAAAAAAACGGGAATTTTTGAAGCGCGTATTGCCAGACATGAGCAAGTGGCAACACTGTGAGACAGTGACCTTGAGCAAGTAAACATTTCGCCATTTTAGTAACGAGAATGAAATTCACAGTATCCCAGCTGAGATGTTGCAGCAGTAAATAGGGATCTCAACAGCAGATTTCAAGAATGCATTTGTACAGGAGGACGCCATCTACAGGACGTAATTTGTAAAAAATGAAAATTCCATCATTGTTTCTTAAATGGCATGTTTTAAGGTTTCAATTACTATGAATTAAATATTTTTCTTCCATCACTCTTGTGATTGTAGATTGTTAAAAAGTTACCGTTTTTTGGGGGTCACCCTATATAAGAAGTCTGTACAGTAATGTCAACACTGAGTGGTGACACAGAAGATTGCGTTCAAGCATGAAACAGTGTCACCACTAGGTGTTGACATTAGTGTCCATACTTATATTTACACGCGTTCTATCTCAGATATTAGCACTTTTACCCTATAAGAATGGCATTCCTTAAAACTCGGTACCTTCACAGATTCGCTAAAAAATGAGCATACCATATTGTCAAAATCTTTATGTTATCGCAAGGTTACCAAAAATGACCCTGCTGTTTTTGATTTATCAGAAAAAAGGTATACGGCAAATTTGACATACCTCAAATCCTCAAAGTAATCCCTGTCAGCAGCCAGAACCATTTGCCAACATGCCTTCAACTACTCAATGCCCTGGTTAAAAATCAGGTGTCTTGGGCGCAAAGAAGTCTGTGAGTGTCTGCCGCAAGTCTGCCTCATTTCCACGAAGGTGGTTGTCCATGGAATGGAAGAGGTAGTTATCTGTTGGCGCAAGATACGTGGAGTAAGGTGGATAGCACAGTGTCTCCCAGTCAAGTCGCTGTATGGTATCCCTGGCCATCCACGACACGAGGCTTGGCACCGACATGGACGAAAAGTACATCCTTACAATTAACCAGTGCCGGCTCCTTCTGCTTCAGTGCCTGTTGCCCACGTTCCATCTGCTGCGAGTACAGGTCCGCAGAGATGGTTTGACCTGTTGGTAGCAGCTTATAGTGCACCATTTGTCGACTAGTCTTCCAGATACAGAGCATGATCTTGCATGGGTATAGAGGTGATCTTGTGGTGTGAGGCATAAGTGTAACACCTTCCGCTGCTGTCTACACCCGGTGGTGTAACCACATTTAGTGGTCTGGTCTTCAGGCTCTTATAACGGGGCTAACTCTGCGTTGGTCAAAGCTGACGCTGGTCCAAGTTGGTTGTTGGTCGTCGGCCGCTTCGATCCACACCAATTCTGCTCACGTTGTATTCTTGATCTCAGAGCAGTGGAAGGTCGAGCGTCGTAGTCTCACAGCGCTGGTCAAGCCGTGGCATGTGCTATATTAAGGAAAAATATTTTCACGACGAAAATTAAAACGAGAGATTCGTGGAGTTCATCTTCAATTGAGTTGTATAGCTCTTGGTACAACAAAAACTAACCCTTCCCGCATCAATCTCTATAGTGACTTTGGGCCTTGTCTAAACTTCTGGAAGGCTGGGTTCAAAGTCTTGGAATCAGGAATTCTGATGGCAGCTGACGTAGATTCCAGAGGCACTCTATGTGGCTTCTCAGCCTAAGTCTCTGAGCTCCCCAAAGCCATCTGCTTATATACACTTCGGTCCCAAACTGGCGTGGGGCTGAATGGTTCTTGGGATTCGTTGATTCTTTAATTTTCACATTAATTCTAATAAGAACTTTCTTTTTTCCCTATTTCTGCTTTCGTAATCAACTTTCCACATTTGGAGAATTATCCACCTTCACTGGGAATAGTTACAGGTATAACTCTCATCTACTTCACTTCACATCTCACACTACGACTCCATACAGGCGGTGCCAAATTTTCCTTCTTCCTCCTACCCTCCTAGCAACCAAACTCGACCCACTTCCCAGGCTATGCATAATTGTCTTTGTGGCAAATCTAATTTTAAAGCACGTAGGCAAAAGGGCGGAGTTTTATTCCAGTCACTAATTTTAATTATCTGAATCTTTTCTATTTTCCTGGAATTATCTAGCGAAAATATAAACCAGGCCACCGATGACATCATTTGTTTTCATAACTCCAGCCTTAATTGTACAGTACGTCTGTTAAGAGAAATTCATTCTTCCGACCGAGAGCTAAAATTATTTACCAAATTGTTTTCGTCAATGAAAATATATCTTTATTTACCTAAATTCTCAACAAAGAGACTTTCTGTTTTCCATCTCTGGGCCTGTCGCCGTCTCAGCGAATACAAAAGCCAGACCACCTGCCTGTTATGACGAGTCGACTTTCATAATCTTAACCTTCGTAGCGGGTTCATTCTCTGTTTTCATTTCTCAATTCGTTTTCGCTAACAAAAATATAATTCCCGCCTGCTTTTCTGTTCGCCAGTAACATGTATTTTCATAATTTCTCAAGAAAGAGATAAAATTGTTCTCCAAATCTGTTTTTTCCGCATACCAGACCCTCGACAGATAAGAAAAAATCAACAGGAACCACTTTTCGTCACTGGTGAGCACCCGACCAAATATGGGCACTCGATCAAATATCGGTACGTCGCGGTGCTGAGAAAGCAACGAGAAACAGGCTGTCACTCATTGTCACGAGTTGGCTTCCGACAGTGTGTGGGTTACATACTTGCTCAACTTGTACGCCTTCCCTATGCGGTGCAGGTGAAGTCTGTTTCATCAGAAACTTGGAAGCGTTCGGCAAGCTCACTCCAGGTTTGGTTGTGTCCTCTACTATGGCCACCTTCAAGGCCTCACTATCCAGGACCTGTGGTCGAACACTGCGGAGTTCATCGCAAGAGACAGATCTACCGACCTGAACTTCTAGAATGAATACCTGCCGCTGCGTTCATTCACAGTATTATCCCCAAAGGCAAGACGTATTCGGCGACTTCTTGCGGTTGCGGACAAGCCCACCATAAAGTCATAACGTTGAACAAGTTGCTTCGACACCGCCGAGCTTCTTCGCCGTTCTTCAACGGACCTGCATTGTTCAAGAGCAATGCCCCCACCTCTACCGCTTTTCTGGCACGTAACGCACTCATTTCTTCTCACACGGCATAAAAACGGCAAGAACTTTTTTGGTTACCTTATAATAAGAGGAAAGACCAAAGGATTATTTTTATTATTAAATTGTATTTATTTCATCCATTTTAGAACCTTCGAAATTTTGGTTAAAAATCTTGTTTTTCTTTTGTCAGCGAGGTGACCAAAGATTAGGATAGGAAATTATAACGCCTTTTTGCGGTGAAAAACACACTGATTTGGAAATTCTTGCAAAAATCAAATTTTTTACCGGATTTTAATGAAACTTTCAGGACTTATTCAATAATGAATGAAATTATTTTTTAGAAAATCTTGGTAAAAACATTTTTGCATCTGTTACGCACCACTTATTTAATTTTATGAAATTTCGAGAAGTTCATTTTTGTACCGCTTAATATTTCTATTAGTTATACGCAGAAATCCTTGGAGAATTTAAATCGTGAATTTTCTTTTATAAAAAAGGACCCTCACTTACACAAAATCTGCTCTGAATTGTAAAATAAAAGATGCAATAAAACTAAGGCATTATTTAATTAGAAAAGCTTTTAATTGATTTTATGAATAAGATATATTATTAACACTATTGTCTTCATATTTTCATGAATAATGAATTTTTAAAAATTGTGTCATTTTTTTCAGTTAGAATGAAACTTTTAAATTTCTGTATTAACTTGTACGGTGATATTGTCATTAAGTAAAAACTATATTTACTAATCAAAAATGGAAAAGCTTACTACAATTCAGCGGCCTCCAATATTCTAAAAAGAATTTTGAATTTGTGTGTGTGTGTGTGTGTGTGTGTGTGTGTGTGTGTGTGTGTGTGTGTGTGTGTGTGTGTATAAACGTACTGATTTTTGTAAATATAGACGTCTATACACGACATTATTAGAAAATAAGAGCGATAACTATTTACGGCTAAAGTCCCTAAAAGCCAATAAAACATTAGATTGCGAAGAATATTTTCGTAATTTTTTAAGGTTACTGGGTAATAAAAATTATATAAAAAAGGCGTTCACATTATATTCCTCAAGTAATTTTTACGGATATGTTCACCGGAGAGAAAAAATTAAATAAACTTCCGTCTGTCAGTCAAGCTCTCAACACCTTAAATAAACACTACCCCCGTCTTAAAAATACATCACTGCGATATTTTTAAACTAAAAGTAATATTTGTTTCAGATCAAATTAATTAAACTTTAAATGAGGTAATATTCTTCAAATAAAGTTTCAGAAAAATATATTTTATTTTTGAAAGATTTTTTTTAATAAAGAGAAATACATTCTGCTAAAATAGCGCTAGCATCAACGATTTTTAGCAATTTCAAAACAAAAACTCCTTCCAATCAATTTAAATTAGTCTTGAAATACACCCGAGTGGAAATATTAAATTTAATGTTGTAGCTTGAAATTAAAACTAAAATAAAAGCCTCAAGAAAGTTTTTTCACAAACGATAACATCTTTAATTGATATTTTATTTTTTCAATAATATATTTGTTCACTGGGTTACCCATGTTAAAAATCAATGGTTATATGTAAGTAATTTTGCAATTACATTGGTTATATTTTCTGTATGAGTAATCAAAGGTTTTCATTTATACAATTAACTCTCCTGTCGCATGCAAGAAAGAGTTGCTTTTTAAATTATTAAAAGTTAATGTGTGTGTGTGTGTGTGTGTGTGTGTGTGTGTGTGTGTGTGTGTGTGTGTGTGTGTGTGTGTGTGTGTGTGTGTGTGTAAGTGTGTAAACAAACAAGTTAAAACAATGCAAAAGAAATAAGAAGTGTAATAATGTTGTCTCAATTTTAGTAATGAGATATTCAGTTTCATGGTGACACGAGGTAATTTCGCATACGGGCATCAAGTAATGTCTTCTGTGACCATAACAACGGAATATCTCTTTACCAAAATGTAGACTCGGTTTCGTGATCGATAAACATAAAGAAAGACGCATTTTTTTATATTATACAATAGATCATTTAGTAAAAGTTTAATTTAATTCCATTGAATTTTCTTATATTTTTTCGGCAGATATTTGTCCTTTCGCGTTTTATGCTTGAGTTCAATGTCCAAGCCAAGCTATAATGGAATTTGTGAACGACACACGCACGCACGCACGCACATATACCAACCGACGCAAGAAACAACGCTTGCGTCCTCGATTATGTAAATTTCCAAATCAGTTTCATTCATTGAATCATTTTGTGTACGGGCATTTTGTGTTTTTGTTACGTGGCATGACGCCACGTAACAAAAACAAAAAATAATGGTACAATCGAATCATTCAATTTTGGTGTTGAAAAGTCCAGAGCCTCTGAAAAGAAATATAAACGGGGTCGTCGAAGAAATATTGAGTAAAAAAACCACTCGCTTCAACCGGATTTCATTTCGGCTACTGGCGAGAAGGAAATTGTCTTAAAACATCGACCTACTTCCACAGGCAAACTTACACCCAAGGCCACGGTGAAAAGTTTCAATCTCTCTCTCTCTCTCTCTCACACACACACACACACACACACACACACACACACACTCTCTCTCTCTCTCTCTCTCTCTCTCTCTCTCTCTCTCTCTCTCTCTCTCTCTCTCTCTCACGCCTATACATATGGAGTTTTTATTTAAAGCCAAACATCTGAAAAAAACACTAATTTCATACAGAACTTATCTTGATTTCCCTTTTTCTCTCAATTGTTTTGTTTGAAACATATTTATTGTTATTCTGGTAATCAAATTATGAACTGTATAAATCTATTTTGAAATGGTAAAAATTGTTACCGAATTTTTGTTCGGAGAATTACGGTTAATCTAAACGGAACTTCAAATAAATATTAACTTCAGTTTCCCAACAAAATAAAGCGGTAAGGAAAATAAATTACGCATTTGGGGACAATAGTAAATGAGAAGAGGCGGGCAGTGGTTTCAAAATTTACAAATAAATATTTCGATTTAGAAACCCGAGAGAAATCGGATAAAGCTCTCAATCAATGATGAAAATTTGAACGCTGTGTAAGAGAATGATCCACAAACATCAGTCAAGACATTTATTTTTTTATTGTTTCACCCAATACAAGGCTTTAGACAATCAAGTTAAAGGGTTACAATAGAAAAAAAATAGCAAAGATGAATGAGCTGTTTCATATGAAAGGAAGAGGAGTTCGTAGGAAATTAAGATTATGAGGATAAGTAGGATAGATAATGATTAATTCGTGACTTGATGAGGTCAAGATTGAAGTGTTCAGGGAGCATCTATGCGAGTGGCTGTTTCTGAATCTGGCAGTTCTGGATAATAATAAAAAACTGAGTGGAACTTCCTACTTACATTTGAAATACGGAGGAAATAAGGGTGATTCGACTCCGTGGAAGTAGTATGATGTATCCTAGCAGTAATGGTCTGAACTAGTGGAACTAGAGAATGAAGCTCATCTGAACATTTGTCATAGAAATAGCTATAGAATACTGATAGGCGTGCAACGTTTCGTTCAAATTATTTAATTTGACAAGAAGAAAAGTTAATAATGGATGCCATTAGAGCTAAATGAGGAAGAAAAATCGGATATCTAGAGGCCTTCATTAACTCTGTTCAACTGTGCAGAGTTTAACATCGTAATGTAATATTTGGTTGTATAATAACAAAAAAAAAGATGTACATAACGGCCAGATATGGACGAGGAACATAAATCAAAACTATGTTATCATCTCTGAAAGGTTTTGATGAATATTTAGTAAAACAAGGAGAATTTAATACGACTTCTTTCATTCAAAATGTTGAGACAACAAAAGCTTATACTACACCATTTTAACCTAAAATTAAAAATGTTGAACTTTAAATGTAAAAGTTGAACTTAAAATTAAAATGGAGAACTTCAAATTTTAAAAGATCTGAATTTCAAATTAAAATAATAGGCGCCTATGGAAGTAACCAACCGGAGGCTGCTATTGGCTCGCCTCTAAACAAATTAGTTGTTGTTATGAGTGGCTAAAGACCTGTTTAGCTTCAAGAGTAATTCTTTTAAAAAGTGTCCCCTTCAGATTTGTCGCAAGTTTGTAATTACGCTGCTTAGCATTGTGAATAGGCTGTTCAAAATTACAAGTATTTGACTATGAATACCAGCAGCGATAAAGAGTCGTTTACTATCGAAGATACAAAGAGAGTAGTAAAAAAATGAGTTAAGAGAGGCAATTGTAAATGTTATACTTATATTGATATTAAAAGAATGGTGCTTACTGCAGCTGAAAATGGAGACCGGAAAACAGTGGCTATTGCCGATGGGGTTGCAGCACAGGCAGACTATGGCTGGATATGGAAAAGTGTTCAGAATACTACTATCACAAACAAGCTGTGGGGGTGGATTCAAGAAATTTCTACCTCACCACATAGAACGAATAAAGAATTGGTTAAGTGATAATCCATTTTTTAACTGACACAACTGTTGAAGAGCAAATACATGTGTCAATACCAAAATCCACAAAAATTAGAACCATAGTATACTGTTAAAAAAAAATATCTCAGAGCAGCAGAATTAAGCGAGTAGCTTATGCGCAATCGATAATGAAATCAAGTAGCGAAGGCAAGCGACTCATTCATATCGATGAAATGAACTGCAATATGTTTTTAAGGTATCCCCAACGAAGGTCCAAGAATATGACTAAATATTGAGTGAATGTGTATATTACTGCCTCTTCGTCCAGAGGCAGTAATATACACATCATTGGAGCAATCAGTGAAAACGGTCTGGTCTACTAGAAGCGGCAAATATGATCATTTCAAATACTGCGAATCACTGAGAAAACTTCTCAGAAGCATTTCAAACGAAATTAGTTAATCTGCGCCTATTCATTCGGATTTGGAGAAGGCAATTAAAGAGGAAGAATTTATCGGTGCCATTATTATCCGCATAGTTCCATACAGTGCGCCACAATTATCCGCAGAGCCCCATACAGTGCGCCACTGTATCCACTCGAGGAATGTTGGAGCGTCGTGAAGGTTGCTATGAAACGCCGGATTGACGAAATATTTGATACTGTGATAGCTTCACTACCAGCAGGAGTTACTCAGAGTACAGATTACGCTACGCGGAAGAAGCAATCGATGAAGCGAGGTCTACGGTTAACTCACTACCGTCCATGAAAATGTACAATCATGTACAAAAATATTTTGCCCCAATCTTAGCACAACAAGATCTACAATTAAGAGACTTAGTGTAAACTTGTTAACTTCTAATTATCCATTTACACTATTTACATTGTTCGACTGTTGTCCTCATCTTTATTGTCATATTCGCGACATTTCGGCAATTGTACGCTCCGGCCTTTTTCCGGGGGAATTCTTGGAATTTCGAACCAAACCCTTCATTTTGTCCATTGGGGTAGGTTGTTCTCGGTCCTTGGATATCTCAGTCTCAGTTATTTCCTTTCAGTAACTTAACTCTCTGGGTTTTTGTTCATCTCTGTTGTGGCCAGGTATTGAATTCACAACTCTTTGGGTCAAGTCACTGGGTTACTTCAATCAACACTTTTATCCACTGGTGTCGTGAATATGACAATAAAGATTAGGGCAACACTCCTAACAAGGTAAATAACGGAAATAGTTACAATACCTCATCTCAGAAATATAGACAGTTTCTAATTATGCGTCAGTCAAAATTTTCCTTCTTGTCTTGTATAGGTTTATTCTATTTGACAAACAGCCGTCATTTCCTTTAATGAAGGATTCTAATTCAACAAACCAGTGAATTTATTGACGGCTTCTTCAGTTTGATATTGATTGGATAAGTTGTTATTTGAAAGGAAATCGTTCAGATGCTTGAAAATCGGAAATATATAGGGAAGATGTCGAGTGAATATTAGATCTTTTAACTTCTGTTTTGTTATGTATAACAGGCATGATGCAAGAAAGTCCTCATTTTCAACTAAGTCAACTCTAGTGATGTCGTTTCGTTCGTTTGTTTGTAAACTAATATCGTATCATTTCGCACTAATAAAATTTTAATTTTAAATTCAGGTTTTATCAATTTGAAATTCAGCGTTTTTAAATTGAAGTTGAGCTTTTTTCATTTGAAGTTGGAGGTTTTAACTTAAGAGTAAAAATGATGTAGATATGTAGATCAGCATGGATAGAAGGTTCAAAACAGACTCAGGATGCTTAGGATAGTGTTTCCGGTTCCCTCTTCTGATGCCTTAATAAGGGTGGATGTCATGACATTTTGGCGGTGTAGCTTGAGGCTATGACTCTCCATACCGAGTTGGTTGCTGCATGCCCACTGGTAGTAAGAAACTCGAACTTAGCTTGCACTAAGAGTGGCTGCTCTGATCAACAGTCGCATAATATCGGAGTTCTTGCGTGGATGCGGTCACTGCAAGCACCTCCGGTTGGCAGCCCTCAGTGCAGAATCGTTTCTCTTGAAATTTTCTGCAGACATCCTAGCTTTTCTACACTCTTCAATCTCTTCCACTGAATTCTCTGTTCATTGCTATCTTCCTCTTTATCGAAATGACTCTAGTGTCCACATGCATGGCCTTGGTGTCCATGTTCGTCAACATCTCCCAGTGGCAAGGGAATTGTCTCTCGAGTTTCCAGATTGTTCTCATATCTGCTTCCAACTTTCACTATTAAACTCAGTCAATTATCTCTTCTTTTATCGTTCCCCTTCCTGTCAAGCAGTACTGTTACTTGTCAGAATTTCTGATAGTATAAATAAGGCCCTTTCTCTACATTCATCTGCAAATATCTTTGTGTTCGGAGACATCATGTCAAATGACTTCACTCCAATGCTACTGATCCTGTTGGCATCCAGACTTTGAACTTCTCAATTGCTCAATCTCTCTCTCAAATAGTAGATTTCCTACGCGTTTCCCTAGTAATTCTGATGGACACGCTTCTCTACCTGATCTCTTCTTTACCTCCTCCCAGACGCATATTGTGTTCTGCAGCTCTGTCTTTTTGGCAAATCCGACCACGATGTAGTGTCTGCAGATATTACTTTCCGCGATCCTATTTAGGCAAGAACCCCCTATTATCAGAATATATTTCTGTTATCAACACATTGATTGGGACACATTTCTTCGCGATGGATTATATTTTTAATCATCCTGTTGAGAAATGTACCGCTGAGGTTTCTTCCTGGGTGAAAGCCGGCATCGAAGTTTTCGAGCTAGTTAGAAATACCAAGTGAAACCACAATCTACTTGTTTCTCGCCTGTCTGTTCAGCCGCTATAAGCCACAGGAACCACTTCTTCCGGCTATATCTACGCGACAGATCCGATTATAACAGACGCCACTTTTAACCGTTCGTAATGAGTGTAAGCGTGTTCTGAAAGCGGCAAAGTCACTATTCGCTGTTAGAATGAGACACAGCCTTTCAGAAATGTGTTTCTAGTAATTATTGGCAGTTCTGTAAGGGTGAACTAAACAAGAGCAAATCCTTAGTCCCACGTCTCTCCAATCAATTTGAAGTATTGTCATCTATTACAGATAATGATCCCGGAAAGGCTTGCAGATTCGACTGTATCCCTACAATTGCCCTAAAGAAATGTACTCTTGAACTGGCTCCTGTTCTCACCAAATTCTACAAAAAATGGCTTGATGTTTCTTCCTTTCCAGCTTGTTGGAAATCCTCTTCTGTAGTTTCTGCCTTTAAGAAGTCCGGTGAACCTTCTGACCCATCGAGTTATCGCCCTATTAGTATTCTACCTCATTTTCGCAAAGTACTAGAGGCTTTAATCAACATCGAATTTGTTAAGCTTATCACTTCACGCGGCCTTCTTTCGGATAAACAATATGGCTAGGTCTACTGCCGATGTGTTAACAGCTACCTCTGAATTTGTCTATCAGGCGAAGCTTGGACTGTAGTTTTAGATATCTCGAAGGCATTCGAGAGGCTTTGATATGCTGGCCTTCTATGTAAGGACTACGGTGTTTATCGACAAATATTTGGCTTAATCTAAACCTTCCTAACAAATCGTGTTGAATGGACACACTTCTAGTTTATTTCCCATTTATGCCGGGGTGGCCCAAGGCTCTATCTTTGGACCTATGTTGTTTCTTATCTTCATCAACGACATTCCCGATGCCATCCGCCACAAACTTATGCTGATGACCCAACTATTTACTCCTGTCTCAATAGCAAGTCCAACAGGTCTGATAAAGCAAAACTAGCATCCGCTCTGGAAAAGGACCTCCAATCAGTGGTTAACTGGAGGAAGGAATACCTTATAAATTTTAACGCCTCCCAAACAAAATTGCTTTCATTTAATCACCATATAGAACCTTTTCTGCTTCCAAGAGAGCAAATCTTTGCGTCTTCTTGGGCTTGGGTTTTCTACTGACATAATGTGGAGTGATTACATTGAATTAATTGCTACGTTTACTTCTAGGAAATTTGGCTCACTGTGTCGTCTCAGACAATTTTTCTCTTCAAAATCTACCTTGTATATTTATAAATCTACCATTCGCCCGTGCGTTGAACATTGCTGTCACTTCTGGCCTGGTGCTCCTACTACATATCTGGAGATTCTTGACAAAATTCTAAGAAAAGCCTATAATGTAATCGATCCTGTACTGGCATCTCGACTTCAGTTACTTTCTCACCGAAGTGACGTGGCTTCCTTCTGTCTTTACTATAAATATTTTCATGGCAATTGTTCTAATGAGCTTTCCACTTTAGTGTCTCAACTGCATGAATTTAAGCATGCTATTAGATTGCCAACTAGATCTCACCGTTTTACTGTTGAACTAGCTAGATGCAACCGTATATTCTAAGATATTTTTTCTCTCACACTTCTCGCCTATAGATCTCCCTTTCGATTTCTTGCTTTCCTATCTTCAATAATGCAACACCAATCACCATCTTCTGTCTTCCTGAATCCTGTTCGTTTATTGTCCTTTCTCCTCACTAAAGTTTTCTCATTCTCTTTCACTCCCAGTAACCTCTTGTATCCTAGTGGCATTATCGCCTTGCTTGGAGTGAAATGATTAAAAATATGCAACAATAAACAAAGCCGTTATTACTGACCAAAGTGCTCATATGCCAAGAAATATGACGTCTCTTCCATTACTTTTTTCCTGTAAAAAGTGTACCATATGGTTAGTATTTTCATTTAGGAAATAATTTCATTTATATTGAAGCAGCAGTGAAAGAATTTACAGAAAGATATACAAACCATTTGTTACGATTCAAATACGAAAAACATTTTAAAAAATAACACCATATTATCAAAATATATATGGAAACTAAATAAGAAAGACAAACTGTACACTTATATACATAGATAGATCAGGGACTGATCAGCCCTGATCCAGTCAACCGGAAAAGAAGGTTTGATGTACGAGCGAATCTGCCAATGATTCCGGTTGTAATATATCACTGACGACGCCTTCCAGTACAGAAAAGCGCATTTTACATACAGGGTGCGATTGGTAAATTGTAGGCATTTTATATTTTAAATTTAGTGCATGCGCGATGTTTGTTTTTGATTTTATCGTCCGTATAGTAAAATATGGTCAGTTGGGCACTGTCTGTGAGAAAAAAAGCACCATGACACAATTCACTCTGCCAGAAATTTGGAAATAGCATACTGTACTGCTTGGCATTCGCATCGGAATCTCCAATACGAACATTTCAGTGTGTTTGGGTGCCAATGTGAGGACAGTGTAGAGGATTCGGAAAGAGTTGGATTAGTCTAATAGCGATTACGAAAGTGTTTGAAGTGATCACTAGTTATGGCGACGTTATGCCTCCATTTATCTTCACATAGGACCTCAGATACAACACAGAGGCCTACAACAAGTACCTTAAGGAGGTAGTGCTGCCCTGGGTCAAGTGATTGGCTACTAGAAGACCCTATGTCTGGCAACAGGACTCTGCACCATGCCACAAAAGCAAGCGAACCGAGACATGCATGTCAGACAATTTCTGCGACCACATCACTCGTTATATTTGGCCACCTAACTCCCCAGGTTGCAAACACCTTGATCATTATGTGTCGGGAGCAGTTGAGCGAGAGACCAGCAAAACTCCTTGTAACACCAAAGATGAACTGAAGGCAAGGATTATGGCAGCATTCACCAACTTAAACAAGGAAACCACCCAGAAGAGATGCAGGATATTCTGAAGTTGTCTGGAGGCCGTGGTTGAAAACAATAGCGATTTTATTGATTAAATTTACTCTTTAGTATTTCAAGATATTTTTGTGTAATTTTCGTAAATAAATCTGTTAAAATGAAATGCCAGTATTATTTTCGTTTTTGCGTAATTTAGATGACAATTTATCCATCGCACCCTGTACGCGTGCGTGCGTGCGTGCGTGCGTGTGTGTGTGTGTGTGTGCGCGCGCGCGCAACTAAAGACCAGAAACCGTTCCGGTCTCACCCGTCACATACAGAACTTACAAAAATTATGAAACAGGCTAGGCTCTGTGCGGAACAAATTAGTTCGCCGCGTCTGCGATAAGCTGGCTTCGAGAAACATTGCCGTTCTTACGAGAAATAAAAATATGGATCAAACTTGTCAGCGATGGCAATACTCGTTGACCGAGTCGACATCTATCATGTATGTATTGTACCTTTAACCCTAAATTTATGCTAACATTGCTTTTTCATAACTTTAACAATGTCCCTGATCTCCAAAATCTGCATATATGTTTTATTTGTTAATATTTATAATTTATGAATATTTCTCTTTTTTTCTGTTCAAACTTAAATCTGACCAATTTACATCTATAAAAGGAAAGGCGTGACAGAATTATGAACTAATAAAATCGATGTGCATTGTTGTAAATACATTTATCTGTTTACATATAGGTTAGAATCAGTTAGTAATTCTCTTGTTTTTTTCGCTAAGCAATAAATGTGATACCTACTCACCAAAAGAGTTGACTCTTAATTGTTGGTTTATTTCGGAGAAAGATGTTCAGAACATCGTCTTTTCCCCCGATATTTACTGATTTTAGTATGGCAAAAGGCCAAATGAATGAAATGCCGAATGGAAGATTTTGTCACAAGTAGGGAAGGTCTGCTTGCCTAGAAAAATCAATATTCGAAGTCCTCGAACTCTGACCTCTGACATCTTCAGTAAAATTGTAACTATTTCACTCAAGAGATGGACCACATACCGCCTTGTTTCTTATTCTTGTTTTTTCTTTTCTTCTTTTTTTTCTTTACTGCTTCGTTGTACAAATATGTACACCAATTTGCTATGGAATGATAAAATAAACCCATCTTGCCGAGTAAGAGTATCTTTTTCATTTTATTTTAAGAGATGCCAGACTAATGTACGTACTTAACGTTCTAGTACCCCAAATCATATACAATCAATTCGTTTCTCTCTCCGTTTCCTGGATATGATCCTGTGCCAAAATTGGCGAGGTTCAACCAATATCTATTTTAGCTTAACATCACTCAATCGAAAGATTAGCTACAGCATAAAAATCGCCAATCAAAAATTAACTTTAACTATATAAGTTTTCACTTCATAGCATCCTGTGTTGATCGCACAGATAATTTCCTACTTGAAAAAATCTCAATAATATACAGAATAATATTTAGTTACCCAATCTCTCTCTCTCTCTCTCTCTCTCTCTCTCTCTCTCCCAACGCATCACCTATGTTTTAGAAGTTATATATATATATATATAATTTCCTACGCATATAGAATAACGTTAAATTATCCAATCTTTCTCTCTCTCTATCTCCATCTCTGTATATTTTTAATCATTTCACCCCCACTAATTAATCATTTCAGTAAATCCGCTAAAACGCAAGGGGTTACTGAATGTGAAATAATATAAAAAAAAAAGAAAAACGGAATAGAGAACAATAAGATAACGATTGACATTGCATTTACATTTTTGAAGATTTTTTTACAACGACATACACCCTGTACAAGGTCCAAGAGCCACTCGAGGTAGAGAGTTACAGAGTAAGAGGTACCACCCTAAGCAAGGAGATAATGCCACCAAGACGCAAGAACCACCGGAAGGGAAAGAGAAAGAAAGGCTTTAGAAGGAACCAGAAACCCAATTCAAACAAGAGGCCGGAAGACAGTTCTACAAGTGAAAATGAAAGAGTAATGATGAAACCTAGCTATCAATTTAGTACTGCGCTTAAATTCGTAAAGTCTCGGTACCAAAGAGAAAACATCATCAAAACAATTACCATGAAAATATGTAGAGAAAAAGCACAAAGAACTAACGTTACATCGTTAGGAAAGTGATTGAGGATGAGATGCCAGGTCAGTACCGATAACATTTCTGATTCTTCTTTGAACTGTATCAATAATCTCTAAATACATAGCAGAAGCACCAGACCAGAAGTGACAGTAATATTCAATACATGGACTAATGGTTGACTTATAAATGTGTAAGATAGACTCTGGGGAGAAAACATTTTCTAGCACGACATTGTGAACCAACTTTCCTAGCAGCAGACCTAGCAATTGATTCAATATAATCTTTCCACTTCATGTCAGCGAAAAACTTTAGCCCGAGAAGGCATAATATATCACTTTCATGGAGCTTAGCATCAGCCATGCTGATGGAAGATAAAACAAGGAAAAGAAAATGACAGAAATTGGCTAACTAAACTTTATTTTGTATGTTGTTGAGCTTCATTCAAGTAGAGTATACATATGGATGGATCGGCTTGGTGATAGTAGTCGTGGCTCTCGGGGGCACAATCCTTGGTTAAAGGAACTTGGATGAGTTCCACCACGGAATATGTGAACGAGCGGCGCTATGTCGAGTTTAATTCATTACCGCTTCGCCACCGGAGCTCGTGGTACAGTTGGTATGACGTTTGCTTAATAACGTAACTGTCCGGGTTTCAATTCCTGGTAGTGGATACGCACTGCTGATGAGTCCCGAATATAGGATGAAACGGCCGTCTAGTGCTTTCTGCATTTTGTTGAGGTTTCTTCTAAAACTCGATGAATTACTTAATATATATATAAGGGGATATTTATGTGAAAAGAATATTCTATATACGTTGCGTGCAAAAATTATATATCCTCCATACAATTTTAAAACAAAAGCAATAAACAAATTTGAGAAAAGACAAAAAAGCAATATTTGGTAAACAAGCAACTTTCATTATATTTTTTGTAAAGAAAAGATTTTTACATAATAGCGTAGATTTTTGTGTCGAACTCAAGTTGATGAGTTCAGATAAGAAATGCAGTTTGGTAGAATGTATGAATGAAGTTTCATAAAGTGAGTTGTAAGAGAAAGTTTTCTCTTAGAAAATTACTGTTTATTTAAGCAATAAATTTACGTAAAAAACTGTGTTCAAATTTAGTTCAATGAAGTTGATTTCTTTGATTAATATTGTGAGACAATGTTCTCGAAAGATTCGAAAATGTAAAGTTAATTCATTTGCAGGAAATAAGTTCATTATTTTGCGTAAAATGAATTGGTGAGTGAGTGAAGATTTCTTAAAGTTTGTTGAATGTTCATAGAAACGTTAAAACTTAAGATGATGTGACGTGGATTCTTGTGGCAAGTCGTTCAGAGTCACGATTCTCACTGGTGAGTGTGAATGAATTTTTTCTATTTATTTACTTTGGGTGGCTCAGAGAAAATAGGCGCCAACTTTAAACTTAGTCACAAGCTGAAAAAATACCTGTGCGTGGGTGGATAGTAACGCCCACTTGCGTGTTTATTGACCACTCAGAACTCGAGTTTTTTGAAAATGTGTTTGAAGCTGGATTTGTTCTGTGATAGCTTTTTTTTTCAAAATTGGACAAGTTATTCTAGTGTTTTAAATGATGTAGAATTTGAGTCCTACATATATACGTGAGTATATATATATATATATATATATATATATATATATATATATATATATATATATATATATATATATATATATTATGAAATGGACAAAGTCCGACAATTATTTTAAGACATTTTTATGTTTATACATTCTTTTTAAGTAAATGCTCTGTTTATAATAAACAGTATTAATAACGTTTACCGGCCTGAATGTCCGAGAAATTTTCATAGAAAATATTCGTCCTCCGACAGAAATTGAACCTGTATCCTATACGGAACCGTGATATAGCCTGACGTGCCTTAACCGATTGGGCCACAGAGGAGCGTTCGGTTAGCAAGGTCGATTTTACTTCTTTTAAACTACAATCTTCCACGAATCTCTCACGTACATTCATATCTGCTCATGGCGTATCCAAATGTAAACAAAAGACGTCACACATTATGAAATGGACAAAGTCTGGCAATTATTTTAAGACATTTTTATGTTTATACATTCTTTTTAAAGATACAAATATTTAAGTAAATGGTCTATTTATAATAAACAGTATTAATAACATTTACCGGCCTGAATGTCCGAGAAATTTTCATGGCCTGACGATTGCATCTACCATGAAACAGACTGTCGCCTCTAAGTTATATATATATATATATATATATATATATATATATATATATATATATATATATATATATGTGTAGGTATATATATATATATATATATATATATATATATATATCAGGTCATCCCATAAGTTCTGTCCGAATTTTAACTTTTTGTTAAAATGAACGAAATTTAAAGAGTATTTTATAATGTCTAATGGAGCTGAACATTATTTTTATGTTTAGATGCATTTAAACTGATCAAATTTTATTTCAGAGAACAATAAAATTAAATTTTGTTTGATTAAAACCCTGCTAACATGGAAGTACCCAAGAATCATTTGAGGCACATAATGCTTTATGAGTTCAAGAAAGGAAACTCAGCAGCCGAAGGGGCTAGAAACATTCACTCAGTTTAAGGAGAGGAATGTGTGAATGAAAGAACTTGCAGTAGATGGTTTGCAAAATTCAGAGGTGGAGATTTCACACTTGAAGATGAAGACCGAACCGGACGTCCAGTTGAGTTTGATGAAAAGCTTCTTGAAGCAGCCCTTGAAGAAATTCCTGCTTTATCAGTTGAGAAATTGGCAGTGGTTCTCAATTCAAACCATACAACTGTTCATCGTCATCTTCAACAACTTGGAAAAGTTCCTAAACTTGAAAAATGTGTGCCTCATGAATTGTCTGAAAACAATCTCAAATCCCGAGTTGACATCTGCTCTTCTCTCCATTCTCGCCAACTTGTTTCACCATTTTTGGATAGACTTGTGACTGACGACGAAAAATGGATCTTTTATCGAAATGTTAAGCATCGTAGACAGTGGCTTGGTAAAGGGGAAGGGCCCCAGCCACAGCCGAGAAGGGAACTTCATGGGCAAAAGGTTCTTCTTTCAATCTGGTGGGATTGCCAAGGAATAATCCACTTTGAATTTGAATTCTTACCACCTAATGCAACAATTAATGCTCAAATATACTGTCAGCAATTAGAGCGTTTGAACCAAGCTTTGAGGAAAAAAAGACCTGCTCTAGTGAATCGAAAATGGGTGATGTTTCATCAGGACAATGCGCGACCACACACAGCAAGAATCACATCACAAAAGATCGAAGAACTTGGTTGGGAGAAAATTCCCCATCCACCTTATTCTCCCGACCTTGCTCCTTCAGACTTCAGACTTCAGTTTTGTAGCTTACAGAATCATTTGAAAGAAACAGCTTTTTTAACACAGGAAGAAGTTAAAACTGACATTTGTGAGTTCTTCGAATCAAAGCCAAAAGAATTTTACAGTAATGGAATTAGTAAGCTTGTTAATTGATGGAAGGAATCATAGATAATCAGGGAAAATACATTGTTGGTTGAATCTGTAATTAAATGTAACATTTGGTCACTTGTTTTCATTATTCAAAATTCGGACAGAACTTATGGGATGACCTGATATATATATGTAGGTATATATATATATATATATATGTAAGTATATATGTATATATATATATATATATATGTAGGTGTATATATATATATGTGTGTGTGTGTGTGTGTGTGTGTGTTATATGGGCACGTGCCGAGCGTTTAGAACATTCGCTTTCTGACCATAAAACTCGGGTTCGAATTTCAGAAAGGTGACATGGGAGTGAAATTGGGTAAACGAAAACCGATGATTTGAGCGTACTGGTCTTGTTCACACTCTCTCCCAGAAACTGTGATTAAGGTATGCTCAGTATAGTTGCAGTAGGCTCTGTGGATGTTGAACAAACGTAAATGTTCCTGAGCGGACGTCTGCATTAGGGATTGGAATACGAGTGTACAGAAATTAGATCAGCCGATTCTGTTGCCTTGGTTTCAACCTTTCGGTATCTTCAGACGATTTCTGTCAATTGATTTCCTAAAACTTTATTTTTTTAAATTAATGGACGCTTTATTCTTTAAAAATAGATAATACACGCACGATGTGAAGTGTGGTTGAAGGGTAGGAGGAGGAGAAAAGCAAGGGTATTGAAAATGTATCGGTCGGGGGTTAAATGAAATGAACATACTTTCTTTTCATCCTGGTTCATACGAACTCAAAAGGAACTTTTTAGTGTGTATGCAACGAGTCATAATTTCCGATATCTCATTCAAAGGTCTTTTTGATCTTGAAATTATAGCTAACTTTTCTTGTTGACAAAGGTTGCAGGTATTACTATGATTGTTATAAGGTTTGGCTTTTTTTAATTTTTCAGTTTGCAATCGGATCGTTATTATTTTTTTTCCTTTAATTTCCACACATGGTCGGCTAGTCTAGAAGAATTCTTAAAACTTCCTAGCTTGAATGATGACTTGTGATTATACTTCCTCTTCGTGAAGCTACCATCAATACATCCTATATATATATTTTCTGGTCATTTGTATCTATATTAATTCTCCTTTGTAAATTACTGCTTCATTTTTGCAAACTCCATCTAATGGATATCTACTTTTATTTCTACAGTTGCATATTTCACTGTTAACGATGTTTTGCTGCACGTTAGTTTTGAAATGTCTGGTGTTTTTGACTTTTTATTGTGGTTTCTAAATTACTACTACAGGTGTAGCTTAATTTAACTGTGTTTTATTACATATTTTATATAACTCGAAATATTTGGAGAAGTGTTTAGTAAGTAATTTGAAAAATATTTTCCCTATTTTACATTTGACCTCTAAGTTCAAAGGTGGGTGTAAAACCAAATAATATTTTTTTCTTTTCCTCGAATTGTTTTTCGTTGTTGTTTTATTTGAGGTTTAAATTCCAGCTTGGTTTTATGCCCCTCTTCTTTTAAAGCCTTTTTATATTCTTTCTTTTTATCTTCGAAAATTATTTTACTAGAGGAATTTCTAGATAACCTGGACTCTTTATTATACTTGAAGGGTGGTTGAATCTAATATTTACGTATTTTAATTTCGTGTGAGGTTTCATGTATTGGGAAACACTGCCAGTTTGTAGACTTAATTCTACATCCAAATATTTGACAAATTTCTAATTCATATCGACTTCTATTTCAAAGTCGAGGCTTTTGAAGAGTTTGAAAAGCATTTTTCTTATATCGTCATTTATTCTTCTGTTGTCTGGCACTATCATCAGTCCGTCGTCCCTATATAGGCCGTGGTTGTTTATAGATACAATTTTGTTGATTTCATATAAAATATGTAGGCCTATTAATTCTGAAACCTCAGCACCATCAAACGGACCTTGTGGTACATCGAAGTCGTCCTTTTTTATTTTTTTATTCCAAGCTTTTCCACTGAAATAAAACTGATTTACGGCAATGTAAAATTATGTACATTTGTTCAGGCGTTATATATACAAAGGCGAAGTACAAAGCTTCAAGCAGACCATTTTTAGATATAGATGGATAAAAGTTTTTATGTCGTATTTTATAAATACATATTTATCTTTATTTTTAATTTTGTGGAATCAAGAAATGCACTCACGTGTGTCCTTCCATTGATTGGCTTGTGTAGCGATCCTTAATGAGCCGCACATTTTTTTTCAGTATTTCTTGGCTTATTTTACCCAATTCAGTTTTGGTTGGGTTATATATATTTACAATATAAGGTACAATAAAAAATCACTTTTGCGATCATCAAACTCTGATGATCGCAAAAGCGTGAAACCCAGAGCCACAAACTCATATCCACACAACTGAATAAATATGTTAGCTCTATCACTGATATTGAGCGCTTTCCACTAATTACTGCGTCGTAAATATATATATATATATATATATATATATATATATATATATATATATATATATATATATATATATAAACTAAAAGCAGAACAGATGTTAATTCGTTACCAACTTTATTTTTCTTTCAGGAACTGCCACAAGCATGATTTGATTGTACGGGCAGTTGGGCAGAAGCTTGGAATTTTAAATAATGGAAGAATACACAGGTATCATTATATTTTCACATGTCAAAACATACTTTGGGGCATAAATTCACTAGGTAATTATTTAAAAATTCCATTCATCTTACTTTCTAAATAACATTACAAACTTATTTTTAACCTCTACTGTGAGATATGATATTTATTTAACAATACTCCAGGATATTTTTTATTCCAAAAGCCTTTAGCTCTCCCATTGTTGGGCTATCGATATAGTTTGCTCTATTGGCAAGAGAATTTCTGAATGATAATATAATGGCCGATGTATTGGATGTAGATAAAAAATGTGATAGCCTTTTCCAAGTTCAAACCTAATAATTTGTGATAATTCGATCTAGGATATAATGAAAATCGAAACATTCGCAACATCGCATAAGTACAGGTGAGTAACTGAAAACATCAAAAATTTAAATTTCTGTCATCTCAGTCAAGTGAAACACGTTATAACGCTTATTGTAGGAGTGTTATATATATATATATATATATATATATATATATATATATATATATATATATGCCATAATGCGCATATATTGTTTCTCCAGCGTTCATTCTCAGCAGAATACATCTGTTTCTTCTACAGATTTGTTACCTGGTATGACTATGAGAATTTTTAAGAGGGCGT
Organism: Acanthosepion esculentum; assembly: GCA_964036315.1. Lineage (NCBI taxonomy): Eukaryota > Metazoa > Mollusca > Cephalopoda > Sepiida > Sepiidae > Acanthosepion > Acanthosepion esculentum. The sequence continues at coordinate 89,049,492 of OZ038499.1, read as the reverse complement.
CAAAAAGACGGCCAGATACGTGTTCATCTAAAATAATAATACAAAGAACTCCTTTATCTTATAATGGTTTCCAGTCAGTAACTCTCAACTTTTCTTTTGACACACATCTGACAGTAAAGGATTTACTTCTTGAGTATTTTTTTTTTAAATTAGAATAAATTTAAATGAAACTAGCATAAAATAAAATGTCTAACTTTCTCGACATCACCGATCTCTATATCACCAATAATAAACAATGTGGTATAAAACCACATTCATAATTTCCGTATAATTAATGTTTTAAAAGTTGTGTAGAAGTGAGAAAGTGGAAACAGCGTTTATTAGTGAAAGGGAACGCTATGCATTGTTGCATTTCCGCCTTTCTTATTTCATTTCAATTTTTATCAGTTTTTTTAAGCACCAAACCCAAAATGAACTAAACCGCAGTTGGATTGAAAAGTCTTGCTAAAGGTGTTCCTACCTAGTAGAAATACCAACTTAAGCCCACCATGTTTACATACCAACCTTATTATCACTTCATGAAGAGAGAATCGTACCATGCCTGTTTAAGTGTGAGTTTGCGTATGTATGAGTTTGTTTTTGTGTGTATATATGAGAGCGTGCGCGCTCTGCGTATAAGGTGGTTTGTCTTGTTGCTTTTTTTGTTATTGTTGCTGCTCTTCAAAATATTGTTGTTGCACCCTCGTGTAAACTCAAAGCTGTTGTGTTGCATTTCTTCTGTGCAGACCAACATTTACTCATTCTTTCATTTACCCTCCCATCCCCGACCATTATTCCGGTAGACAGACAACATGGCTTACTTCAAGACAGGAAAACTGAGTATGGGAATAAAAATCGATGCCAGCCAATATAGAACACCGACCAGCCAGCCAAGCAGACAAACAGGCGAGCAGCCAGACAGACAGACTGTCGACACGCATCACCCAAACAATGGAATGGTATGAAAACTCTGCAAGATGATAATATAGGACAGGGTAGTATGAAAAGAGAGGGTGGTCAAGGGAAGAAGGAAAAAAAAGACGTATCAAGACGGTAATCGTGACTCTAAAGAATTTTTTTTCTTTTTTTCTTTAATTTTTTTTTTTTTTTTGCATTCGAGTAACAGGGCTATAAGCGGCTATATTGTACAAGTGAGTGCGCGTGAGTTTCCATGGATATAAATTCTTTGACAATTGTGACTTTTTTGGTGAGGAAGATAGAGCAGGGGTTCTCACCTTTCCTACGGTATATAAGTGAGTTCTTTTTCTCTTTATGATCCCCTTCACTTTTTATATATATTTTTTTTACTCATCTCACTTTCTCTTCCCCACTCTCTGTAATACAGCATCTTGGATCTCTATCTATATATCTATCATATCACCGAAACAAGTTAATCTGGTCTTTTAATTAATACTATTTTATTTTCCACCCTATCCTCTGTCTAACTAACACACACACACACACACACACACACACACACACACACACACACACACATACACACACACTCGTGCGCGCGAGGCGGTTGCTGATATTATGCATAGATACATACACAGGGTGAATAATATCAACATAAACACACAAGGCAGTGCTGAAAAGTCACCGGCCTGACCCAATTCCCAAATTTTGACCAAAGGATCAAACATCAGATTTCTCTGAAAATCCCTTCTAGGTTGAGTCGAGAACTTTCCAGCACCCCCTCTGGCATGGAGAAAGTAAAAAAGTGAGAAAAAGAAACAACAAACACAAAAAACGCTACTCTCTTTTCTTTTTTTGTCCTATTTCATCTTTTTCACTTACATATTTTATTTCTCATTTATTCTCTTTAATTTCGTTTTATTTTCTTTTTTCTTTCACATTGTTTTTACTTTATTTTTATTTTCTATTCGCCCACGTTCCTTCCTTTTTTCTTTTTTTTTTTTTTTTTTTTGTAAGCATGTGAAAACACGGATATCAATGTACGGTTGATTGATTGTGTTATTATTGCCATGCCCTTGTCCTCATTATCCCAAAATAATACTTATTCTGAATTAATTAAAAATTGTTGTCCAACCTTACAGAACACCTTTTAAAAGTAGGAAAAATAGTTCTCCAACAAAGAACAAGTCGTCGAGGCTAACAATTTAAAAAATATCGTTCAATATTTCATGGGAACAACTATGGACTTTAAATTTTAGTTTCTAACTGAACTCGAAAATGTATTTTTTTTTAAAAGTTTATTTTTTCAGGGTTAATTTTGTTTTTATGTTTAGTTTCAGAAAACCTTAAGGACAATATTGCTGATTTTACTTTTATGATTGAATGTTTATTATTAATTATGCCGTTTTTTATGAGGTTAAGTTAGTGTCACGATTTAAACTTAATCAGCAGGTGGCCAATAATGTTATTGTTAATTAATAATACCTCAGATTTCATATTTTATTAAAATTTATGCTCATATCTAAAATGAGGTATTATATTTCTTCCGTTTCACCTACCGGAGACAATGCAGTGAAGTGAAAAGAAAAAAATAATAATTTCAGAAGGACTTTTTTTTCTTTTCTAATTTATATTTTATTTTTATTTTTATTTGGGGGTGGGGGTATTTTCTTTGTTTACTTTTGTCTTTTGTTTTTTTTGTAATTTATTTTTTTCTTTGTAATTCATTGAGTATTCATATCATAACGACAAACTGGGGTCTTTTAATTGATTGTATTCGTATAGTTTTCCTATCGCTAGATGTTGGCTTTTACTCAACTGGGATCAAGTGACAACAAGTTACCATACGCTCCTCAACTGGGTATTCTTACTGATATTATTATTATTAATAAATTTTAATTTGGATGAGAATCTGATGACAGAATGGTAAATAAGACAATTTGTAAAAAAAAAAAAACTCATTAAAATAATTTTTCAAAATTGTCTCATATACTTTAGTCTTTACTTACCATTGGCATTATTGTTGTTGTTGCTATTCGTGTGTTCATAAGTCGGAAAAAAATTATATTTGAATATGCAATGTTTTTTGTTTTTGTTTTTTTTGTTGTTTTTTTTTAATAAACAGATTTTATTTTCTTATTTCCTTTACAGAGCTGGGTGTGAACATAATTTGTGTTTCTGGGTCACCAAGACAGTGAGTAAACCAGAAAAAGAAGATTTAAAAAACTGTATGTAAAAATAAGCTTAATTTTTAAATAAACTATTTTTTTAATTTTCGTCTTTTTACTTCATTCATTAACTACTGCATATTTTTACCAAAAATATTCATCTCTAACATGTTTTTCTTTTTCTTTTTTTATTCATCATTTTTTTAAAATAATTCTATTTCTCTTGATTGTAAGTATTGAATGTAAAACACAGTTCCGTGTACGTATATGCATAGAGGTCATGACCTAAATGGAAATATACGTCTGGACAAACAAAATTCCTTTGGTTTGGTTTGATAAATAAGTATTTTTTCTCCGTTTGTCTACAGCGCTTAAATAACGATCTTAATAAAAAGCATAAGTAAAAAATAAATAAAATTTAAAATATAACATTTTGCTATTACCATTTTTTTAGCATTGGTCCAAGTCCAAGGCATTTCTCGTTTCTAAGAATAAAATTTGATAGTTTGTCATGAATATTAATTTATTACTCACCTGGTAAAAAGCGTTGTTTCCTTAATCAGCTGATTTGCGTTCTTATTTCCTCCAAAAAACAGCCTCTCATCTTGAACAAGTTTTTTTTTCAACTTTGTAAAACAGTAAAACAAAAACACTAATGTATGCTATGCACCATGACTTGCACTTTCTTGGCGCAAAGAAGTAAAGTCTAAAAAGAAAGAGCTAAAAAAAAGTTTTAAAATATTATGTATCGACTGGGTTGATAAACTAAAAACTTCTTTCTTAAACTGCTATCAAAATACTACGATAATGTATGAAATAATTTTAATTTTTTTTTTTTTCTAACTTTCAGTTCCCTCTCTGTTCTCATAAATGTCAAGATGATTGACTTTTGTTTTGATAATGAATGAGGGTTGTGATAAGTAACTTATGTTCTGCCTTCAGCAGGGTTTGAACTGACTTTTCCGTTTTCCGTCTCAGAGCATGTATGTGTAAAAAAAAACTAAAAAACAGGTTGGAATTCTCAGACACATGTATTTTCCGTATATTTTGCGTGAAATGACTGCAAATGAGAAAATAAAACGGTCATAAACTGAACCACCAACTCCGAATGTAAACATCTCACTTTTCTTTTAGTCTAAAAATGAATGGCTTCAACAAATGGATAGAATGAAACGTTTTAAAAGGCTCCCAAGAGTAATAGCACCTTTTACGAAACATTCGCTCTAACACAGTATTTTAAAAATTTAAAACTAAAAAAGTGATTCAGTGTGTGTCTACCTACATAATATCAGTATTATTATTAATTATAAATTTTATTACTATTGTTTGTAGGAAAAATAAAAGTCGTAGGTAAACAATAAACATCATGGAAGAAAAAATTAATATGGTAAATGGCATGCTTTGTTTGGATAAGAAAATGTCTTTGGAAATGGGGGTGTCTTCAGCTTGCAAATAAGGAAAAATGTCATGCAGAAAAATAAATAATATTTTCATTAAAATAGGTAATATTTTAAATTAATTAATATCTCAATAAAATAAAAATTATAATTTAAAAAGGAATAAGTAATATTTTAATAAAGTATTTTATGAAGATATTACTTATTATATAGTTTATTAAAATATTATTTATTTAAAAATTATAAATTAAATATGTAATTAGTTTTATTACCATATGTTAAATAAATTAAAATATTACCTATTCTGTTAAAAAATATTCTTTAAATGAAAATATGATTCATAAAGTATTCTTTGTTAAGGAAAAGAAATAATGAAAGAAAAGTTATAACCTCAGGCTATGGGTAGAAAAAAATGTCAGAGAAAATAAGTAAGATTTTTCTCACCAGATTTCCTCAGTATGCTCCATAAATAAATTAGCAACACCAAAGCCAAAAGAAACACAATTTATTAATTTGGTCCTAATACTCCTCATTATACAAGAAATGAGTTAAAGATATGGGAAAACATTATAAACTTTATTGATTTATTCAACTAATGTCTTGCTAAACAACTCATTGATTTATTAGAATCATATATTAATATTAAACATGGTGCATCAGATTCTTTTATGATGGTAAAATAATTAAATGACCATAACAAGCTAGGATACATAGTTTCTTTCAATGGTTTATCTAGCAATATTCCATAAGATGATAAAGTGAGCAGTAGAAAAGATTTTTGAACATCATCAAATGAAAATGTCAAAAACAAAAAAGGTATTTGCTATATACATATACATGTGTATGCGTATATGTGTGTTTGCCTAAAACAGATAAATAGATCCCATTGATTGAACATTATGCAGAATAATATTTGTTCACTTAACAACTGTCAGACTATGGATTTGCAAACTCACCCTTGTGTGTAGGTAAGTCTACAAATATATATATATATATATATATATATACACACACACATATATACACATACATATATATGTATTGTCATCCACAAAGAGACTGTTTCTCTGTATCACAGCTCTTCAGTGTGCCTAGATGTCTGATTGCTTCAAGCTGTGATCGAAACCTGACCGATTTGGCATCAGTCAGAAATCCTACCCCTAAGTTATTGCTACACAGCAGAGAGAAAGGGAAATTTTAATGTTTTCTATACGAAATACTCCAGTGGCCCAGAGAACTCAATTCAGTTAAAGAGCAATGCGTTATAGCAGTAGTAGCCACTGTTTTTAAAATTACCCTTTTCTCAATATATATATATATATATATATATATAAAAATATATGTATATGTATATGTTTTGTGTGTGTGTGTGTGTGTGTGTGTGTGTGTATGTATATATGTGTATATATATATATATATATATATATATATATATATATATATATATATATATATATGAATAAAAAGACAAGGGGAAAAACTATTCTTAGCCAACACATTTCATTCTCCGAGGGACTTTATCAAGGCAAATGTAAGGATTTATTTTGTTGCATGTATTTATATATAAGAGCAAAGATGTCATTGGTTTATCAATGCTTTTAAATTTGAGAAGGTTCATGAATATTCATCAAGTGATTGAAAGGTCAGTCAAAACATGTGGAGGACAGAAGTGCCATAATTCAAAGTCTGGTAAGACAAAAGTGAGTAATATTCAAGAAATATTTTTTTTAAAATAAAATATATTTCTTGAATATTACTCACATCAGCTAAGAATAGTTTTCCTCTTGTCTTTTTATTCATTTTGTTCATTCACAGATACACTCTACCTGAAAATAATTTACACACACGCACACACACACACACACACACACACGCACACACACACACACACACATATATATATATATAAAACATAGTGTGTTAGATTCTTTTAGAATGGGAAAAGAATTAAATGATCTTCTTAACATTACTTTTCTTTTGATAGTTCTTTTGAATTAATTTATTTACTAACCTTCCACTGTATGAGGCGATAAATAAAACTCTTACCCAAGAATATCTATTTTAACACATTTGTTTGGACTCCCTAAAGTGCATAAGAAATTAAGGGTAAAATGTCCCCATTGAGGCCTCTTATACAGACTATATTGATTCATTCAACTATTGTCTTGCTAAATACCTTGATGATTATTATTAGAATCATATATTAATATGAAATATAGTGTGTTAGATTCTTTTATGATGGGAAAAGAATTGAATGATGCTAACATGATAGGAACACTTATTTTCTTTTGATAGACTTTATTCACCAATCTTCAAATAGATGAGAGGATAAATTAAGCATTAGAAAAGATTTTTGAACATCATCAAATGAAAATGTCAAAAACACTATTAAAAAAAATATTTAAATATCTCAACTTCAGTCACTTTCTTACTAATGGCTTCCCTCTGTCTTTTCTATAAATATTTGCATGGCATTTGTTCTAATGCATTTTCCTCCTTGGTATCTCAACTGTATGAATTTAAGCATGCTATTATATTGGCAACTAGGTCTCACCATTTTACTGTTGCAATGGCTAGATGGAACTGTATGTTCTATTTTAATAATTTATTTTCTCGCATATCTTGCTTGTGGACATCCTTCCATTTTCTTGCTTCCTTGCCACCTACAATCTTCAGTAATGCAACACCAGTTGCCATCTTCTGTCTTCCTGAAACCTGTTCTTTTATTGTCCTTTCTTCTCACTTCTCCTCACTTAATTTTTCTCTATCTCTTTCAGTAATCCCTTGCGTCTTAGTAACTTTATTGCCTTGCTTGAGGTAAAATTATTAAAAACATATTCTTAGAATCTGAAAATATAATTCTTGAGAATATAAAGAATACCGTGTTTTTCTTGGTTTAAGTAAAAGTAAAATTTTAACCAGGGCCTGTGCATACTACCACCGTCCCACCAGGGTTGGACGAGGCACCACACCTGATTGGGTGCACAAGCAGTGCTTTGTAACTCTTGAGAGCTTACTAAAATTTGCCTGTTTCTACCTTTCTTATATATGCTACAAATTAAACAAAGCACAACTGACTAATAAGGGATGAAAAATCTTTGCAGTTTATGATGTCATTCTGGTGGTGGGGGTGGGTCCAAATCCATATATTTTTTATCTATAATGTGTTAAAATTCTTCAACTTTTTTTAATAAGAAAAATCTCAAGTTGATGTTAATAATTGCTGCAAAACAGTGTTGATTTATTTAAGATGGAATGATCTATTATGGCATGTCTCTAATTTGTATTTAGATACATTGTATTTATTTTCAATTTTTCTAGTTGAATTGTTCACCTATATTGCATATGATCCATTATTGTACATAATTAGGTTACAATAAAATTTGTATTTTATATGAATACTACCTTATGAAAATTGAGATGTAGTAGAGTGGGGGGGGGGGCATATCAGATTCGATAGCGGCACGATCCTTGCACAGGCCCTGATTTTAACCATGCACTAAGAGATGGGAACATTTACAAACATTCACTCACTGAAGTAACAAGATCAAGTAATGTTTTTTTTTTCTTCTTTTTGTTTCCTTTTTAATGCCATGTCTTTTCAGAATGTCTGCAATAATGCCTCTCGATATACTCTTTTCTTTATTATTTATAAACTGCTATAACTTCCTGGGAAAGATTGGGCAGCAGTTTCCTTTGGCTTTCCCCACAGTTTTAAATTCAGAATAGTTCTTCTCCTAAACTGGCTACCACTGAAGGTAGAGAGATCAGTCTACCCTGCTATTTTCCTATAGCTGAAGGCAGTATAAATGGATTTATGCCTTTCCAACAGGCAACAGAGTGAAAGTGAATGCAGACAAGTAGGCTAGAACTGAACCCACTTTCCGTGCCACTAACTGTTAAGCTACCTGCACAACTTAGTAGTAGTAGTAGTAAATGCAAAACAATAAAACAATAGAAATTCTACATAAATAATAAATAGTAAAGGGATGGGTGTTTAATCTGTTTATTTCTTTAATTCTCTGATGACTGAAATGATTGTAAACTGAAAAACATACATATTTGAACCTATTTAAGAATTCGTTATCTTTTCTATCTTTTGATAAAAAACTGACAAAAATGTTATTAAATTATTTCAATTGACTTTCAATGCTAATATTCTTGTTTGATATGACATTCTCTTAGTGGTAATCTGCATTCAATTCAATTTATACAGGTATATTGGCCTGCAAACAGATATTGAATGACAGAAGACAACAACAAACAAAATGAAGACTTGAGTAAAAAAATATATTGCCAAGTTAATTTTTGTTAAAGAAAATACACAAACAAAAATAATGTTACAGTGCACTAAGCAAAAAAAATAACTCTGCAAGCTCATGTAGAAGGTGAGTGTTGTTCTGAGAAGAACAATTTTGGTAGTCACTGGAGAGCATTGTCCTAAAAAGGACAGTTTATTTGCATATTTGTTTCTGGTTGGCGCTAGAGGCTTGCTGAAGCAGCAGAAGCTGGTGGCTGACTGGAGTTGGCTGGAGATGTGGGCTGGCTGTCGACTGCTGGAACAGGTACTACACTATGATCCTCATAATTGTGACCGCAGAGTGCTTGTTGTATTTATGCAAATCTCCCCACTGAGATGGGATGTAACAGAAGGTTGGGTTTATTGTGGGGATCTTGAGAGCATACACTCAAGCCAGTTGCACTGGCCTCAGTAGCAACTACCAATCCCTACTTGCTATTTCAATGTGAGGATGCAGCCTCAGACAGCTGTTCCCCAGGATCGAGGGCCTTGGTAACGACCACCAATCCCTCTTACTAGTGCAATGAGAGTATGCAGACTTGGGCAGCTGTTCCCCAGGGCTCGGCACTACAAAATATTATTTTCCCTGACTGCATCTCTGTTCATGGACAAAGCTACAACTAGGGGAAAATAATACTTTTTGGGCACTTTCCAACTGATAGATGATAAGTATCCCCCAGCAGGGGCGTGGAACACTTGATTTTTTTGTTGCTTTTGAGGCCTCTTTATATCCCAAATCAGTCTTACAACAATGCTGGTCAAGCTTTTTTCCAGTTGTTTTCCAAAATTGTGGGAGTGCTGACAGGATACGACATTCTAATACAAACTTTGCTCACCAAACAATTATAAAACTGGAAGGAAGAAAATAATTGCAAACATATCCATATAAGTAATCAATATTTGGGTTAAATAAATTTTGGCATAAGGCCAATATGATAAATCAGAAGATTGAGGGAAATATTTACAACCAATATTTTAAGTAAGTCAATGTTATGTGACAGATCAATCATCAATATAACTCTGTAGGAGATCAATACTTATTTAATATAAAGCTATATTTGATTATTTGTATGGGCACATGGTTGAGTGATTAGAATGTTCACTTTCTGACCATGAGACCCCAGTTCAAATTTCACCAGGAAGGTAATTTCTTGATGTTATTGGTCTGGAGAAGGCGATCCCAGCATGTGGCACATTTGGAAAGTGCCTGAAAACCAAATCATGGGTTGAACCAAGTTTTGTGAGTGAAATTGGGTAGACTGAACCCTTGAGGAGCCATTGGTGGTTGTGCTAGCATGAAGTCACAGGTCATCATGACCGAGGGTTTGAGTGTGCTGGCCTTTTTCAGACTGTTGAGCATGCTAGATAACATACTCTCTCCCAGAATCTGTAACTAAAGTCTACTCAGCATAGATGCAGTATAAACCAGAGGTGGGCTCTATCGGTGTTGAACAAACAAAAATGTGCTTGAGCAGGTGTCTGAAATGGGGATTATTAGCTAGCCACCCCAGTAGACAGGCATCCTCAAATATGAGTGGCCATCCACTATATTTGATTATTTACACTATTTACATTGTTCAGACTGTTGCCCACATCTTCGTTGCCATATTGACGATGTTTCAGTCATTGTATGCTCTGGCCTGGTGTTGAACTCACAACTCTTTGGGTCAAATTACTGGATTACTTCAACCAATGCTTTTATCCACTGGGCCATGTGTCCTTGAGGAACTAGAACACACTATCCCAGTAGACTAGATAAATGGTTTGGTTCGAAATTTCAATCACCTGAAGAAGGCTGGAGAACACAACAGCTGAAAAGTTGTGATGAGGACAACAGTCCAAACAATGTAAATAGTACAAATAATTACAATACTTCATCTCAGAAATATAGACAGCTATATTTGATCTTTTGATATATTAATATTGTTAATCAAATAGTTACAATACAACCCTTAAGTATGCTTTTGAGAATTACTAAGATCTATTATTTAGCCTTTTTAATTGTTTCAAGATGAAATTGTTAATAATCTTTAAATTCTAGGTATAAGTCATTACATTTACACAGTGATAAAAATAAGTAATAAATGAAAAAACAACTAGAAGTAAGTAATTTTGCATATAGATAATCCTACTGCTGGTGTATTTATGGCTCTGAAAGGCTTCCATAAATTCCTATATCTGCTTAGAATGGCTGAGTGTCACAGAACAATTCCATGCTATTTCACCAACCTACACTAATTTGGAGGAAGGAGTAACAGAAAAATGCTGCCAATTCTTGTGTTTTGGGAATTGGTTGTTTGAAGAATTGATTGGTGCATTATAAAGTAGGACATGAGCTGACCTGAACAACGGTAGGTCATGCCCCTCCCACCCCAATACCAAATACAGCCAGTATGTATGCATGTGTGTGTGTGTATATATATATATATATATAATGTTGTCAAGGTAACACTGTCACCTAGTTATAAATAAAAGTGCTCTTACTGGGTTGAGATGTGTTCATTAGATGTTTTTGGTGAAATCAGAAATAATGTGATCTTCATTAAGTCAGGGAAAAAGAATTACTGAAATAAAGTTTAAAATACATATGGAATTTCCCTAATCTTTTCAAAAAATAACTCATGAAATTTGAACATCTTCATCTGGAAAAGAAATAAAAATAAACGAGTGATTATTAATAACTCTTTATCCCACGTAAATAATGTATTACATAATCTTTAATAAAATAATGTTATTTTCTGTAAAGGTGAAATGATTTTGATAATTTTATGAGATTTTTACTCTGCTGCTTTTAGCAACTGATAGGCCAGTTCTAACATTACCTTTATTATTGCTCAATATTTATTATTATTATTATTATTATTATTATATCTCAAACATGTTAAACCTGAACAGGATCACAAAAATGCACCACTGTATTGTGAATATATTGTTTTGGAGTTCATGCCAACCAAAGATTTATACCATTAAATCTATTTAAAGTACACACATACACACATGCGTGTGTGTGTGCACACATTCTCTTTCACTATCTCTTCAGGTCTATCACGAACTGTTTATATCCATTTCACTTACCTATCTCATTCTGTACCTTCTTATTTATTTATTTTGCTTGTTTTCATCTATCTATCTATCTATTTCAATCCATTCCTTATTATCTATTGTTCATTTCTCCTTATCTATTTATCAATTTATCTCAATCTGTTTATATCTATATATCTATCTATCTATCTATCTCATTTTGCTTCTCTCTCTCTCTCTATCTCAACCTGTTCTTTATTATCTATCTAGCACATTCCTCTTTCTTATCTATCTCATTTCTACTTCTTATCTATCTATCTATCTATCTATCTCTACTTCTTATCTATCTATCTATCTCATTTTTCCTTCTTATCTCAACAGTTCTTTATTATCTATCTAGCTCATATCTTGTTACCTATCTCATTCTACTGCTGCCTATCTATCCCATTCTACTGCTATCTCTTTCTCCCATTCTACTGCTATCTATCTATCTATCTATTTATCTCATACTACTACTACTATCAATCTATCTGTCTATCTCTCTATCTAGACAAAAAATCAGTTAGCTGGTAGATGTATGCTTTCATCCATCCATCCATATATGTATGCATACATACATATATGCATACATACACATAGGCATATGCACATACATATATGCATATATACCTATTTACATGCATACATGCCTAACAACATGCGTACTAGAGGATGCTGAAAACTTCTTGACCTGACCAAAAATCCCCTCCTTAAAATATAAAGAAGCATATAAAAAGGGTGCAAACGTTTTGCTCTCTCCCTTTACCTACATGCTGTCTTAGAGATAGAACATGTCTCATTCCACTGTAGGAGACTTATCAGTCCCCAGCAAATCTAATGTTGCATTGAACACAACACAGAATAGTACACAACACACAAATGACCTAAGCTAAATTGATTACACATAGGTATATCTAATTTTTGTGATGTTAATGAACACTTGTTGCCACTTTTGTAATGCTCATTGTAGTAGAGACTTTGTAATCGCAGATACAACTATAATAACGCTGTTGAATAATAATACTGGTGTCAGACGACTTTGAATAACACTCGCACTAATAGTACTTGCTCAATAATACTCGTTTGAATAGTAACCCCCGAATAGTAATCCGTATAGTGATCAGTATAGTGAATAGTATAAAGAATAGTGATTTGTATAGTAATAGAGTAGAAAGAGTGATCAAATAGATGCCACGCTAATTCCCATATATATGTTTCCTTTATCATCACGTGGTCTACTTATTAGAAGTGAGATCACCTGTGTTTGCTCTCTGGCGATCTACATTCAAACTACAGTGTTGGCAACAACACTTTATTCCTATATAACACTAATGAAGTATTCTCAGATTTAAAACTTTCAAAATCTTTCATAGGAAATGCACACACACACATATATATAGGGTGTATCAAAAATACTTTTACAAACTTTGGGGGCATGTTCCACACACAAACTAGAAAAATTGAAAATAAATATAATGTATATATATACAGATTACAGAAATGTCATAATCTTAAATATATCAACAATGTTTTATGGCTATGTTTTAACATAAACTCGAGATTTTTCTTGTTAAAAAGTTGAAGAATTTTAACATTATGGATAAAAATAGTGAATTTTATATAGTGTTTTTTTGCATGAGCAAAACAAATTCATGGATTTGGACAAGAGAAAAAGACTGTAGAATAGCATCAAAATCTTCAAGCATTTTTCATCCTTTAATAGTCAGTTGTACTTAATTTAATTTGCAATATAGATAAATGTAGCAAATGTTGGTAAGATAGTAATGTTCACAAAGCACTGCTCAGGGCCCCCAATCAGGCAATAAAATATGTTAATGTTAATTGTTCATAATTGTTTTGTGTATTCATACTTATATCAATAAATATCCCTTCAACAAATTGTAGAATATGAAAAGAGAAAAGAATATCTCAAGTCTATGATGACATATTTCATTCAGCATAAAAAATTAGATATGCTGATTCTTTGTTAATCAAACGGCATTACTCAGCAAGAGAACTAGCATGACGTGTTGACACATGTAATTTCTGTTATTTGTTTTCTTACATGCAGATATTTGGCATCTCATGAAGAGAATCAAACTATTGGGTCAGCAAAAAAAAAAAAATGAAGACTTTACAGGTGTTCCAGAACTGCTGAAGGGGAATTCACTGTATCTATCAGCAAATGTTTAGGAATTTATTGGCTAATGAACTTTATTGTTATTCTGAAAGAAATAAAAAATTAAAATACTATTCAATAAATATAGATTCCTCTTCAAACATTTCATACATTGATCAATTGACATTTACTGTTCAATACAATCAAGGCTGTGACCCTGCAAGTTGTTTCAACAAGTCCTTCATCTTTTCTTTTTTGCATGGGTCAAAGAATCACTGTTATAGATTTCCTGTATAAGAACTAAATTCTGCTATTAAACTGCTGTTGTCAGTCATATGACAAAGCCTCAAATATGCCTCGATGCTCTACTGGATTGCAAGCATGAATCAGTCAATTACATGAGTTCACCAATTATTTCTTTTCAGATTTGTTTCTTTATAAAATGATAAATAATAAATATTTCATTATAGTTGGTTCAAATATTTTTATAATCTTGTAAATATAAAATTATTCTTATAAATAAGCAATCTAATAAATAAAGTTTTTAATATTTTTGTTTTAAATTCTCAAGAATAAGGAGAATGTATAAATCCATTTTCATATATTTGGGTTTTATTAAAATTCTAATCTTCACTTTTTAAAACAATAACCGAGGAAGTCAAAAGTGTATACAGTAATAACAGTGTGAAAGGAATAACCATCCTTTTGACACACCATTGTTTTGTAGGCATAAAGGTTAAACATTGCCAATTATTTCATACTTCAACATCTTCATCTGCACAGTACACCAATTAATTATCCTTTAAATGCTGAAATATTTGTGCCTTTCAAGGCTTATGATATATTGTTCAAATGTTTGTGCTAATTAATCATCACTTTACAGCATGTTTAAACATTGATTTTGTTGAAAGTACTAATAAATCTATAGAAAAAACTGGCTGGTGAGATTCAATGCCTCAAAAACCAAACTAGTTACATTCCATCATTGCTGATCAGACCCTGAACTACCACCAGTCAAGATGAACGGCTGTTCCATCAGGGAGGTCTTGTGCCTTGAGCGACTATTGGGCCTCGAATTTAACCCAGATCTTAAGTGGAACTTTTACATATGACCCATCACTAAAGATGCAGGAAATGGATGGTGTGTTCTCTGTACTGCTCCAGTACCTGACTCCTTGTGCCATCCTCTATCTTTACAAGAGCCAGATCAGGCTAAAATGGAATACTGCTGTCATATTTGGCAGGAATTGCCAAGTCCTCACTTTTCAGACTTGACAGAGTCCAAAAGCATCTCCATGTTATTGTGGGCAACAAATTATTTTCCACCCTGCAACCCCTCTCTTTCACAGACAAGATGTAGCAAACCTCTCACTACTCTATTGCTACTTCCATGGAAAGTGCTCTGATGAACTACAGTCTTTAGTTCCACTAGTTCTAACCTTCATGGTAAGGACCCACCATACTACACACATTATAGTGAACCACCCCCATTCTCTCTGTATTCCATTGGTAAGAAGTAAGTTCCATTCAAGAAACTCCTTCCTGTGAACCACTGTTCTATGGAACCAACTCCCAAGAGAATGTTTTCCTGATCACCACAATCTTAACCAGTTCAAGTCTAGAGTTAACCATTATCTTCCTCATCTATAAATTATGCTTCTTACTCTGTAACCTTCTACCTTGAGTGGCTCCTGGGCATTGTACGAACTTCACTGTAAGAAAAAAGATAGGTTTAATCTTATTAATCATTTAAATTTTTATTCCCATGAGTATGTAGAAGTCCCATTGCATTGCGTTGCCCAGGGTCTACAATGTTTTAAAACTGCTGTTGTGAGTGTGAAAAGAGAGAAAAACAATAGAACAAACATGAAAATATGTACCCACAATAAGATGCAGTGTCAAAAGGAGGTTTTTTTCCCTATTACACCATTTTTTTAACTACATCCACTCTTTGGTAATGTTTATTGTTTTAAAAAGTCATGATTAGAATTGGAATAAAACTTTAAAATATAAGGGGAATTTATACATGAAAGTGAATTTATACATTTTTTCTATTCTTGAGAACTTAAAACAAAAATATTAAACACTATTTATTAGATTGCTTATTTACAAGAATAATTTTATATTTATAACATTCTAAATACTAATACAATTAGAACTAATGCAATGCAATATTTTTCATTTACCAATGTATAAATAAATAAATATGAAAACAATTTTTATTCATAAATTTATAAACATTTCCTAAATTATTAAATCCTTATTATTTACCATTTTCTAAATTTCAAATCAATTGGCAATTAGCTGATGTTTTGGCAACCATTCCAATACATAATATAATAAATAAATAGTATAAATGAACACCCTAATAAATACATAGTGTTTATTATTTTTGTTTTAAATTCTCAATAACAATAAAAAAGTATAAATTCACTTTCATATGTTTAGGTTATATTACAATTCTAATCATTGCTTTTTAAAATAATAAACATTTCTGAAGAGTGAAGGTAGTTAAAAAAGTGGTGTCATGGGAAAAAAAATAACCTTTTGACATTATATCCTATTGTGGCACATTTGTCCATGTTTACATGATATAAAATATTAAGAACATTGGATAAAAACATGCAAACAATCAAACTGCTACATCACAAAGAGAAATATGTAATTTAGCAAAGAAATCATGAAAACTGATTCCTCAACAATAATTTCTGATAGCTAGGCTTGAGGTTGAATCTTTGATGGAAATAGTCAACAAACACAACTTATAAACAACAATGAGGAGGTGGAGTAATGTTTTTGGCTAGTATTGTAGGCAGAAAAAGTATCAAAAAGTTGATCATGGCCAAGATAAATGTAGATAATTACTGTAAATTCTTGGAAAAGACATTTTTATAGGCACATATGTCTGATCAAAAAGTATCAGGACTGTTGCAATGGTAATGAATCTAAATATGCAGAATCCCTTGATAGACCTTTATTCTGCATGCATACTAAGTTATAACCTTCTCACTCATTTCCATTGTTTATAGCAGTGCTTAGAAGAGTGCATAGAGTGTGGTCATCTCACCATACCACAGAGGTTACATCAGTATCCATAGCTTGTGCAGCAGTTTTTGACCAAGCACAACATTCCCCAGGTCCAACAACAACCATATTCCTCAGATCTTACCCCTTGCAACATTTTCCTCTTTTCAGAAAAAATCTCACTTGAAAGGAGCAAAATTTCAAGACGTTCCTTCATCTTCTGCAAAGTTGAGAATTGCTCCAAAACATCAAATAAATACAATGGTCTCCAGCATCTCAGGATGTTAATCCAATAGAATATTTGTTGTCTGTCATTAAGAGATATATACTGAGAATGGGAAAACAAGATTCAAACTAAATAGACCTTTGGAAAGTAATAAAAATGCTGCAAGTATTGTTTAACTCAAAACAAGAGAAAAGTTTAGGAAAATAGTGTATGAAAGACTGATCCAGATTATATCATATCAAAGTGACCAAAATAAAATAATTTATTCGGATATATAGGATATTGTGTGAATCAAATTTGTTTCTATGGACAATATGTTTTGAACTTATTCATAATTTATGATGTGCTTTGTTTGCATAATAAAACCTGACACCTCTACAAACAAGTTATTACCAATATTTGTAATAAAGTTATTATTATAAGCTGAAACTCACACAATATATTGCTCAAATAAATATACAGGGTGCGATGGGTAAATTGTCGCCATTTTATATTTTTTAATTTTGTGCATGAGTATTGTTTGTTTTTGATTTTGTTGACTGCACAATATAGTAGGATCAGTTGGGCACCATCTGTGAGAAAAAGTCACCATGACACAATTCACTCTGCCAGAAATTTGGAAACAGCATGCTGTACTGCTTGGCATTTGTCCTGGAAACTCCAATGCGAACATTTCAGAGTGTTTGGATGCAGAGGACAGTGCAGGGGATTCAGAAAGAATTGGATGATATATCCAATCAATATCATGGTGTTTGGAGAGATCACTAGTGATTATGACATTATGCCTCTATTCATCTTCCAACAGGGCCTCAGACTCAACATGGAGGTGTACATCAAGTGCCATGAGGAGGTAGTGCTTCCCTTGGTCAAGAGGGTGGCTGCTGGAAAACCCTATGTCTGGTAGCAGGACTCTGCACCATGCCACATAACCAGGGGAAGCCAATCATGTCTGTCAGACAATTTCTGTGACCATATCACCCCTTAACTCCTAACCTAACCTAACTCCCCAGACTGCAACCCCTTTGATTATTTTGTGTGGGGTGCAATTGAGCAAGAGTCCAACAAAACTTGTAACACCAAATATAAACTGAAGGCAAGGATTATGGCAGAACTCACCAACTTAAACAAGGAGACTGCCTAGAAGAGTTGCAAGAGATTCCGAAGTTGCCTGGAGGAGGCCATGGTTAAAACCAGTGGTGATTTTATTGAATAAATTTATTCTTTAGCATTTCAAGATATCTATGTGTAATTTGGTAAATATATCTGCAAAGATGAAATGTCAGTGTTATTTTCATTTTGCATAATTTAGAGGACAATTTATCCATTGCACCCCATAGGTATATATTCAAAAATTTAAAACTACCTTTTGGTTATTACGAGTTTTATTCTGAAAACATTGACTTGCATAATAAAATATGACATTAAGCATCAATGTACTAAAGCCTTATCTTTTGTGTCTTACATGCACTGTATTTATTTGCAGGATTCATGTTTTATAAGCGTATTTTTGTATCTTCTTTGATGACTACTTATTAAACCTTGTTTAAACTTACAAGCAATACAATTTCAGCCACCCATCCATAATTCCAGTATATTAAATGTGGTATAATAGTTGAATAGTGGATGTGTGGGTGGTGTAATGGATAGCAGCTTGGAATGAGAAATTGGAGAGCCAAGTTCAAATTTCAGTTAGATTTGTTACATACACATGCGCAAATACCCATGGGCAAATGGCAGGATAGACCAGCTCCTACCAATCCAAGAGAAGGAAAACTTTGAATTCAAACCAGCCTGGAGAGGATTTGGTTCTGTCAGACTATTTTCCTCAACACACAGCAGTACATGTGGTGTCCCTATGACCCTAATGGGTTACAGGACTCAGGATCCTGATCATGAATATTTGAATAGATTTTTTTAACAAGTTCATATTATCGGTCATCAAATCTGATAATTATAGTCAATAATTATATTTCTTAATTTTTTATTCAGGAAATTATTTTTTTATTTATTCATATTAGGATATCCCCACATATCCTCATCATCATTGTGTTGAGCATGTTTGGTTTTGCTTGACTTCTTAACATCATTGATTGGCAGGTGGTAGTTCATCCATATTGCATTCAGTGTCTTGAATCATTTGGTCAACAATGTATATGTCTTCAAAGAGTGTTCAATGCTGTTATGTCCATGAGAAGGCTTCCAGTGAAGTGTACCACTAATAAGCTTGCCAATGTTTCTCCAGCAATGTCCAACAAATCTGAGTCTCACATCTGATATGGGAGCCAGTTATCTTAGCCTTTCTTTTGCCGGCTGGTCCTACCATATGTTGAGAACGGCAAAGCCTATTTACCCTTAAATAAAATTGGCTCAAAAAGCAGAACCCATTTAATTTTTGTAGTACCTGTGCAGCTTGATCATTTGGGACTTGGGTCTCTTATCCCAGTGTAAAATTATTTATTCAGGAAATATACAATTTTTTTTATTTATTCATGTCAGGATAGCCACAGATGATGTTGATGATGATGATGTTGTGTTGTTGTTGTTGTTGTTGTTGTTGTTGTTGATGATGATGATGATGATGATGATGATGATGATGATGATGATGATGATGATGATGATGATGATGATGCTTGGATTCGCTTGGCTTCATGATGTCATCCTTCCTAGTCATCCATAGCAGTTGTTAAAGTGCAGTGATGCAGAATGAGTGACACATTATTGATGAAGTCACAAAACCATAACAAATATTTTTATGGCAAATTAAATTATGTTTACCAATAATGTAGCCATACAGGTGATTTAATTTAGGAGCTAGGGCATCCAAGAAAATTTAGCATTTCTAGCATCATGAGTGATTCACTGTTGGTTGTA
Source organism: Acanthosepion esculentum (assembly GCA_964036315.1). Lineage (NCBI taxonomy): Eukaryota > Metazoa > Mollusca > Cephalopoda > Sepiida > Sepiidae > Acanthosepion > Acanthosepion esculentum. The sequence continues at coordinate 89,029,430 of OZ038499.1, read as the reverse complement.
AATTGAGATCAAGATTGGCTCCGTCATTGGAACAACACTTTCACCATGCTGCATCCCATGGTTTCTAGTGAGTCTGATTTAGTCTGATCCTTGCCCTCTGACCTACTTGGTTTGGTTGGACCTGCCAGGAGTGATATTCTCATTCAAATCATTCTTTAGGTCCCTGAGATACATAAGTCTTTCCACTACATCAAGGTGAAAATGGTTCCACACACATAAAATGAGATAAATGCTATAAATTTGATGACTCATAGTATTAATTAAAGTGTATTTAACCAAACACAAATGTTAAAACAGTGAGAGTATTATGTCTTATTTAGCTATAAAGTTTTATTTTTTGTTTGTTGTTTGCTGAATTCGTCTGTTAATGTTAATATTTTCTGCTGAATTGAAGTGGAAATATCATATTGAATCAATTGTGAGGTCTGCTGCTAAGAAAGTTGGTTCACTATGTCATACCAGACAAATGTTTTCTCCCCAGAGTCTATCTTACACACTTATAAGTCTACCATTTATTCATGTATTGAATATTACTGCTACATATGGTTTGATGCTTCTGCTATGTATTTAGAGATTCTTGAAAAAATCGAAAGAAAAATCTGCAATGTTATCAGTACTAACCTGGCATCTCAGCTTCAGTCACTTTCCCACCATCATAATGTAGCTTTGCTGTGCCGTTTCTATAAATATTTTTGTGCTAATTGTTTTGATGCACTTTCCTCTTTGTTACCTTGACTTTACAAATTTAAGCACAGTACTAGGTTGGTAGCTAGGTCTCATCATTTTACAGTTGGAATTGCTAGATGTAACCATAAGTTCTATGCTAACAGTTTCTTCTCTCACACTGCACTTCTCTCTTGCAGAATTCTCTTCCAGTCTCTTGCTTTCCAGAAAACTTTGATCTTCAAAAATTTAAATGCAGTGTCAATCATTATCTTCTGCCTTCCTAATCCCTGTTCTTTTATTGTCCTCTCTCCTTAATAATGTTTTCTTTTTCTCAGATTCTTTCACAGTTAGTAAGCTCTTGCTTCTTAGTGGCTTTGTTGCCTTGCTTGGGGTGAAATAAATTCTATATTAACAATTGCAGTTTCTTCTCTCTTGTGCAACTCTCTTCTGTTCTCTTGCATTTCAGTCAACATTAATCTTCAAAAATTTAAGTGCAATGTTAATCATTATCTTGTCCTCTTAATTCCTGTTCATTTATTGTTCTCTCTCCTTAATAACATTTTTCTTTTTCCCATATTCTTCATACACAGTAACCTCCTTAATGGCTTTATTGCCTTGCTTGAGATGAAATGATAAAATAAATGTCCCAGCTAGATTTGCATCTTTCAAAATAGAAAACAGTTAATCTCTGGTTTGTAGAAGATAATTATGCTCTAATTGTGATTTTCCATTGATAAAATAAGAAAGTAAATGTTTAATAAGTGTTAGAAAGACAATTGCCAACCACTACAATTTTAACCCTATCCTCTGAATCTTTGATCATTACAATATCAGTTTTTATTGTTAAAATAATAATATATCAAATTGTTATTATTTGAACAACTTAAATAAAATTACTAAAGCAAGATTGTGGTGTCTGTCTATATTTCTGAGATGAGGTATTATGTACAGTATTTACATTAGTCGGACTATTGTCCTCATCTTTGTCGCCATTTTTGTCAAGGACACATGGCACAGTGGTTAAAGGCATTGGTTAGATCCAGTGACAGACCCAAAAGAGTGTGAGTTCAATACCCGGTTCAGGCAGTGGAGAACTTTCAGAGGGAAAATTAGCAGGAGATAACTGATAACTGACATCCATCAAACACTGCTCGTGGAACTAGAACAGTCTACCCCAGTGATCGAAATAAAGGGTTCGGTTCGAAATTCCAACCACCTGAAGAAGGCCGGAGCGTACAACGGCCGAAACGTTGTGACAAAAATGGCGACAAAGATGAGGAAAATAGTCCGACTAATGTAAATACTGTACAAGATTGTGGTACTTTACTGGAAAATGAGAAGCAAATCATATCAGCAAATACAAAAATATCATGATCACAAATCCCGTAAACCCTCAATTTTAGTAGCAGTGGTATTTCCTGAGCAAGATAACCTGATGGAGCCCAACTCTCTCCAGGCTGGTTTAAATTCAGAGTTTTCCAAGGCTATATGGGCCCCAATCTGTCCTGCTAATTACCCATACCTGGAAAGAGATGGATTCATAATTTTCTCAAGAGTATTATCACATAAGTGAATATAATGAGCCCAACTGGAATTTGAACTCAGCTCTTCTGTTTCCTCAATCTGAGCCACCATTACTTCACCATGCCTCCTTAACAAAAATTTAATTAGTTCAAAGTAATCTTATTATTTCAATGTTTACAAATGCACAAATTTTGTAAATATCTAAATTAGGGTTTTATTTTATTGATTTATATTTATGTATATTTAAATTGAATAAATGGGAAATTAATTTGCCAATTATATTCCTTGTATTGTAGTATGCATATTTAAAGTGATTTCTTTGGGGAATAACTAGTGTAGCAGAATACCTGTACAAGGTGATTAAGAAAATATTAACACTTCTATGGTAGGATATTTATTAGAAAATCAGAATTGATATTGAGCTTTTAAACAGTCTCTACCTGTTCATCATTTCTGCCAAAACATTCTTGGAATCTTCCACAGGTGATTCAAAAAATGTTAATACGTCTATGGAATTTTGTTCTTTTAATGCCATGTTGCTTCAGAAAATAAGTGTTGGTTTCAATCCTTGTAGGAATGACTGCAAAACACTTGCCCCTCTCCAATTTATAATCAGAAGCATACAAATGCATGCTAGGATTTTTTTCCTAGCCAATAAAATAGGCCAGTTCTCAGTTTCATCTGACTCAGTCCCAGTCTGTCTTATCTTGAAATCAGAATGCTACATTCACTTGTCAGAAATTGCTTTTGTGTCAATCAGAAATCTTGTGAAATGTTTGTGAACTTTTTATCATATTACTTTGCCCTGTGCTTGTTAAGAGAAAAAACTGTTATATTCATCCATGACAATGTAAAGCCACATACAGTAAGAATAATGCAAGAAAAAATGTTTTGGAACTCAGTCTGTTCTACCCCATCCACCATATTCACATGACCTTGCACCAACGGATTATGACCTATTTCAATCATTTTTAAAAATTTCATGGGGAAAAGCCTTTTCACATCAAAACCTGTGGAATTTTACTCAAAAGGTATTGAAGAACTATCTGATTAGCAGCAGCAAGTCATTGCAAATAAAGGTGAATATATAACTAAATAAAATGTAATTGTACTTTACTTTTTAATGAATAATATTGATAAACAAAATTCAAAATTATTTATGACTCAGCCTAATAATATTAACAATTTTAATTAGAATAATATATAAAATATTAATCCATGATTTCATAGGAAGGTTTATTGATTATTTTCAAAGCATAAAGACTGGCATTATTCGTAGGAATAGAATCGATAAAGCAATAAAAGTTGACCTAATGCTAGGTGAGACTTTCCTAAATTGGTCACAGCAATGCAGTCAAATAGCAAGGATGCATGAAGCTCTTGAAACGAATCTAATTAAGTTGACATAGAAATGTCTTATTATTACTACGAACATAGAAATAAATATTTACAAATTTGGCAAGGCAATAACTAATTTTTGTGAGATATCTAGGGGAATCTATTGTCCATTTCTTAAAATACACCAGCCACCAATATAAACCATAGCTCAATGATTAAACTGACCTCCAGCACTAGCAGTCAGTCTTTGTTTCAAAACGTATGCTGAATTCCATTGGGACATTTGAATATATTGGAAAAATGTTTTACTCAAGGGATATGAGTATTTCCAAATCTACTGAAGGTCAGAGTGTAAGAATTCACCTTTCATTGAACTATAAATAGATGCTTAAGCTTAAACATTGATTTATAGGTCAATAAAAAGTGAACATTCATATATATATATATATATATATATATATATATATATATATATACAAATGTAAAGTTTTTCGTTTATATATGTATATATACATGTGTGCATATATATGTATGCATGTATATATATATATATATGTATATATAAGATAAAACAAAATTTTTCACTTTTATATATATATATATATTTATACATATATATATATATATATATATATATATATATATATATATATAAAAGTGAACATAGAAGTCAACACTTCTGACGATTGCATCTATCAGGAAACAGACTGTCGCCTCTAAGTGTTGACTTCTATGTTCACTTTTATATTTATATATTTGCCTGACGATTGCATCTAGCATGAAACAGACTGTCGCCTCTAAGTGTTGACTTCTATGTTCACTTTTATATTTACACACACTCTATCTCTGATATTGAGCACTTTATCCCATAAATATAGCACACTTTAAGACTATATTTCTTCATATATATATATATATATATATATATATATATATATATACATGTGTGAGTGTCAGTGTGTATATATATATAAATATAGGATAAAACAAATATAAATTTTTTCACATATATATATATATATATATATATATATATATATATGTATGTATATATATATATGTGTATATATATATATATACATGTGTGTGTATATATATGTGTGTGTGTGTGTGTGTGTATAATGCCCAACTATTCATTTATGAGAAAATCCATCTGCCAATCTCTGTTGTAAAAGCCTGCTCAGGCACATTTGTGTTTGGTAACAGACAGAACCCACCTGTGGTTAATAATGCAACTAATCTGAGCAGACCTTAGTTAATGTTTCTGGGAAAGAGCATATCATCTGGTATGATCAACAGCTTTAACAAGGACATTACACTCAAATCTTAGCTCACAATGACTTGTTACCTCATGCTAACACAACTATTGACTGTCTCCTAACAGTTCCATTTAGCAAATTTGACTTACAAGGATTGGGCCAACCAATTGTATCATTTTAAGGTACTTTGCAAAAGTGCCTCACACTAGGATTGCCTCTCCAGACTGAACATTCAGAAATCACCGCCCTGACAAATCGATCAAGATGAGATTTGAACCCAGGTCTCATGGTCAGAATGTGACTGTTTTAACCACTTGGCAATCTGCCAATTTATATATATATATATATATATATATATATATATATATATGAGAGGATGCATAAAAATTCTTGACAAAATGAAGGAAGGGTTCAAAAAGTTCTGACATGTGGTCATTTGTTAACATTCTTTCTGGGAAGTGGATAAGGCCAAGAAGGGGATAATGTTTATCAAGTCTAGTCTGAGTTATGAGTTCAAGCGACACTGGGTGCCCCTATACAAAAAATTTGGGATTAAATAACCCAGTAAGGGCTGATATATCAAAAATTCAACCACCCTCATCTAACCTGACCAAAGGTTTGAAAAATGTAAATGTTCTAAAAAAATTACTAACATCTAGGTTTCACTCATTCCTTCAGAGTAGTTTCTTTGTAAGCCAGTAAACTGGTTTATAAAGGGCAGTGCTCAAGAAGATTGCTCAAGAGTAGTTCCACAGATTGTTGATCCCAAAGAAGAATCTGCAATGTTATTGGTCCTGACCTAGCATCTCAGCTTCTGTCACTTTGCTACTGCTATAACATATCTTCCCTGTGACTTTTCTATAAATATTTTGATAGCAATTGTTCTGATGAGCTTTCATCTTTGGTGCCTTGACTTCATGAATTAAGTGTACTACTAAATTGACAGCTACGTCTCATCATTTTACTGTTGAAATAGCTAGATTTAACCATAAGTTCTATTCTAATAGTTTCTTCTCTTGCACTTCTTAGGTGTTGAACTCTTTTCTGGTCTTTTGCTTTCCAGAAAACTTTGATCTTCAAAAATTTAAATGCAATGTAATCATTATCTTCTGCCTTCCTAGCAACTACAATCTTCAGAAATTTTGAATGTAACATCAATCATAATCTTCTGTCTTTTTGGACCTGTGCTTTTATTGTCTTTTCTCCTCCCTAACATTTTCTCTAACAGTTTCTTTCACTCTCAATAATCTCTTGCATTTTTAGTGGCTTTATCTTGTTTGGGGTGAAATTATTAAAATTATTGTCTGTGCATATGTCAGAGGAGTAAAGAGTTTGACATTGTAATCAATGGCTTTCCTTGATTTTTACACTGACATCTCCTCACATAAAATTTTCAAATCATAACATTCTCTAGCTGGAACACTAATATAACATTAAATTAAGTTCATCATCTTCTGACAAATTGCACTTTTGTTGAAGAAAATTGTATTTTGTTGAAGATAAACAGAGAATGGTTGAAAGTTCTAAAACCAATGATAAAAACTATGGACGATTTTTGTATGGTCTTGAACCAACCATGTATTCCTTTGCATGAAAACAAGAGATATTAAAAAACAAAATTGACAAAGTATTCCTTCAGTACCTGTCTAATGTAAATAGTGAAAGTATTCCTTGTCTGTTACATATATGGGCATATCTTAGCAGAAGATATTTATTGAAACAAATTTTGTTAAAGATAACAGACAAATTAGATCCACTATTTTTAATAGTATTTATTTTTATACCAGATTAGTTTTTGGATCTTGGTGTTGGTGAAAGGAACTGCTCACAGTTCATGCTAAGATTTCAAGCTTTTGTCTGGCTTCACTCATCAAAAAAGAAAGAAATTAGAGAAAATTCAAATTCTATGTGCCATAGTTTGCATCAAAATTCCAAATCATACCGAAGATACAAACTACCACACAGACTTTAAATTTTATCAGATTTCTTTAGTAGGAAGAACTAATCAAAATTTGGAATAGTAGGAAATAATGTCAGATAAAAATCCAACGATTCCTTTGGGATTACTTCATTTACATTGCGGATGCAAAAAATGAATATATATATATATATATATATTATTTATGAATATATATATATATATATATATTAATAAATATCAGCAGTAGCACGACTCAGAGTTTCATGCACAACACAATCTTCAGATGCTAATTAGAGACTGACAGTTACATAATTTAAGTTTTCATAAAAATAATTAATTAATATTTAAATTATGTAACAGTCATTCTCTACTCAATACCTGAAGATTTTCATTGTGCGTGAAACTCTGAGTCATGCTACCGGTGAAGAATAATATGTGATATATACTTAATAGCTCTGTTATATTAAATCAATTACTATCTTATTAAGAACAGCACTCAATGTGCAATATCTTATGTTATGTTGGATGATGAACTTAGGTTTATTACTACTACTCTCTGTAACAATGCCTATCCATTGGGCATTGTTCAAGCAATAATTAAGAATAAAATTGCTGAATTCAATAAAGTTAAACCTGCTATAGTAAAAAGATGTCCTGTGTACCTGCACCTTCCTTGGCTGGGTAATATCAGTGATAGATATGCTAAGCAGATTTCTGTAGCAGTTCGACATTGTTACTTTGCCACTAACACTTGTGTGGTCCTTCTGTCCATGCGTAAGGATGTTCTCCCTCCACATCATAATAGTTCTTTAATTTATTCCTTTAAATGTAGTTGTGGTTTGCACTACATAGGGAGAATGACTCAAAGGCTGGATGTCAGAATAAAGCAACACATTCCAATGAAAATTCACAAGTACACTCCTTCAGACATTCTGACCAATACATATAGGTCTTCCATTGCAGAACATCTAATAAATAGCCATAATTGTGCTACTAGTTTCAGTGTGGACTCATTTACCATTCTTAGCTAGTCCCACTCGAATTATCACTTGAAAGTGTTGGAGGTGATTGATATTTTATTGTTGAAGCTCTGTGTAAACAGAAGGACTTCGTTCTGGGCCTCCAACTAATTTCCATCTGAGCAATTTTTTTTTTCCCCAATACATATTGTCCATTTTTTAGTGATAATTCTGTTTAATTTATTAACCTTGATTTAGCTCTGTTAAGCGAGGTTTGAAACCGGTTACCTAGCCCAATTTTCAGTTTTACTTTTTATCTATTATCATCATGAGTGGTAATAAAAATAATTTTTGTCTTTTTATGGCAGTCATAAAGTTTTTTACCACAAAACATATATTTAAATATATATATATATATATATATATATATATATATATATATATATTATAGGTAATAGATCCATTGGTATATAATCCGGGTAGATCCTAGTAATATCAAATATTAAAACTGATTCTTAGAGATCTCAATGTATTTATTATAACAGAGCATATATATTTTTTACAGCAAAAATCCAAAATTTCAGATCAGCATAACAATGCCAATCTTCATCAGCTCTGAATGCCTTTTGGAATGTCTGTCTAGACTTGTGGCTTTGAATTTATGTTAGATTGCAGTAGGACTGCTATCTAGCATAAATTCAAAGCCACAAGTCCAGACAGACATTCCAAAAGGCATTCGGGGCCGATGAAGATTGGCATTGTGATGCCGATTTGAAATAGACATGAGGTAATTTTGGATTCTTGCTGTAATATATATATATATGGGATGCTCTAAATGTTATGAACGAATATGACCAGTTTTGCAATGATTCCAAATTAGAAGTAATATGTCAGTATAAGGCTTATATATTATATGCACAAGTGATGCAAATAGTCTGACCACATGTGTTTATATTTGGTGAGGATTTATTCTGGATAATCAATTTTAAAAGCTTCTTTTTAATATAAAAATCATTTGAAAACCCTATTAATGAAATATTTTAAATAGAAACAAATACCTCTTGCCAAATATAAGTTTTCAATAACTTAATGTCCAAAATATAAAGCTGGACAGTGAAAATAAATAAGTAAGAAAAACACAGATCAATTTATCTCCTTCTAATTCATACAGATATGTTCAATGATTAAAATGAGAAAGATTGGAATACATTTCAGAAAACAAATATACAACATGATTTGAAGAAAGATACAAGACAAAAATGAAATTGTTCTTGGTTGTTGTTGTTTTGTTTTTAGCAGCATATCAACCTCTATGGTTTATTTAATGCTAAAATCTAAATATTTTGTATGCAATTTTATTTATTTATTTTTTGGTGAGGGAGTGACAGAAGTCTTACTAATTAAACCATAGCTGTGTAGAGAAGACATGGATTCTTACTTTTCCCAAGGTTATTTGCACATAAGTGAATATAACAAATCCAACTGAAATTGGAACTCGGCTCTCCGATTAACAATTCCAAGCCATTATCCATTACACCACTACATATCCAAGCTTACAGCACCTAGTAATCCTAAATAGTCACCCATCTAGGTACTGACCAGACTCAATGTTGCTTACCTTCAGTGAATGTATGGGAACTGATGTTTCAATGTGATGTGTCTGTAAGCTAAAAAATGAAATTACAATTACTGACAAAATAGAGATTTTTTTTAATAAATTTATTTTATGCAAGTTTTTCTGCTGCTTTACTATTTTTGTAAAATCTCAGAAATTTAGACAATATCTTGCAGAAGTTGGTTGAAATTAGTTCAAAATGGTGAGATACTGGAAAGTAGATTTTCTTTCTTTTTTCTCTCTCTCTCTCTCTCTCTCTCTCTCTCTCTATATATATATATATATATATATATATATATATATATATATATATATATATATATATATATATATATATATATATATATATGAAATTCTTATTATCTACCCACATATATTTAGGCACACTTACATACAGGCATGAATCTTTTTATGAGAGGATACTTTTTTATTGCAGTTTCTGCTGTTATTTTTTGTTTTGTTTTTGTGCTAATAATAAAAATAGGATAAATATTTGACATATTTTGTCATCAGTTTTTGAAAATTAACGAGATATACGCACAAATAATTAAAACAATAAGAGAACAAATATTTTTCATAATCAAAATTCCTGTCGAGTTCAACTTGTTCATCGAGAGAAAAACAGGTTAGAAATAGAGAAAAACAAATGCAAGGGAGATAACTTGGTAATCATTCCGGCATTTTTTTAAAATTATTTGCGTGTGGAAAAGAATACATTTTTTAAAATCTTTCTGTAACGTTGTTACACATTGTCTTATGATCAATAAATATCAGTGATCTGGTGAATAAAAACAACTCACTGATACATACAATTGTTTACCCGAGTACACCTTACATTTAAAACCTCTTTTTTCTCTAAACATTGAAATATACTTAGTGAAATTATATTGAATATTCTCTTTTTAATACACTAAAAATAAAATGTATACAAAAATCAACAACACTTACTCAAGGAATAAAGATAATGACATGGATTTTAATTTCCCTGAAAGTAAAAGAAGAATTTTTATTTCCTATTCACCAATAAACCATCACAATGTAAGGAAAAAGTTATTTATTGTAATGCAGTTTGTTTAACCAACTATAACAGCAATGGCCACTGTCTGTAGAGAATGCAATAGCTGGAACAATTTCAGTAGAGATAAAAATTATGCATTTAATAAAAATCATGGAAGGAAATTCAAAGAGATAAATTTATTAATATCTATTTCAGAAATGCCATAAAGTAAGTCATTGTTTTCATTTAGTTAAAAATATTTCATCTTTCTTGATTATTTCAAAATTTATATTCATTAATTTAAACCTACCAATTTTCTTTATTTTTCCTTTTTTTATGAATTGCATTGCTTGGTTCTTAATCAAATCAAATATAATTTTCTTTTCTAATCATGATATAATAAAGTTCTTTAGACTTACCTTGAAAAATAGTTAACATGCTAATCTCACAAGCCATTGCAAATAAGTTCCTTCCCCACAAATCATGCTTTGTGTTAAGTTAAATATTTACAAAAATGTTTTAATTTTAGTGTGATGTCAATCATTACAAAATTTATGTAAAAAAAATATTCTGTTCCTTACCACTATATAAGAGCAGGGCCAGTTCAATGGTCTCATGCCCCTATTTGATCTATGATACAGGGCCCCCAGTCTACTACATCTCAATTTTCATAAGGTAATATTTATATAGAATTTAAATTTTATTGTAACCTAATTATGTACAATAATAGATCATATGCAATATAGGTGAACAATTCAACTAGAAAAATTGAAAATAAATACAATGTATTTAAATATAAATTAGAGACCTGTCATAATAGATTATTCCATCTTAAATAAATCAACAATGTTTTGCAACAATGTTTTAACATCAACTTGAGATTTTTATTGTAAAAAGTTGAAGAATTTTAACATGTTCAACATTATGGATAAAAAAATAGTGAATGGCGTTTTTTTCCAGATTTAGCATGATCAAAACAAATTCATGTATTTGGACAAAAAAAGGCCCCAAAATGACATCAAAATCCTCAAAGATTTTTCATCCTTTAATAGTCAGTTGGGCTTAGTTTAATTTGTACTATATATAAATGTAGATAGAAAATAAAACAAATGGCATAATTTTTTATTAGGCGCTCAAAAGAATATTTTTAGCAAGCTTTTAGACCTTTCTTTGAATTTGAACCCTACTTGCTGATTCAATTTTTTGCACTGGTAACCATTACACTACCTGCACAAGCTGAGAGAATAGAACTACTATATTTTGGGGAACCAATTGTAATGACAGATGTATCATCTTAACTAACTGTTCTTTGAATATATCATAACAGGTAATGAAAAATGGGTTATATACAACAATGTTTTATACAAAAGGCAGAGGATTGACAAGAATAAATCTCCACAACTAACTCCAAAAGGTGAGCCCCGTGGTACTAAGGTAATATTGCATGTGGTGAGATCCCCATGGTATTATTCATTTAGATTTCTTAAAAAGCAATGAAATACTAAATGCACATTTATATATCCAGCAGCTGCAAGATGTCCATAAAAGTTTGGTTGAAAACCAATATGTGCATGTCAATAGGAAAAAATGTTGTTCTCCTCCCCAAGACAATACAAGACTGCATACAGAAAGAATAAAACAGGGGAACATTTTTAGAACTTGGATAGTCTGTTCTACCCCCAGCCATCATATTCACCTGACCTTGTAGCAACTGATTATTACCTTTTTTGATTACAGCAAAACATGTTGAGGGGGACAACTTTCCCTAATGATGTGAGATTTAAGAGTTCATTGAAAACATTTTAACATCAAAACCAGTGGAATTTTACTCAAAAGATACTGAAGAGCTGCTTGATAAATGGAAAAAAATCATTGCAAATAATATATGTGGAATCCATTGGTCTGAGAGACCATGGATCTTTGGCCAAGAAGTTATACCTCAGCTGCTAATGGTGACACAGCATCTCTTATGGCTGTACAGGCCCTAACAGGAGTGATAGTCTCAATTGCAACCAATGCATGTGAAGACACTCTACTCCAATGTTGCTGTGTTGTTTTCTTTCCTTCGAGCATGCTTCACTCTGGTGACAAGTCTCTATTTCTTCTCTCTTCACTCCAGACTTTGGTGTAACTCACATCTCCAGCATGAGTGATCATTAGCAACGTCTTCCCACCTCTCAATATCCATGTCCATTGCCTTCATGTCAGTTTTGCAGACGTCCTTAAAGCAAAGATGAGGTCAACTTGTGCCCTCTTGCCAGTGGCCAGTTCCCCATATTTAGAATCCTCCCATCAGAAGACTATTGCTTCTTGTGTTTTTCCGTCATGGTGAGAGAATTCTGGAGTGTCCTCTCCAAGGAACATTTTATGAGAGATCGGCAGTTGCCCATACAACACATCTCCCCTCTCCACACCACCGATGTTGTCCAAGGCAAATAATTGTGCATATATAACTGAATAAAATGTTAATTGTAGTTTATCTTTTGAAGTGTAAGAATGTACAGATGATGTAATAGAAATTTGCTTAATATGAGAAATTGGAGAGCTGAACTTAAATTCCAGTCAAGTTTTTTACATTCACTTACATGCAAATACCATTGGGAATGGTATGAATCAATCTCCCCACCTATCTAGGGGTTAAATAGTAGAACTTGTATAATGAAAAATCATTCTTGTTCTAAAAAACAGTTAATGTAATATTCACTCTCAAAAAATGAATTATTCTTACAATCTAAAATATGTTTTACCTTTAAATGACCCACAAAGATTTGATAAGCAAATCAATTGATCAATTAGCCATTCAAATAGTAATCCAATTTCTGCAGAGCATACATTATGGCATATGCTCCCTTCTATATCATGGAACATCTCTGCTGCATTGGGGAAAATTTATGTGACAATAAGAGAACTGGCACCTCCTCTGGAATTCCAGGTACTGGTCCTTTTATCTCAGGACATGTTTGGGTGATACCAAAGAGAATTGGCACCTCCTCTGGAATTCCAGGTACTGGTCCTTTTATCTCAGGACATGTTTGGGTGATGCCAAAGAGAATTGGCACCTCCTCTGGAATTCCAGGTACTGGTCCTTTTATCTCAGGACATGATTGGGTGATACCAGCCACAATGCACAGAATACTTGCTGAAATTTGAACAAAGAATTATTCCTACAATCCGAAATATGTTTTCAGCATTAAATAACCCATAAAAGATTGATAAGCCGTAAAAAATAAATCAGTCAACCAAACATTTTTTAATGCTAAAGTTGATAAACAAGAATGGAAATAATTTAGAAGTCAACTTAATACAAGGCTACATATTTAGGTTTACAATAAACTGTCAGCTGGCATTTTATAATGTTGGAATATAATAGACTTGATACATTTCTATTTATAATACATAGCAGATTTTTAATGCCAGTTTTTCTATATCATTGTTTCTAGCCAATCACTTTGAAGTGTCTTTGGGCATTGTGAAGATTTCAGAGATTGCTTATATTTTGGGATTGACTGCTAACAATGCATGACTGACAAAAATAGACAAAAGAAGTTCTCTACTGTGAAGATGGAATAACCATACATTTTGTTTCTGAATCTTTGGCTATTTTTGTTTTGCATTACAATCAGGTAGGATATCATTGAAAAAAGAGAAATAATTCAAAGCATGTACATGCTGAATGACATGATCAGACTGTACACTTACTCATAGATCAGTACTACAACTGTCTAATAACAATGAATATCTGCGTCATTATTAAGTGTTCAAAAAGATGAGTGTCTCTGTAGCAGATGGTTGATAAATATAACAAGCAAAAAAGGTTATCATCATCTTATATATATATATATATATATATATATATATATATATATATATATATATATATATATATATATCTTCTACTTATATATATATCAATTTAGTTTATCTTCTGTTTGAGATACAATGTTCTTTCTCTTTCTTATACATACATTATACAAATATATATATAAATATATATATAATACAGTGGTGACTCTGGGGGTCAGGCTTGTCAGACTCAGCCCAAGTGAGCCAACATTCAACTATATCTGTTTCAAAGCAAAAAAAATCTTTCATAGTGTTGTTTTCATTCTTGACTTAAGCTGAATTCAAAATTGTTTTAACTCTGTGCCTCAAAATATTGACTGAAATACACTTCGTTGATTTTGTTCAATATAAAGAAGAAAGAAAGAAAAAAACAAAGACAGAAAGTAAAAAAAAAAAGAATGAAAAAATTAATGCGACTAGTCTGGCTGCGTAGATCAGAGCCCTTTCAAGCTGGAGACATATTTATTAGGCAATGTATTTCTTTTTATAAATAATCTTTTAAAAATCTTTAATGTCTTGCATGCCCTGTTTTTCAAAGAACACATTTTTATTTAAACTTATTGTTGTCACATGTCCATTTTAAATAATTTATTCTGGACAGTACAAGGTTTTTTTAGCAAAATATATCAATTGAAAAAGAGCAAATTAAATTTAGACCAACTTATGGTTGTCAAAAAATCAAAGAAAGTGGCAGCCTTAAATCATTGACTGAAGGGTTGGGGGTGAGGAAGGTGACTGGGGTTGTGTTGAGTAAATATGATATCAGTCAACAGTACTGATCATAAACGTACAATATATTAAACTAAAAATTCACAGACAGAAAGGTAAATAAACACATTAACACATATACATATATGCAAACACACACTCAAGATAGATACACGCATTTTACATGTTTGGAAATTTTTTAAAAATAAATGTTTATTTTTATAGAATTATTAAAATTAATATTAAAATACCATTGAATTGTTAATCGTAGATTCGAGTTCCAGTTGGGTTCATTATATTCACTTATGTGCAAATACC
This sequence comes from Acanthosepion esculentum, assembly GCA_964036315.1. NCBI lineage: Eukaryota > Metazoa > Mollusca > Cephalopoda > Sepiida > Sepiidae > Acanthosepion > Acanthosepion esculentum. Next base: position 89,014,282 of record OZ038499.1, on the reverse strand, counting down.
CTTCGGAAAGATATGAATCCACTTCTCTCCCCAGCTATGGGTTAATTAGTAAGACTTGTATCACTAAATCATTATTATCTCAAAATAATTCTTACAATCTAAACTTATTTTCTGCTTTTAAATAACCTTCAAAGTATCGATAAGCTGTAGAAAACGAATCAATCAATCAACATCTGTATATCACTTCATAGGGTGAAACTTGTCATGGTCAAGTTTTGTTTCTCTGTTATCATTGTGTAACAGAGAGAGTTTGGGAACCACACACAAACACACACACATACATTTATTTATTTTTTTATTGAAATTGGAGTAGATTTGAACAGCGAAATTAGATCAGAACAATTTTGTTTACGGATAGGAATCTGATCAAGCCCATTTGGAATTGGGTCATTAGGAAGACAATGGAAGATGATCGAGATAATTTTTATCGGTTAAAATTTGAAATAGACCTTACTAAGTCTATGAGGAACTTTAAAATTCACATGATTTGGGGTTGAAGGCAGCACTCGTGATAATCATGTATGGGCCAAGAGTCGATATATGATCAGCCAGGTTTATCTATATAAACGTGCACAGAAATCTGTTGACAGAGTGAATGGCTCATCTGCCGTCGAGTGCAGTCGAGCTGGGTAGAGAGAGGTCGGAGACTGGAAGTGATGTCAGAGATTGGAACGAAACGCCCGCTAACATATTTTGTTGATATAATTACGAAGAAGCGAATTACTCCTCCAACAATCTAAGACTGCTACTGCTACTACTATTACTACCACTGGAAACGGAAACATTGAACAAGCTACAATAATCAAAAGGTTGTTTTGGGGCTCGTCTATCGTTGAGTGCAGTCGAGCTGGGTGGAGGGATATCGGAGGCTGGAAGTGACGTCAGGGATTCGGAACAAAAACCCTGCTAACATGTACTGTTAATATAAGTACTGATGCTTCTGCTACCACAAAGATTACTAATACTGTTACTACCGCTGAGGAGGAACGCAACTATAAAATTTAAGCCGCGCACAGAAATCTTTATCTCTCCATTGCAAGAGTCGTATATTGTTCTGAGACGATTTCACAACAAGCTAATCACAATCCTCTCTCTCTCTCTCTCTCTCTCTCTCTCTCTCTCTCTCTCTCTCTCTCCCTCTCCCTCTCTCTCTCTCTCTCTCTCTCTCTCTCTCTAGAATCCAGTGTATGAGTTTTTACGTCAATTATTTTCTTTTCTGTAACCCGTTTCATTTCTATACTATTCTTTTCTGCTATATAAAATACATTAACAATTCAACCATTGAATAGTTGTTTGCCCGGCTTTCTGCAGATATATATATATATATATATATATATATATATATATATATATATTTTGGTGCATTCTAAATTTCTTAGCACAGACTCTCCAGCCGTGTCTACATCTTCAGTCGACCGTGAATGGATGAACATCACTTCTGCTTTCTGGATCAAACCAAACACAACGTGGGCAGGAAGCAGGATTAAACCAGTGGACCGGTCAAATGATCTACGGATGCTCAGGGGACCTATGGTCACTCCCTTAAGTTCGGTTAAGACCGAGTAGATACCTCAACCCAGAGAGTAAGACGTCGGAGGTTGAGGGGCTGGGGCGAAAGTGTTAGACTGGTAGCCAGGACCATGATAGACCCGTGGGAATTACCACGGCTATCTGAAAGACGAGAGAAGGTTGCATTTGTGTTGTCCAGTCAGGACCAAGTAAGACCAGAAAGGACTCTAGTCTTCGGACTATATTGGTCTAAAAGGGACATAAGGATGAAAAGAGAAGGAAGAAAAAGAAGGAGGAAAAAGAAACAAAACACGGAGCGGCGGACCTCAGGTAAGTCACTTTTGGGTTTCCTTTGTTCGCTCATTGCACTTAGATGTGCCAGTAATATTGTTGATCTTGTTTTGACTTTGTCGACGTTGTACGCAGTTGAAGCGCCACCACCATGTTAAGTATTTTCCCTTTCGTTCTCTCATGGGAAAGTGGCAGTTGACAAGACGCTAGGATGAGTGTAGCAGGATCAGACGCCACAGATGACCTTGGTGACGTGGGAGTCCCCGAAATATCGATGGGTTTCAGGAGGCTGATAGGTAGCATGAAGCTACCTACTTATAAAGGAAACCCTGCGGACCTGCACGAATGGATTCTGTCCATTCAGAAGAAACAGGTGATCTATGGCCTCTCGGACCAAGAAATGGTGCTCCTAGCTTACGACGCCGCAGTGGGGCAGGTGTCCAAGTTCATAGGGGGGGGGTACAGAGAAGTTGAGGCAGTTCCCAATAGGAGAGCCTGAGACCTTCGTTATGGGTTTCACAAGCCCACACCGGGTCGATATGGGTTGGTGTGCTGGACTTGCAAGTATGGTGGGCATTGGGCTCGCGACAGTCCGACAAACTATGGAGGCGACCCAAGGTCTTTGGAATTGAACAGCACGACTTGTGGTGAGTTCGGGCACAAGTCTCAGTGGTGTACAGCAGAGGGAGACCATAAACTGGGGATAAAGCGAGTTAATACGCTGGTGCCCCCTACCGGGAAGGAAAGGGGTCCGGGAAACGCCGATGGGTCACCCGTGAAAAAGTAAGAGGCAGGGTGGCCCCAGTGCAAGTAAAACCTCTGAGGTGCTGGACATGTGGTGTGGTCGGGCACTTTTCGGCAAGTTGTAAGAAGCGAAAGTGTTGGCGCTGTGGAGAAGCGGGTCACCTGAGACGAACCTCTCCTCGCAGGAGAAAGATGGGCCACACCGAACGGAACAACCCTAACTCGAATAGAGGAGAGAAATGGGTTGCTAGTCCGAGAAAAGAGAGTCATCCAAATTCTACCCCACCCAGGAGGGTTCCTAGACAGAAATTGGAGCCCCTAGAAAAAGTTGAACTCCTGTCACCGACTCCCACGTATCGGTTGTCGAGAAAGCGGGAGGAAGGGAGATAGCATACGGGAAGGAGAAAAGCACAGGTATACCGATTGCGGAAGGAAGGGCCAGACTTCACCTGAAATGTGCTGCTGGGAGACAAGAAGGTGAAGGCCCTTGTCGATACTGAAGCTTCAGTGTCACTGGTTAGCTCCAATTTTTTTAGACAGTTGGGACTGAAAACGAAGCTTAGTCTCGTCGATCTACTAATAAGTCAGACTGATAGTAGCAGGATGAGGATAGAGGGTTTGAAGTGGCTACCTTTCCAGTTGGCAAGAACCAGACGTAAACTTAAGGTTTATGTGGCACCTGACGTGTGGTGAGCTAATTTTGGGGAATGACTGGCTTAGGCAGAATAAGGCACAGATCCGTTTCAACCCCGCCACCCTAACATTGGACAGGGTAAAGATACTGTTCAGAGATGAACAATTGCCAGTGGTGGCCCAGACAGATATAAAGTCTCCCCCTAGGATTACTGTATCTGGGAAGGGCAAGATTATAACAGAAGGAGTGCTGAACAGTGACCTGTACCAAGTGGTCCCTACTGATATGTTTGACAATAGTGAAGGGTAAATAACCGTTTGTGATTCGTTGGTGAAGAGGTCGGGGACCGTTCCCTTACTGTTAACCAATACTGCCAATAAAACTATTAAAATAAAGCAGGGAGAGGAGCTGGCACAGTGAGAGAAGTCGAACAGGTGAGAGTATGGAATGAAAATAGGCCTGGGAATAAGACAGGTAGTGATGAGATAAGGGGTGAAGAGATAACAGCCCCTGGGTGTTATAGGAGGAAATATTTAGAAGAGGATCATCACCAAATAGTTTTAGAACAACAGTATAAAATTTTTACGCAGGTGAGGAGGAGGATTCAAAGAGCCCAGAAAACGCGAAACGATAGGGTAAATAAAAATAGAGAAGAAGTTTCCTTCCAGATAGGTGATCCAGTGTATTATAAAATACACACGAGAGAAGGTAAATTGGACCAAAGATGGAGTCCATATTATAGGATCATGGAACAGACGGGTCCGGTTTCCTTTGTGATCTGAGACCAATTGACCGGACAGGTAAAGAGAGTGCATGCGAATGATATAAAGCTTGCTGAAATATGAGAATGGAAAGGAGCTGAAACAAAAACTCAACAGAAAAGACTGAGGAAAACTACATTGGTAGAACCTGAAGGGTTAGAGACTGAGAGTGAAAGTGAAGGGAGTGAGGAGATTGAAATTAGCCCAACTACCCTTCGAAGGCTGAGGGCCATAAGTCAGAACCCAGCGGGACATTCTGAGGAAGCAGAGATTGAGCCTAACTTTAGGGAAGAAGAACTGAGTGAATGAGAAGAGGATGAAATTCCATTAGCTCAATTGCAGAGTAAATTGCAGGCTGAAAAAGCACCGAGTGTTAATGAGGAATTACCACTAAAACGGCGTTTGAGGGGAGCGGTGCAGCCTGAGCCCAATGATTAAGTGAAACCAGTACAGTGGCTGTGGTGAACGACGGTCTGGGACTAACTGCATTTATCATCAGTGCTGGTGAACTGTGTGGACGGGCCTCATGCATGCACTGCGCTGGTGGTGTCGCTCTAAGATGTAACCACCCGCTAAAAACAATAAGAGAAAGATTGAGTAAGACAAAGTATTCTCTCCATCTCTTTGCAAACATGGACGAGGGGAGGCTCGTGGTACTGACGATGCTAGTTGTGGTAGCTAATACCTGGGAACACAGTGAGAATACTGTGTTTAAGAAGACTAGCGAAGTGATTATAACTAGATCAAAGTGGTTGATAACTTTGGTGATAGACCTACAGCCATATGAGAAGTTACTGGGTCAGTTGAAGACCGAAGTGGACAAACTAGATACAGCCAAGACACAAGTCGCCGGAGACTATTTACAGACTCCGGAATACCACCGTATATACCCCTTAGCTCAGGAATCCCTAATACCTGAGAGACAATGGAAGGATATGAGTTACTATTTGAAAGGAATAAAGTTGTTACAGACCAGGAAAAAGAGGGCAGTATTACCTATAGTGGGAAAGGCATTAAGCATGTTGTTTGGTACAGTCTCCGAAGGCGAAGTAAGCATAATTAAGAGGAAATTAGAGGCGGTAGAACAGAGACAACAAGCAATGGCTCAGTCGGTTAGAGAGAGCATATCCATACTCAATGTTACTAGGCTGGAATTGGCTAAGAATAGAGGGAGTATCAATTGGTTGATTTCTTACCTACAGGTTTTTAGAAAAGAAGTGATAGATGTAACCACGTCTGTAACAACCGAACTACAGAAATTAGAGGGGTTTTTGCAAAGGTATTTTCAATTATTAGCTATAATGAGTAAAACAAGTCACTCTTTGATGGTGTTGTTAGAGCATGTGAGAGCACAATTAGACATGCTGTCGCTGGGACACCTGTCTCCAAGTATAATAACTCCGGAACGATTAAGAGAAGTTTGAAGAGAATGAGACTTTGTTAGAGCTGGTAGGAACGAATGCCAGTGGATGGACGGGATTGTGGGAACCCATTGTAAGAGAGATTCCTAAAATGTCGCTAGAAAAGGTGCTGGCATTGTTAAGGCCTATCGATAAGATTGATCTTGGACAGTTGAAGTTGGAGTTAGATAAGATAGGTACACCGAATTCGGGCTGGAGAGAGAATTTGGTTGCTATAATAACCTGGCCGACCGTTATGGGAATTATACTAATGATAGTCATGGCCTTGCTGGTTTGGTGGTGGTTGAAGAGGCATGCGATGTTGTCGATCGGGTAGAATAAACTGGCACGGGAGTGCATGAGTGAAGGAGGGACTCCAGTTAGTGCACTTTACCAAGGTAGGACTGACCCGAGTACATTGGGACCCCTAACTGATATTGAAGAAGAGTCCACGATTGTCGTGGAAGGACCTGAACCAACAAGAGTTTTGATAAAGCCTGTTGTGAAGGCGAGACAAAATCGGAGGGACAAATTTATGAAATAAGTCGAATTTTATTTTATTTTTTTTTGTAATGAGGCTGAAATAATTGGTAAGAAGTGTTGCAAACTCAAATAAAAAAAAGGAAAGAACACTCACTCGAACTAGTGAACTATGTGAAAAAGTTCTACTACACAAGATCACCACAACAGTGAACTTTAACCGGAAGTTGCATGTACATATGTATCGTAAGGACAATGAAAATGTAAGTGGGCATAATGAGCCCTAAGAAGAACTGAGGACTCTACCTTTGCATGCTGGAAGAGACATATGTTTAAGTAGACCCTAGTCAGAAGCATGTTGGACTGGGTTTTCTCATATTTTGTTGATAGGAAAGCTTGTGTGTCATTTACGAGTAAATGACAGATGGGTAGGGGAGGAAATGTAACAGAGAGAGTTGAGAAACACACACAAACACACACACATATTTTTTTTATTGAAATTGGAGTGAATCTAGGTAGCGAAATTAGATTAGAGAAATTTTGTTTACAGATGGGAAATCTGATCTCACCTGTTGGATTTGGGTCATTACAAAGATAATGAAAATGATCAGAATAATTTTTATCGATTAAAATTTGAAATAGAGCTTACTAAAACTATGAGGAACTTTGAAACTCACATGGTTTTGGGTTGACAGCAACACTCGTGATAATCGTGTGTGGACCAAGGGTCGATTTAAGATCAGCTGGTTTTTTCTATATAAACGCATAGTTATGCTGAAAAAGGAGCAGTCGGGAGACAATTCTCGAAGAGACTGGAGAGGCCACGATCGGTCAGCATGTCATCGTCACCTGCGTGCCATCATGCGCATGAGCACCTGCGTCGACCATTATGGGTGGCAGCGCTAAAAGACAGACAAGAAAGGCAGACGAGACAGGCAGTGGAGAAAGGCAGACGAGAAGTGCAGTCGAGCTGGGTAGAGAGAGGTCGGAGACTGGAAGTGACGTCAGAGATTGGAACGAAACGCCCGCTAACATATTTTGTTGATATAATTACGAAGAAGCGAATTACTCCTCCAACTATCTAAGACTGCTACTGCTACTATTATAATGACCACTGGAAATGGAAACGGTGAACAAGCTACAATAATCGAAAAGGTTTTGGGCTCGTCTGTCGTCTAGTGCAGTCAAGCTGGGTGGAGATATATCGGAGACTGGAAGTGACATCTGGGATTTGGAACAAAACCCCTGCTAACATGTACTGTTAATATAAGTACCGATGCTTCTGTTACCACAAAGATTACTACTACTGTTACTACCGCCGAGGAGAAACACAACTATAAAATTCAAGCTGCGCATAGAAATCATTATCTTTCTATTGCAAGAGTCGTATATCATTCTGAGACAATTTTCACAACCCACTCTCTCTGTGTCTAGAATCCAGTGTGTGAGTTTTTACATCAATTATTTTCTTTTCTGTAACCCGCTTCTTTTTTAAACAATTTTTTCTGCTATATAAAAGACATTAACAATTCAACCTTTGAATAGCTGTTTGTCTGGCTTTCTGCAGATATATATTTTTTTTGGTGCATTGTAAATTTCTTAGCACAGACTCTCCAGCCGTGTCTACATCTTCAGTCGACCGTGAATGGATGAACATCACTTCTGCTTTCTGGATCAAACCAAACACAACGTGGGCAGGAAGCAGGATTAAACCAGTGAACCGGTCAAATGATCTACGGATGCTCAGGGGACCTATGGTCACTCCCTTAAGTTCGGTTAAGACCGAGTAGATACCTCAACCCAGAGAGTAAGACATCGGAAGTTGAGAGGCTGGGGCAAAAGTGTTAGACTGGAATCTTGACTTCAGCCACTTTCCCACCACCATAACATATCTTCCCTGTGCCTTTTCTAAGAATACTTTCATGGTAATTGTTCTGATGAACTTTCCTCTCTAGGACGTAGAATTTATGAATTTAAGTGCAGTACTAGATTGGCAATAAGGTCTCATCAAGTTACAGTTGAAATGGCAAAATTTAATCATATATTCTGTGCTAACAGTTTCTTCTATCACACTTTTCGCTTGTAGAATTCTCTTCTGGCTTCTTGCTTTCCAGTCAAATTTGATTTTCAAAAATATAAATACAATGTCAATTGTTATCTACTGTCTGCTTAATTCTTGTTCTTTTAATTGTCCTCTCTTTTTAATAGTATTTTTATCATATTCTCTAACACTCAATAACCCCCTAGTGTCTTAGTGACTTTATTGCCTTGCTTGGGGTGAAATGATTAAAAAAAAAAAAAGATAAATGTTTATAAAGTAAATAACTATAAATATACTACAGAAATTTGGTTATAAAATTTTAAAAACCTATTCTACTTCTCACAAAAGTATAATAATAGTTTTATACAGATCTATAAATAGATATGTGTTATTTCAAATTAACTGATAATTAATTACTACAATTTAGTTTCAAGAAAACAATAAGGTCTTTTTAACACCTGATCACTGGTAAATATAAAATATCAGTAGAAGTTAATATATTCAGAGTTTATTAGCATATTATGAAATATCTGTTACTACCATTCTTTTTGATTGATAGTTGTACAATATAAAATCATTAATCATGATCTAGCAAAAATACAGTCTAAGTTTTACATACATACATTAAGAGATTACTTCGACTAAAGACAATTGTTACTAGAGTGGTCTCCCTTGCATTTGGTAATTTCTTTGGTTTTAATTCTTTTACCTCATTTTTTTTTTGTACTAATGGTCATCCAATACAAGGTCCAAGAGCCATTCAAGGTAGAGGGTTATGGTGTGGTGCTGTATTAGCATAGGAAAGGACAAGTGCTAGAGGTATAGAGCAGAAGTAGAATTTAGAAGAAACCGAAAAACCAACCATAAACAGGAAACAAGTAACACTTCGACATGATGTAATGTTTAGCACTAGATCAATTACAACTGAGTAGTGAGTTCGATTCTCACTGAGTACCCCATACTTTCGGCCTGTGCTACATCTAAGATACACTTAGAATATTAACATAGAAAGGAAACTAAGGGTTAAACTTCTACTTCTGTTCAAAAGACCAGGGAGGACGTTCTTTTTTTTTCTTTTTTTCTCTTCCCATCCCTCAAATATTCTTTACTTACCTTATTGGGGAAAATACACAAATAAATAAATGGATGTAAATGAAGTTAATTAAACTCTTATAATTGATGGTTGTCAGCAAAAGAAACAGCTCAACATGGAAATTAAAAATTGGCGACAAAAATTTCAAAATCTAGGAAGTGTTTTAACAAAGGATAGAAAATGCGACAAGGGCACATTGGAATAGTGAAACAGAAATCTTTTGCCTTCCAAAAACTAAGCAAAGTATTAAGAAACAGGAAAATTTTGTTAGAAACAAAGAAAGGCATACTGTATTGTTATGTAATACCAGTCCTTAGAGGATGGATAATGTGAGACTAGAACCTGAAGGTGCATTGGAATAGAGACAGTTGCCTTCGAAAAGCTAAGCAAATTATTAAGACACAGGAAAATTTCATTAGAAACAAAAAAAGAGTACTGAACTGTTAATTAATATTGGTCATCCTATATGTCAGTGAATGCTGGACAGTCTCCTCACAGATGAGGAAGAGACTTGAGGCAACAAAAATGTGGTTCTATAGAAGGATACTGAGAATACCATGGACTGAACATACGGCTAATGAAGAAGTGGAAAATTGGAAACAAAAAAAACACTTACACTTAAAATCAGAAAGAGACAAAATTTCTAGGGCATATAATGAAGAAAGAGTGCTTGGAGAATTTGACATTCACAGGACATATTGAAGGCAAGAGAGACAGATGAAACCAACCTAATGAGCTTGTGTAAATGGTTTGCAGAACAGGGATTAGGAGAGATAGCAAAAAGACAAATTTTACTAAGAGCTACAAAGGACAGGAAATCGTGGAGAGCTATGGTTGCCCACATCCTGTAGGGACACAATATACAGAAAAAGAAGATCTCATACATGTGCTGGAAAATGAAATAAAATCAATAATAATAATAATAATAATAATAATAATAATAAGATACATATTCCCATGATGCTAATAATAAAAGAACTGGAAATTTTATTACACCACTTGGCTTTGTCAAATGCCCGTTAGGTGGCACTGTTTAAGTTCTATAAAAAGACAGACATTTCTTTCTTTCTCTTTTCTCCCCCTTGCTCCATGATGTAGTAGCATGTAGATGAAGACATCCCAGCTGGGTCACATTTTTTCACTCAGTTCACTGATGACTAAACTCTCTCTTACCACTTTTCAACACATAGTGTTTGCACATGTTTTGCAGTATCTCCACTCATGAAGTAAGTATTTTGGGTGTTCCAACTCGGTGCAAAGTTGTCTTGAGCTTGACCATTTTAACCATTCTTATCATTACTTACCCTAACTTCTGGACCAGAAAAAGAAGAGGGACATACCCAAGAGACATTGAGAACTTTGTTTCCCTACAGTTTTGACTATGAAAAGAGAATAAACAGTTCATTGTATAAACCCAAGTTTTTGTATACTTCTTTAATTGTTTACATGTGAACATGCACACACACCTACAATACACAACCTCTAAATTCCATATACCTTACTATTTAAAACTCTTTCTCCTCTTTCTCCAAGAATTAGCATCACATTGTCTCTGCTGGGGCACATTCATTCCCCTAGTCCACTGATGACTGAACTCTCTTTTCACTTTCCAACACATGCTGTTCACATGTGTCTTCCAAAACTTCCAACTATGAAGTAAATCAACATTTTCTTTGATTGTTCCAACTCAGTGCAAGGCTGACATGTGCTTGATCATTATAACAATGCCAACCCTCCAACAATAAAGTAAGTACAAACTTTTCTTTGGTCATTCCAACTCTGCACAAGGCTGACTTGAGTTCACACATTATAACAATGCTTATCCATACTTACCCAAACTTCTGTACCAGAAAAAGTAAACAGACATATACAAGAGGCATTGAGACAGCCACTATGAAAAAAGAATAAATAGTCCATAGTATAAACCCAAGTTTTTGTATGTTTCTTCTTTGTTTATATGTGAGCACACACACACACACACACATACACACACACACACACACACACACACACACACACAATTACACAACCTTTGAATTCCACACATATATGCACACTCATACAATAACATAAAGCACTATTAAATCATTAACCAAAGTGCAATTTTAAAACCTAATGTAAATTTAAAAAAATATAACTGATTAGTGAATCAGTTAATTTTATTCACATGTCAATGTTTCTGTTATTCTCAGATGATAATTTCTTGTTTGTTAATCAAATATTGATCATCTCAAAATATGTTTATTGTTATACACAACTATATTCTTTGATTTTTTCTTCATAGCAATAAATAAAAGAACAAAAGGTAAGTTTCAAATGAGTTTTTTATTAATAAATATTTATTATTTTTTTCTCTCTAAATACAAGAGATTTTCAGATGTACCACCTTATATTAAACCATTGCAATACATTACTCCCAAATTGTATAAACATTTATATAATAAAAAGGAATGTAAAATTATAAAAAAAATAATTAAAGGGTAAATAAAAAAAATAATACCATAGACTATGTTTGTTTATTACACTTTCTTTTGAGTATAGTGTTTTAGAAAATCATTTATTAATAAAGAAGAATGTTATTAACACATATTCTTTAAATAAAAAACTTCTATGATGAAGTCAGATGGTTAGTAAAAAATGGCTTGAATACAATTTAATGTATAAAACTTTGTATATGTGACACTCAAAAAACTACCAAAATGAAGTTTGATGGTTTATAAAAAAGGTACATGTATACAATTTGATTTTCACAAAGTTGTAAAAAAAAGAGGCTCAGGTTTGATAGTATCAAAACTTGTCTGATATTTGCAAACAGGTGTGGTTTAAAGAGATACATTTTGTAATTTTTTTAATCACTGGTTCTGGGAGGTGATATTAGATGAAAAAGAAAAGAAAACAGAAAACTGAAGGGTTTCAGCATCCACAAGGAAGATGTTGGCTGGTTCTAAGAGCTGAACTTAAATGAAGAAGAAGAAAAAGAAAGCAGAAGGCTTTTGGTATTCACAAGAAAGATGTCAGGCAGTTCTGGGATCTAAACAAAAGAAAAAATAAAAGCCGCTACTGCTACCGATGACTATGACAGAAAGAAAGCTGAAAGAAAAAGAAAAGAAAAGAACTGAAGAAAAAGAAATAAAAGCAGAAATGAGAATAAAGAATGGATAATTCTGTTTTGATTGAATAGAAAGAGGGGAAAAGACACAACTTGGTTTCAGTGAGAAAATGAAAGAAAGAAAGAAATAAAGAAAGAAGGGAAGATAGAAGTGGAGAGAGAGTATCAGATTAAGCTGATAAGAATAGATACTACACTTTGATCAGGATTTACTTGACCTCCCACAGGGTCAGGTTGTGACACAAGGTCAGGGTTTAATGTGGGAAGGGAGGGGGAATGGACCCGAGTTTTCACCCGGGCCGCAGTGCTTTGGCTTTAGCTGGTCTTAGCTTGTCCAAGCTGGTCTTTAGCTGGTCATAGCTGCGATGCTACCAGCGCAGGGACGAATCCCTGCGACCGGCCTGTATCAGTGATCGATCCCGGCCTAAAGGCGATCATTCAGCGAGTAATCTGCGAACAGATACTACACTTTGATCTTTGCCAAAGGGCTGAGTTGCAATGATGACTGCAATAAAAGCACCATATTTCAGATCTACAGTATCAAAAGACAGAAACCAAATAGATAATCACCAAAAATCCAGTTAGCATAAATAAAATAACATCATCTGTGGAGTTATTTTAAAATTATTATCAGGAGAAATGTTCATAAGACAGAGATTTGACTAGTATTAGGTTGGTGCAAAAATAACGTCGTTTTCACACATGAAGTTGAACGTCAAAAAACAACATTATTTTTGCACCAACCTAATAATTATAATTGTTTTTATGACCCTCACAGAATTGTTATCTTGTCTAAGTGTTAGGTACACAAAGGAAAATTTTGTGCAAGCTTGTTTTGTAAATTTTGTATTCTATGCTATTATTATTTCTCATGTCATTTAATAAATGTAAATTTCTTTCAAATTTTACACCAATGTAAGAGTTTTGTTTTTTGCACCATTCATAATACTCAGGATGAGAGATGTGATGTTCTTGCTTTTCCTCCTTCTCCAAAAATCCTTTTAATTGTGCAAGTCAGCAGCACTCAGTGTTTCATATATCTGTAGAACATTTTATCTTAGGAAGGTCAGAGATTGCTTGTTGAAACATTACAATAATTATACAAGCTAGGTACAAAGTACCTGAGTAAAAGTTATCTTATATATCTATATTTTTTCTTTCATTCTCAGCACAGAATTTTATCACACCACTAATAAATATTGTGCTTTAATTACTTAGCAAAATATTACACAAGTATGTGAACATTTTAATCAGTTCAACAATGAGAAAAATATTCTAAGAACGGTTTGCAAACAACTTCATATGCCTATATCCATGCCAGGCAGTTGGTCAATATGTTGTGGTGATAGAAAAATAAAGAAAAGTAAATAAATAATAATTTCATCATCTCTAAAAATAAATGTATATTGATAATGGCTTGGCCATAAAGCCATTTTTCAACCAACCAATTAGAAAACTTTCACAACCAAGATATAAGACAGGGAGCCAAGGAAAACCAAAGCGGCAGTTTTGAAGTAGATCTCTAGAGATGTATATAACTAGATGGAAAATCAACCAAAACCAGAATCAATTAATTAATTTTGTCTATTCACCAATGCTATGGTCATTGAAGTATACCCAGAACTGAAATGCAACATATTGTACATATCAATGGCAATTTTAGACAACTAAATATTCTGATACATTTGAAAACATATATACCTTCCTTCACCCACATTGACAAGCAGGCAGATAATACATTGGATACATATGTATAATTACTTTTTTTTTTTAAGCGTATCACCCCAAGCAAGGCTGGAGGCCACTATCATGCAAGGGGTTATAGAAGGGTTGGAGGAAGAGCAGATAGGAGTGGTAAAGGAGAGGATGTGGAGAAAGAGAAAGACAGTGGATCAAGGCAAGGGGGTTACAGAAGATTTGGAGCGAGAGCAGATAGGAATGAAAGGTGAAAGGATGTGGAGAAGGGAAGTGGATAGATCAAGGCAACTGGAGATGTCGATTGATGTTACACTTAAATAGTTGGAGATTGCATTTATCAGGGAAACAGGAATAGGGAAGGGAGTTCCACAGGCGAGATATGCAAGACATGAAGCTATTGGAGTAGAAGAGACGTCTACATCTAACAGTTTCAACGGTGAAGGGGTGGGAACGGGATGCCAGCCTCGTAGGACGTTTAAATTCATGAGGCCTAGGGACAAGCGAAAGCAGCTCCTCGGAGCAATTCCTTCCAGACTCCCTCTCTCTCTCTCTCTCTCTCTCTCTCTCTCTCTCATATGCACAAGGACATTTACACTTGAATGCTTGAAACTTCACCTTTCACCTCATTCTTCTGTATTATTATTATATTGTATTATACAGAGTGACCACTGAAAAACTGAAGAATTGAAAAAGTCATAACTTGTTTGTTTTCAATTTTTTAATTTTTTTTCTTCTAGGTTATAGAGCATCCCTTGGAAATTAAAATTATTATGTATGATGTCCAGCAAGAAATAAAACTCATTGAGTTTTTCTATTCCAATGAAAGATCAATTATTCAAACTCAGAGAAAATACTGGCAACATTTTAATGTTAGAGTGTAGCGGACTGTGTGTTTATGTGTTGTTAAATTAGGAACACGTGTGTAATTCCTGATAGAATTAAAAGGTCCACTACAAGAATATAGTGGACTCAAGTTGAGTCCAACCAGATATGTAAAGAAAACAAACAAGCTTGATATATACATATATGTCAACAAATATATGTATTAAACAACAAAATTTACAATGGACATAGACATTAACATTTGTGTTTGTGTGTGAACATAAAGAGTTTGTATTTCGGTGAATGTTCGTACATATGTGTATGTGAGTTCCATGGCGTTTTCCACAAGATCACATTTTGTAAATGTGTCCACTGAAATGCAAAGTAAAAAAAAGAGAACTAGGCAAGTAGTCGCCCATTATTTATAGTGTATGAGAGCATGCCCTAGTGAACAATCAGGAAATTAAGGAGGAGTTAACTCCAACAAGAGTATTTCCTCATGATAACATGATTCGGAACCTAATTGTCCAGCTTGAAAGAACTGGATCAGTCAGTGATCTTCCAGAAAGAGGTCCTGAATAAAACTGTGTGAACTGATACAGCAGTGGAAACTGTACGGCAGAGTGTCCTTAAGGATCTATCAGCTCCTACCCGTCATCACTTTGATCAACTAAGCATCACCAGCACCAGAACATCGCTTCAGAAGATTCTGAAACTGGATTTAAAATGTTTCTATACATGATTCAAATGGTTCAGAAATTTTTTAAAAAAATGTGTTTGTAAAAGTTATTTTTGTTTTATATCATTCAGTCTTTCAGTAACCACTCTATATAAAGATTTATTTTGTATTTTTAAACACTTTAGTGCATTTTATTTTAATCATTACACAAGGCCAACATACACTGAAACCATATATTGATATATGGTGGAAACAGACATTAACATAAGATAACTTTCCACAAACATAAAACAGGTTAAATTGTTTCAGTCTCAAATCTTGTTTCATTATTTTTCTGGGTAGGGGATAGTGGAATTCCCCAACTCAGATTATTTAACAGTTTGGGACATGATGCCTCTCATGTCATAAGATGTTCTCAAATTGCTAGACAGCCAGAATATTTCATATTGTGAACATTTCTTGTAGGCAAAAAAAAAAAAAAAAAACAATTTTTATAGACAGTAACACACTTTAGAGCACAATTCTTAAATCTCTGCAAAAATCCTTCTTATGCATTTTTAAAAACTGCCCTTAAACAATCATGCTTCTCGACGCTAGGAGTTTTCCTTTTATTATACATAAACCAGGAACAACATAGTATTAATTAAACCTTTTAGAAACATTAAAACTAAAATAATCAGAGATATAAATTTTTACCCAATTACAGTTAAACCGTTTCTTTTACACAGTATTTACTCTTAATCAGAATAATTAGATATGAGGGGATGTTGCAAAGTTCTCAGACTGGCCCACTCCTCTGAATCTGACAAAATATCTACAACATAAGAAAATTTTTTGAAAGGGTTTCTTGGTCAGACTGAGAACATTTCAGCACACACACATAAAAGTTTTTACTTGTCAATTTAATTTTAAGGTATATTTTTAAAATTTAATTTAAAGTTTTATTATTTTATTAAACATGCAAAGTTAATGATTAAGTTTTGATGTTAAATTATATTTTTAACAAATGTTTCATCATAACTGTTTTCTAATGATGGAGTCCATGATTAATTCAAAACTAGCATGGTACCCATCAAGAATAATGGATTATAATATATCTACTTCTACTTAGAATTTTTGTGTGCTCTGATTCTACCAAGGAGAATAGTGTAATGTCTGTGTACTATGTTGTAGCAGTGACTTACCTCAGAGATCCAAAAGGGCCAGAGTTGTGTGTATGCTTTGCAAGGGAGTGTGGAGACTGCAAATCAATGAGCTTCGGACAGACAGTGATTCGGACAGCACTTTGTGCTGATGGAAGTGGTAGTGTTGCTTGTAGCCATTTTTATTGGCTGGTTCTGGGTTTTCATTGGCTGAGTGCTGGCTGGGTTAGGTGCATAAAGACATGGTACGCTCATTTAACAGGGGTTCGTTTTTCATTTTGGACAGTGAGTGGCATATTGGAGACCGAGACAAGAAGTGTGCATTTGTTTTACCTAATGAACCTATTGGACTCGTACTATCTACACCCCTTTCTTTTCCTGTGTGTGCTTCCAACCAATTTTTGCACATCTGTGAAATGTTACACACATATGCTTGCACATATATAAGTCAGAAACCCATCATGTTGCAAAAAACTGTCTCTACTCACAAGTGAGGAGCATATCATGTGGCAAAAGGTTGTCTTTATTCACAGGTAAAGTACATGTTGCAAAGAATTGTCTCTATTCACAAGTCAGGAGCATATGATGATGTAAAAGGTTGTCTCTACTCTAGTCAAGAGCACACCTTTCTTCTTTGGTATCTACAAACACATTGTTACTCTGTAAAAAGAGAGCCTCAATTATTAGTCACTAAGAGTTACATGATTGGCCAGACATGGTGCATACTAATTAGGGAGGAGAAGAAAACTATCCAAACAAACTTATTCCAATTCTTTATTTGAAGTGTTAGAGTCATATATTTCAGCTTTTCTACACTTTGACCTTTTCCAAGTGCCACTCTTATTTGATAATGTTCTTAGAATTTCAAGTTAAACCCTTTATTCAATGCATTTCTTGTTTCCCTGTCCATAATAAAGAAACATAATTTTCTTTGTTAATTCAGCTTTGAAGTACCTCTTCTGCTTGTTATATGGATTGAACTACTAATCTATAACTCTTAACCAATATTTACATCCATTAGGCCAATGTTCTATAGGACAATGGTATCATTTTGGAGTCTTAAACCTAATGTCTGTTCTTTCCCAATCAAAGATTCCTATATAGTATTCAACTATATGTTCAACCTACTATGTGTGTTGATGATCTCCTCCTTTTTCCTCTATACATGATCAGCCATACCTAACTTCATAGTCCCTCTATGGTTCAAGGCATTTTAATGTTCTTTCAACATTACTTTTAAAGGGAAACGAGTTTTATGTAATGCAATACACATAGATCTTAATCATGTTCTTATTTGATGCCAGTTTGGATTTGGTCCAGTAGCTCCAAAAGTAGGTACTACTTCTGAATACTGTCACAATGTTTTATGAACAGCAAATATTTCCAATGCAAGGTCGACAGATCAGTGCAATTTTCTGACTATTGTCATTCATCCTCATTTTTTCAGTTTTATTTATGGTTTCTAAAAACAGATATTTCTGAATTTAAACTCATAAATTTCTTTATAAAATTTTAGAATCAAGTAGAAAATTTTTGATTAATGAATATTAATATTTTGACACAAGTTAGCTTGAAACAAAAGCAAAATTAATTTTAAATTATTCTCAGGTTCACCACTCCTCCAACTATTTATTATTTTCTTAACAAAATTCCACCTCCCAGCTTTTATTCCTCCTACTCTTATTCCACCCAACCACCGCTTATTTATTTTCATGTAAACTTCCTAGAAAAAATTTCAATTCCAAGAAAATGATCATTTACAATTGCAAAACTGATTTCATGCAGAAACTTAATTCAAATTATAATTCATTTAATTGTAAAAATTAATTTGAATCATAAATAAAATAATAATTTATTCATGTAACATAAATAAAATAATATTTTAGTCATGTAACATGTTGTCGTTCCTCATTAGTTTAAAAATAATTTAAAAGATATGGCTGAGAAAAGAACATTTGGAGGGGGCTCTTATGATGAGAGGAACCACTGTTGCCCTTACAGGAATTTGTGACAATGAAGACGTGATGCAGTATTTCTCAGCAAAATGCAGCAAGTACTTGATGAGTGTGAAACTTCAGCATAATTCATAACTTTGTCATGGGATGCTAGTATGTTTGGGTAAATATTTAGTCACCATTATGTTGCAGGAATCAACACTTTGGATAATAAATATTTATGGGCTGCTGGAAAATTTATACCACAAACAATATTGGCAGACTCAATGCAAGTTCAAGTAAAAAATGAGCAACACAAAGCAATAAATATAAAACAAATGACAGTGTATGTATTTACAAAAAGAATTACATGTGACAAAAGGAAAAAAAAAACATGAATCTAGCTATAATAAGTGTGTGTGTGTGTGTGTGTGTGTGTGTGTGTGTGCACACATAATAAGTGTGTGAGAGAGTACAAAAGTAGAAAACCATGAAATGAACATGCTCCAGTAGGGGACACTTTACCCACGTGCAGCTACATCTTAAGGCCAGAGCTAAAAAAGCTGTAAAGGAGGCTCAGGAGAAAAATGCACACCATTTTATAGGCTTAAGGAGAGTCCCTAGCAATGGTTTTTGGCAAAGTCAAGTGGGATAACCCCACAACTTCATGGCTAAATACAACAATGCATGATGATCCATGATGATCCATGAAGAAACATGGAATAACATATGAAAGACATTAGAAATATGATTTGTAAGGTCCATATTTATTAACAATAAAAATTTCAATAAAGAAAAAGTTTTCTTATTGTATAATTTGCTTTTTATTCAAATGAATTAAGTTTGAGATTAATTCTATCCCTTCTCAACTTCACCCCCCTCTACTCATCCTAACCCCACTTTTTCAATTTTAAAAAAAATTTCATAACTTCCTGTTTATTTCATCTCCCCCACTGATTAGATTTTGAAAACATTTCCTACCCACTCCCAATTTATTACACTTCTATTAGATTTTGATAAAATTTCCATCCTTGCTTATTTCACCCCCATTAGATTTTGATAAAATTTTCCCATAACCTCTTATTCCAACCCCCCTTGTTAGATGTTCAACCACCCACCTGCTTATTCCAACCCTCCATCTTTTATTCAAGGCCAGAGAGTAACAATTAATGAAATTTGTTTGGAGTTTAGGTGTTTTTCTTAGGAAAATCCATGTCTTTTCTCAGTGGTTCTGTTTAACTGCTATTTCTTTCCACATTAAAAAAAAAAACAAAAAAACTGGCTGTATGAAGAAATCAATTGATGAGGAAGGAACAAAAAGTTTCTTGTTCACAATAAAACTGGGCTGGTGCCCACACCCACCAGGAAATCAATAGATGAGACTGACAAAAATCTATAGTGATATAGTAAAAGATCAATAACCAATACCAGCAAAAGACAATACCTGAAGTAAGTAGAAATCAATGTTGAAGGCTGGCAATATTCAATATTTAAGATATGTAGAAATCAATACCTTAAAGAAAAATCAATTACAATTATCAGGCATATGCCAAAATATTTGCTTTTGAGCTATTAGTTCATCTTTTTATTTGTGTCTGGCGTTAAATTATCATTGTATTTTTTTTAATGACATTTTTATCTTTGGCTAAGCCCTTAATGTTTACAGTATGTAGACACAGCATCTGCTTTTTATAGGTACAAATCTGAATGGCATGGAGACGAGGATCACTGCTTTTATAAGCGTTAATTAATATGAAATTCAGGCAAAAATGATTACTCATGTTTTGCAAAGATCAATGCATAATGCAAATAGATTTCTATATTAAACTAATGTATGTGTGGTGTGTCCATATGCACTATATGTTGATAGATAAAAATAAGGCACAAGGACAGACAGCAGTAAAATGCACACAGCTGAATATATATAGTCCATAAATCATAACAGTCTTTTCAGTATATCATTGTATTGCAATGTCTATATGCACTATATATTGATAGATAATGATAAGGGGCAAGGACAGACAGCGGTAAAATGCACACAGCTGAATATATATATATATATATGTATATTCCATAAATCATAACAGTCTTTTCAGTATATCATTGTATTGCAATGTCTATATGCACTATATATTGATAGATAATGATAAGAGGCAAGGACAAACAGCAGTAAAATGCACACAGCTGAATCTATATATCCCCTGAAGAATAACAGTCTCTTTAGTATATCATTGTATTGTATTGCCCATATGCACTATACAGGAATTCCTCGATCAATGCAATTAATGTGTACATTAAAATATATACACTAATAAAAAAAATAGTAATCAAATATAATAACTTACAGGAAATAGTGTAATTTGTACCTTAAATATTACTCTCATTCACAATTAATTTTTAATTTGCATACTTTTTAATTAAAATATACATATATATCAGAAGATACAATAAAAATGCGATGAATTAATATTTATTACTGTGATTTTTTTATGAAAAAATTATTTAGAGTTGTTTGCCACATGATTTTCATCTGTTCTTCATATAAGTGGTGCTACTGAGAAATTGTCCCTTCAATTTATTCAAACATCATAATTATTAGTATTTTAAGCTGAAAATTTTATTTATAATCTTTCCATCTTTCTTTTATGTTTTGATATTTTTTAATAAATTTAAATTTCTGTATCTAATTAAATTGTCCCTTATTTTTTAACAAAAAATCAGAAAATTCCTTTTAAGACCTTCAAAATAAACATGAAAAAAATCAAAATATTCAAACATTTTAATAGATAAATATTCAAATATGTATTTTATTATATACTTATATTATAAGATTTATCTATTTATAATTGTCCATTTTTTAACACTACTGTAATTATTTAGATAACGTAATACTTGACAAACAAAATAGTTACATATTTTCCATTTTTACGCTTTAGAAAATTTGTAATTAATTGATAACTATAAAAATCAATTTTCAGTTACTAAGGTTAAACTGATGAATGTTTTACCACATTAATTGAGTATTATGTATGCACTAGTTAAATTTTGGTATATAAAAATGCACACAGCTGAATATATATATATTCCATAAATCATAACAGTCTTTTCAGTATATCATTGTATTGCAATGTCTATATGCACTATATATTGATAGATAATGATAAGGGGCAAGGACAGACAGCAGTAAAATGCACACAGCTGAATATATATATATTCCATAAATCATAACAGTCTTTTCAGTATATCATTGTATTGCAATGTCTATATGCACTATATATTGATAGATAATGATAAGGGACAAGGACAGACAGCAGTAAAATGCACACAGCTGAATATATATATATATACCATAAATCATAACAGTCTTTTCAGTATATCATTGTATTGCAATGTCTATATGCACTATATATTGATAGATAATGATAAGGGGCAAGGACAGACAGCAGTAAAATGCACACAGCTGAATATATATATATATACCATAAATCATAACAGTCTTTTCAGTATATCATTGTATTGCAATGTCTATATGCACTATATATTGATAGATAAAGTATGAGGACAGACAGCAGTAAAACAAACAAATTAGATGCATTCAAATTATTATTATTCAGCATATATATTAAAATATATTCTGCTAATTAATCAATTTCAGACAAATTGAAAGCCTTTATCAAAAATTATAAATAAGATACAATATCTATATTGAGTGGAGGCTTATGGCCATATCACATTGAAACACCAGTTAGGTGACTGCTTGGGAATACCAGATGCTGTAAGCTTGGATGTGCAGATGGTGTCATGAATTTAAAAGCAATTCAAAAACAGCAGGAAGACAAGATGGCGATAACCTTAAGAAAGGATTTATTCAACAAAAGAAACTGAGCTGAACAACACTATAGAAATTGTGTCTCTCCACATAATTCCCCTCCCCAAAATACAGCAGAATTTATAAAAGAAAATGTATATTCACTTGCATACAATAAATTTACATACAAAGCACATAGGAAGAGTTCATTTCATAACTGGTGGAGTATTGGATAATGGCTCAGAATTGGAAATTGGAGAGTCGAGTTCCAATTCCAGTCTTGTTCATTATATTAATTTATGTGCAAATAACCTTTGGAAAGGTATGAATCTACTTTTTCTCCCCACATTTCTGGGTTAATTAGTAGGAATTGTATCAGTAAATCATTATTATCTCCTAAGAATTCTTATAATCTAAAAATAAATTCTGGTATTAAATAACCTGTAAAAGAATAATCAGATGTAAAAAAACAAATCAATCTACTAAGTGGAGAGCAACTTAAAATTTAATTAACTTATAATTCATGGAGAAAGATAGAAATTACATAGCATTTAAAACATATCAAATTATTGATCTGCAAGGTTTCAGCTTCTAAGCATGTATAGTTATTAAATTATTAGAAATTATATATCTTTCAAGTAACAAATATTCAAATACAGCTGAGTTATTTTAAGTATGCATGTATATTCATTTGTTTAATTCTACAGCTGTGTGCCAGGTATAAATAAAAGGACCACATATTAAGTAGCAGTTGGAGTAGCAGTTCATGTAACAGTCCCAGTTGAAGTAGTAAGAGGAGTCATTAAGAAATCTTATTGTGTTTAGTCTATTTCTTGTTATAAGAAACTGGATTAAAAAAAGAAACTATATTTGTAAAAGACCTCAACAATTTCTGGATTATAAAAATGTTGTATTTACACTTTATCTGCTTTCTTTTTTTTTTTCTTTGCAAATGAGTTGAATACTTTTACAAGGTCAAATTTTCATCTCTTCAACCTTCCACAGTATTCTTAACTATTAGTTTTTGAATATTCAATATCTTCATATATCTTGTATATTATTTATATGTATTTCTAGAATAAAATGAGCATAGTAGCTATATATAAAAGAAATTATTTGCAGGATTTTATGGCTTCATGTATTTTTCAAGAATTTCAACTTATATTATTTCTTATAATCAAATATTTTATAAGATGAAACTATAGGAAAATTATAATGAAAAGTGGTAAAGTAATTCATGGAAATTGTATCCTGCTTATATTGATCACATAATTTATAATGAAAAGTGGTATTTTAGCTAAATCATTAGCTTACCTTAATTAAATAATTAAAGAAGAGTGTTTGAAGAGAAATTATTATCTGCTATCCTGGACAGGCTGGTTTCTGAGGATAAGGTATATGAGTTTTAATCTCACCAAGAGATGTTGCTTTAGTATAAAAGACATTATGAGCAGAGAAACATACTGATAAATTTTAGGTGGACCACAGATATTTTTATAATTTTTACTGGCCCACCAGGCTAATATATGGGCCACAGCTTATTGAATGGTCCATAGAGCTTTTATTAACTACTAGTCTTTAAATTAATTAAATTAAATGTATGTAAATAATTCTAATATATTTAGATTATGAAAATTTACTAATTACTTAGTGTTTGAATAATTTTTAATTAATCAGACATTGAAAATAACGTTTTTTCTGACTGTAGGAGATATGAAATATTTTAGATGCTTGTGAAATTGTCTGTGTCCAATAAATAAATAAATATAGTTGTATTGGATATATTATATGTAAAATGGAAGTAATTTTTTACACTATAATAATTTCATGGGCCACAGAAAAATCCTGGGTTTAAAGTGGGCCATGAACTTTTTAGCTCATGGCCCACTTGGGAACCACTGATATAGATAATATATATTGTAGTACAAATGTTTAAGACAGCCTTATATATGTCCTATTAAGTTTTGAATTTATTTTCAGGCTTCATCTTATAGCTGATACTTATATCTAGTATTTGGGTGCAATATATGACAGAATGATATTTACAGAGTTTCAAAAGTTGGACACTGTGGTGAAATGAAGGTTAAAATTCAGAACACTCAAAATTTGTGTATGAATCTGATTTAAGCAGTCACTGGACAGAGTTGCTTCCCTTTGTGATTAGAGTATCTTAGTCTTTTTGGTGTTTGTATTAAGGTATTAAACGCAAGTGCGATGCGTTGACATCTAGTTAAATACTAGTGACTTTGAACCAGTAAAATTATTATTGTTGTAACACCTCAGGTACCTGTGCATTGGACACATAATTCATGAATTTCTTAAAAAAGACTTAATGTTACATAAAGAAAATCATGAAATTTCCTGGAAATTTCCTCAAAATATTCTAATTGTTCAGTAATACAAGAATGTTTTGGGATATCAGTGAAGGTATTATGTTCCAGATTGCGTTAAAGATTGTCTCCTTGCAAAAAATGGGTTGGAAACTCAATGATGCATCAAAAAAGAAAAAGTACAGCCTATGAAATAATAAAAGTGTAGTGTTTGCAAAGAAAAACTTTAAAAAGCTGTATGGCTTCACAGCCACATCACATTGGAACACTGGTTCTCGTACAATCACCAAAGTTAAGCAATGTTAAGCCTGGTCAGTACCTAGATGGATGACTGCTTGGGAATACCATGTGCAGTAAGCTTGGATGTGTGGGTGGTGTAATGGATAATGGCTTGGAATTGTTAATCAGAGAGCCGAGTTCCAATTCCCCTTGGGTTTATTATATTCACTTATGTGCAAATACTGTTGGGAAAGGTATGAATCCACCTCTTCTCTCCCAACTACGGGTTAATTAGTAAGACTTGTTTCACTAAAACGATTATTATCTCAAAAAAATTCTTACAATGTAAAAATATTTTCTGGCTTTAAATAACCAGCAAAGGGTTGATAAACCATAGAAAATGATTCATTCGAGAAATATATATATAAATTAAAATTTGGCAAAATGAACAAAGTAGACAGATTCAGATTATTCTGGATATATTAGAAAACATTCTATTATTTAATCAGTTTCAGATGAAATAAAAATCTCTTTTTAAGATACTTATTGAGTGGATACCAAATTAAAATAAAATTTAATTGACATAATTTATATAGAGAGATTCATTTTACATAGCATTTAGAACATATATCAAGTGATTAATCTACAAATTTTCAGCTTCTAAGTATGTATAGTTATTAAGTTATTACAAATTATATGCCCTTCAAGTAACAAATATTAAAATTGATCTGAACATATGTCTGTTAAATATTCATATGCATTTTGTGTCTACTACTATGCCCACATGCCAGGTATATATAACTGGATAACATATCAAGTCGTCACTCTGTATGAGTTTTGTAAAACACGTCAGCAATTTCTGAATAAAAAAAATGTTGGAGTTATACTATATCTGCTTTCTTTGCTTTTCCTTTCTTTATTCTTTGTGGATAATTTGAATATTTTTACAAGGCCAAATTTCCACACAAGAATATTTTGGGATGTTGTAGCTAGTCATGCAGTTGAAATGGGAATATTAATTTCTGGTAGAATCAGATATTGTGCGACAAACAAAGAGATTATAGACTATACAAGATAAATTCTATCCAGGAACTTTAATCTCCTTATATGTGTGTGTGTGTGCGTGTGTGTGTGGTAGTAGTAGTAGTTTAATTTAATGACTTCCATAACAGCCGATTGGCAGATACACTTTCTATTTGTTTCTAAGGCTATCTTTCTTGAACATTATCTAATTGCTTACAGTGGGATATAAATCTAAATGCTATATTCTCTCAGTAATTACCAGTTCAGAAAGAAAATGGTGATGATAAATTCTATAGATTCCTCAAATCAAGTGTCTTTATCAAGTTTAACTTACTACAGCAAAATGCCTCAATTTCAGAGTATCCAGTGAGTACTGAAATCACTACAGCAGTAATTATCTGTGAAATTAATTTACTCATCTCTTTACTGTGGTGATGTGCCTATCAAGGGTTTTTATCATTTATTATTTCAATCTTGAATCTAAATTTCCAACACATAGTGCATTACCATTTTATTGTGATACTTCATAAATGTTATGTTTATACAAGGTGCAGCAGAAATACCATTCACATTTTAAACTGTCACCTGTGTGGTGCTAGTGAACTTAGACATATGACAATGGTGTCTTCATCTAGCCCAGTGGTTCTCAACACACCTTTTAAGTGTGCTGCGAAATATTGTTATGGCATATATATGTGTGTGTGGAAGTAGTAATGGTACAGTACAGCATTAGTATTTGAATAAATGAATAAGTATTTGATGTAATGAATATGCATACACCTAGGTCCCCCCTCACAGTAATATGATTGGCTGGTGTCAGCCATAAATACAGACTGACGTAGAGGTACATGGAAGACGCCATTGGACTACACCATTGATGACGCTTATTGGCCTACGCCTATTGCCTACGACTACGACAAGTACC
Source organism: Acanthosepion esculentum (assembly GCA_964036315.1). NCBI lineage: Eukaryota > Metazoa > Mollusca > Cephalopoda > Sepiida > Sepiidae > Acanthosepion > Acanthosepion esculentum. The sequence continues at coordinate 88,987,640 of OZ038499.1, read as the reverse complement.
AGTCGATTACGGCTACCTGCTAAATTGTACTACTTGGTTACAGTAGCCAAAACCACTTAGCTACTTTGAACAAATATATCCCTTTCCAGGACATATCAGTATTAAACTTTGTTTTGAAATAATTATTTTCACTATTCTTCGATTATGTTATTTTAAATACTTTGTTTTAATATTCATTAAGAAGAAATGAGGGTCTGCTTATTGCACATTCGACCAAACATTGAAGAAATTATGAATAAACACCAGGGACAGATGTTTCACACTAAATAAGTTGCACAAATAGTTAAATAGAAATATTAAAATAAAGTAAGTTCATATTTGTGTGTATATATTTTAAATATGGTTTTATTTCATAATATTTAAATGTATCCCCTTAAAAAGTGTGATGTGATATTTTCATTTGCTCCTAGGTGTGCCCTTGCTTAAAAAGGTTGAGAAACACTGAGCTAGCTGTTATGAAATAAAATAAGACATATCTCGGCTGATTTGCAGGCAAATAAACTAACATACTCAAGAGTGAGAGTCGAATGTGAACGGGACAAGGCCCCGTCACAAAATGACCATTATCGTCGTTTACGCATAGGCCCAACGCACGAGTTCTGGTCGAAAAATAAAATAATATTTCAAAGTGCTTCTATTTTTTGACCAATAAAATTAATTATACTTGCGTCGTTTTTTGAGCCCGTTAAGCCATAAAAAAGGTCACACGGGGAAGTACAAAGCAGTCAATGGGAGGCCGGGGAAGAGATCTGTCACGGTCAGTCTGGGCAGTCAGCAGCAATCAGCAGCAGTCAGCAGCAGTCAGCAGCAGTCAGCAGCAGTCAGCAGGAGGAACGCCACGCCAACCAGTGGGAACTACTATGAGAGATCAACCTGGATCGGCAGCCGGCTTATGAACTATACCACAAGGTAGCTATCCCAAAACCACACGTTCCTATTGAAATAAATCACGTAAATCTATTTCTGCTGTTGTCGTATTTCTGTCTTGCAACCATATGCTTGTCTATAACATAGCTAATGTATTACCATTTGTTTTCAGATACCATTAGTTACATTCATGGCTTGAACCAGTGCACACCATGCATTTGCTGTTGAAATGTTTTCTAAGACTGGTGAATCTGTAATTGCAACACAGCAGGCTTATTTCATGTTACGTCAGAATTATGTTGTTCTGGATAGAAAATCGATACTACTATGGGTTGAAAATTCCAGTGCCACAGGTTCAGCACTTAAAAGAAAGCTGTCTGAAAGACCTTGAAGCACTCAAACTTCTGGGTCATGGAAAACTATAGAAAACATTTACAAGTTTGTATAGCAAATAAAGGCCACCATTTGGAGGATATCATTTTTAAAATTAAATGAATAAAAACTGTAGCCCTTTGTTTAAACAACAGTGAAATAATTTTTTTAATAGCACTTACCTTGGTATTTTGTCAACCTTAAAAATGTGGGAGGTATTTCTACCACATCCTGTATAATTGTTGGCTTTAAGTGAAATATTCATCCTGAGTAAGATGATAAACTACATCCGACAGCAAAGCCTCTGATCAGGAGGTTTTCAGGAGCGTGGAACCACCTCTTAATTGCTGGTGCTCCCAGGTCCACCCTGACCCAGGGTGGTAGCATCTGTTAGGGTTCCAGCTATGGACAAATAGTTAACCCCCAAACTAGGGTCAAAACACTATGAAAGTGTAAAAATAGGTTTTAGTACTAGCAATACATTTTTGTAAAAAATTATTACCAACAATGAATTTTTGAGGAAAAAATTATTACCAGCAATACATTTTTGAAGAAAAAAAATATTACCAGCAATACATTTCTGAAGAAAAATATTAGCAGCAATAAAAATCTTGTTGGCATTAAATAACCCATTGAGGTTGATATGCTATAAAACAAAACAAAACAAACCAAACTTTGAGTGAAATATGAATCCAAACCTCTCAAGATTCATTTGTAGAAGGTTGACGGGAGTGAAACTTTTGCCTTGTAAAAATATTCAACTCATCAACAAAGAAAATTAAAAGTAAAAGAATAAAACACATCAAATGTAAATGCAAAGTTTTTATATTCTAGAAATTGTTGAAATGTTTTACATATTTTTACATATTTTTCTCACCAGAATCTATTTTACATATATCCTTGCTTTGAATGTTGCTGCCACATCTGGTCTGGTTCTCCTGCTATATATTTAGTAGTGATTCTTGCTAAAATCCAAAGAAGCATCTGTGATGTTATTCCTGACCTGGCATCTCAGCTTCAGTCACTTTCCACTGCCATAATATAACTTCCCTGTGCCTTTTTTATAAATACTTTCATGGTAATTGTTCTGATGAACTTTCCGCTATGGTACCTAGACTTTATGCATTTAAGTGCAGTAAAATTCTTTGCATATTATTTCTTTGGATTTTATGAAGAATCTTTAAATATATAAAATGAGCACCAGGCCATATGTGGCAGCAATATTCAAAGCATGAACGAATGATAGACTTATAAATATGTAAATATGCCAAAAAAGTTACTTATTTTCTTTCATTTTTTAATGTTAACCTCAATAAAGTACACAATTCCATTTATTTTCCCTCCAGCTATGTTTAAATGGAAGAGTAGACTGGGCTCTTGAGCTTTGGTTGACAGCCAATCTAGGAAAAGGACAACTATGAATTCAAAACCATGGAGAAAGCAATGGCTAACCACTTCACTATTTTTTCGAAGATGTCATGTTAATCCATAAATAATAAAGAAACGGAATCTGTGGACAGTCACGATCACCTCCCTCCTAAAGGAACATGGCATTTAACAAAGAAAAAAATCATATTATGATACCTAAAATAAATAACATTAAAATTCATATCAATTACACAAGCAAAAATGTGCTTTAATCTGCAAATGCTTTTAAGAATACTTAAATAAAACGAATTTCAGTCTGAATTTCTGAGTTGAGGAATTATTATTATTATTATTATTATCATTTGCATTATTTACTGCCTCCCCCACTAAAGGTCTCTTGTGGGTGGGCGTCCTATAGGGCCTCAATTTAATTGGCACTTGATCACTGGTATCTATCTGCATCTTCACTGTGTGGGTCTGGCCCAATTCTTTGCCTGAGTTAGCCACCATGTCACAGTTGACTCTCAACAGACATTCCATTCTAGCCCGAAACCTTCTAGAGGCCATTATTTTTTCATTTTTCACTCCCTCTACTCGATCTGGTCCTTTCTTTCCCCTTGTGTCAAATTTTACACACTTCTCCCCCTTCTTTATCTTTATTGTCTTGTTGGCCTGATTGGCCAACATAATATGTACTACTTCTGCCACCTCTACTATTGTTTTACACAAGGCTACTTTGTATTTTTCAGGGCTGTACTAGTCTGCTGGAGTTAGTTGAAAAAAATCCTTTCCTAACCTTTTCTTTTATCATCAGTTTACCTTTGCCTGACATTGCTGTTCTAGGGGTAACTTTATGTCCTCATCAACTACTACCACTACTGACCTATCAGGAGTGTCTCCCAACTGTGTCTCCATGCCGTTTATTATTAATATGGTAGGGTTGAACTTTATGTGTGCTCTATGCTGGTACAAGCAATCCTCCCCCAAGATTACATCTCCACAGAGATTCAGGGTTATATAGAAATTGTGGACACTCCTTGTCCCTCCTATACTCACTGGGAGCCTTACCATCCCCCTTATCCTCATTGTTTTTCCATCCACCTGACTAATCTTTATGTCTGGTCTTCTCAACCACCTCTGATTCCTCAGGCTTTTATTAAAGAGTGATGCCCCCATAATTATTAAGACCCTCATTGTAGATCCACCTACCATTGCTTCACAGGTAAGTTCTCTCTCTTGGGTTAGCAAGGAGAACACCTTAGCTGTTCTCCTCCTGGAGCGACAACCCTACCCAAACATGGTGCCAGTAACAACAGTCCCTTACTATCATCATTACAAGGGGTCCCTGACCATCTTCTGAGTCATGGTGCCTTCAGGGAAGTGTTCTGAGGTTCATTGATCCTACTTCTATCAGGGCAATTTCATTTCAAGTGACCTGGTTCATTACAGAACCAGCACATTCTCCCACAGCAGTTTGCAGCAAAATGACTGATCTGGCCACATCCTTAATACTGCATTCCTTTCCTTTTTAACTGGGCTGCCTTCCCTTTTACTTTTGGGGCAGCCCACTGGCATTTCCTTGGTCCTGTCTGCTAGGGGTGCGTCTGTTGATGGGGGGATTTGGAGGTTTCTTCTTTATCCCGCACCATTTTGTCATTTGGCCATGACAACCGCACATAGTGCATCTTGTTTCGTCAAAATCCCGGGGTAATTCCCACTTTGTTGGAGAGTCCACTGTCCTGTAGCCTTAATAAGTGACAGGTCCAGCATACCAGCCCTAACCTGCCAAGTGTGGGTTTATAAAACCAGTGTCCCAATGTCCATGCCCTAGGAACCTCTTCCCATACCTCTGGGTCTATCTCTTCCTGCTTCACCTTCCTATTCTGTGTGTGTGTGTGTGTGGGGGGGGTCCTTCCCTTGCCTTGCCTGCCTACCTCCTGACTGTACTTGTGCTCTCTTGCCTCACACCTTCACCCAAATTCTTTTGCTATACTTAGCTAATGCGATAGCCATCGACAGCCTGGCCAGCACCTCCTTAATTACATGCCTTATGCACTTGTTTTGGAGTGCTTCCACATTCAGGTCAGCCAAAGAGGCTTGTATGGCAACATTTTCCCTAACTTCTTTGGGGCAGCTAATTTTTCAGCCCTCACTCCCAACTCTCCAGGAGATTCCCATTTCATTTGTCCCAGCTTCATGATGCTTCTCACTGACTCCACTGCCGTTCCTTCATCCGCATATTTGCCAACCAATAGGCCCTCTAATTCTGTCTATGTCGACCCCCTATAAATTTTGAGACCGGCCCCTCTACCACATTTTGGACAGCTTCATATATGCCCTTTCAACTCTCTTGGGTCTTCCCAAAGGCTGAAACTCTAGGTCCCCCAGTAGCTCTCTCAGGCCAGTTGTTACCAGAGGCTTAACTACCTCATCTTTGAACTTGATGTAATGGAATAACCTGTCACCCCCATGGGTGACTGCACTATAGGTAGTAACTACCTACAAGTATCTGTAAGTCAACGGACTACAGAGACTAGCTGGGATCTGTTCCAGGTACATGGTTGAACTCTCTGCCTTTGGGCAGAGAGGAACCTGGACGAGGCTCCACCGAAAGGCAGAGTCTCGTTCGGGGAGGTAGACTGACCCTGAACCCATTTATACGGGTTCAAAAAGGGAATATTTTTGGTTGAGCCTACGGGCTTGGAAAACCCACATTAAACCCGGCCTTGTGCCACATGCAACCCTCATGGTGGGGGGGTAGTTAGATATACTAGCTGCGATTTGTTGAGTATGACTCAGACTTACGCAAGAACTACCAACCTTCCAATAGTAGCACTCACTACTGGATTGACTTGCGATGAACTTGTGCATAACTGTTACCTTTATTCTTATTGTACTGTTTTTTTTACAATAAGCCTTTACTTATTTTTCACCTTGTTTTTTAAGTATCTATTTCTATAGCATGGAATATAACAGAAATCTACCCTGTCAGGTTCTTCTGACCCATGGTCACTCATTTCTCTTAACTAGTATATCCCCAATTGAATACTAGCAAATTGGAAAAAATTGAATAAAATCAAATAAAATCAGGATAAAATAACAAATAACAAAAAAACATTTTCTGGCAAGACGCAACAGCAAAATGATAAAAATTCAGGGAAAACCAAAAAGTTTATTACCTGTCACTTGTCCTGCAGTCAACTTGTAGTTACAAAGCACAGAGCAGTTAATAGAACCGTATGTTCAAAAATTGATCAAAAGTATCTTGGTTCTTTTCACTCCTTTTTCTTTTCCATTTTCTTTCTTTCTCCACCTGCTAGATCATTCCCTTTTAGTTGGGTGTAATCAACCCTGAGTGAATCCGATGATCACTGGCACCAATTATGACATTGCGATGTTCACTCAACCAGTCTGTTCGATGTTTGATGCCCACAGCTAACTGTTGAATGGATCACTTCAATCCCAGCCTTGCCTTGTCACATGTTGTGTTTGATTTAGATCACAAGGCTGGTGAGAATCCTTGAATTGACCTGGGCCAGCAAAGTGAAGCCACAAGTCATAGAATAACTTGTAATGAAGAAAATGTTTTATATAACATTTCTTGTACAGAGCTGGTAGTACAATATCAGTTCTTCAGATAGAAATATATGTTCCTCATGCAGGAATATATTTGTCATACAAAGTTATTTGACCCTTCCCTCTTTGAATATTTTGTTCACTTTGTTCGTCATGACTAAGTCTAGGCAAGGTTTCTGTAACACAGATCAAAGTCGGAGGTCTTCTTCAGTGGTAGGAAGTTATGTGAGTTCAGTGAAGTGTTCATCTCTCGCCTGGCATCTGGTGGCTTTTCTCTTTGATCATTTCAATTCTCTATTTATATGGATCTCCGTCCAAAAGCAGCATGGGGTCTGATGGAGGTTGGGAATTCAGCCATTCCCTTAATCTCCACAGAGAGTTCTTTGTTTGACTCTGGGAAACTAATTGCATGCCCAATTTTGGAGCAATCCCTCCTCTGAAGAGTAGTGGTATCAGAATATTGATCCATCCCAACTCCCTCCTTCTCGTATTGGTGCCTCACACAAATATTGTCCAAGGCGTGTAGGCAACTCCTCCGCCTCCCTTGAGATTCCACTTAAACTCTTCACTTCTATAGTCACCTGACCAATCTGATCTCTAGACTGCATGGGCAAGCAGGCCTGACTTAGCTCTAATTATTAATTTTAATTAATGTCTATAATTTTCATCAATGGAATTCCTCGACCCCTTCTGCTTTCTCAATTGAGCATTTATCAGCTGTTCCCCTGACAGCCTCTTCTTGTGGCACTTTGGGTCCTTAGCCAAAGAAATCTCATCTCTTCAGTGATTCACATCTTCCCTTCCCTTTTTGACAAGTGATAAAAAAAAAACAATTCTCCAACTTTGCCTTTGTTTCCAGAAAGCCTTAAATTTTATCTCTTGACCGACTTTTTCTTACCAAGTCTTATTCAGCAGATAATTCCATAACCTGGATTTTAAATAGTAATTATCAACAATGTCTCCATTTTTGTTCTTATCTAAAGAAATTTCATTGCTCCAGCAATTCACACCTTCACCTCTTCTTTTGACAAGTGATAAAAAAAGAACAATTCTCTAAATCTGCCTTTGTTTCCAGAACACCTTAAATTTTAACTCATGACAAATTTTTTCCACCAGATTATGGCCTGCAGACCATGCTTTAACTTAGATTTTAAAAACAATAATGTCTCCATTTCAAAGTTAGTTGTCAAGTTTGGCCATATGGTTTTTGTAGGAAAACTCAAATGTTTCCATCCTTACCCTCTGCTTTTATCCAAGGAAGAAGAAAAAACAAAACCTCTGAATTTAATAAATCTTGCCTTGTCTCTTGGTATAGCTATCGAGCAATCCTTTCAACCCTTAAAGTGTCACATCCCTCTCAGTATAGCTATCAAGCTATCCCATCAACCCTTAAGGTGTCATATTAGCAGCTGGTTCATATGATAGCAACCAGTGGTATGCAGTGACCTTAAACAATCATAACTTTTTTTGCCATCCACCCACCTCAACATTTCTGATACTCAGTATGCAACCGACACATTTTTTATTCAGAAATTATGCCAAGAAAGTATTTATCCGTCCTTAGCCAGTAAAAAATTTGAATTAAAATTTTACTGTTCTTTTTTCCTTTCTCTTCAAAAATCTCTCTTTAACTTACAAGTATTTATCAACAATCAGCACTGTTTTTATTCCTGCACAAAAAACCAAGAAAGAAAAATTGAAACAAACATTTGCATGCAACTTGTAGCAGAAAAGAGCTACAGCTTGTAACAAACTGTTTCTGACCTCCCAAATACATGATCATTGATATTGTAGAAATTGCCATGCTACAGGTCTGAATAATTGAGGTTGAGAAGTTTTGAAGAAATTCAGTTCAACATTTTCAAAAGGAATAAATTTCAACACATGGAGGAATTTTACAAATACATTTGTATATAAAAAGCAGTGATGTTGATAGATTTTTAATGTAGTAAGTCCCTGGGACCCATTTGTGATGATTTCAGTGGTTCATCTGGAAATTCAGTGGATTCTAACTAAAGTTTCTTAATAAATTATAATGTTATTAATGGCATTATTAGTCTGACACGTTTCCACTTACATGGCTCTCATGACAACTGGAAACAACAACTACAGAATGAAATATTATCACAGCCAATCATAACAAATATATCTGTTTGTTGGTTAAAAACGTTTGCACTAATAGTTTAAAAAATATGTTTTATATATTTAACAACAAAAATACAAAATATGTTTAAAAAATGACATATCTAAGTACTAATTACCATTAATATCTATCATAGTTCATTTGACAAATGATTTGTGTTCAGTTACATCTGGAGCAAAAGAAGAAGAGGTTTTATTTTCCAATCCTTTTATAATTGTTTCATACTGTGTATGGGAACATAAGAACAAATGAAACCAACAAAGTACTGCCAATGAGGAGGAAAGAAAAAGAGACAAGATATATTAGAATAAAATTATTTGTATTGCTGGTATCAAGGCAGATCAAGGCAGAATGTCTCTTGTGGGTGAGGGAAGTGATCTCGAGGATAGGAGGGTAGGTAGTTTACAGGCCTGGTGTTGAAGTGTAAGTTGGACTGGTTTACCCACAACCACTGGTGAATTCTATGACTTATTTCAATCAGAAGAAGATTTCAACTGACTCATATTAGTTTCTTCATGAAATGAAATTCAAATTGTGAAAATATATTTGCTCAACATTAAAAATTGTATCAACTCTTTCCATTAAAGATGCAAGGAGATACTGAAATTGAGAGAATGAGAAGAATTTAGAAGGAACTGGAAACTGAATCCTAAACAGGAAACAAGGGATAAAATTCTACTCCTGTTCCAAAGATGTGGGAGGTGTGTGAACCGGGCGATTTGTCTAGAAAGTCTTCTGCCTGGTGATGCCATATCATCACCACACTGGCTGCATCCAAAGCTATGGAACCCAGTCTATTCAATTGTGCTAGTTGGGTGGTGACCCTACAAAAACTTTTACCCACCCTTTGACAGGTCTTGTTTTTAATCCTGCTGGGTGTCTAACCACACTTCTTACCAGAAAATCCTTGTTACTAAGAGAAGTTAATATAATAAGCATTGATGCAGTTAAGAAACTTATTGCTGCTTATCTCTGCTTTTTCTTTCCTTATCACTTTTGAAAGTATTTAAAACATTTCCCATGTTTCACTATATAAAACTTAGAAAATTTTAAACTTAGATCTTATTAAAGATCTAGTTGAAACAAAAGATGTTCATAGATAAAAGGAAATTTTCTATGAACAGATAGAAATAAATATTTTTAGCAAACTGTATAATAAATAATTAATAAAATCAAATTAATTAATAAATAAAAATAAATTGTATACAAATTTCTTTTTCAATTGTACACAATAGCATTGTGAGAATGTCAGATGCTCTCTCTCTCTCTCTCTCTCTCTCTCTCTCTCTCTCTCTCTCTCTCTCTCTCTCCAGAAACTCTAATGCTCAGCATAACTATAGTATAAACCACAAGTTGGCTCTGTGAGTGTTGAAGAAACATGTTATAAATACGTGTATGGTAGCATAGAAGAACAAACAAAAGAACAGTATTGTTGGTAAGGGAAAGGGAAAAGAAGACAATAATTGTAAATATAAAAGTCTTTTGTATTGCCAATACAGCAGATGTGAGCAACCACATTCCTCCAAATTGCCACACCTTGCTCTTGGGCAAGGTGTGGCAATTTGGAGGAGTGTGGTTCACAAGTGGATATGTGTGTTGGGCAAGTTGGGAGGTGACATCGAGAGAGGCCTGGAGTGGATTAGTGAAGTCACAGATCTGATTCAGTCATTTATGATTGGCTTTCTTAAAGCAAATGTGGTAACTCCCAGATTCATCATTTTTTCAGGTTTTTTTCTTTGGCAGAAAAGTTTGTGATTGGCTTCTTTTATATTTTTTCAGGGGATTTGTTTTGTGGGCTGGATGCAATGCTCAGAGCCCCTGCAAAGAGGTTGACTTCTTTCTTTTTGGTTTTGCTTTCACATCTGGCCGACATGTAGAATGAATCAGAAAGAGATCTAATTTGAAGCAGAATCTAATAAACACGAATGTGCCTGGACACAGCATCTGCACTAGGGATCAGCTAACCACCCTAGCAGACAAACATATACAGAGAACATGCAGACAATCTACACTCAGTACACAATAGGACTACCTTATTTTGCTTTTTTGAAAGAGTTTTTTTTTTCTATGAATCAGTGTCATTATTGTTAAATTTGAATAGTTTATTTCATTTTAGTTTTGATATTTTTCCAGAAGCAAATTCTTTATTTTCTTAACCATGCTCTTTACTTAATAATTGTAAAATGTAAAAATAACTGAACATTAGAGGAAAAACTAAAAAAGTAACAAAAAATGCTTGTAAAAAATTGTAATGTGTAACTAACTATAAATTTTCTTTAAATTGATTATAAAAAAATGTTAATTTTCTGGTTTATTATTCTATAATTCATGAACAGTCTGTTAATTAAAAAAAAAAAAGTGTAACTCAAATATTTAAAATATTTTTTTTGCAGGTTGATCCTCACTAATCCACTTGATGTTTGAAGTTTGATGGTTCGAGATGATGATCTGGCGGTCATTGCTTTGTTTTGTTTTTGTAGGTATGATGAAAGAAAAATGAACAAAAATTTTCAATGGGAAATCAAATTGCCCATAACGTAACTTTTATTTTATTTCATTCATAAAGAAGACAGATTGGATAATATTTTGATATTAAAATTATTAGTGTGCATTGTATAGAACATTTTTAAAAATGTGATAGTTCGAAAAGTTGGACAAACAAAAATGAAAAGAAACTGAAAAAAATACATTGAATTTGGATTAGATGAGGAGACCATTTTTCGGCGGAAAAATACCGATTTTTTTATTTAGCAAAAATCAACTAATTATTGGATTTTAATAAAACTTTTTATTCTTTTACTTATTTATTTTAAACTTTTAGTGTGATAGAAAATTATTTTTAAAACGTTTCCTTTTCAAATTTACTTTGTAAAAAACATTAGCTAGGTTTAAATAAATTTTTATCGGTATTTGTCAATAGTAATATGCATTATTATTTTAATTTTTAAAAAGTTTCACTAATTCATAAACTCCGCTACTTCGACACCTGTCGCGTTATAGTGAAATTCAATTTGTTATCGTAATTTTACACAACACTACACTACAGACACTTTTGAATGTTTATTGTTTTTTTTTAGTTAGTAGTTAAAAAAATTACTTAGCATGTGTGAAGTCTGAAGTCAATTGGGTAATAACTTATTTAGTGAAATAAAATTTGTTCTTACTCTTTTTAGTCTTCTTACAGTAGTAACTAGTAACTTCTCTTCTAAATAGGAATGTTTGAGTATTTTTGTTGTTTTTAAAGAAGAAATATTAAAAAAATAAAATAAATAACGAAAATATTTATTAATCCAAGAATTAAACTAAGAATACCTTAAGCTGGTGTACTGATTTTTTAAGGCAGAAGTCGAAATGTATAAGTAATAAATGAAAGTCAAAGGTGCTTTACTTTACTTTGTTGTTTAACGCGTGTCTTAATAAATATGTTTACCGAGAAAATTTACGACAGTGGTAAAGTTCGGTTTGTGGCAGGATTGTGTCATGACGTAAGAAGCCGAGCAGCTAGTTTTGTTGGTTCGATGGTTGCAGTTGGAGGGTGGCTTTGAGCTCATGTTTGTAGAAATATGGCAGATTTTTTAAAATCAGCTCTTGGCTACTTTAGTGGGGGAACCCCAGGACGAGAGGACAATGATTTCGTGGGTCAAAGTGTCGAGCTTGGTTCCCAAAAACTGCGTGTCAAGAGCGTAATCGCTGAAGGTAAGTCGAACGTTTGGGGGTGGTCATTACATAGACTACGGAGAACTGGGGGATCAGTTTTTAATGCTTCTATGTATGTAAATTGATCTCCCATTTTGTGGTCACTCGATAATACACTTTTCAGGAAAAGATGTTGCTTCTGAGAGGTGAAATTTATAAAATGTGTCCTGTACTTCTGTTCGCCCTCCACCTTTAATCAGTTAATTTTATGAAGATATCTAAAGAAAAGAAAATATTGGCAATATTTGATTGTTTTTAGTTTGTCCATGTAAAATGATAAACAAAGTTAAATAATTTTTGACAATTAAAAATATGGGACTTTTTTAAAATGTTTTTTTTTACGGTGTACGTCATTGTAAGGAGTTTTTACTTTCTTTGCAAAACATGAATTATTTGAAATATGTCTTCGTTGTTAATATTTTTTGTCTTGTTGGTGCTGTTTTTGTTCTAAGTATTTAGCTTTTACGATAAAGAAAGCATAATTGTTTTTCTTAGAAAGAAAGGAAAACTTATTTTATGAAAAACTTGAGAGCGAACTGGAATCATTAAAATTCAAAAATTCACTTTTCTTTTGGATTCGTTCATAGAGAAATTGTTTCATAAATTATTATTGAAAACTATAATTAATACTTAATTTTAAATCATAGCTAAAAAATAAATAAATTTAAATTCATTTCCCGGTGAAATTCTCTTCGTGGTCTTTTCTCGTATCCAAATTTAAATTTCTGGTTGAGTGATTTGTGATGCAATCAACAAATTTAAAAATAAAACTAAAAAAAAAAATCATCTTCATCTTTTTCATTTTTTTTTTTTTTTTTTTTTTTGTCGGAGGTGAAAAAAAGACAGTCTCGTTCGCTGTATGCCAACTAACCAAAGAAAAATGTAAATATTACTTGGCACCGCATGACTCATGTAGAAAAATATCTATCGGCTGTAGTCCAGAAAATTACACCTTGATTTGCATATAACCAAAAAAAACAAAACATTGATATCATTTTTTTCTCTTAAATAGTATATTGTTTTATTATGTCTTTTTCCTCTATTTAAAATACTTTCTTTGGTTGGATTCACATGAAAAAGCATACGGCAAACCTTAGCCTTTCTTCAAACAAATAAATAAATGTGTTGTACTCCACTCTCATGCTTGAATGTAACTGATCAGGTTTTATATTCAAATTCGGAATCTCGCCTTTTCAGTCCATGGTCATTTCGTTTAGAACTTTTTAAATGTCCAAGGAAGACATATACTGATAAATGCTACAATGTAACAATATCCTTTTAATTAAACATTGTTCTTGTTTTGTTTATTTATTACGTTAATGGTACACCTTCACTTTTTAGTAGTCTTTAAGTTTCACCACTATTGATACGCTTTTTGTGACACTCATTCACTACTCAGTTACAATCGTTTTTTTTAATTTTTTTTATTATTAAGATTTGCATTCACCCGATTAATCTTGTATTTGGAAATATATCCAGAATTTTCTTACATCTTTTTTGTGTTGTTACCTACATTTTTAAAGCAGTACTTGACTCTCTTAAAGAATCGCTAAAATTTTCAAACTAGAGAACAAGGTGAAAACGAGAGTGGGTTCCGTTTAATGATGTCACATCATTATTGTGGTCGGGTTTTCACTTTTCATTTTTACGAAAAATTAACAATAGTTACCGCTTTTATCAGCGGAAGATCAGAATAATGTTTAAAGGTGTTTATTTACTTTGTTTCAAATATTGTTTTCTTCCAGGTCATAAGTCTTGTAAATACCCACCCACACACTTTACTTGAGATATTCAGGAATACTACATATATTTTCCAAACCCTCCTACGCAAAATGATTATTTCTTATTGTATTTCTGGGCATCATGTTTTGTTTGTTTGTTTAAAAAAAAAAAATAAACGAATTTTTTTTTGTTATAGAAAAAACAAAAAAAAAAGTTTTTTAAATGTACTCTTTTAAGAGAAAGGTTAAGTATATTTCATATGGGTGCTTTTAAAAACATTGATTTCGTCACCCGGGCACTAAATTAGTTATGATGACCCCCATATAAAACCAAACCACCCACTCTTTTGATGGGTAATTTGTACTAAATAATGTCCCTTTAATAATAAAACATCAACGGGTACTAATTCTGAATGTATTAAAAATACACTCTTTGTTTAAAGTTGTGCTTTTTATTTGAAATTAAGTAAATCAGAATTAATTTTTGGAAATCTCTTCATGACTTTTACACGCACACAGTCTGCAAATAAAATGACAAAATCTTAACCTCGACGGACATCGTGTATACACTATATTTTACAATATAAACTAAAAATAAAATACTATTTTACGTACTACTATAATTGAAATGTAAGTGTCAGAAGTCCTTGAAATTAATGTTTGATTTACATTGAGAATCCTGCTTAGGTTACAAAAATAACAGAATTTTTTATTCACGTGTGTATTTTAAATTTATTTTAAAATATAATCTTTATTTTATGAAAAATATGGCACACCCACAAATGAATCGAATCATGTGAGTGAGCATCTTTATCTAAGAAGTTATAGGCGGTATCTTATTTTAAATTTATATTTTGTATTCGTCCACTTAAAGGTGAATTGTTTTGCTAGTGTACTTTCATTTGAACTTTGACTCAAACATTATTAGCATAAAATATTTGAAAACTTTTTTTTTGTTTTGAAAGAATGCTATCCTATGGTAAATTTTATAATTAGTAAATTACTTAAGTTCTGGATTCTCAGTATTTCCTTTTTAACTTAAAGGCACTGACCACCAAACTCATTTTCAACATCTTCCCCTTTCTCTTCATCTTTTGTTTGATATTGTCTTTTTACAAACACACACACACACAAATGCATTCATAGAGATCAAAATTGTTTTTCTATTCGACCGAAATCTATCCAATTGTTCCAGCTGGTTATTTTTCGTTATTATTTATTAAACTTAGTTTGGCACAAGGCCACAAGTATGGTATACACACCGAGAACTGAACTTAATACTTAATTTTAAATGGTTAATCACACTAGTTTACTATTGCTCCATGTATTAGGTGGCTATTTCTAGTTGATTTGAAAATATACATTTATTTTATGTGTGCTTTTTATTTATTTTTTTAATTAATAAGAAACTTAGGAAGTTCAAATGTTAAGTGTTGACATGCATGTTCATCTCCCAAGCTATTAATAATTCTTAGATGGATATTTAATAATGACCTTATATAAAACTTGATTTGTCTTAGGTTGATGCAAAAATTTGTCTTTTCTTTTCTTTTCTCAAAATCTTAATATGAATTTATAGCATAGTTATCAAAATTATCATTCCCAGGGCTTTCTCTCACATCACATTTCATATAAATTGTGTATCTCCTTATATATTTTATAAGGAATACACAATAAAAGAAGGATTTTTATCTGATGAGTTATAAAATTTATCTTGAGCTTGTTAAAATATCTGTCCAAACAAAGAATGTTGTATAAAATGGAAATCAATGATTGTCTGGAGAATATGCTGCATTTGGAAAAATTTACTTCAGTGCATTTGAAACTTGAGAATGGGTGGTGTTCTCCATCAAATTATGAGGTAATGTCCTTGGGGAGTCATTCTCACCCACTACTGTATCATAAAAATCAGTCACCAATCTTAACAAAAGATATACAGATTACTGTGTTTGTAGCAGACAAAGAAAGAAAACTAATGGAACTGCAGACTGTAGTAAAGAAAAGCAAGAAGAAAGTACTAAACATCAATTGTAATATATGGTTGTCAGTAAAAGGAACAGCTCAAGATTTAAACTATAAATTGGAGACATCAAAATCATGCAAGTATAAAAATTTAAATATCTAGGAATGTTTTAACAGGGTGAATAATGAGATACTGGAATCTGAAGGCATACTGGAATAGTGAAAGTTGCCTTTGAAAAGCTAAGCAAAGTATTAAACTAGAAAATTAGAAACATGAGTACTGAACGGTTAAGTAATATGACTGCTGGAAAATCTTCACACACTTTGAAGAAGAGACTTTAAGCAACGAAATGTGCTTCTACAGGATACTTTGGGGATACCATGGACTGAACGTATGAGTAATGAAGTTTTAGGGAAATTGGAAACAAAAGACATATACTTAGAATCAGAAAGAGATAATTGAAACTTCTAGGGCATATAATGAGAAAAGAGGGTTTGGAGAATGTGTCACTCACAGGACATGTTGAAGGCAAGAGAGGCAGAGGAAAGCAGCAAATAATCTACATAATAAACTTGTGTAATTGGTTAGCAGAACAGGGGTTAGGAGAGATAGCAAAAAGGTAAACCATATTATGTGTGTGTATGCTATTTATGCATGTCCACATTTCTCGACTGATTTCGATGAAATTGTACACACATGTTGCAAATTTATCAAGATAGGTCGAGATCAACTTGTCAATCCTGGGTTTGATAGAAAAAATTGATAAAACTGAAGGTGGGTACTACTTTTTTTGCAACAACCAAGGCAAAGTTACACACAAACAGAATTTTTACTGGATGAGCTGATGTTCTTTGCACTTAACGCAAAACATAGCTCATGTTATTGAGTTTATGTAGAGTGCTTGATAGTTTTCCTCTGACATTAGCATCACGCAAAAAATTGCAAAAAACTGAAAAAATCTGTATCTGTTTTTTTTTTTTTTTTTGTACTACTGAAAATATAAACTTGAATAACGTTCTCACTTTTTTATCCAATTTTCTTCAAACTTGTCACAAAAAATTTGCCAGCATGAAAGAAATAAGGTAGTGTGGTTTTAGCCCTGCTCACTTCCCTGCATATAACGAAAAACTCCAAAAATTGTTCAAAAAGCCTGTTTTTCAGCCATAACTCCCTGGTTTTTCATCTGATTCTTTTTAAATTTGCTTTACAGTAAATGTGCAAAGGAGGGGTGCATTCATCTTTGCACATGTAGTTGAATCAAGCTCTGATGCTTTATCCTTGTTTTTGTTTATTTGATTTGTGAACAATACCATAACATTTGAAAATTATTATGGCATTAGAAAATTTACTGAATATTTAAAACATTGAAACAATTAACCCCATACAATGACCACACAAGAAGGTTTTATCGATGGAATTCCGTTATTAAGAACAAATATTTTTGAAGGACATACCGTAAAAAAAAGATGAGTGGGAGAGTAGCTTAGTATACCAAAGTATGATGCATGCAGGTGGGGATGCTGACAGGCATTTTTAGACAGGTGTGGTTACAATTGCAGCCATATACAACATGGCTTTTGTGTGTGTATATATATATATATATATATATAATAAACTTATCCCTTTAGGACATAGGCTATCTTAGTTCTTCACAGATACCTTTTTGTTAGTTATAAATGAATTGCTGTGACTTCTTGGGAAAGATAGTGGAGTAGTTTCCTATTGTCTAATTCAAAGCTGTCTTTCTCCTGGTTGCCATCCAAGGTTAGAGAACCCAATCTACCTTGCTATTTAACCCATATCAGTATTGGGGAGGAAGAAATGGATTTATGCCTTTCCCAAGAGCTTTAGGGTGGAGTGAATGCAACAGACTAGGCTGGAACTTGGATTGCCAATTCCACTTTCTGTGCCAATAACTGTAATCCCATCCACACATCCATTGAGCTGTTTATCGTTTCCAGATATGGCTGCTCTCTCCATAATCCTATGAGCTGTACCAGTTATAAAGGTAGATGAAGGTGATTGGCAAAGGTTTGGGATTTATGCTTGCTTTTCGTCAGTAAATGTTTATAATGTCAAGTCTATTCTTTCATGTCAAATGGTTTATATACACACACACACTTATGAATCTTTAGTTTCATGAATTAAGATAGATTACACTTGTACTTATTTAAGTAGCATTAGATATTTTGTTTGAAATTGAAGGTTTCTTGTTAGGATGTTCATGATAGAGATTCTGTTTTATTGTTTTGTTTCGTTCTTTTTTTTTCATTTTCTTTATAATGCTTCTTTACTTAATAGATGCTTTTTTTTCTTCTTTTGATTGAACAAAAACAAATAAATTGACTATTAAATTCTGAAGCTTACTTGAATATTGATCAAGATTCACTCTACCTTTCTTATTACTTTATCAACTCTTGATAAATTAGTTGAGAGTATTTGGGAATATCCTTTTTGTGCAGTAATTTTGAAAAAAAAAAAAAAAAATAGCTACTATTTGTTACTGAGCACACCTGTCTGTCAGGGTGGGGCTAGACAAACCCTATTACAGACATTTGCTCTGTTTATACTGCAATTATGCTGAGAAGACCGTAGGTACAGTTTCTGGGAGAGAGCATATAATCTGGTGTGGTCAATTCTTTGAACAGGCTAGTATGTTCAAGCCCTCGCAGAGCCGGATTAAAACACATAGGAGCTCTAAGCACTCAAAAGATTTTGGTGGTCCCAAGTTATGTATACTAGCATGCAATTTCAGTGAGTAGTACAGAAAAAGGACATTAGTGAGAATGTACATTGTGGAAATAAATATAGAAGGAAATGAAGGCACATATGACTATTGGGAGAGGCTGATCATCAGTTCCAACCCAGAACAAAACTAATTCCCTGGGAACCCAACTAGAAAGAACCAATTGCAGCTGAGCAGCCACTGTTAAGTGAGCCATGACCAGATTCTAACAGAACAGTGACCAGAAGTGGTCATGTAATCAACAAACATGCATTTTACAGAATCACATAAACATATGGCCAGAGTAATACCAAACTTGAGGGTAGTCTATCCCTGTGATTGTTCACAAAAATTAAATCCCATAAAGTTAATTAGTAATATTGATTTATTCAAAAGCAGAGATGTGATATATTGAGTAACTAAAAACCTCATTATCTCCCTTAGCCTATTACCTTATTAACCAATCAGAATCGTGATAAAGATTTGATGCGTGTCAGTTTTTTCCCAATTTGTAATGGCACGCAGCAGATTCAAATGTTGTGTTTGAATTATTTTTTTTCAACATGTACAACATAATACCATAATTTCTGTGGTGCCCTAAGCACATGCTTATTTTGCTTAATCCAGCCCTGATACTCAGTGATTTATGTGGATCACACTCATTGACTGTTTCTGCTGACCCAGTTTCACTCACAAGTCTTGGGTCCATCCATGGTTTGGCTTTTAGACACTTTCTAAAGGTGCTGTACACTGGGTTCGCCTCCACAGTCCAATCTCAACAGAAAGTCACCTCTCTGACCAATCATCCATGGTGAGATTTGAACCTGTGTCTCATGGTGAGAAATCGAATGTTCTAACCACTCGGCCATGCACAGGTAATATATTTAGCCTTTTGTGTCATATAGGAAATTATGACTCCACAGATTACTTTTCTTTATCTGTCATTTGCCATGCATTCTTTTAAAAAATAGTGGAATGATTTTCTATTGTCTACTCAACAGTTTGAAATTCAAAGTTTTCCTCCTTTTATATTGGTTGTCATTCAATGTGAGAGTATATAGTCGATCTTGTTAAAAAGATCCATAGCTGAGTGGAGAAGAAATGGATTCTTGCCTTTTCCAAGGACATTAGTGCAAAAGTGGACACAACAGACAAGCCTGAAATTTAAATTTAGCACCCCGATTCCCACTTTACTTGTTGATATTTGTTAAACTAGCTCAGTGTTTCTCAACCTTTTTAAATAATGGCAAACCTAGGAGCAAGTTAGAACATATTTAGCACCATTTCAAATTATGGGTGTGCAAAAGTTCAATAAAATATTACTAAAAAAAAAAAAAAAAAAATGAACAATTTCAGTACAATAAATGTTCTTTTCATTTTGTACAAATTTCACAGTAATATACTATTTAAAAAATTGGAAAATGATTAAATCAAATTGTCAATGCTGCATATCGGAAACTTCAACAATATTAATTCATAATTCAATATAACTTCATAAAAATTTTGAATTAAACACTTTGAATACAGTTATATGAAAAGATTAATATTCAGTTATTCAAATAAAGGAAAATTTTAAAAGGTTAAATTAAAAAATAAAAATACTTAAAAAATGAATATTAAAAGATAATTTAAAATAATCAAAGAATAGTGAAAAGAATTATTTGAAAAATAGTTTAATACTTATTCATTTATTCAAATACTAATGTACCACTACTACTTCCACATGTATGCTTTGACAATATTTCACTGCACACTTAAGAGGTTGAGACTCACTGCTCTAGCTGTACATTTTTTGTAACATAAAAAAAGATAAAGTATTCAAACAATTGACAAAATTTCCACTCTTTATATTTTAATATAAAGAAGCCATAAACATCTTGAAGAAATCAAATTTTTCAATAAATTTACAAGTCAAACTTAAAACTCGAATATCATTTATTTTTTTCTTTTACTGAATTTCTCTTTTAATCAGATACTAGACCACCCATAAACCCATTGGGTTCCTTTTAAAAACAGTTCATGATACAAAATGATGAGGTAACAATATTATCAGTTTTATTATTAATTACACATACTTTAATTTGTATTTGCAATACAAGTTATTATTAATTACATTATACAATATTACTTCAATCAAACAAGAAATTAGTAAGAAATAGTTTACTTTTTTTAAAATGGAATTGTAAACTGATATCAGGCCTTTCCATTCAAGTAATAGTAGCCCTAGTATACCAATTTATACCAGGTTTAGTATTTACTATATGATTTTCAAAGGTAAATGTCATTCCTAAAAAAAAACAAACAAATGAACAACAGTCGTCTGCTTAGTTAGATTTATATTAATTGAAATAACAAAGTATGGATGCCTCCTTTTTGTGCAATTTTTTTTTTTTTTACGAGGCAACTTTTTCAAAATAATAATTATATTTTTTATTATATATACCTGTTTCTTCTCTTCCTCACATTCATCTAATGGCGGTAAACCAGCAATTTATTTATCTATCTATTTATTTACCATCAAGTCATGTGACACAATTTTCAGCTATATAGATGTCATTTTACAATGACACACCTGAATAGCCTCCTTATGTATTGCAAAATGTTAGACATTGAAGAACTCAAGGATGGAATGAAAGGTGTAATATCAAACATTCCCCATGAAAGGTGTGTCAAGGCACTAAATTGTACTGTTGATGGCTGGTTTTTGTGCATCAATCATGTTGGTGGACAGGTGGAAACTGTTCAGTAAACTCTGAATAAATGATTCCTATCATACTAGTGTTAACATAAGTTTGACTCATCTTGTATTTAAGTTTATTTGATAATGTTATTATAATGTCTTATGAATATTTATTATTTTTTTCACGCATGATAGTTTGAATATAATAAAGAAGTGTTTGTTTATAAATGCAGATTGATATAAAAATGTATATTGAAAACAAATACTGAATCTTCTATTAAAAATGCCAAAAAAATAACCCTAGCTCAAGAAATTTGGTACTGTACTCAGCAGGTGGTTTAAGGTACAATATACCCCTGAATTGGTTGGGCTATTATGTATTGTTTAAGCTGTATCTTAGGAACAAACATATATACATACAAGATTAGAGTTTTAGTATTATATAGATTGCCACTTTTTCTGGATTATGGCCACAACATGTTGAAACACCAGTTCTTGTATGATCACCAAAGTTAAGAAACATCAAACCTGGTCAGTACCTAGTTGGGTGACTGCTTGAAAATACCAGGTGCTGTAAGCTTAGATGTGCAGCTGGTGTAATGGATAATGGCTTGGAATCATTAATCAGAGAACAAAGTTCCAATTCCCATTGGGTTCGTTATATTCACGTAGGTACAAATATCCTTGGGAAAAGTATGAATTCACCTCTTCTCCCTCTATCTATGAATTAATTAGTAAGATTTGTATCACTAAAACCATTATTATCTAAAAAAAAAAATTCTTACAATCTAAAATATTTTCTGGCTTTAAATAACCTGCAAAAGGGTTTATAAACTGTAGAAAATGAATATATTTATATTATAAAAATTATTTAAAATTCTGCATTACTTCAAGGGTGTTAGGTGATATTGTTATTACGTGAAAATTACATTTGCGAATGAAAAATTGAAAAGCTCATTACAGTTGTTTGTATCCAATATTTAAAAAAAAAATTATTTATTTATTTATTTTTTTATAACTATTCCTATTTTATAACTATGGTAATCCACACATGACATTATCCTTAAAAGGTCATGTGATTTAAGAGTTGTCTTTCACTTCCATTATCCAGTTCTGTTTCATTGTTTACGTCTTCTTTGCAAATCACCACTTCAAAATTTTAAAGTAAGTTTTACTTTTTTTAAAATTGTTTAAGGTATTGGGTTAAAATAATAAAAGTTTAAACAATTATGTAATTAATAATAAAATTTAAAGTACTCTAAAAATTTAATAATAAAATAACCGTCATGATAATAATAATAAAGTGAAAAAATATATTAAAGATATAAATTCAGAATAAATAAAATACCATAACATTTTAAAATTAATCTAAGAAAATTTTATATTATTTAAATTTTTTTTTCATAATGTATCTTCAAATGAACTAAAAGTCGATAAAATATTAGATAATTGCTGAAAATATATTAATTTGTAAAAACTACTAATTAAACCAAAAAAAAGGCATTCACTTACATTTTGTAAATTTATATCAATTCTGGTCATCCATACTAGCTGTCAACACCTCTTAGATCATTGATAATGTCAATAAAGGCATTAGAAAAACAGGACTTGTCATTAAGAAATACTTGTATACTATTTTTTATGCTATAAGTAATATTTGTTTCAAATCAGATTAATTTAACTTTAAATTTGCTAATTTTACTTAAATAACGTGTCACAAATATATTTTATTTTTGGAAGATATTTAAAACCAATAAATTTTATTTTAAAACTTGTTAAAATGTAAGAAATGGCTGTGAGTAAACAGATGTTTTTGAAATCAAGTAAATATTTGACATTCCAATCTATATAATTTCTATTTGAAATACACCAGAGTATTTTACCTACTGGAAATAGTCAATTTAATCCTTTTAGCTTTCAATTAAAGCTAAAAAGAAATCTCCAAGAATGCGTTTTCATTTTAAAAAATTCATCTTAAACCTTAGGTATTGAAAATTTTAGTGAAAAAGTGGTAGATGAAAGTGTTGTTGGTTTAGTAATTGTGAGTTCAATCCCTGATCCAGGTAGTATAGACTTAGACTCAATGTAAATAGTGAACAAAAACTGAACAGGATGAAAAAGAACAAGACAAAATATTCTTAGACATTGGCAGTGAACCGAGAACAATCTACCCTGTAGGGTCCAATTTGAAATTCCCTGAATGTTACCTGGATCAACAAGTACCTGAAGAGGGCACAATGTCTGAAATGTTGTGATGATAAAAAAGATAAGGACACTGCTTACTAATATGATGTTCTGTTGTTATAACACAAGGCATGTTTATTGGCATTGTGTAATACCTGATGTTACTATAACAATGGAATATCTCTATAAATTAAAGACAAGCTGCATTACTGATGAATATATAAAGTCACATTGTGTTTTATATTATAGATGTTCAGAAATGAAACACTAGAAAAGCTTTCTGCTGGAATTGGTTTTGGTTCTTTGGAAATGAAACTTATTAATTTGTCTATCCCTTTTCCAATGATGTAAGAGTATTCAGCAGTATTTAAAAAATGTCCAGGGTAAAAGCAATATTAGTATGCCCAGATTGAAGGCAATATTAATGTATCTTATTTACAGTTGGACTAATGTCCTCCCTTTTGTTGTTCCTATCACAATGTTTCAGTCATACCTACTGGCTTTCTTCAGTTGTCTGTCAATCCAGGTAATCTTCAGTTGTTTCAAATAGCAACCCATTACTTGATCTATGGGGGGGACTCCTCATCATGCTGCTCATCTCTAGGTGTGTTGCCGATCATATCTAACTTGATTAGATAAATTAATTTTAATGTAAAACTTGGGATACTGGTTGACATTTCGGGTTTTGGATGGATAAAAATTGAGCTTTTCATCATTCATTTGCAACATTTTCCTCTAAGTGTGATACAAAAATTAGAAGAGCAAAATATTTTGCACAACATTATCCTGAAATTTTAATTTGATTCTTGCTAGCAAGACACTTTAGCTGATTTATCAGTTATGCAATCTGGGTGTATACGATCACTTTGTTTTTGTACGGTTTGTGATTCAAAGAAACCTCTGATTGTTGCATGGAAATCTGGCTGAAAAGAATTTTGTAGGTTTCATTATTTGGCATCCAAGTTATCTCAGTGTATGAATAATACAACAATAGATTCATGCAAGAAATTCAGCAAGTTGTTCAAGGAAGTGTAAGTTTCAGTCTTTGAAAGAGACAATGGGAAAGAATGCATTTTCTATTTAGCTGGTATATATGAATGGGGAAATATCTGAGTTATCAATTAAAGGTTTTTCTTTGTATCTTTGAGAGGAGTTATTAAGATATCGAAAATTGATCGGATTCTAAAAATATCTTCCTTGTAGATTTACTATTACATTTTGCCTGATCTATTCTTCAGTTCACATCCAGTGTAATCTGCGAGGTAAAAAAAAAAAAAAAAAACATCAGCAATCTACAGACAGTGGAAATTGTTAATGAAAATACCTGCTGGAATAACCTTGGTACTTGGTGTATGTGCTTATGGTGAAATCATGCTGAAAATAATGGTTCTTGTTCAATCACCAAAATTAAGTAGTGTCAAGATAGGAGACCACTTGGGAACACTGGGTACACAACCGCACAACTGGCCTAACAAACTGGCAATGGATACAGTCTTGCTAACTATATTCCCAGAAGACTTCAGTATGAAATAGTTCTGAACTAACAGATCAGAAGACCTACCTGGAGTTGGAGGAGAAGACTTTGGGGTATGTGACACTGAAAATAGATCAGTCTGATGGGTACATTAATGAATAATTTCTGTTGTGGGTAGGTTTCTGGTGACAAAAGTTTTTTATTTATTTATTTATTACATCCTCCTTGTTTTTAAGTTTTTGGAACACATCTTTTGCTATATGGATGCACCTTCTTCTGATGTCTCCAATTCAAAACTCGCATGCTGCCAGCCATCACCTGTGTACTTGGGGTACCTGACAATCTGAAAACAGGCCATTCAGGTGGATACATCAATGAACGATTTTTATTGCTGGAAATAAGTGAAATTTTTTTTTCCTTCATAGATTTTATTTAAAGAATGGATCCACTAAAATGTTATCTTAACAATACCAACTATACAAAGAGATTTGTTCAATATAGGATATTTAAATGGCTTCTTTTATTTATGTTTGTTTTTTTTTGTCATGGTTATTAGTAAAAAGTACTGTAGCATTACAATAATTACAAAGGTACATCAGTCTATCTACCAATGACAGAAATTGCTCATAAAAATACCCACTGGAACCACTTTCCGTCTATTGTTGGCAGGTTACTGGGTGAAATAAGTTTCATTTCTCTCTTGGCTTACACCTGAGGAAGGCTAAAAAATGAATTGGTCAAAAATGGATATTTAATCAGCAGCAGCTAACACAGGAGAGGTTGCACTTGGGGTACTTTTGTTCAACATTGTAAGATACTACAAAATCAAAATATTAACCTGAAAACTCAAGTTATATTCTTAAATAAGCATCATATGGATGGCATAGAAAATGTCTAAACTGTCATCTATGTACAACTGTTTTCTCATATCAGTGATTGAAAATGGCTTCAAGTGAATGAATCCTTTAGGTCTTAAAGAAGGCAATCCCTCATCAGATTCTATAGACTGGCACTACAGAATCACAAAGAAAGAACTTTACCAAATAACAAAAAACATATGAACCCTTCAACAGCATCAGCAAAAATGGGCAGTATGTAACTAAAATGGAAAATAATGATCTAACCAAGATATTAACTTTCCTCACTAGTTTAAACAAAAAGTTAGGAAGGAAACTCCTATCAATGTTAGGAAGAGCAATATAAAAAAATTTCCTTTTCATTTAAATTTTGTTCTTTTTTTAAATTTTTTTGCCATATTTGTAAACAGAAAGAAAAAGTATTGTAGCCTTTAGGGTAAGTCAGTCAACATCTATATTCCTCTGGATCTTGTTAATATGGTCAAGAGGAAGGCTATGTGGTCAGGGCAATGCATGGCGTCCATGTACCATTGCCTGGGCTTGCATTCTGGAGAGGTCACTCCAGTCTCACCAACAAAGGACTGAATTTTGATCAAACAAGGCACTACATTCATCTTGCAAGATAAACAGATGACTACTCAGTCAGTGATTTATCTATGTATGTTTAAAACTTTATTGTAGCTCCTTATATGACCCATGTGTGATAACTTCACACTGGTGACACATGAATGTAAACCAAATTTATCTATGATATCTCAGTGTTTATATCTCTATCCCACTTTATTTATATAATTTGTATCTGCTTTCCTTTAACTTCTTCAAGAGAAGTATGCAAATGATAAATAGATGATCTTAGCAAAACTGATAGGTAACAATACAATATGTGCAAATTTTGTTGTATCAAAAGATGAATCAGTAATGTTATCAGTCCTGACCTGGCATCTTGGCTTCATTCACTTTCCGATTGCTGTAAAATAGCGTCTCCATGCCTTTTCTATAACAATTTTCATGGTAATTGTTCTGATGAGTATTTTTTATGTTATTTTTATTAAAAGGGCAAATTTATACATATAACTTGTTAGGACTTCATAGAGACTTTGAGGTATTATGGTGGCTGTAGTAAGAATGTGTTGTTTTGGTGTAAGGAATACGGTGACATATTTGGGTCAGTAATTGTGCCTAGCTAAGTTTAAGATAAGACAGACTGAAGACCAGCTTTCCCCATCCCCCCTTTTGGCTTTGTGCGCCACATTTTTGTATTTACAAAATAAATATTGCTATCCTCTTTGACACATCAACTTTATGAATTTAAACTCAATACTAGATTGGCAGTTAGGTCTCATAATTTTGCAGCTGAAATTGCTAGGTGTAACTGTAAGTTCTATGTTAACAGTTTCTTCTTTCACGCTCCTTGCTTGTGAATTCACTTTTTGCTTTCCACTTTTGATTTTGAAAAAATTAAATGTGATATCATTTGATATTTTCTGTCTTAATTCCTGTTCTTTTATTATTTTCTCTCCTTAATATTTTTTTTTTTTTTTTTTTCATATTCTCTAACACTCTTGCCCCTTGCTTCTTAGTGGTTTTATTGCTTTGCTAGGAGTGAAATGATTAAAAAAAAAATGTGCCAATTTTTTTGTACCAAAAATTTGTTTATACTTCTTTGCTGGTCAACATAATGATTATAAACGCACATATAGTTTGGACTTTAAAGATTTTAATTTGATTTAATTAAACGTCTTTGTGTCTATTTTTAAAGAAAATAATTCAGTTACATTCCCACTGCCATAACATAGCTTCCCTGTGCCTTCTCTATAAATACTTTCATGGTAATTGTTCTGATGAGCTTTCCACTATGGTACTTAGACTTTATGAATTTAAGTGTAATACTAGGTCGGTGACAAGGTCATATCATTTTATAGTTGAAATGGTTAGATATAGCCTAAGTTCTATGCTAACAGTTTCTTCTATGGCACTTCTCGCATGTGAAAATCTCTTCCAGCTTCTTGCTTCCCAGTCAACTTTGATCGTTATCCTCTGTTTTCTTAATTCCTGTTCTTTTTATTGTTCTCTTTCTTTAATAATTTTTTTTTTGTTTTTATAGTCTCTCACACTCAGTAACCCCTTGTGACTTAGTGGCTTTATTGCTTTGCTTGAAGTGAGATGATTTTTAAAAAAAACTTATATTTATTTATTTTTTTTTGTCTTAAATCACTACATTTCTTTCAAAGTCCTTAAGCTATGCATCAACACATCTGCATCTAGAGCCACATACAGTCATGTATAAAAGTCATAGAATTATATTTGTATTGCCTATCATGCTGAGTTTTTTTTTTTTATTTCAATTCTGTTTTTCTCTTTCTACATCCACTTCATTGATTTATCTACTAAATTAAGAAAAATAAATACAGTGAAACCTTGGGTCATAAATGTCTCATCATGAACAAATTTTCAGAATCGTCTCAATGATGAATAGTGTCTCGAGCAACAAACATACAAGCCAGTGACATGCCAATAGTATTGGCAGGAAAGTGCCATTTATGGTGTAGTTCTAAATTTTTAGTGAGACAGATGCCCAATAAGACAAGCTGAAAAAAGGTGGAGAGCCCCCCCCCCCCGAAAGACAGTTACCTGATGTTTTTATGTTCAAAAACACTAACATCTCAACCCCTTTCCCCTTCCACTTATGTCGTCATATCTCCTCCATACAGATACAATTAAATTGACATCTATATTTTAATTGTGTGTGTGTGTGTGTGTGTGTGTGTGTGTGTGTGTGTGAGATTTAATTAATGATTTTCATTGGTTTTATGTATGGACTTATGTACAGAGCAGAGTTGGCACATACTACCCGCAAACCCTTGACTGGTTCAGGGATAGTGCTTTGTGACCCTCGCTATGTTATCATTTGCTATATTCTACCTACATTTATATAACATTTAGTATTTTTTATCCATAACGTTGAATGTGTTAACTTCAACTTTTTCAGAAGAAAGATCCCAAGTATGTTAAAAATTGCTGCAAAACATTGTTGCTTTATAAGGATTTGTATTTAGATACATTGTATTTATTTTCAATTTTTCTAGTTGAATTGTTCACCTATATTGCATATGGTCCATTATTGTACATAATTAGATTAAAATAAAATTTATATTTTATATGAACACTACCTTATGAAAATTGAGATATAGTAAAGTTGGGGACCTTGTATCATAGATTCAGGGTGTGGGGTTCCATGAGACTCTTGCACCAGTCCTGGTACAGAGTACTGTTGTAAAAGTTTAAATAAGCAATCATCTGGGGTTCAGGAATGGATTTATCCATTTTACATTGATTCCTATTGGAGTGGGGAATAGTTTTGGTTTACAAACATTTTGGATTACGAACAGCCTTCAGAAACAAATTAAATTTGTGAACTGAGATTCCGCTATATGTGAGAGCAAACTGAGGTATACATTGTTTTTATTTTTAATTAAAATTTTCTTTTTCACTTCTATTCTTTTTATCATTTTCAACCAAAGAATTTATTTTATTCTTTCTTTTCAGTTTATATTTTTGTATACTTATCTTGATACCTGTACAAAAAATGTTTACAGGTAACAATGATATGAAAACTACTTGCAAACATTCTGAATGTAATAAAACATGAGTGAAGAGACCCACCCATCTCCCAGCTGCACATAATTTGCTTGTATATATCTTATCTTTGCTTTTCATTGTTCTTAATTTTCTAATCTAATGCCCTTTGTTTTATTGACTGACTTATTACCCTCTGTACTAATTGCTTGATGATGCTTATACATAATAATAAAAACAACAATAACAAAATAATTAATGTTTTTCATAATAGAGATAAAAACATTACGGATAAAGGTAGTTACTGCCAAATCTTGGCTAAAAAATGAGCATACATGATGAAAAAAAAATGCCCAAAACTTAAAAGTTTTATCATCAAAATCTTTATTCTATTAAGAGGAAAGACTAAAGGATATTTTATGAAAAAAAAATTTTTTTGTTAATTCTTTTTAGAACCTTTGAAAATTTGGTTATGTCTTCCTTTTCTGGCATCAAATGGGGACTTTTTGCAGTGAAAAAACACATTGATTTGGAAATTCTTACAAAAATCAAATAATTGTTGGGTTTTAATGAAACTTCCATGATTTATTCACAAATGAATTAATTTATTTTTGAAATTTTTGTAGTTCTTAATGTTTATATTAGTTATAAGGACAAGTTCTCAGAATTTAAACCAATAATTTTGGGGGGGTTTTACAGGGGGAACCAGTCAGTTAAAATTTGCTCTGAAATGTAAAATAAAATAAAAAGTAATAACACTAAGACATTATTTAGTTAAAAAAGCTTTTAATTGCTTTGTGAATAATTTAATTTTTACAAGAATTGTTTTCACTTTTAAACATTTTTAATTACAATAATTTATAAACTTTTCCAATAAGAAACTAGTGAGTTTATTCAAATTTTAATAAAGTAAAATAAAAATTGAATATTTTATTCCAAATTTTCTTATTTACTGATGTATGTCTTCCAAAAAAAATTAATTCTTTATTTTCATACATGAACATCATTTCATGTGTCGATTGGAAAAATAGAGACACAAAGAATCAGAGAGAGATAGCCCCTTTTTTTTTTTTTTTTTATAGAATTATGGATGTATTCAGTTATAATTAAATTTATTTTTAGATTGCATTTTAGATTACATTTTTTGGGCTTTTAACAAATTGATCAGTCTGTAATCAGGTCTTTTTAAATTTAAGCACAGTACTAGACTGGCAGATACATCTCGCCATTTTACAGTTGAAATTGCTAGATGTAACCATAAGTTCTATGCTAGCAGTTTATTCTCTCACCGTTCTCACTTGTGGAACTCTTTTAGCTTATTGCATTCCAATCAACTTTGATCTTCATAAATTTAAATCCAATGACAGTTGTCATCTTGTCTCCTTAATTTCAGTTCTTTTAATGTTCTCTTTCCTTAAAGATTTTTTTCTCATTCTTTCATACTCGGTAACCATTTGTCTTGCTTGGAGTGAAATGATTTAAAATAAGAAAGAAAGAAAGAAAGATATAAAGTTAATTACAGAATGTAAGCTATATCTGCTTTAAAATGAATTATCCTGTAACAAAGATATAGACGTTCTGCTAAAATAATTTAACTTTGGTGTAAAAATTTTTTCTTCTTTTTTCTAAGAAAAAGAAAATGAAAACAAATAATCCATGCAAAGGAAAAATAAGTTACAAAAGAAGATTAAAAAAAACTTGCATATAATCTCTATCTATCTCTATATCTCTATCTATATCTCTATCTATATCTCTATCTGTATCTCTATATGTATCTCTATATCTATCTCTATATCTATCTCTATATCTATATATATCTCTATCTATATATATCTCTATCTATCTATATCTCTATCTATCTCTATATATATCTCTATCTATCTCTATATATATATCTATCTATCTCTATATATATCTCTATCTATATATATCTATATATATCTATATATCACCCACTTTATTTTTGTTTATGCAATCTCTCCATTTTTACATCAGTGTAAAAGTTGTTTAGCATTTTAAACTTTTATTATGATTATTAGAACCTAATCAGATGTGGAAGGGAAGTAGCAGTAAAGGAGGTCAAAAGCAACAGCAAGGCAATCAGAACATTAGGATTAAAGCAATAGCTGAAGTGTTGTGGTAATAATAATGAGGATATTATTTCAAATGTAAATAAACTAAAGAATTCTGTACATTTTCTTAAGAACTTTTTTGCCCTGCTTTTGTTATTTATCTCTTGAGCAAGTAAGGAGAGGATAGAAAAAAAAATTACTTCAGCCTCCAAGTAATGTTCTACCACTAAAGTTTACCTTCTACAAGGGAGGTAACTATTTTGGTGAGAATAGTATGTTTGCTGCTCTGCCCTGTGATTGAACATATATTCTCTGAATAGAGTGACTGAGGAAAGTGTTCCATCATTGGTTGAGGCAGTCTGTATATATCAGCACACTTGCATGTGTATTGTAGATATAGTGGGATATTTCTCAGTGAGAGGTGGGGGGATACTGATGCTATCAAGAATCCAAATACTTTCAATAGGCTTATTAGATCAAGTGCCTTTAAATCAAGAAGTGTTAAACTTTTCCTTCCCATATACCCTTTCATCTTATCTAATTGTGCTGGTGTACCTTTTGAGAATAAGATGGTATAAAATGTATAGATACTATAGTATAGCAAACAAGTAATATTTGTTTATAATTTTATTCAATGTATTGTTATACATTTAATGAGATGGATGAGGTTGGCTCTTTTCAAAAATTAAGTCAATTCTGGGATCTATTTGTGAAAGAGACCCACATATAATTTTATTTGATAGTTATGCATGAAATTTGGTTTTGATCTTACGCATTGATGTAAAAACCTTGTTTACAACAGTAAGTGGATGAGAACAGTAAAAGACTTTCCACATTTTTTTTTTTAAACACAAATAGGTATGATTTCTTGATAAACTTGCTAAGGCCTTGGTAGAGGAGATATTCCAAAAAGATATTTAGCCACAGAGTAGTTTAAAAATCCTACAAATTTATTTTGCAAATTGTTGTAAGAGATCTGGGATTAATTTGATAGAGTTGATAATCAAATTCATACAAACCCAAATGATCCTGTAGCAAAACCAAATGCTTCAGAGTTAAGCAAAGTATTGAGGATGTGAAGTATTTGATCATGTACTTGCATACTCCTATATGAGAAACTTGTTTTCTACTAAAAGAAAAACAAAAGGGCTGAATTCATTTAATCTTATTTCAAATCCTCTGAAGAGATAAATTTGGTTATTTTTCACTGTACGCAATCATTGTTCCAGGATAATGGGTTAATAATCTTATGGTTGAAATTGATGATAATTACTTTTGTTTAACTCGGGAGCCTCCAAAGTAGTTGATTTGACCCACTAAGGGTTGGTAAGACATTTTAAGGGTTTGGGAATTACTTAATTGTTTATACAGAACTATATCAGCATATATCCTTGCCTACTTTGGTAGACTTTCAGTAGATGGTAGTAGAATTGCTGTTGTTAAAATTTGTTTTTCTAGCAAACTCCTCTTGATACAGTCAGAAGATAATGT
This sequence comes from Acanthosepion esculentum, assembly GCA_964036315.1. Taxonomy (NCBI): domain Eukaryota; kingdom Metazoa; phylum Mollusca; class Cephalopoda; order Sepiida; family Sepiidae; genus Acanthosepion; species Acanthosepion esculentum. The sequence goes on along the minus strand of OZ038499.1, from coordinate 88,954,875 downwards.
CTTGTTTACCTTCACTTTCACTTTAAATGAAAGAATTCTTCACTAAAGAGTTTCTCTCTTGTTTTAAAATGAAAGTAAATATTTCTTTTGGTTTTTGTTTTTTGTTGTTTTTTTGAGTTTCTAATTTGGGAGCTTTTGCTTATGTTTGACATTTAAAAACCCTGATCTGTACTTCTTGTGGTTTGTTAACTGAATTTAAGTTTAGCTACAAATCCATTAACCAATTTGGCAGCTGCAGATTGTAAAAGGAAGTGTAAAAAATATTCACTGGAATATTTGAAACCTGGATCTGTATATTGACTTTCCAATGAAGCCCATGTGAAAAGGTATTTAGTAATGATACTATGAAACCCACAAATATGAAAGACCACCTTCAAAGAATTCACTCGTTTAAAAAGGATGGATTTTAACAATTTTTTTTTTTTTTTTTTTTTTTTTTTTTTTTTTTTAGAACTTTGAAAGATATAAAAATCTAATAGCTATTAGTATTATGTTGTTGTTTTTTTTTTTAATTGGTTATGAAGGAGAGTTAAGGGCTTTATATTTCTGTCTGTAACTGTTATGGTGAAACACACCTATTTTATAGTTATTAGACTCTCCTACCTAATATAAGTAGGAGTAGTAAGAGGGTCAGTTGATGTTGGACAACAGTAGTCGACAGTTGAATACAAAAGTAGTCAGCGACCACAACAAGATTACTCTGCGTAATACCTATTATATCAAGTTCCTAACGTTTGGTACGTCAAACTTATTTAGGACCGATTTTAGTACAAATACAAGCCTCCACTGCGAAATAACTCCACAACAGTAACAAAAAAGAGAAACCATTTACTATTGCGGAAGAGATTAAAAGAATTAATTAAAGAAGCAATTGAAACTAATGACAAAATACTGGTCTTGCTTTAAAATGCTTGCTTTTTTCTTCAACTTGAAGAATCAACTTTTGGTAGTTCAATCATTTTCATGGTGTATATGTGGCATTTTAGTCAAACTCAAACAAATTATTAATTTTTGTTCACAAATTATTTGATTATTTTTGAGGAATATTAAACACACAATATTCTTCTTAGCAATATAACTGCAGTGGCTACCAATAGTGCACTTTGATCAATTGGTTTTTATAGATTTGCTACCTTAAGATAAAGGTTCTCAATGTGTGCACTATTCACATATGCCACTTTGTGGGGGGGGAGTCAAGTGAGTAATTGCATGATACTCTAAAGATGTGTATCAAATCAATAAATAGAATTAAAACGCATCCGCTTAATTCAAGACTTTGGGAAGCCGTGTGAAAATAAAAAAAGATGAAGAATTAGTAAACCAATTATTGTTACTGATTACATACTGAATTAAGGTGGCTGTCAAGAAATGTTCACTTACAAAGGCTTGTCAAATTGTATGACTCAAATATTGAGTTTCTTAAGTGTGGCGTTCACTCAAATCTGTGGATTTGAAAAGGAATAAAACCATTTCTATTTGGTAGATTTATATTCCAAATTTAAGACTGTACAGACCTGCTTCCACGGTAAAAGATGTAACAATTATTCAAGGCCAAACAATCCTGTTAAGATTCAAACTCAAAGTAGGCCTTTTCTCAATTGTGTCATTACAACAAAGATTTTCGGTAGTTTATCCCAACTAGAAAATGAAAACCAAATTATTCCTGATCAAGACTTGGATATCTACACAAACCACTTGGAGAAATGATAACTTTGAAGTGTGCTTTTGAGAGATTTTTTTTTTTTTCATTGATGTTCACGCTGTACAAAGCCCAAGAGCCACTCAAGATAGAATGCTACAGAATAAGAGGTACAGTTTATGGGGATGTGTGGGGGAGGTAACTGTTAATCCTAGACTTGAACAGATTGAGATTGTAGTGATTGGGGAAGCATCCTCTTAGGAGTCCCTTCCGCAAAGAAGTGGTTTGTGAGAAGTAACTGCTCTAGTGGAACTTGCATCTCATGAAGGGAATGAGTCATTTGCTACATGCTTGGAATGGGGGTCTTAGCCATGAAAGTTAGAACTGGTGGAATGTAGTTTGTCTGAACATTTTCCACAGAAATTGCAATAAATCAGAGGCTTGCAACATATTGTCTGTGATGAAAGTGGTTGTATGGTGGAAAATAATTCATCACCCACAAGGACACAGAGATGCTTTTGGACTCTATTGAGACTGGGCAGCTACTTCTCATATGTGACAGCAGTAATCCATTTTCAGACGTTTTGCTCTCCTGAAGAAAATGCACATGCCTAACTGAATTGTTATACCATTTAATTCAGAATTTAATCTGAAAGATACACTTGTTAAACTGCCTTTGGATCTTGGAGCTAAACCACTGGTCAAGCATATATGTAGTGGTTGTCAATATATATCTCAAAATTTGTGGAGAGGGAAGCCCTTTTTTGCATTTGCAAGTTTCTATTTTACTGAGGGTGTAGTTTTCTCAATGTAAATTCAATTCTAACAAAGCAAAGGAACAATGTAGAAGATAGTGAATTCTGATTAAAATTAATTTAAGACCAAATGTCTCTACTTTTCTCAAAGATCAACCATACACCATTAATTCTTTAACATTCAACACACTCAAACATGTCTCGTATCGGCTGTCAAAGTTTCACTGTTTATGGTACATCCTGCATTATTTGTGATGATGTCATTTATTATGGCAAAATATACATGGGTTATGTTCCGGTGGGTTGAACATTGTTGATGCTTACAGGGCGAGTTGAATGCTAAAAGTTTAAAGAAGTCATGATCAAAAAGAAAACCAAAGTTGTTTTATTACATTTTGTAATATCTTTCTATTGTTGTATATCTTTTATTTAGTTAATCTATTTTAACTTCAACTTAGAGATTTTTGTTAAGACTTTGAGGCGTCAATAAAATGTCAAATGATTAGGGACCCTTGGTTTAACAGAAAGTTACATTGACTTCATCCTTTGATCTTGGCATGTTAACTTAAGGGTGGGATTTCATATTTAAGATACAGAAGTTTTCTCTTATACATAGGTGTATGTACTTGGAAAATTATGTGACAGACTTCAAAAGCAAGTCCAAATAATTGCCCCCCTTGTCTGCAAATAGTACACTATATTTTGTTCTATGCCTAAATTGGAAAAAAGAGTAAAAAAGCTCTAGTCTTAAATGTTTGAATATCTTTCTGTATAATGAACAATGTGACTTTTTCTGAACCCACTACATAGCAATTAGCTTATCCATTAGGTAATCATTAGCAACCTCATTTTACTGCTATTTGAGAAAATATGTTCTAGAAATACAAGCTTTACAATACACTATTCAAAACAAGCAAGCATATTACTATAACAAAATTTTTAAATTATATTAACTGATACTAATATTGAAATACATGTAAATATGGCAGTGAATGCTGGACAATTTCCCTAAGGATGAGGAAAAACTAGAAGCAGCAGAAATGTGGTTCTACAGAAGGATTGAAAAGTCCATGGCTGGAGCGAGTAAGCAACAAGGAAGTCTTCAAGAAAATAACACCAGAAAGAACACATACTCAGAATGAGGAAGGAGGGTTTGGAAAACTTGAAAACATATTGAGGGCAAGAGAGATAGGTGAAGGTAGTCAGCCACTTAGCTGACGAGCTTGTGTGAAGGGATGGTGGAATAGAGGGCAGGGTCTTTGCAAACGGGGAAAACTGCTAAGAGCCACAAGAGATAGCGACTTGTGGACAGCCATGATTGTGTATATCCTGAAGGGATGCAGCACATAGAAGAATGAATGTTTAGTTTCTTTAAAAAATCAATCATCAATTTTTTTTCTTAGATAATAATTGGTATATGTATAAAATGGTGTATTTATTTAACTATAAAGACATATTAAAAAAAAGAAAAAATGAATTGTTTTCAGCAAATTCATAAAAACAAACTGTATCACTTGCAAAACAGAAGGATCTTTAACTGAAGTATTTTCTTGAAGGTTCATCAATGTGTGAACATACAGTGTGTGTGTGTGTGGGGGGATCTGTCCTTCAGTGACTTAAGAAATCAATCTTCCCATTGTGTCTCCAGCCTCTCCTGTGTACATCATCTCTAATGTGTACAAAAACTGGAAAATATATGGTTGACACTACTTTCATAAGAATCTGTGTGTGTTTGGTGGGGAGGCAGATGAAATCAACATAAAGAAATGACACCCCCCTCCCCTTCGCTTCTCAACAATTTGGTGCTTATTTTGATTAGGTTCCCTGGTCAAACCTAATATCTTATAGTAGGTGGCTAGCACATAGGTCCCTTGTAACCCCACTGATTGATCCTGGTCAACAGTAATCAGTAATCTCATCGCATGAATTGATCCTCATCACTGGCCACCCATAACCTATCACTATGCTCCATTGGTATTCAAGTTCCTTCAGACCACCATGGTTACCATCTAGCTGACTCTACACTTGTTAAAAACATGGCTCGTTTGTCACTGGTATAGTGATGGTGGTTATGGTTTCACTCAGCTGGAGTTTGTTCACAACCATTTACTCTTCTCTGCCACATTTTATTTATATATATATATATATATATATATATATATATATATATATATATATATAAGATATTTTTAAAGGTACAAAATTTTATCATAGCAATAAAAGTATTAAGCTTAATATTACTAGACATATTAAAAAACGTGCGAAGCAACCGGTTTCGCTCCCGCTCATCAGGCTTACAATGGGAGATTTAAATTTAAAAGACAGAAAATGTACAATAAAAGGAAATGCGGAGGGGGATAAAAAAAAAAATGAGCAAAAGGAGCTAGAGGCAAATGACAGCGAGCCCCAACAAACACTCACGTTGTTTACACAAGGAAGGCTTGCGGGACCCGATGTAAAGTGCCTCCAGCACCTTCAGGTGAAATAACGAGTGTGACCGGGACAACACGGTGAACCGGTCAACGCTAAAATTAACTGCACACAATTTGCTATCTAATAAGTGCTCACAAATGGCGGACCCGTAGGTGTTTGGGACGAGTCCATTCAATGGCAAAGTGTGGTTCCTAATTTTGGTAGGAACGTGCTGTTTAATTCTCATGTCCAAGCGTTGTGTTGTCCTTCCTATGTAGTCAGCCCCACAACTACAACCATATTTATAAATTATGGAGTTAATTTGATGAGGAGGGAGGACGTCTTTACACACTGGACAAACCATGAGCCAGGTTTGGAAAACAATCCAGACCTCAGCAGAGAAAAAACAGCGACGAACCTTTGATGAAATTTGTCTAACCATACTTTCCCATTTGGTACCAACCCAAGGGAATCTTAGATAAACCGGGCACTTTTTAACGATACAGAGTTTGGCACTTCTGAACTCCTCAATTTTGTCACGGATAACCGAATGAACAGTATTAGGTGGATAACCTAAACCACATAGGGTATTCTTGACAAAATTGATCTCATTGTCCAAGAAGGACTCTGAACAGATTTTTAGTGCCCTATGCACGAGGGTTCTAATTATGTTTATCTTACGTTTGGAGGGGCAAAAGGAGTCCCAACACGTATACAATCCCGCAAAAGTTGGTTTCCTGTAAATAGAAGTAAGAAAACTTGTTGCTGTTCGATGTACTAATACATCCAAGAAGGCCAATTGATGATTGGATTCCTTCTCAACAGTGAACCTTAGTGCTGGATGGATACCATTTAGAAACGAAAGAAACTGATCGGCTTCAACTTCATTGTTGAATAAACAGAAAGTATCATCAACATACCGACGATATAGTTGAGGACAAAGTACATTATTCCGTATTCTTTCTTCGTGAAAGCCCACAAATATGTTGGCTAGAGCTGGACCCAAAGGGGAACCCATAGCGACCCCGTTAATTTGTCGAAACATGGTGTTGTTGAAACTAAATTCGACCGAAGACGTGGCAAATTTCATCAACTCAACAAAAGCTGACTCCGGAATGCTTGGTGGAGACAAAGTACTACGATAAAGCATATCACAGCAAATATTGACAGTTTCCATCAGAGGAACACAGGTGTTTAGAGAACAGATGTCAAAAGAACATATAAACTTGCCTGAAGAAGATAAATTTTGTATAAGGTCAACAAAGGAAAATGAATCCTTTATGTAAAATCCACTAAAACCCTTCAACACAGGATCCAAAAGCGTTGAGAGCCATTGGGCTACCTTGTGTTGGGCTGAATCAACCATTGATAAAATTGGTCTCAATGGTACGCCCTCCTTGTGGATTTTGGGGAGCCCATACATCCGTGGACGAATCGACCCGGACGGACGAATTTCATTGGCAGTTTCTTGTGGAAGCACGCCAGTCTTTACTAATTTCAGAAGAAGTTTCTGAAATTTTACTTCAGCTGAAGTAGTTTTGTAACATGTGTCTGCTGATCCAAGCTTGGTAAATTTAGAAGTATCTTCTAAAATAGAAGACATCTTGGCTATGTAATCAGCTCAGTCCAAAATAATCGCTCCAGCACCTTTATCCGGTCTGGAAATTGTTAAATCGTGATTGTTCTTCAGAGAATTAACCACTCGCTGATATTCAGCTTTCCATTTTGATTCAGAAGTGGCCACGGAAGAACTGGAAAACATATGTGCAGAACTGTTTAACTGGGCTTTCAAATCACAAACTGCCTCCTCGGAAGTGGGAGTCAGTCTTGCCAACTGGCCATAGAAGACTTCAAACTCAGAAAATATTTTCTCTTTATCGGGCATAGATGGTGGGATGCAAAAGACTAAACCATGAGCGAGAACAAATGATTCTAGCTCAGTCAATTCGTGAGAAGACAAATTAACAATGTTATTTGAATTAGGTTCTGCTGTAACTCCATACTTATTGTGAACTAGATATTTCAACTTAGCATTAAACTTAGTTGACAATTTACTACAATCTCGTTGATGGACCCAACCCAAAAACCTACAGAACCTGACCCAATTGAAAAAGGAAATAGAGTTCCCATAAGAGCACCATCTCTCATAATCCTGCTTTAGTACCAGTCTTTAACGAAACATACACACAGGTGCGTATATATATATATAATATATATATATATATATATATATATAATCTCAGTGAGGAAATCACTGATGAGGCAAACTGAAGTAAAGGCAGTTCAACAACTGGGAGCTACAAAAAAGAATCCTTTGGAATAAAGAATTAACTCTAATTAAAACTGTAACAATGGTTTGGTTTATATATGATTTGTTTTATACAGCAGTTTTAACCGTTCCCACTTACTGTGATAATCAAATGTCACTGGGATCCCACTAGAGTCTAAGGCTTGTGTTAGTGGTAACTTAAATTTCTAAGTTCTGGTTTTCAGGGTCAGCACAAGATTTTGGTCTGGAGGTCTCGGCAAATGATGTGGATTCCAGTAGCAGTAATGTGGGGACTCTCTACAAGTTGTCCAAATATCCATCTTATATGGAGTCCTGCATCTGACAAGGGTGGGGTTGACCAAGGTCTGGATTCAGTTGCCTTCCATCTTTAGCATCAACCTTTTTTTCTAAAATTCCATATTCTCAAAATATATTTACTGAAGTGGTTTTCCAAATTTGGGGTTGCCCATCCCCACTTTTTGAGAATGGTCAGTGGGATCAAGCCGTCCCTTAACTCCAACTTCTTCACGTCATATCTTGCACCATCGCTTCATATAGGTAGTGCTAATCTCTTCCTTCTCCCACTTTCTCAGCATCTAACCTCAGCCCACTCCTCGGGCTGGGACACTGTCTTTGTGACGAATCCAACTCACAGATAGCATAGGTGAAAACAAGAGATTTTCAATCATTAATCTTTTTTTATCAGCTTGTCCCATGCTGTGATTTCTCTATTGACCAGACCACTCAAGAATTGTGAAAGAAAATTATTCCCAATCTCTAAAAACAAAAGTTTATCTTTCCTCTGTCTATGCATCTTTATTTTTTACAATCAACAAGACCACACAGCCTCTCTTCACCCCACCCACCCCCCAAAAAATGGTCACATCAAAATATTAATTTTTCTTTATCACTTGTATCCAAAGGAATTGGAATTAATGTTTGGATACAAAAATTCTCTGGATGAATATCACAGAAATTATAATGAATGAACATGTCAGGCTGGCCCCTACCTCTGTGGGGGACACTTCTGTGTGGCTCATTCAAACCAATTTCTTTTTCCTGGCTTTTTCATTCAGTTATCTTTTAAATGTTTTTTCGGTGACCACCTGGATTTCTTTATTGACAACATGTTTTTTTTTCTATTTGACATCTTTGTGGATACATTAATGGTCTCTTTCTTATCAATGAGAAGTAGGAAAGGATGAGTAGTCTTGGTTTTGCTCAATCTTACTGAATTCCATCTAGTCTTGATTCTTGAAATTATTTTAAAACCAGATTTTTCAACACCTTTTGTTTTTAATTTTCTTAAGTTCTCAATCCATCTTTGCATGAATTTCAACAATTATCATCCAGTTAGTAGACTCTATCCTCTTTCTCATTTTTTTGTTTTCAAAAATTAAGTTTACTGAGTACTTAAAAATTAAATAAAAAAGGTGCTCACATCATTTTGTTCAATTATTTTTTACAAATACTTTTTGTGGAAAAAAATCTCAATCTATCAAGTTGTCAAACAGCTACTATTAGTTAAAAAAAATGCATTTCTGCAATATTTTAAATTTAAAGCAAATGATATTTGTTTCAAATCAGATTTAATTATACTTTAAATCACTAATATTCCTCAAATAAAGTTTCAGAAAAGTATATTTTATTTTTGGAATAATTTTTAATAAATTGCAATGAAAGACCCCTAAAAAAGGGCACTAATCAGCTATTTTAGCAAAAAAAAAGAAAAATCTTTCCAGTCAATTTAAATTAATTTTGAAATACAGCAAAGCATTTTGCTTATTGGAAATATTAAATTTAATCTATTAGCATAAAATTAAAACTAAAATAACAGCTTCAAGAAAATTTTTCATATTTAAAAATTCATTTTAAACCTTGTGTATCATGTTCTTTTTGTTTTTGTGGTAGTCTCTAGTTTATATATATAATTTTGTTTGCTTTTGGTAGTTATCTGCAGCTTTTCTTCCCATCTTGTAGCGGAAAAGCAGTAATTCCACAGTTTTAAGAATGTGATGTTTTATGTTAAAGTGCTAACATCAAGTAATTGAATTAAATCAATTTTTTTTTTCTCTCTGTTGCACTTATCATTAATTTAAGCATTAAATTGAGGAAATCTGCAGCTGATTATGTGTAGTGCCTTGCCTTCTCTTTTGATCCTCTTTACCCAAAAGAAAAATGACAAAAAAAAAAGATATCCATCTATTTGTAGATATATTTTCCTGTATTCTGATCTGTCCAACTATTTTTTTTTCTTTTCCTTATTGATTTGAAGTTCAGTCAAATGTAATAAAATGTCACTTTTAATGTTTCTTTACCAGCCAAGATTCCAAAATAACAGTTTGTTTTGTCAGTTTTTTCCAATTGATTAAACCCTTCAGACATGTTGAGTGCTCAACTCACAACCAGCATTGCATTTCAGTTGTCACCAATTCCATCTTTGCAATTTGTAATGGAAATGGTCATTTGATTGGAATGATTTTAAGAAGTTTATGGAAATGGATTAAGACTAACCATTTTGACAGTTCTATCAGTTTGAGAGTGCCTGTTTATCTTGCAATATAAACCTGGTTAAAGAGTAGAAATGTTCAGTTTTTTATTCCTTGATTGATTGCATTATATTCACCTCTATCTATTCTAAATAAATAAATGGCAAATTCTGTCTGTGTATCTGAAAGCCCTCTAACTCGAGCTACACTTGCTCTGCATAGACATATTATACCTTTTTTGGATTCAGGATGATCCTGGGATTGAAAATCTACCCTTCATCTGGTGCTTGAACATCCAGCATTGGGATTTGTGTCCGGAAGATGAGGGAACAGTTAAGAATTCAAATTTTAAAATAAATGAAAAAAATAAGATTTTAAAAGTTTTATTTTTATATTGAGTTTAAAGTAACACAGAAATTTTGAATTTAAAAATTTTTGTTTTAAATTCAGTTTAAAATATCTCCCAGATTTTGAATTGAGGACATCAATTTTATTTTTTTCAAAATGCCAAGATATCAGAGTTAAAGTGAAAAGTCTTGTGATGTGAGGTTCTGAAATTGTTCAGAGTTTGTGATCTGAAGAACTCTATTTTCATCCTGAATTAGAATTTCAGCCCAAATCAGTCTTTTGGACATAATTGGACTTATAGCCTGAATCAGAGTTCAAGTGAGGTTTTGAAGTTCCATGGGGTGAATTGAGGAATTTAAAGTTATTTCTTCAAAATTATCATCGCTGTTTTCTTCTAAGCTGGATCAGAGGTCCCTTTAATTTTAGGCCAGAGTCCCAATTAGCCCTCCACAGGAGCTAGCTTAAAAGTCTGCATGGAAATAGTGATAAATAAGAGGATTTTTCTTTATATTTAGCTTGCCTTATCCAATGCTTGCTTGTTTGTTTAATGGCATATCAACTCCTTATGGATCATTTAATACATTCTGAAATTTAATTTTCTTGGAAGTTTGAGTAATTTTTTTTCTTTTTACAAAAATCTATTGCCAGTAATTTTTTACAAAAATTTGTTGCTGGTAATTTATTTTATTTTATTTTTTTAAATCTCTACTTTTCTTTCTTTTTTTTTTTTTTTTTTTTTCCCTACTTGGCGCCCTAACAAGTGCTACCACCCTGAATCAGAGTAGACCTGGGAACAATAGCAATTAAGAGGTTGTCGCAGTTAGCTCCTACTCATTTCCTTAACCCTTCAACAGGGGTCTCTCTCTCCCGGGAGTATAAATACTGGCTGACCTTTCGGCTCTTTCCATGGCTTCGCACACGTGCGGCCAAACTGCCTCTCCTGGGGCCGCAACCTCGCGCGTGAGGCGAGGTAAAAAAAAACTTTCTCCTTTTCACTTACACCACTATGTGATCCTCTCACACAAGCAGCGTTTCCCATATTCTGGGAACACGCTTACACGTTCGTACGGACACTCAACACTCGCACAACTTTCCATACAACACTGTAACATTTTATTCATGTCTTCAATGTATTTGTAATTCGTGTATTAATCTATTTGTTATTAATATATATTTGTTCGCATACATGTATATCGGTCTTGTTTGTTTCTTTGGACTCCATTAAAGTCCAACATTCTTATGTAGCTGGACCGGCCAGCGGAAGTCTTAACCAAGAGATAACTCATCATCTCCGGCACTTTCACACCCGCACGGTCCACTACAAGGTGGTTCTACACGCCTCAAAACTCGGTCAGAGGTCTTACTGCTGGATTTAGTTTATCGTCATACCTAGGATGGGCTTGCCCATTGCCATTGCTAATATCATCTTTACAGAAAACTGTTTGGGGAACATTGAAAAATTAAAATTTATGCTTCACTTGCCATATAAGCTTAATTGTAAGAATTTGATAAAATAGTATCTTGTGTTTGTGATTGCATTTTTTATCAGTGGAAAAAAAGACATTTTCAAACTTAAACAAATGCATTAAAATTTGTCTGAATTTCTGAGATGAGGAGTTATTATTTATAAGTCTGACATAGTAATTGTTCAATCCCTCGGCTGTGTAGTATAGACTCTGATTCACTGGAAACAGAGCAAGCATTACCTGAGTAGTACTAAATAAGAACAGTACAAAATCAAATCCCTAGACATTGGACAACTGGTTGATTGGTTGGTTGGTTTTGTTTAGTGGCATAAAAAAAAAAAAAAAAATATCAACCTCTAAGTTATTAGATGTTGAAATCTAAATATTTTGTACATAATTTTATACTTTCAGAGTAAATAGTATGTTTTTTTTAAATATATAGTTTGTAGATTATAAAATGTATTGCTGGTCATTTTGCTATAAAAATGTACTGTTAATTTTTTTTGTGGGGGGGGGGGTCACTATTTGCCCATAGCTGGGACCCTAACAGGTGTTATCACCCTGGTCAGGGTGGACCTGGGAAAAACAGCAGTTAAGAGATGGTTTCATACTCCTCAAAATCTCCAATCTTCTGATCAAAGGCCTTGCTGCCAGATGTAGTTTATTGTCATACCCAGGATGGTCTAGACTTAGACAGTAGAACAAGAACAATCTAAAAATTCCTTAAAGCTTACTTTGATCAACAATCATTTGAAGAAGGGTGGAAGGCACAATGGCCGAAGTATTGTCATAATAGCAACAAAGACTAGAACATTAGTTTGAATGTAAATATTGTAAATGAAATGTATGGAAAATTTAATTAAAAAATTTACATGTGTACTATTGTTCTTGTCTTTGTTATCACATTTCAGCAATTGTGTCCTCCAGCTTTCATCGGGTGTATGTTGATCCACATGGAATTCTGAACTGAACTCTTTATTTACTCTACAGGGGTAGATGGTTCTTATTTCACTACTCATGTTTAGGGATATCTTGTCTAGTTCTTGCTTTTAGTACTGTTCAGTTATTGCTTGCCCTGTTTCCACCGAGTTCAAGTACACACTGCCCAGCCCAGTGATCGAACTGACAATTACTATGTGACCAAATTCACAAACCAACACTTTAATCTACTAGACTACTAAGAATAAGAACTAGACGAGATATCCCTAGACATGGGCACTGGAACGAGAACAGTCTATCCCTGTAGATTAAAGAAAGTGTTCAGTTTGGAATTCCCTGTAGGTTACCCAGATCGCTATGCACCTGATGAAGGCCAGAGAGCACAACAGTCGAAACGTCATGATAGCAACAATAAAGATGAGGATAATTGTATGTAAACAATAGTTTTTTTTTTTTTCTATTCTAATAAATACTGAAATTATGCAAAGACAACAGAGGAACAGTAATAAAATATATTATAAAAGATTGCGATAGCTTCTATTAGAAAATGAAAAAAAAATTAAAGGGAACTCCTCTTTAATTTATGGATCTTTTTATTTTCTCAAATATTTAAAAATGATTCTATGATAAACTATTTAATCTAATGACCTGCTGATCAGTTATAATTTTCATGGAATTAGCTGAAATAATTACCAGTTTTCAAGACCTCATTAATGTAAAGGATTTTATTAGTCTGGTGAAACTAGATTTTAAAAAATCTTAAGACATTGATAAATTAGGTTGTTTCCATTTAAGTGACCTTGACAGTTACTTAATGTCACCTAGTAAAGAGAAATTGAAACCAGATTTGCTGCTGCTGCTAGCTTAGAGAGGAAAGTCTGAAATGGAGTGTGCTAATTGATTGGCAATAAGATGTTGACTTAAAGTTGGACTGAAAAAACAAAAAAAAAAAAACAAATTTCTGTGACTGTATCCAAGATCCTTTTAAATTAAGTTTGATTTTTAAACATGCTCCATTTTGTTTTATACAGACTGTAATGCTGCTACCGTTCATTGCACACACACACACACACACACACACACACAAATAATTGAAACACTTGTTAAATTAAAAAAAAATTTATTTAATATGGAGTTGGTCTTCCTTTAGCCTCACATACAACTTTAATACATCTATGAATGGAATCATACAGCTTCCTGACTTCATCCAGAGGAATTTTCAGCCATTCTTCCATTAACACCTGCTCTAGCTCTTTAAGACACAATGGTGGAGGATAGTGGCTCCTAACTTGTTGCTCCAAAATGCACCACAAATGTTCAATAATATTGATATCTGGAGATTAGGGAGGCCACTGCATGTTTTCTAGCTCACTTTCATGCTCTTCATACCAATTCTTAACCACTCGAGCGGTATGTATTGGAGCATTATCGTCTTGGAAGATGCAGTCACCACCAGGGAATAAAGTCTGGGCTATTGGATGAACATGATCTCCCAAAATGTTCAGGTGATCTTTGCTGTTGATTCTACCATGCAGGGCAACTATTGGACCAAAACATTTCCATGATATGCCGGCCCAAACTATCACTGATCCCCCTCCATGCTTTGCTGTTGGAAGAAGGCAGTCAGGGTTGTAAGCTTCTTTGGGCTGCCTCCACACACAAACTTGCCCTGAAGTTGGGAAAAGAGAAAAACTGGACACATCTGAATATATAACTTGCTTCCATTGGTCTGCAAACCAGGCATTGTGATCTCTGCACCACTTCAACCTCTTCTGAATGTTGCGAGTGGATAGAAGAGGTTTCCTTACGGCGGCTCTTCCATGATATGCAGCCTTATGGAGCTCACAACGTCCAGTTTTAGTGGAAACTGGAGTATTCAGATGATTATTCAACTCAACAGTCACTTTGGCCGCAGTAGTCCGATGATTTTTTGACACATTGCATCTCAATGCATGTTGGTTCCTGTCAGTAAGTTTGCAAGTCTGGACGGAATTGTTACGGTTTCTAGAGGTTTTGTCCTGTTTCTCGAATTGCATCATAGCTCTTGAAAAACCAAGCAGTTCAGCAACCTTAGTGATCGAGGCTCCTGCCATGCGAACTGCAACAATTTGCCCTTTTTTGAACTCGGAGAGGTCATGCATTTAGCTTAAATTTTACTAAATTCTAAAAATAAATAAGACAAAGACAGTAAATTAGATAAATAAACGTATTTACAATAGATATAACCTGCAATTACGAAGTTTTAGTTAAAGTTCTTAATATAATAGGCCTTTGAAATATAGGAATGAAATTTGCACCTGTTCCAATTATTTTGTCCAACCCCTATATATATATATATATATATATATATATATATATATATATATAATATATTGTCATCCACAGACAGACTGTTTCGCTGTATCACAGCTCATCAGTGTGGCTAGACATCCGTTTGCCTCTAGCTAGGATCGAAACCCAACTGAATTAGTATCAGTCGGGGATTCTACCACTAAGCCGTTGACGCACAGCAGGGATGAAGGAGAATTTAAGCGTATTTATTTTTAGATGAACACAGTGACAGAGAGAACTCGATTCGATTTACTGAAGAGTCTTGCATTATTAGCCGTAATAGTCACTGTTTACAAACCCACACATCCTCCCCAGAGAGCTCAACCAAAATAAATTTTTCAAGAGCATAATATATATATATAATGTTCAGCAATTCTTCTTTTATACCTTTTTCATTGAAGATGATTGACAAGGCACTGTCACTAGGGTTTTTATTATATTTTTTTGTATTCATACCTGTGATTTCTTTTTTGAGTGTGTAAGAATTGTTCAAATAATCTGTAGATCCAAGTGGTTTTAGCTAATCTATTAGCCATTATTGAGGATGTTTTTTTTTCATTTTGTTTGTCTGAATATGCAATTTTAAAAAAAGGAAAGAAAAAAAAATGTATTATTTTTTACCAACAGGAATGTTTTTATTTCCAGTCAGTACATTGTGGCCATATTCATAATTGATATTATTGAGTTGGTTCGTTTATTTTTATTGTTAACACTTCCATTATTTAAAGTGTTTTCTGCATTTAGATGAATGTGTTAAGCTGATGTTTGTAATCCCTTTTTCCACCTGTGGCAGTATGAACAATTCACAATACTGAAGAATTTCAGCCAGTGTGTATTTTTATGGCTCAATGCATCCCTATGGGTGGCCCAGACATGATGGGATATGGGTGATTTTATCAAGTCGCCATCTCTAAACTTGTTGCCACCCAAGGCTATAGAACCCAGTTTGTTGTACTATTTACCTATACCTAGTGGTGGGGGGAGAAGAAGAGTTGGATTCGTGTGTTTCTCCAGTGTATTAGTACATAAGTGAATGTAATGAACTTTACTGGAATTGGGACTTGGCTCCTGATGCTTCAGTCTGAGCCGCAATCCATTACTCTCTTGTGCTTTGGTCTGATTAAAAAGCAATAAAAGTTCTTTGTTGATTATTTTTATTTACTTTTCAATATTCCTAATAAGTGCTTATTCATGGAAGTTTTATTTACCAATACCACTGGAAATTAAAAATATTAGAAATATTGAAAAAGTAAATATTAAAAAAAAAAAACAAGGAACTTTTTTTTATTTTTATTTTTTTTCCAATATGCATAAATTAAAAAAATGCTATCCAAACACGATACCCTTTCATACATACACAATATATATATATATATATATATATATATATATATATATATAAGGTGAACTATCACACTTCCTGTAAAACACAAAGGGGTGTTGAAAAGATCTTGGGTACAGTCAATAAATGATTCAAAATAATTCTGATATTTGGTCATTTGAATGATAAAAATTAACAAACAGAAAAAATAATGAAGTATAATTTATGTTTAGCTGATTCATATCCTAATATTTGGTTAGATTTTTTGCAATTCGATATGTAAGGCTGAGAACTTACTATCTCCATAGATGCTCAAACATTTATTCTTCTCTTTACTATTCTTGTGTATGTTCATCAAATTTAAGCAAATCAATTATTTAACTGCTTGACAACAAACACTTTCTACATTTTCGCTTTTGTTGCTGTGAAATTGCCATCGTGTTATTGTGAGAAACACAGATTTTACACATGCAATATGGCTAGCAGGTTGCTTTACCCTGATAACTTGTCTTTTTGAATTGATTAATTTTAGTTATTATTATCTCTTCCTTTCATGTTAAGACTTTCTTTGCCTATCACTTGTTTTGCACACATTTTGATTTATTGATCAGAATATTGTTTACTGATCAGTAGTTGGGAATTGAAAAATGGTCATGGTGGTAGTATTAATTTAAAGATGAAGGTAATACTTTAAGGATTCAGGAAGGAGGGTGTTGAAGGTTTTACAAATACATTAAGTGGAAGAGCTTTGTTTTCTTGTTATTCCAATTATTATTTTCGATAATTCAAGTTGAATGTCTTAACTATCCCTTACCAACCACTGCCTGGAATTGAACCATAAACAAAACAATAGAAGCTTAAATAGATGCACATCATGAGAAAACTTAAATATATATTTTTTTATTCATTCATGACTTAGCTTTGCAACTGAAAATTTAAGAGGATCTTGCATGTCTATTGCTGGAGGATGGGTTAGCCCTCAGGCATGTGCTAGTGATTGTTTTAAGAGGTGTCATTCATAACCACTTCTACTCTTACCTTACATCCCATGGTGGGATAATGGAAGTATGATCCTGAGGTTGTAGGTTTTTCGTTAGTTTCCTTCTAGGTAGATGACTGAAATGGTCAGCTGTTCTTTCAAAGGATTATTCTGACACTATGGCAGACTTGGGGGGGGGTTGAAACTTGGGTTCTGGGATTTCTACAGGTTGTTTTATGCTCTTTATTTTATTTTTTATCATGAAGTTTGTATTTCTTTTTGTGTGTGTGTGTTCACCCCAAGTAAGCCAGTTAAGGGATTACTGGGTGTGGAAGAATTAGAAAAGAGAAATATTACTAAGGAGTGAGAACAATCAGCTGGAAAGCATAGAGCTGGAAGGGAGTTCCACAAGCAAGAAGTGCAAGAAAAGAAACTGTTAGCATAGAACTTACAATTACATTTAGCCAACTCAACTGTAAATTGATGAGACCTAGTTGCCAATCTAGTATTGCCCTTCAATTCAAAAAGTTTTATGATAATATCATATGGCCTTATGTTTTGTTAAGGCAGAGATATGAAAGAGATGTATGTATGTATGTATGTATGCATTTATTTATTTATTTATTTATTTTATATTTTATATTATTTTATATTTTATTTATTTTATTTTATTTTATTTATAGGGTAGCTTTCTCAGATCTACTTACTGAAGCATTTAGATGTTAGATTTTAACTTTGTATAAGTTGTGACTGTATATTCTACTTAGCTTTGGCAGCAATTCTGTCATCTAAAGAAACAAGGTAGAAATTTATTTTTTTCACATTGGAATTTCACTATTTAAGTTGAAACCATTATATAGTTTACATCAAGTGTTCTCATCCAAGGGGGAAATCCCCCTCTTAGGGGTAATTTCAAGGAAGAAGGAAAAGTTTTTTATTTTTTGTTTTTTATTTACAGAATTTTGTTCATTGCATTACAATACCCTGGCATTCTATTGAATATTTTGTTTATTGAAGTATGCTCCAGTTATTTAATTATTAGTTATAAATTAAAACAAATTACTGTATATGCATTCAAATTGAAAAATTAATTAAGATTATCTATTGCAATTAAATTTGTAAAACTCCTATAAAAATAATCCATCCATATATATATATATATATATATATATATATATATATATATATATATATATATATATATACACACACATACTAATATGAGAAAAAAAATGAAGATTTTTTTAATAATATATATATATATTTATTTTATTTGGAATGCACCTTTTCAGTTGGACAAACTTTAAAAGGGAGGGGTGACATACGGGGAAAAGAGTGCATTGAGCAAAAAAGGTTGAGATACACTGGTTTATGACTTCTATAAAAAGGCATTTATTTAATTTTTTAACCAATTTCTAAGGAAAATAAATAAGGAGTCAAATAAAAACCTTTCAAAGTACTATGTAATTTAACTGGAGAGAGATTCTGGAGGTGGGGAATAAGGCTTTAGTATATACAGAAAACATAAAAATAAAGATCTGGCATAATGAAAAAAATATAATTGGAAGATCAAGAAATTCAAAACCTCAGAAAGAGGACAGTGTTATCAAATTGGATATTCCAAGCCAGGCTTTTATTTGGACTTAAACATTAAATGCAAATAACTCTCTTATTAATCTTATTTCAAATAAGACTGAATACAATTCATTTAAGCTTAAGGATTTTGTTTTCATAGAATAAGAAATTTAGATATTTATTTTCAACAATGATTGAATAAGAGAAGTTTTGCTTTGATGTATTGTGGTGAACAGTCACGTAGAAGCAAGTGAGGCAGAGTGGCTTGCATCTGGTGCAAAGGAAAATAAGTGTCTTACCTCAACATGTGCCACATGGCATCCGCAATTTGCTTCTTGAAAATAGCATTACTCTTTCGTCTACCTATTCCAGCAGTATGTGCTGTAACAGGGTTTTTTTTTGTACAGTTTGGCATAGTTCGGACAATAGCAAGTCGTGTGCTGATTGCATGGACTGGAGAAGGCTATTTGCCTGGGTAAGTGAGAACAAAAGGGAAGAATGCTGTTTGGTTGGTCAGCCACAGTGTTGGCCTGATAAAAGAGGGCTGAAGCGGTGAGAAGTCAGAATGGTTTTATGTTGGTGAAGTGTGCGGAACGCAAGAATGGCGGATTGAAAAAGCGGTATCGTACGAATGTCTGAGGAATATTAACTACATGTATTGATAGCATATTTTCATTATTTTCATTGACACTTTTCTTCTTTAGACTTAACATTCAGACTTATCTGATCAAACAAGGTAGAAAACTGTTTTCCATCAGATATTTATTGAATCCTTGATTTAATTTATGACATTTTGAGAGTAAAAAATAACAGTTGAATCAATGCATATTATGTCAACATATTAAATCAGAAAAAAATCCATTAATTTACTGGTTTTGCATTTTCCATTAAAAAATGAATTCACTTTTAATCCTCAAAATCAAATTCAACAATTATGAATTCTCAGAATTTCAGCAATTCTTCTCCACCTCTTCTGCATAAATACAAATCTACCTTTTAATAAAACCATTGTCTATCAGACAATTCTAATTCGTATAAGATGAAGTAAACTCCACATAGCATAGTTGTATGTAATAAAAAATTGATTAACAATGTTTCAGTGTAAGAAGTTGCGTTGATACAAGTGACAATAGCACTAATTAAAAATGATGGCATATTAGTTAAGGTCAGGACTAGAATAATGGATCCTATTCTATAATGGTGGAGGATGGAGATGGGTACAGTAGCAGCTGAGGTGGTGGCATTTACAATGAAGACATCATTGAGTTTTATTGTCATTTATGTACTGTGTCCCTTCAGGACATGAGTGATCATAGCTCTCCACAACTTCTTATCCTTTGTAATATTTGTCTATTTATTATACTTCTAATTTCCTGTTTTACCATCTACTTATACAAGCTAGTTAGGTAGGTTATGCAACGTTTACTTCTTGCTATCAAAATGTCTGGTGAGTGTCAAATTTTCCAAATCTCTTAGTTTATCCCAGAAATTTCAACTGTCCTTATAGTAATTGCATTATATAAACTTTGGATTGTCTGGAAAGTTCATCCTGTTTTTTAGTTCCATAACATTGGAACATGGCAAATTTATCGACAGATGTAATAAGCTTACATGTCTGATTAGCTCGGGCAGACCCACCACCACCACCGATGACAACCAAATCAAGACATTGAGAATAACCTGCATTACACAATGCACGAATTGGCAGAAAAACTAAATTTATCAAAATAGCATCCATGAGCACTTAGTGAAGCTTGGGTACTGAAATCGCTACAATGTTTGGCTACCATATGATCTGAGTGAAAAGAATCTTTTTGGATTGCATTTCATCTGTGATTTGTTGTGATCACAATGAAAATGCACCCTGTTTGAAGTAAATTGTGACAGGTGTAGAGAAATGGATTGTTTACAACAATATTCAGTGAAAAAGATCCTGGGGTAAGCGACCTGAGTCAACTTTAGCCATCTCAAAAGTGGGTCTTCATCCTAAGAAAGTCAGGCTGTGTATCTGGTGGGATTGGAAAGGAATCCTGTACTGTGAGTTTCTGCAAGTAACCAGTAAATTGATTTTGAAAAGTACTGCTCACAACTGGGTGAATTAAATTCAAGAAAAACACCCAGAATTAGTGTGCAAAAAAGGTGTTGTTCTCCATCAGGATAATACCAGACCTCACATTTATTTAGCAACCCGGAAAAAATTGTTGCAGCTTGGCTGGGATGTGTTACCTCTCTTGCCATATTCACCAAACATTTCCCTTCAGATTTTCATTTATTCAAGCTCTTGCAAAATAATCTCAATGGTAAAAATTTTAATTCTTTGGATGACATAAAAAACACCTTAATGAGTTCTTTGCCAATAAACCATCAAAATTCTGGGAAGATGGAATCTTTAAAAATGGGGGAAAGGTTGTGCAACAAAATGGTTCATATTAAATTGAATAAATATTTAATGGCATAATTTTGTTTAGTGTTTTAATTTCCCTTAAAAATTGGCATGAACTTTCTGGACAACCCAATACTTTGACAGATGACAGTGCTTTTGATGGAGAAACAAATGTTTCAAACTTGTCATCATAGCTTGCAATCGTGATTAATAGAAATTGGTGCTAAGTAGAAATTTTAATCTACTGTTTGAAGTTGGTTTCCCATGAACCCTGGTTCCTTTTCTTGGTCACTCTTGAGTCAGCACTTGTTAAATATTTCAGTAATTTGAAAAAATGTCTGGGTATGAAATCAAAGACTGTTAGGATACAAATCAGCTAAACATAAATTATACTTCATTATTTTTTTCGTTTGTTAATTTTATCATTCTTTTTACATTTGATACTATAGTGGAAAAAAACTTAAATAAAACAATGCTTTCAAATTCTTAAGATTATTATATTTAAAGACTGTCAGTAGATAATGAAAATATGTCATTAATACATCAAAGCAAAATTTCTCTTATTCAGTAATTATTGAAAATACATATCTAAATTTCTTATAGAGTATATTCTATGAAAATATAATCCTTAAGCTTAGATGAATTGTATCCAGTCTTATTTATGTATGATTAATAAGAAAGTTATTTGCATTTGATGTTCAAGTCCAAATAAAGGCCTGGCTTAGAATATCCAATTTGATAATACTGTTCTCTTTCAGGGTATTTTGAACTTCTTGTTCATTCAATGATCGTTTTTGTTTTTTTGTTTTTTTTTTCGTACAGTTATGCTTGATCTTTACTTTTGTTTTCTTTATACTGCAAGTATGAAATATTTGTTACAGAATGATGGTTAACGAGCTGTTGTTAGTGAATTCAGTCCTTTTTCTGTGCTTTAATCTGGTTTTGTGTTGAAGCTTTTTGGGGTTATTTTATTTTATTTTGTTTTTTTGTTTTTTTTCAACAAATATGTTCTATAAATATGATCTTTAAAAAATTTAATTAGTCATGTCTATATATTAGAAAAATGTTAAGAACCTTCTAATGAATTAACCTTTCATAGAATCAATACCAGTTCTGGTATCTCTTTGCTGTGGGTAATGTTTAATTTTTTCATCTTTCATTAATGTTTATCCACTGTCTCAATAAGCAACCAACCATATGGCCTTATATATCAATGTTCTAAGTTGTCTTTAGACAAGGGAATGAAAACAATCTATTCCACCCACCATTAGATTGAATAAAGGGTTCGTTTTAAAATTACTAGAGATCACCCAGATACGTAGATACCTGAAAAAGGCCAGAGGGCATAATGTTTGAAACATGATAGTAACAGAAAAAATAGAACATTAGTCTGACTGTAAATAATATAAATTATTGTAAAATCTTGCTTTAAAATTTTCACTTGTCTAATTGATTGGATTTTCAATGATCTTTTTTTTTTCTCTCCATATTAGTGATACTTCAAATTGGATAAAATCTAAAAGTCCATAGTCTTTGTCATTGCACAATATGTGCATCACTTGATCATACCTGCTGTAAGATCTTTAACAATAAAGATTTCTTGCATGCTCACAAGTTTCTGAGAGAGCTCATGTGGGCGGTAAGAATCAATACATCAGTTATATGTGAAAATTTAAACATAATGTATAATATCTTTTTAATATTTATGTGGAAAGAGTTCATTTGTAGATGTAAACAGTAATATCAACATTACATATTGACTGTCAGTTTTGCACCTTTAGTAATTAGATATATAATTAGTTTATTTTAAAAGGCATTGAACCATTTTAGCATTTTTCAGTATACCTAAAACAATGAAAATTAGGAAAATAACTCTTGCAATGATGAGCTTATACTAAAAAGCAATCTAATATACCTCTGGCTGGCAATGTGATTGGGTTGTAAAATGGACTAAATAATTAAGCATTTACTAGGAGAATAGTATTATTAAATTTCATGATTCAAAATGAATTTGCAAATTATCATTAAGACCTGATAATTACTATATAATTTACTTTGCATGTAGTGGCATCAGAAATCTTGAAAATGCTGTGAACAGTGATGATATTAGGCAAATTATTTTTCTAAAAATGCAGCAAAATAATTTATTTTCTGAAGTATTTTGTAAATTTCCCTCTTCAGCATAAAACTTAAATGCATATGTTTTCAG
This sequence comes from Acanthosepion esculentum, assembly GCA_964036315.1. NCBI lineage: Eukaryota > Metazoa > Mollusca > Cephalopoda > Sepiida > Sepiidae > Acanthosepion > Acanthosepion esculentum. The sequence goes on along the minus strand of OZ038499.1, from coordinate 88,931,760 downwards.
TATAGTACAGCTTCTTTTTTTTTTTCTTTTTTTAAATCTTTGTTTCTCTAACATGTAAGTAGTAAAAAAATATTGGGCAACTTAAAAAATGTTAAATTACATTTTCATGATTGTTCTAAAATGCGATTTGTGGCCTTAAAAACTGGAAAGTAAACCTCATTCTTAAATGATTAAAACAAAATTAAGCTGTATATATTTTTTAAAATGCAAGTTTATTAGTATACAAAAATAACTATAAAATATTTCTTGTGTGTGATGTACAAACATAGACTTTTATAATTATTAGAGCAATATCATATGAAATTTTATCTCTCTCATTTTAATTCCAGTTTTTCTTTCCCATAATCTATCATATTTGCCAGTTGCTATTTCTTTCTCAATCTCATACTAATGACTTTTTTGAATTTTTTTTTTTTTTTTTTTTTTTTTCAAAATTTAGAACCTAACATGAACAGAAATAGATTTTCTATCTTGGGGAAATGTGGTCATGCCATCTCTTTTGATCTGCTATTTCTATTCTTTTAGAATATTCTGTCGATCATGAGTGAAATCCTGATTAACTAGCAAATTCTGCAGGTTTATTGTTGCACTTGAATTTTTTGGTTTTCTTCCTTTCTGTCTTATGCTGTTTGCATTTTTTTGTTTATTACAGGATTTATTACATTTATGCAGGATGATAATAATAGATCTTTCTAAAATTATTTCCTCTCCATTTTTTTTCTTTTTTTCTTTGAGATACTTTTAGAGGAGAAATATTCTTTTTAATTACTGCTTCTGTCACTTTCATGTGTTTATATACAAAAGGATGCTGAGAAGTTCTCAACCAACCAAATACCCCCCCCAAAAAAAACAACAACAAAAAAACACAAACAAATAATCTGATCTTTGAGAAGTGGGTTCAGATGAGAACCTTTCTCTGTGTGTGTGTGTGTGTGTAATCAATAACAAAAGTTTAAGAAAGCTTACAGCCATATCACATTGAAACGCCAATTTTCCATTGATCACTGAAGTTAAGCAACGTTTATCTCGGTCAGTACCTAGATGGGTGACTGCTTGGGAATGCCAGGTGCTGTAAGCTTGAATGTGCAGACGGTGTAATGGATAATGGCTTACAATTGTTAATCAGAGAGCCAAGTTCCAATTCCGGTTGGGTTCCTTATGTCCACTTACATGCAGATACCCTTGGGAAAGATTTGAATTCACCTATTTTCTCTCTCTAAGATATTAGTTAATTAGTAAGATTTGTATCACTAAATTATCTCCCCACCAAAAAATGAATTCTTAAAATGTACAAATATTTTTTGGCTTTAAATAACCTGTAGAGAGTTGATAAGCTGAAGAAAGAAACCAATATAAAAGTCTATAACCACCATGTAATTTCCCTATCTTAAGGTTAAAAACAACACAGTAACAAGTAATTTATGAGATACTGATAAACATAAAATGTCTGTTTTTTTTTTTTATATATATATATATATATATATATATATATTCTCGTTAGTCTATGTGGGTTGTTTGGCTAATGATGTGTCTGTCTACTGGGCATTTTTATTTATGTCTGGTAGTGCCTATATGTCGAGATACAGGGTGTCCCCCCCAAAAATATACTCGCTTTTTGACTTATAACTTCTTGAATGATTTTCTTTTTTGATATCCATGCATTTAATTTCATTTAATATTTAATTTAAACTGTCAATCCCCTTTTGTTAAGTCAATAAACATTATTTCTTAATTTTAACCATTAATCGTGTTTGCAAGATGATAAACTCTGCATTTATTATAATTTAAAGAGTGAGCACATCTTATGGGGACACCATGTGTGTTTCATATATATATATATATATGTAATCTCATGGAATATTAGTAACAAGGTATGATTTCATGTTGGGAATTGTAACAGCCAGCACATTGTATATTATAAAAGCTAATTAGTTTCTGATAAAAATGATATGAGGTGGTAGAATTTATATTGATATGATTAAGCATTAAATTATAAATGAAACCGGACACAATTTCTAATTAACCAAAGACTGATTACCTACTAGTATACTCTCTGAAGCTATTAGATTGTTTAACATGAAATTGTTAATTTACTTTTAACTTTTTGTTTTTTAATATTTTTAAAAGAAGAATTTTAATTTTTATTATATTTCTGTTGGTCAAATATGAAAAAGCTGTCAACCCATGATTTTCATATTTTATGCTTGTATGAATTCAAGCTGGGTCATAATGGAATAATATATATCCACATTTAGGGACAATGTTGTTTGTGAACCAACAGTAAAATTTTGGTAGAGATTGATTAAAATCATTATATTTGAAAGCTGTTTGTCTTTTGATCCTCAAAAGTACAATGCGTTCATGGGAACCATTTCAAATTGAAAATTATTTTTAAAAATGTGTAATAAATGGATTCTATCTGAACTGAATGAAAAAAAAAAAAGGTTTGTCAAGTAGAATAAATAAATATTCACGGAACAGTCACTTGTGATGAATAGATTATGTATAAATAATCAGATCCATAAAAAGATTGAATGAGAAGCTAAAAAACTCAAACTAAAACTTTACTCATTGGGAGGTGATAGTGTTTATTAGAAGAAGAATTTGATACATCTTTGCTTCCATCAAATTGATCAAACAGGGAGCAGAGATATATAAACCAACTTGTATTCAAAACAAATTTGAATAGAAAAAAAATCTTGTTTTAAACTGCATGATAATGCCCACTTTCATTTTACACAAATGAAGCTGGAGATTTCATTGCATCCTTTCTATTTATCTAACCTTGCCTTTTTAGATTTTTTTTTTTAAAACTATCTTATTTGTAAGAATTTCTACAATTGGGATCAAATGAAGAAGCTTTCAGTGAATTTATTAGTTATTTGAATAAAGCATTCTCGTGTGTAGATTTAGAGATATAATATTTTGTTTGAACAAAATATTCTATCAAATTTTGAATTTAATTTAAGAAAGTCTACAATTTTATGTTAGAAATTTAATTTGTAAGCAAATAAAATTTTACTAGTTATAATTTTAATTTTTTATTTTTTTATTTTTTAAAATTTTTTTATTTGAAATTATACAGAATCTCTAGAGGTAATAGTTGAACAAACAAAATTAAGATTATGAAAAGATTTTAAAGTCTGGGGTATGCAATATAAACATTAAAGTTGTTGATCATGAAACTAAAAAAAATGGTAGATACAAAATTGCTACTGTAATTATGTTATTAATTTTTGTTGAGTATTTTCCACATAGTTAAGGATTTATATTTTTTTTATCAATTTTTTTCATCAATTATTAATTGCTATTTTTCCTTGAGTTTAAAATAGATAAACCAAGTATCATATTATGCATAATATGAGAAATTTTGAGTTAAAATTAAAGACAAAAAAAAATGGCATCAGGTGGCATTTAAGCTAGTTCCTGTGGAGGGCTCTTAATTGTGCCTTCATCACAAGAGGTAGGGAGGAGGAGGAGATGTGATAGGCAACAATAAACTACATAAGAACTCAAAATTGATCGCTGCATTTAAGTATTGCATTAATATTTAAGCTTACCCTTTAAAAAGTCCAACGATAATTCTTCTGATGCCACTTAATTTGATGTACATAGGTCCTTAGTTTCCGTACAAACAATTATTTTTATTTCATTGGTGACTTTCGCTGGATTTTGCAATTAATTTTGATTATTCCCAAATTTATTTCCAAATTATAAAAATTGTTATTATACAAAAAAATTTATTGCAAAAAATCATGTTAAAAGTCACTGAAAACAATTGCAGTAATGTAAACCTGGGAATCCAAAATTTCAGTATTGCAGGTCTCGGATCCAGCTTGGAATGTTTTTAATTTACTTACAGAGTCCGCCTGATTCCAAAATGGTATGATATGTTGGGCTTACAGCCTCTAGGAGTAAAGTTGAAAAAGTGTGACACACTGACATTAGCATTTATTATATAGATATGGGTCTGCTGGTTTGGAAATAGCACTAAGCACCAGTTTATTTTTGTGTGCATTTTTTTGTTTTGTTTTAAATCACCTCGAGCAAGGCAATAATGTCACTAAGACACAAGGATCTACTGGGAGTGGAAGAGAATGAAAAACTTTAGAAGGCACTAGAAACCCTATCCTAAACAGGAAACAAAGAATAAAGCTCTACTCCTGTTAAAAAGATCAAGGATGTAGTTTATGACACAAACTCTAGTGGGGGGGGGGGCAACATTTCAGTGTTCAGTAGTGTCATATGTCAATAGCAGGCAACGTAAATATCGCAAAGAAATAAATCCATCCACAGCAGCAAAAGTTTTAATACTAAATTTATCAATTTGAATGTTTTAGAAAATTTATTTAAGCTCAAGATATGAGAAAGATTTTGAAATCTTGAAGGTGTGCAAAACTTGAAAAAGTTAAAAAAAAAAAAAAAAAAAAAAAAAAAAAATGCTGATATAACTTTAGAATTATTTTATTGACTTTCATAAAACGACAATCAGAGAATAACTGTGCATTAAATATCAATTCGTAAAAGGCTGTGTGTTTGCTTGTTGATGCCATTTACAGTGAAGGAAGTGCACATATTTCTTATGAAACTGAGGCCAACTCTTTCTACTGCATATAATGGTAAGGTTTGATAGAATAACCTGCATTCGGGGTGGGGATATTTCAGAGGGGATCTTTTACTTTTCCAAAAGTTTCTCACTGACAGTAATATTCATTAGAATAAAATCTATTTAAATGTCCTGACCTTCTATTGAAATTTTTGTTTACTGAATTACAATGTCCTGGCATTCTATTAAACATTTTGTTTGTTGAAATATACTTCAGTTTGTTTGTTCATTTATTTAATAATTAGTTATGAATTAAAACAAATTACTGTGTACATGAATTCAAGTTTAAAAATCCATCAACATTTTTTATTGAGATTAAATTTGTAAAGCTTCTCTCTAAAAAAAAAAATAGTCCATGTATATGTACTAATATGGAAAAGAATGAAGATTTTCAATAACATGCATAATATTTATAATAGACTTTTTGAGTCAAATACTCTTGAAAAGGAGAGGCATGACCTTCTCCCTTATGGTGAAAAGGAGCATTTAGCAAAAAGGTTGAGTGACTGACTTAGAGGCGTCTGCATAGATGCATTAAAAGTGGCATATAGTCAGTGATGCAGAAGCAGCAGACTTAACAGTTTTGGAGAAACCATACAAACTGTTTTGTTATGGGTGAATCTTTTGTGTATGCTTGAGATCACTTCTTTTTCAGACAAAACTGTATTATTTTGCTTGTTTTTTTTTTTTTGTTTTTTTTTTTTTTTGTGCTACATGCAAGATAAAAACCACTGGGATGCAATTGGTTACTGAGAGTGAAAGAAACAGAACAATAAAAGAACAGGATTCAAAGAAATGGAAGATGATGATTGACATTGCATTTAAAATTTTGAAGAGCATGGTTGATAGGAAAGCAGGAAGAGTTCCACAAGTGAAGTGAAGTGTGTGTGAGAGAAGAAAACATTAGCATAGAACTTACAGCTAAAACTAGCTATTTCAATGATGAAACAGCTACCAAAGATGGAAATATGAAAGAAAATTTATATAATGTAAACAGATTTATGCTTTTAACTTTTGAATTGAAATTAGAAATTTATTATAAAATAAAACTTGGAAGAAAAGAAAATGGGCAAAGGAAAAAGAACAAAGTTTGAATGATAGAATACTACCAAAAAAGACTAATGAATACTTTAAAGTTCATTTAATATGTAGTTATATGTAAATAATATCTGTATACAAAAAGGAGGCGCATTGGAGTAATGGATAGCAGCTTGGATAGAGGAATCTAAGAGCCAAGTTTGCATTTTAGTCAGATTTAATACATTCACTTACCTTAGGAAAGGTATGAATCCCTCTCTTCTCCCCTCCAGCTTTGGGTAAATAGCAGGATAAATTAGGTCTTATAGCCTTGGGTAGCAACCAATCTAAGAGAAGGAAAGAACTCTAAATTGAAAACCAATCTGAAGAGGGTTCAGCTCAGTCAAGCTTTCTTGTCCAGGAAATACTGCTGTTACTGTGTTTTCAGTACGTGTGGTGCCCCTATGACCCCAATGGGTTATGGGTCTCATGATTGTGATACAAAAATACAAGGTGAACTTCTTAGTAAAAGTGTTTTGTTAATATTTAATTGCCATGTTTTTTTTCTATTGTCACTTTTTATTTGGTATAAAAAAAGAGTATGCATAAACAGAAGGGAGCAAAAAAAAAAAAGAATCTCTCTCTCTCTCTGTCACACACACACACACACACTTTTATACTACTGGGCCCATTTAACTGTTGATATGTCAAGCTATTCATTTTCAACTTGAGCAGCATAGATTATGTAAGATTTTAGCTAAAGTTTTTCTTTCTCAATTCTGCCTGTGCTTAACATTTTTTCCCATGTTTTGTGTTTTTATTCTTTTTGTTTTTAAAATAAATCGATGCATCTTTTTTTTTTTTCTCTTCTCTTGTAGAATCAGGTAGGAGACTTGCATAAACTGAAAAGATTACCAATTCTATTTCAATACACTAAAGAATGCTCTTAGATTCACCCAGCACATTAAAATGCCAAAGAAAAATTTGCACATAAAGAAAAGCACATTTGTAGAATTAAGCAACTTTTTTTTCTTTTTTTTTTCCAAGACAATGTATAAAATTGATCCTTACAAAGATCATAGAAAAAAAAATTTTTTTCTTGAAATTTTTTTCAAAAAAGTAGAAAATGTGAAAACTACCTGAAAATAACACAAAAATAATACGTCTTTGGTGTATGCAAGTAGTAGTATAGTCATATGATCTGAAATGTTTGTTTTATCGAAAATACTCTGTATCCGCTAACACAGTTGGTTAGGTCTTAAAAACAACTTCCTTTATATTATGGACTTATTGTGTTTCAATTAAATTTTTCTAACCTTGAAAAGAATCTTACTATTCACCTTTTTTTTTTTAAAAAAAGGGAGTTGAATCCCGAAAAGTATAATTAGAATTTGAATAATTTTTTCTTAAGATTTCTATTTATTTTGTATTTTAATTTAAAATTTTCATAAGATATAATGTCAGTAATATTTACATCTGCCACTTATAGCAGTGATCAACTTGTAAATTAAATTAATTTTTAGCACAAATAAATTTGTAGACAATGTGTAGAATCAAACCATGTAGAAAATCACATAGAAGAATAAGTTGTCATTTAACTGCATAGTTATCCATTGTTGATTTGTAATAGCTGAAGAAAGTGAAAAATCATTGTTTTGTGATTTATCAGTTTCATGATAGATCTTGAGTAACTCTTGGTCAGATTGTGATTTAGTAACTGAAAGTGGTGATAATATTCCCATAGAGGATGAAAGCACCATTATTGTTAATTTTTGGCAATGGTGCAAAATGAATTGGGGACCCACTGATTATGATCTTGTTTTTCCACCATGCCTTTTAATGGTGCTCGAGGTGTGGAAACCAATATCTGTGATGAAATGACCCCTCTCCCCCACCACACACACTTAAATTTTTCAATCTTTCATTTGTCTTCGAACTGTTAGATTGTATTTGTGAAGAAACCAATAAATTTGTCACTGTAACTTGTTATAAATTAGAAAGACATTCACCCCCTTCTCAGTCTTCTAATTCTCTTTCACTTACACTTCCATAACTTCCTATGTTCTAGTGGCATTATTGCCACACACACACACACACATATATATATATATATCTCACACATGAAATTACTTTTTTCTTTTGAATCATAGGGAAGATAACTTGGTGTAATCTTCAGGGTATCATTTTTTGTATTATTTTTGGTTATTAATCTCATGAAAAGACAATTTTTTTCCCCTACATGCATATACTTTCTTTTTTAAATTTCAAATTGGAACAAATTTGAAAAAAGGAAAATATTTCTTCAAAAGGTTTATCTTACTGTCTGTGAACTGATTTCAGTGGTTTGTCAGCTTTATTAAATCATCAACCCATATTGTTTAATAGTGATTGAGTAAAGTGAAAAAAAAGTTGTGTAAATATATTAGTCTCTCTCTCGCTCACACACTTTTGTTTGTTTGTTTTAGTGGTACATGTGTTTGAGTTGATATCCCTGTATTATTTTTTTTTTTTTTTTTTTTGTCAAAAACAGTGAAATTAGTATCAACTGACCTAGATAAAGAAGTCTTGCTAAAGAAAAATTATGCCAACTGACAAATCAGTATCCCTATTTTCTGTCAGAGAAACCACATATTTTGCTGGAATGTGCCAATACAAATTTAAGGAACGAGTAGAAAAACCTTCAAAATTTTGACATTTTGACACTTGAAAGAGTGTTCCACAAGTGAGAAGTGCAAGTGAAGAAACTGTTAGCATAGAACTTACAGTTACATCTAGCTATTTCAACTGTAAAATGATGAGACCTAGCTGCCAATCTAGTACTGCATTTTAAATCATAAAGTCAATGTACAAAAGAGGAAAGCGCATCATAAAATCATTATTATAATATTTATAGAAAAGCACAAGGAAATTACATTATGGCAGTGTGAAAAGTAACTGAAGCTGAGATGTCAAGACTGATAACATTGCAGATTCTTCTTTTGTATTTTATCAAGAATCTCTAAATACATAGCGGAAGCACCAGACTAGATGTAGCAGCAATATTCAATGTATGCATGCATGGTAGACTTATAAATGTATAAAATTCTAATGAGAAAAATTGTCTAGCAGGACACAATGAATAATTGATTCAATATGTTTCCACTACATGTCGGTGGAAAAATGTTAGCCCAAGGGGATAGAATGAGTTACTCTCCCGGAGGTTGGCATCAGCTTTGCTGATGGGAGGCAAAAAAAGAATCTCTAATGTGCGAGAGCGCACACACACACACACACGGGGAAAATCATTGGAAAAGTTTCACCTATCATCGTAATGGGTAGAAAAAAATAGGTATGATTTCTAGTGTCAAGTCAGCAAGCAATGTTAATAGACACACACAAATTTATCTTGCGGCATTGTGAATGCATTCAGTTGATGACAAATTAATTTTTCAGAAATGTCCTGAAAGCTATTGAGGGATTTTCTTCTAAATTGCCTTGTTCCCTTTTTGTAATGTTATCTTTGCAGTCAGGTAAAGTGCATTTGCCTATGTGTGGTTTGATTTTTTATATGTGTGTGTATATATCTAAATACGTCTGAGCGCTTAACATGCGTGCGTTCGAATGATTTCGCGGGAGAGGCGACTAACATGTTGAAATGAAACTAAAATGTATACATTTCTGTCTGGGATTCTGAACATCCCTTTCAACATCATTTCAATGAAAATACAAATTAAGTAGCATATATATCTTTTATTTTTATTTTTATATTTTTACATTTTTTCTCCTTGGTAATTCTACAATTTAAAACTTAATAGAGATTTGATTTAGATTTCTAAATAGGTAATTTTAATTTTTTACTTTTAATTTTAATTTCAAATTTTATAAATCTTTTAATATATATGATAACCTTGCTTAGTTGTCAAATTTTTCGAATCATCCTATACTTGTATTTTGATTGGTCACTCTAGCTTATGTAACAGCGTTTACTCCTGGCTAAGGATCGTTGATTAATTTGAAACTTTTAAAACCATTTATTCTATATTCTACATCGTCACTTGATAAGACACTAGAAGTGTTGAAACAAAATGGCTACTTTTGTCGTGATTTTATAACATATTTATGTTGTAATATTCAAATAAATAATTATATATATATATATATATATATATATATATATATACTTTTTAGACTTGGTAGTTTAATGATTTCACTCTTATAAACTAAGTAATTTTGACTGTGAAAATGGTTGATTAGTTTTATTATTTATATGTGTCAACAAAACTTAGTGATTGTTTTGATCTTTGAAGGATTCATTAATTAGAAATTAATGTAAATGACTCGAGTGGGGGCAAGATTTGTATAAACATTAATGATTTAATCATGAAATATTTAACTGAAGAACGTGATATTTTCATGTTAAGTAATGAAAAAATTAAATTCCTTAAATTACTCACTCTTAGTATAAGAATGCCAATTGTATTGTAGTGTACCTTAAAAATCCAGTGATAACATGTTCTCGTATAAGGAAGCCAATATCAACAGACAGAAATTACAACCTCACACTTAACCCTTAACTGATATTTAATTTGCCACCTTAAATTATACTTGTATCCTGATTTTTCAAAAGAACCAACACCCACTTAAAAAATTTTGTATTCTCATTCCCCCACCAACTCAAACTATATAATACTATTCAGCTTATAAAAAGAGTAAATCATCTTTTTGAAAGTTATTCAACATTGCTTGAAAATGAAACAAAAACTTTAAATTTTATGTTTAATTTAAGATTTAGATTTTGGTTTCAAAACATGGTAATTTCATTGTTGTGATGAATACATATTTTTAAATAATAATTATAATATTATGCGCTTCTGGATTATAAATTTGACTGTCCTTTCCTTTTATTTTGAGGTGTGTGTGTATGTGTGTATATATATATATATATATATATATAAGTCAAATTTTCTAGAAATAATTCTGAAAATAAAACAAATTGGTTTAAAAATGACAATTGGAAAAAATACTTAGTTCTTGCCAATGCGTTTTGTCTTCTGACTTTATCAAGGCAAGCAATAAAAGAGAAATGTTTTGTAGTCATAGTTACATCAAATCCAAAACTTAAAAAAGAGATGCTCTTGTGCAAGCCTCTTTCTCAATATTGATAACTTTCTTTTTACTAAGAGTGTTTTTTTTTGTTTTTTTCCATGTCAACAGTTTAGTTAAATCTCACAGAAATAATTCTAAAAATAAGAAAATTGGTTCAAAAATAACAATTGGAAAAAGTATATAATTGCTGTGTCAGCTTGCATTTCCAGGCCAAAGACAGCTGAGTCCTTCAACCTTTGCTGCTGTTTATTGTCACATTACTGAGACAGGATTCATGACACCACAAACTATGGATCGCAGAAGACAGAGATCCACTTTATACCTGACCATGAAGAACACATTCCATAGGCTGTTGGAGATGATCCAGGTATCAGCACACATCAAGTGGCCTTAGCGTGTTGTACATCTCATAGTTCCACATGGAGAGTATGATGAGCAGTTCCTGTAGTCATTTGCAACGTGTGCAAGATCATTTGTGCTCTTGATTACTCAGCACGGGAGTAATGATTTATTGCACAAACTGTTGATCCGTTGTTTGTATCTTCAGTTCTGTTTACATATGAGGCAACATTTGGAGAAGATGGAATAACAAATTTACACAACCAACAGTTGTGGATGGATCAGAATCCCCATTGTACAATACAGGCTAGATACCAGCATCAGTTTATGATTAATATGTGCTGGACTTGTAGTTGGCTGTCTGGTAGGTTCATATATTCTCCCAGCACGTCTTACAGGGGTTGCCTACATGGACTTTATTTTGAACACACTTCCAGATCTGCTAGAGGAAGTGCCCCTGCTAATACGAAGATGCGTGTGGTTTACGTATGATGGGGCACCAGCACATTTTAGTCACATTGTTTGCAATGCACTGGCCGACATCTACCATGAATGATGGATAGGTAGAAGTGGACCGGTTCCATGACCTGCATGTTCCTCCGACCTCAATCCTTTGGATTTTTATCTGTGGGGCTACCTAAAACAATTGGTTTATGCAGCAGAAATAATACAGAGATGCTTCATCAACATGCCATGAAGGCCTGCAAAATCATTCAACAGTGTGTGGGAGGGTCTGCCAGTCAATAATCTGACAGGTGCATGTGTGTGTAGGAGCTAGTGGAGTACATTTTGAACATTTGTTATTTGCTGTGTTGAGGTACAATGATGGCCTTTTGTCCATATGTTTATATGGACATTTTACCTTGTTTTGGTGTCAGGAACCCACCCCCAAAGTTTGTAAAAAGTATTTTTTGATACACCCTGTATAATCTAATAAAAACAGACATCATAAAACTGAAAAACAAGATATGTTCAAACAAATAATTTTTAGACAAATGACTTCTTTGACATTCCAAATGGTCATCTGTTAACTGTGTTCTCAACAAATTTTTGATTTGTATGTTGAAGAAGATGAAATAAGCTGGCGTGCATATTTACGAAGGCAAGAATATTCTACCATCCTTTTCCAAATTTCAATAGGATTTTTCTTGCTGTTAAACAGTTTTCAGGAGATTATTTTTGGACAAATAAGCTCCATTTATAAGTCCTTGGGAGCTTTTGATACATTAAAAGTGAGTCTGAAAAGCAAGATTCAGGGTGACAATCAAAATCACTGAATCTTCTGCTGTATTCTTCTATTAATGAGTCTGAAACTGACTGGTATTCCTGAAAAGATTCATAGCTATTCTCTTCACTTTCACTCATTACTTTCGACAAGTAAGGAAAGTGGTATTCTGAAAGTTTTGACTGGGCAAGAAAGGACTTGAAAAATAACTTCTTTCTAAATGAAAGCATTTTTTGCCACATATATATTGATTTATTTCTGCCTTGTAATGAAATATTTAACTTATTTTGCTTTATCATTACATCACACACAAATGTATCTCTGTGAAATTTTGTATCTGATAATTGACAAAACTTAGTTTTCTTTGAAAAAGTCAATTATTTGCTCTTGTAAAGACAAAATTTTGACCAATACATGTCCTTGCGATAACCAGCATATTTCTGAGTGATAGGGCAAATCTACACTAATTACCTAGTCATCTATCTTTTCCAAATTAACAATGCCTCATGGCCATTTGCTTGTATATAGTTCACAATACTTATAATCTTTTTTAAGGTGCTATTTAAAATATCAGATTTTGCAGAGAGATGCTGCTGGTGCAGAATGCAATGAAAAGAAATCCGTGCATTTGGAGTTGTGGTTTCTCTTTTTAGATATGCAATGAATCCTTCATTTTAATGGAGCCCCATCAGTACACACACTTGCCAATTTAGTAAGATTTAGCCCAACCTTATGATATTTCTCTTTGAAGTTATGAAAGATATCTATTCCTTGTATCTTTCATTTTAAGGGTGCTTAAAGCAAGTAATTCTTCAAATAATTGAAAATCGTTAGTTATTGCATGAATGAAATGTAATACTTGTGGCAAATCAGTGGAATCTGTCAATTCATCCAAAGCTAAGGAGAAATATACATTGTCTTTTTTTATTAAATTTTGGAGCTGCTCTCTGACATTACTGGCCAATTCATGCTGTCAATCTGTATTAGTCCTTCTTGGGTGTTTTTATATTTGTTAACTTTATCTGGACCTAAACATTTTCTGATTTCTACAATGTATTTTATTATGAGCTCTGCATAGCTGAATGGTTTACCTTTTTTCCTAGAAAATATGCAACTTTATAGCTTGCTTCTTTTGCAGCATTTCTGAATTTAATACTGAATAGAATAATTGTCTCTGCTTTTGCTTTCCATCCTTTAGTTTCTGCAGTGCAATCCTTCGAGCTTCACCCTCCAATTTAGCATATTTGTTGTCGTTAGGAACACCATAATGTTGATGCACATTGTATTTTTTAACTGTTGAAATTGCATTATCACAAAGCAAGCAAGACATTTTACCACTGTTAAACACTAAAAAAATATTGCAATTCCCATTTTTTCCTTTCAAATTAGTTTTAATTGGGGGGGGGCATAATGGGTTAAAATTAATAGAGAAATGATTTTCTGAAAAGATAAACAAATAAATATTAGCAAACACAAATAACTAGGCTTATATATGCACTGTTGTTGTTGAAAATCATGCCAATTATCTACCACAAAGATCCATATACATTATCAAAATTAGTAAAGATACTACGAGCAATTAAAATATGTGGATATCATCAATATTAAAGTTGTAAAAGTTGTATTATAGCCTCAAATCAGAAAGGCAAGTCTCACAGTACTGATTGAAATACCTTATTGAAATTGGACCTTGCTCATTGCTATTCATAGGCCATAATAGACGGCTATTAATCTAAATTTTAATGAATATACCTCTGCCTTTCTTAATCTCTTATTTTTGATTAGAATATAATTGATTATTGATAACAAAGTTAGCAACACATCTTAGTACAACGCAATTATCCTATGTTAACTATAAGTTCAATGTTTCAGTGAAAATTCTAAAGAACAAATATTAAAAAAAAAATGTTTGTTGTTAATTGACGTGGCGTGAGATTAGTATTTGAAAGGTGATAGATGAAAAGAGCCAATGTTGAAAATATTTGCTTTCTCAGTTTAGTAGTAAGTAGATTGGTAGCAAGATGGTGTATAATTTTACCAAGGTGTGTTTTTCGCTGGTTGAAGGGAACGTAATTCGATTTTTTTTAATGTTACAGCAGTCCTTAATTCAGTTAGTTCTTTTTGTGTAGTAGAAGTTTTTCTTAGTAAGTTGAGTAGCAGAAATAAATTTGTCATCAATGTTCTGAAAGGCCAACTGCTAAGTTGAGTTGCAATTACATCTCTCTATGTCTCACCTTTTGTTTTGTACTGTCTTCTGTCTGTTGTCAGCACTTTGTAACTGTTTACATGCCAGTTTATTTTCTTGCACCAGCTCGTGAATTTCTTTTTTTCTTCTCTAATTTCTCAAAAGTAATGCTTCTCAGTGGTTGAATATTTATTTCTAATATAAGCTTGAGAATTTCTTTGTTTCTCTAGTTTTCTCAAGTTGTGGCATCTTGTTGGTTGAATATTTACTTCAAACCTAGTCAAAATTTTCTTGAATTGGTGATTTCACTAACCAAACTAAGGAATTTTTATTTTTTGCTCTCTACAATAGTTATACTTACAGTATGAAAAAAAATTAAAATATAAACACTGATAAAAGATGGTTTGGATTTTGTGGTCTTCTTTCTCACTAAAAATAATTACATGTTTTTTCATACATTATGTACAATTTGTTTCTTTTTTTTTTTTTTTTTTTTTTTTTTTTTTTAATTATCAAGTTTTTCTTCTGGAGAAAAAACAGCCAGCCAGCAGAAATTGCCAGTAAGTGGAAGCTGAAAAGATAGCCAAGGTGTAACCAACAGATCTGTCACTAATGAACAAAGACTGTTGTTACATGCAGAATAATATTAGTGTGATATATATCATTTTATTATAAGGATCTTAATGGTTCATAGTTAACACCAGAGAAGCACTCGACTTAGCCAACTCAAACCACACTAGTAATATAATTTGATCACCAGTAACACAAGCTCAGAATTATAAATTTAATTATTGCTGAGAAAGAGGAAAATTTGTTGGGAACTTTTAGTTTAGGGAGCTGGAGCTGTACGTTTTTTGCTGGCTTCAGCTCCGGCTTCAACTTTTCTAAATTATCTGGTTCCATAACCCAGCTCAAAAGTTGCAGAAGGCCACAGGTTCCCCACCCCTGAACTAGATTGTTAAAACAGTATCTTGATCAATAAACTGAGTGACAGTACTTCACCAAAAATAGAAAATTTCACACTGAGGATAAATTTCAGTAAACTTAAATAATGCCTAAAGGTTAAAATCCACTTTGGCAGAAAGGGAGACAAGCTACTGCCACTGATTAGAACACATCCATAAAGCTGAGGAGTGGGTGCCTAATATCTTCAGAAATTTGTTAGCCAAGGATAGTGAGTTCAATCCTAGGTAGGACCACAAAAATTAGCATAGTTAACATAAGGGTTGCTCCAAAAGTAGTGGGTGTTCTTTTTTAATCACAACATTTAATAACACACAATCCTGCAATGAAAGGAGGCATGACCTAGGGTCTCCACCTCCCCACAAATAGAAAAATGTTTCCTGAGGAGAAATTTCAGTAAACTTAAATAATGCCTAATGGTTAAAATCCACTTTGGCAGAAAGGGAGACAAGCTACTGCCACTGATTAGAACACATCCATAAAGCTGAGGAGTGGGTGCCTAATATCTTCAGAAATTTGTTAGACAAGGATAGTGAGTTCAATTCTAGATAGTTAAATAGAGGATATCTCTAGACATGAGCAGTGGAACGAGACCCCTACCCTCAGTGTATTAAATAAAGGGTTCATTTCAGAATTTCCTATAGGTTACCCTTGATCAACATACACCTGAGGAAGGCCAGAGGGTACAATAGCCAAAATGTTCTGACAACAACAACAAAGGTGAGGTTAATAGTCTAAATATAAATAGTATAAATAACTCATCACTTCGCAGAAATTTGGACAAAATTGTTTAAGTAGTCGTGCAGGAATGTATTCGTATTTGTAGTTCCTATCAATTGATGTCCCAGGTTTCAACATATTGATAATTCTCTGCACTTTTGACAAGGTGATGTCTTCATAAAAGCATACAACATTTGTACCACGTAAATTCTTTTGTGATAATTATTTTGTCAGTCAGGAGATAAATTGTGGAAAATTCTGATATAAAAATTAAGAATTAGATTTTTGTAAACTTCTTTTTATATTAATGTTCACCAATACAAGGCTCAAGAGCCACTCAAGGTAGAGGGTTACTGTGCAGTGTAGTATAAGTGTAAGAAAAGGCAAGAAATGCAGTTCATCAGGTTATGTAGGAAAGATAACACTCTACCTGAAGAGATCAAGATAATCCTTAAATGATTAAAATCCTATTAAACATTTTTCCTAAGTAATCTTATGAACTTTCAATCAATATGACCTTTGTTATTTTTGGAAATTTCAGTTTTTTTTGTTGGGGAAATTCCATTTAAAGATGTGATTAGAGGAGGTTACTAATTTCTATGTAAATATAATGCAAAACTGGACCCTTACTTTTTGTATGTTTCCCAAAACTACAACCATGAAAGTGTTTTGTTACTTCCCTTGTTACTCATGGATTATGTTTTTTTTTTATTTAATATATGTTCAGATAAATTCTCAAGCTTTCAAAAATGCTTTTTAATTCAGTTATTTTTTATGCAAATATTCGATGTTTAAGAAAAAAGAAAGTGAATGCTTTCTCCATCTGTGGTAGAATGTTCAACTTGCCCAAGTAAAGAATTTCGGTCACTGTGCATTTTCATGGACCTTTTATTTTCTAAGCTATTTTCCTCTGGGATATAAAGAATGTGGAGTCTTCTTATTGCCGTCTCTTCTCAGCTTAAATTTAGCAAATATGTTGAGAGAGCAATTGTCACATATAGGATCTTTTTAAAAAGTAACAAATCAAAGTTATCAATTTATTCATTTTTTTTCTTTATAAAGTATGCAATGGAGAAAAAATATTATGAAGACACTATCTGAGCAGGACAAAAAAATATCAGTTTAGATGCCTACTTTTCATTTAGTCAGCACATGAAAGGCTGATAGATAGTTTGTTTAACCAGCATATCGAGCTTCTTTGGGCCATTTAATGCTGAAAAAGTTTTTTTTTTTTTTTTTTTTATTTCTTAAAAAAATATAGCTGGTAATAATATTTTTTTCAAAAACGTATAGCTGGTAATAATATTTTTTTCAAAAATAAATGTGCAGGAAAAGACCTGGAAGTTCACTATTTGCCCATAGCTGGGACCCCAACAGGTGCTACCAGCCCGGGTCAGAGTGGACCTGGGAACACCAGCAATTAAGAGGTGGTTCCATGCTTCCTCAAAACCTCCTGATCAGAAGCCTTGCTGTTGGATGCAGTTTAACGTCGTACCCAGGACATATGAAAGGCTGACTCCCTAAAAAACTTGATATGTACCTTCAATCTAGATGGAGATTATGCACAGGCTGCCATGGTTGCATTTAAGAGAGAAATGCTCTAAAGACTTGCTGTGGTACATATCTCACCATAAAGGCTGGTCAAATGCTGGCTGCTGTACAGTTGGTGAAAGTGGAGCCACTAGAAAATGCAACCCTGTCATTAAACTGTTACTTATGAAAGTTCTTCAGTTTAACTCTTGTTAGCCATAGCTTAAAGATAATTTTATCAGTCTTCCAAAAGATGAATGTGTATGTCATTTAATTGCCAGTTGGTTCCAGAAACAAGTCAAAAGTAGTTGTGAAATGTGGCATTGTCTAGTTTAATAATCAAGTGCAAACACTTTTTGATTGATGGATTTTTGCAAGACATTTGCTAAAAGTACAAAATTGAAAATCATGCAAGAAATGAAACCCCCAAAAAACAAAGATCTTGACACTTTTCCTTTGTTTAACAGCAAAACTGTCTTTGCAATAGAGAAAAAAAATTATGTTGTCTTGTATTATAAATGCAGTTCTTTATATGGGAAACATAGATTAGCATTTTGTGGTTATCATTAGTCCAAAGTGTAGATTCTATAAATGAAAGCAATTCATTTTTAATAATTGCCAAAAATATGCTCAATCAGTCAATTATTAATGACTGATTAAAATGCAACATATCTCTACCCTCACATACAAAATGTTCTTTACAATCCTTATCAGCAGAAGAAGCTCTGTTGAAGATGAGAAATCAAAGTAGTGAAATACTTCACAATAATTGTTGATGTCATAGTTTTCATTGATATTGCAATTTCCAATATTCTAAGAGAGTTGTTCCTTTTCTATAAATTCTAGGCAGTATCGCCATTATTTTTTAATTTTTTTTTTTCCAGTTTAACTTATTTAGTATTTAATCCAATCTTTTGCACAGACTCTTTGATACAAGCGAGGTACCCAGAAAATCAACAGTCTTGTAGAATTTACCAGCACATGAAGTTGCTCTACAAAGAATTCTGGATGGTGGGAAAAAAAATCATTGTTCTTCTAAACAACTTTCTGAGGCAAAGGATAGAACTTCTTAGTTATTCTTACACTCTGGAGTAAAGTACTAAACAAGGCTTTCAATTTATCTATATATTTCTAGAAAAGTAGTTCAGATATGATTAAAACTTATTTGATTCAGCTTTTTGAAAAATAGAATTAAAAATAAAAGGTGAAAAGAGTGTGAATCTTAAATCAAAGAGAAAGGAAACAATGTTAAAGTGAAAATGTGATATTAATATGGAATGCAAGCAGCGCAGAGAACGTAAAAAGATTTCATGATAAAAGAGTAGAGAATAAAGGAATATTTGATGTTCAAAGGAAATTCTTACTTGAATCCTACTTAATATCTTTAGATTTTCTTATAAATAGTCCAGATAAGAGATCCGAGTATTTTAAAAATATGGCTTCCAAATTTAGCCCATTTTAGATCCCAAGCATTTTGACAATATACATAATGTGAATAAATTAGATATTTTTATAAATACCTACTAAATCAGAATGAACTTGTATAAGAGTTTCTATCATTCAAAGACCTGCACAAAGAGATAATTAGTTGTAGCAATATAGAAAATGCAACAAATTATGCAGCACTTATTTCGATTAACCACGTTACTTAGAATGATTACTTCACTACTTATTTCATAATTTATCCAAAACATTAAATTGATTAGTGTTGCTTAAATAAGTGTTTTTCAAACCTTATAAAAGTGGGTTGAAAGCATTATATTGAATCTCAAAAACTTGAAATGATGCAAATCTATTATTTATTATCAATTTAAATTTAATTATAAACAAATGCAAATTATTTAGGTTTTTATTATGCAAATGTAGTTGACTATTAGATAAGCTATTGCTTTCCTCAGTCTGCCTTGCTTCTTCTTCTGTCCAACAAATGATATCCTGCAAAATTTACACAAAAGTTTTTCCTTAAAATGTCATGGTTTTTGTGGCCTTCATACACATTTTTTTATATTGATGAATCTTCATCCGAAGACGGCATTGAATAATTCAGTTGAGAAAAATTTGCTGCCATTTTTGTCTACAATGAAACAGTGAAATGTTTTTATTTATCTTCAATTGAGAAAAGGTTATAAAAATGTAAAATAGTCCTAGTTGGCAATAATATAAGTGATATATGACTATAAAAAGGTACTGTTGATTATTTGGAGTTAATTTGTTTAAATAATGCACTGACTATTGTTTGCATCATGTGGCAATAATTCTAAGTAAAATGATGCACTAAAATAAGTAATCAAGTAATGGTATTAAGTTCTCTGAATATCTGTACCTAATAGAAAATTAAAGTGTCGATACTAAGTATCAAGTGTGCACTAAAATTCAGGATTGCTCCTTACATGTTTCATTTATCCAAATTTGTCCACATTTTCTTTTTGTTACTGACAGTGTTGTAGAATCATTCTGTCATTGGTTTATACCTTTATTTTAAAATGGATGAAAATATTGTTTGGTTTAGCTTGTCTCTCTATTGGATGACAATTGGTGGTTGAAATCACTTATGAAATCTAGAGGTTGTTGGAGTGGCTTCATTGTTTTTGTATTGCTTTTTTTCCACCCCTTCCCCCCCCCGTCTTTTCTCTCGCTTTTTCTCCCCCCCCCCCTTTTTACTTTTGAAATGTAAATAAACAACATATTTTTTATGTTTATGATTTTTAAATATAGACTTAGGAGCTTACTGTAAAACTTTTTTTAATTGTTTTGATTTTAATCCTATATATAACAATTACTTTTAAAACTGTAACTTTGTTCTGTTTTGGATTTAAATAAATGTATAATGAATTAAAAAAAATTATTTGGTATGTGTTGTCACTTTTTTTGTTGCCCCCTCACTACATACACACTTTAGAACTTGGCTACACCTCTGAAACAAAGGTAGGTAGTTATGTGAAAAGTCATTACAGAAATTTCAATAAAAACAATTAGATACTTTGTTTACTTATTTGTGCCTATTTCCAGTCCAGTCACAGCTTGATACTTATAGGAACAGTCATTCATGTGCACAACCATTCAACAATAAGTTACTGGACTCCTGCCACTTTCCCCACCACAAATTGAGTGATGACAGGGAAAATGAAAGATAGTGGTAGGGGAAGTGCAAAATACCTCCATTTTGAAAGCAATAGCTGATAGGTTTAGACAATAGTCTGTGCTTGTAAACTCTCGAGTACTGACATGATTACTTTCCTACAAGCTCTTCCCCACCACTGTCTTCTTCTCTCCACCACCTTCACTCTCAAGCTCTTCCCCACCACTGTCTTCTTCTCTCCACCACCTTCACTCTAAATAGTCCTCTATGGTCACTGAGCTTTCATCCATAGATCTGTCAAAGAAACCAGCTACAAATGAATGTAAACTCCCCCTGAGCAATCAACTTGATAAGTCGCATAACTAATGTTGTTTCTAATGAATAGTGTTAGTAGCAAAAGAAAGCATGCATAATGTGGCATTGCTCAAGACACTGGAACAAGAATTGCAATTTTTCATGATTAAAATGCTATCATAGCAAACAATAAAAGTGCAGAAGGATCTATATTTATGTTTCATGCAAAGGTAAAAGAATGGTATGAAGGACTCTTTGAAATGTTAGGAAAGATTACTCAAAATATGTTAAAATAATTTGTTATCTGTACTGGGAACATTTAATCTGTATAACAAAATTATTCTAAGAGGACTAGAATACTTACCAGGATTTATTATTAGTGGTTATAACCATAACAACATATGCTACATTGATAACACTGACTAATCATTAACAAAATGGAATGCATGGTCATCAGCAAAAGGGACAAATGAAGCTGTGAGTTACATATCAGGAATGTAGAAATCAAACAGGAGAAAATGAACTATCTGAGTAGTATAGTAACATATGATAGAAAGTTTGAAACAGAAATCCAATGGCTTTTAAGAAAAATGTTAGAAACAAAGTAAAGGGTGTTGGACAGCTATGTAATATCTAATCTCCTATGTGGTAGTGAATGTTGAACAATTCCATCACAGATGAAGAGACTTGAAGTGAAAGAAATGTGGTTCTATTGAAAATGCAGAGAATACTATAGACAGAATATGTAAAGAAAAAAGTTTTAAAGAGAATTGGAAATACAAGTAAACTGCTGCTGACGATCAGAGAAGCAGCTGAAATTTTTGAGATACATGATGAGGAAGGAACACTTAAAGAATTTAACATTCACATAGTACACTGAGGGCAAAAGAAGGGAAAAGCGATTAACTGACTTGAGAAGTCTTATTAAACGGATAGCAGAATAAATAGCATAGTGACAAAAAAGGTTGTAAACGGGCAAGATGTACTTAGAGCAACAAAAGACAGTAAGCTGTGGAGAGCTATATCCTGAAGGGACATAGCACATAAAGAGGAATCATGTTAACACATGATTTCTACTCAATTCATTGAATATTGAAGCGTGTTATCATTAGATATCAATAAATTATATGGAGTAGATGGCATAATAATCTTTGCTGATGTGTACAAATGTTAACTTTCTTTATTTGAAGACTAGCAATAGTATTTTGAGAAAATGTAGAGGTCATAGTTCAAAATAATTAGAATGTCAGATGTTTAAAACTACTCTTCTATTTAACCCATAGCTGGTGGAGAGCAAATAGATTTCCCAAAGGCATTATAGCAAAATGAATTCAACTGAATAGGTTGGAACTTGAACTCAACTCAATGATTCCACTTCTTGCAATGATAACCATTAGACTACCCACGCATCCATGATTTGAATATTAAAAGTTTAATCTAATTTTCAAGGTTTTTCTTGTTTTGCTCGTCAGTGAATTTTTCGTAAAACTACATGGCATGTTGGGCATATTTTCAAATTTTGCCTATTTACTATAATTTTTTTTATTTGTTCTGATTTTAGTTTTTGATCAGTTCATAATCAACTTAGCATAAAATAACTGTATTTTTTATGTTATATGTATATGTAGCTTGATTTAAAAAGAACTGACAAGGCCTGTCTGTTTAATTTTTTTTTTTATTGTGTTTTTCCAATTTTTGAATCCGGTGTTGTGCATTGGAATCAAAATTCATGTTCATTCGTTTGTTCACGTGCTTTCAACCATTCCAGTCATTTTCAAAAACCAATGTGGTGTCTGTGTGGTAGGCAGAATTCCATTATTTATGTCCTGGTATTTGTAAAACTGAAAGTTTTTGAAATAGTCTATGGTGATGTTATATGTAGCTGTTATTGGAAGTGAGGTTGTATTAAAAAGAATCCTTGCTTTTTTTAAAATTTATTTTATTTATATATATATATATATATATATATATATATATATATATATATATATATATATATATATATATATATAGTCTTAACGTGTGCTATATTTATGGGATAAAGTGCTCAATATCAGAGAGCGTGTGTAAATATAAAAGTGGACATGGAAGTCAGCACTTAGAGGCGACAGTCTGTTTCATGCTAGTGCAATCGTTGTTGCCTGACGATTGCACTAGCATGAAACAGACTGTCGCCTCTAAGTGCTGACTTCCATGTCC
The DNA here is from genome assembly GCA_964036315.1 of Acanthosepion esculentum. Lineage (NCBI taxonomy): Eukaryota > Metazoa > Mollusca > Cephalopoda > Sepiida > Sepiidae > Acanthosepion > Acanthosepion esculentum. Next base: position 88,908,518 of record OZ038499.1, on the reverse strand, counting down.
ACTTTATTTATATATATATATATATATATATATATATGCAGGAATTAGTGGAAAGCACTCAATATCAGTGATAGAGCTAACATATTTATTCAGTTGTGTGGATATGAATCCTTGCTTTTTTTTTTTTTTTAAATAATCATTGTAGACTATTTTAAATTTTAAGCTTTTCAAAAAATTGTTGCCACTGAATATTACGGATTATGACAATCAGCATATCATATTATTTTTCAGTTGTCTTTTTTTTCAGTGCCTGGTATAGAGTCTATGTATGCTTTCTGTTAGCAACTAAAATAGGTTAAAATAGCTGACAAAAAGTACTAAATCAGTCTTCCTTTTGCATCAGTAGGAGAATCTTTTTGAATAAGGAGTGATTGTCTTCTGTATGACTTTCCTTGTAATGAAAACAATGAACACTGTGTTGAAGAAATGATGGTTAATGCCAACTAAATTTACTTCACTGTACCTAAGAGATAATCACTTGCATTTGGAAAGTTAAGAAACATTTTCAACCACCTCCATGCCTTTATCAATATTGACTAGTTTTAACCTGTGAAAACTTCACGGTTTTCTTATTTTAATATTCTGGTGAATCTTAATTCTTCAGCTATTGATTGAGTAAGAACTACAACAATTGATGACAAGAACTACAACAATAAAATATCTGTAGAAATTTCCCTAAATAGTTGAGTTTAACAACTTTAACCAACTATTGCAATAGCAATCATAAATATGAATGCTGGTTGTTATTTGAAGAAGTGGGTACAAAGGAAAAGATTTGAAATTGACAGCTTTTCCATTTCACTGAAGCAGCCATTAAATACTTCTGTCTTTCCTTTTTTTCTTTTTCTTTTTCTGACTGAAACTAAGTGTTTTTTTCCACTTATTTCCATGTGATCAAAATGGAATAGTCCATTATTTATGAGGTATTGGTAGGATATAACAGTCATGCAGACTAATAAATGGAGGGACAAACACAATTATAATAGGATAATTTCTTCTGTTTTGCTGAAATGCAGTTTAAATAGGAAAAGAAACAAATCTTATCTATATCTGTATTCTTCCAAAGCAGAACTCACTCACTCAGTAAGTGCACACAAAGTAAATGAAACAAACTTTTAAACCAACCTAGATTTTTGTGATAAAAATATATAACTTAGTTCTAATTGCCAAGAAAAAGGCAATCAATTTTGGTAGGCTGAAAAACCAACCAACTCCTGCCAGATTGTTTTAAGTTTACCTCTCATTTGTGTTTCCATTTCTTCTTTTGCTCATGTCTGAATTATTTTTCTGAGTATTCACTAATTATTTCACTTTCATTTAAAAATATCACTGCACCCACGAACAAAGTGAGAAATGTTAAAGACAAAAACTATCCATATCTATTTACACTTATTTATAATTTAACTGACCTAGTTTAATCCTATTTATGCTATCTTAGTCGCTCATTTACATAAGTGGACTTTGCTGTCTCTGTTATCTTCACAAGGCTACAGTAATTGCTTCATCATATTTTCATCCATCAACACTAGCATCCTCAACATCTGCCAAGCTTACAATCTAACAAATATCCAGAAAATGATGAGCAACTCATCAACTGAGATATTATTCTAGGAATGAATGAATGAAGGAATGTCTGTCACCATTCCTCTCCCCCTTTGAGATGTACAATTTGGGTGCTCTATCCATCTCTCAGTTTCAACCTGAACATATGTAGGTGCTCCATCTTCCCAATGGTCATGCATACTGTGCGTGAATGTATCCATACTTAAATATTGATCTTTGAAACAACAAATTCTCAGATTGCTTTGATCTCGGTAACTTAATGTGCCAGAATATTGGCTCTATTGGTTACATATGTATCCCTTTCTACCCATGTCTTTAAATGTTCAATGCTGTCTCTCTCTAATTTCATTATCACTTTGTATGTGACTCTAAAAACAAAACACAAACAAAACACAAACATACATTTGACATTCAACCAATCAAGCATTTTTTTAATGCTTTGTATATCCTCTTTGACTGGGCTCCATTCAAAAAAATATCCTGCTCAGTCTCCCAACAACTTCACTTGTAGTCTCCACCCTAGTTTCTCTTCATATAGTGACTCATACACACAATCATGGATGCAGTCTCTGTCTATAATGTTACATCACAAATAATCTTTTCTAGTTATCTCGTACATGAATTCCTGGCTTCTTTTACATGCTTGGTGTGGGTTCAGTTGACTGACACCTATCACATCACCTGACAAGTTGAACAACATTATTAGTTACACTAGAGTTAACTTTCTTGCCAAAAATAGTGGGAGTATCTGCTTTAATCCTCTCCAAGAATGTGAATGTTACATTCAGCTTGAAGTTAAATTCAGTAATTCACTCTATTAGGATCATCAAACATGATTTAATAATTATCTTCATTTCTCTTTTTGTTTGGACCTAATTCTTAGTAGTTAATCTTATTTTCAAGGTTTTTCTTGTTTTGCTAGTCAGTGAATTGTAAAACTACATACCGACTTGCCTGCTGAGCATATTTTTAAATTTTGCCTATTTGCTATAAATTTTTTATTTGTTTTGTTTTTATTTTTTTGTCATGTTTTGGCATGAAATAGCTGTTTTTTTTTATATATATATCTCCAAACAAATTTGATTAAAAATTACTAACTAGGTCCGTCTAATTTTTTTTACATTTTTTTTTTTTAAATTTCCAGATAAGGTGTTTATTGGGGGTCAAAATTGTGGATAAACTTCATATTTGTGTTTATAAGTTCAAGTACTTTCAACTATCTCAATCATTTTCAAGAACCAATGTGGTGTTTGTGTGGTAGCCATAATTCCTTTATTTACATTCTAGTTTTCTTTGAAAAGCTGAAATTTTGAAATAGTCTATATGTAACTGTTATTGGGAGCAAGGCTGTACTAAAAAGGAATCCTTGCTTTTTATTTTATTTTTTTTTTTTTAATAATCACTGTAGACTATTTAAAACTTTGAACTTTTCAAAAAATTGTTGCCACTGAATATTACAGTTTGAATGATGACAATCCAAATACCACTTGTCTATTTTTTTTTCTTTAGTGCCTGTTATAGATTCTATACATGTTTTATCTGTTATCAAGTAAAATAGGTTAAAATGGCTGAACAATTAAGTACTAAATCAGTTTTCCTTGTTTTATGTTCTCACTGAATTGTATAAATATTAATTTATTATTTATACTTCTTAGTTGGTCAGGATAGTGTAACAGGGATATAATTTTAGCCATCCATATACAGTAGCTGAATCAGTGCAAAGTTTAATATCAAGCGTTTTCCACTTTAAAGAAAAATTGATGCCCACAGGTAATATAAAATCTAGTATAGGTTTTTCAAAAATAAAATCTATTAAATATTCTCCTTCTGTGTGTCATGTTTCTTCAGGACATTGGTGATGATAGCTTTCTCCAGTTTCCTGAACTTTGTGGCTCTTAATAAATTTTGTCTTTTTCTTATCTCTTCTACATCTTGCTCTGCCATCCATTTACTCAAGCTCACTAAGTACGTCATGCATTGTTTTCCTCTGTCCCTCTTGCTCTCAATCTGTCTTGTGAGTATCAAATTTTCCAAGTTCTCTTTCCTCATTATGTGCCCTAGAAATTTCAATTATCTCTTTCTGATATTAAATATAAAGTTTCCTTTTTGTTTCCATTTTCTCAAAAACTTTCTTTGCTCACATGTTTGGTCCATGATATTCTCAGCATCCTTCTGTGGAACCACATTTCTGTTGTGTCAAGTCTCTTCTTCATCTGTGAGGAGATTGTCCAGCATTCACTGCCATATAGGAAGATTGATATTATCCAACAGTTCAATACTCTTTTCTTTGTTTCTAACAAAATTTTCCTTTTTTTTTATTTTAATACTTAGCTTTTGGAAGACCCCTTTTGCTATTCCAGTATAGGTTTCTCAAAAAAAAAAAAAAAAGGAAAAAAAACTAGTATTATGGTAATATTAACTGTTTTCTCATGAGGAAATATTTGGGATTCCTTGACTGGGAAGCTAGTACTACTTTCAGTTGCAATTTATAAAATCTTTGTATTAAAACAATTTTTCAGGAAAATAAATTTTTCCAGTTGTTGTTATTGCTCTTTCCAGTATTGATGGTGGTTTTATTTGTAAACTTTTCTTTGAAGTAGTGTGGAATATTGTTGTGGAGTAAAAAAGACATCCCAGGAAACACAAATGAACTAGGCAAGACGCCTTAAATAAAGAAATCGGTAGAAGTCCATTGGAGTCAGTTAAGGAGAAAAAATTGATAATGTCATGGCGAGTAGCCTAAGCAAGACATAATATTATAACCGTGAGGAGCGAGTTATAACAGTTGCAACTTGGAATGAAAACTTCTATGGAGTAGGAGAAAGTACTTTTTGCTTTGGTGCACATAAGTGATGACAAGAATTTAGAACCACGTTGGTTTAAAAAATTTTTGTGTGTGTGTATAAACAAAACAAAAATAAAAAAAATATTCTTCAACCATTACCATGTTAATTTCTTTCTAGAATTGTTCCCCCTACCACTGCATATTTTTTTTATTTTTTTTTTTATTAAGGGTGCAAAAACATGAACACCTAGTGTTTTAAAATTGTTATAACTTTCTTTGTATTGTGCATATAAATTTTAAAATTTGTACACTAAAAGAGAATGAATGAGTAATATTATTATGTAATGCATTACGTTTTGCATGCATTTTGACGTTGAAAACAAAAAAATGAAATGTGAAATAAAAAAAACAAATACATTAAAAAATACATAAATAATTCAACGTACTTTAACTTTTATTAGTCCTTATGGAGTTCTGTGGGTGCAAAATCGCTAAGAAGGCTTTCATTTCATCCAAAAATTGAGATGTTTCCTCATGTTTACATATGAGAAGACACTAGCATTTGTTTGCTCTTTCTTTCATCTGACTCGTATTTATTTGTCTCATTGATGAATAAAGTTATTTTTTTGTCATTTATAAATAGACAAAATAGCCTTTCTGAAGGTGAACTATCGAGTATATCGATGGTCGCTAGTAGCTTCCATAAAATTAGTTGGGCATGGATAATAGTAGCTGCCAGTGGTCATCATTGCTTTCCTCCACCTCACTAGCATGGTTTTTATCTTTGACCACTTCTTTATATTCATTTACACACAAATACCCTTGGGAATGTTATGAATCTACTTTTTCTCCCTAATTAATTAATTGGACTTGTATCAGTAAATCATCATCTCCAAAAATTTCTTACAATCTAAAAATATTTTCAGGTTTTAAATAACCAGCAAAAGGTTGATAAGCTGTAAAAACAAACAAATAAATCAATTTAAATTTATTTAACTTCTTTTAGTGATTTTCTTTTTTTCTTATGTTCATTTCTGTCATGTTCATTATTGATCATAAACAATTATAAATTTCTTGACAGCTCATTATTTTAAGGTCACAAATGTAATCTTACTTGATGCTTTTTTTTCTTCTTCCTGTTGATCATTGCATGTGATTAAAAGTCACTGTCTGGAAATAGTTGATTTACCAGCTTGCTAAATTTGACCACTCAACTGACAGTTTTTGGTTAGATTTGGAGAACTGGTCAGGCAACTAACTGATGGTCTTTGTTGTCTGTTGAAAGTATCCAGTAATAACCTGAGCAGGGGGTGAAGGGAGTCTTCTCATACTGAGATTGTTCTGCCATCTTTGATAAATGTGAGGGGAAAGGTAGAATAAGTCCACCACCTTATTTTCTTCAGCAGTAAAATGGATTTTCTGTTGTGTTTGCCAGATAACTGCTCAATTTGTTTTTAGCTTTATAGTTTGCAAGATTACCTTATCTCATCTTCACTCACTTTCCCTTTGCAACATGATTTCTCTTGTTTCCGTAAATATTTTCATGGCAATTGTTCTATTGAGTTTTCTTCTTTGGTACATTGACGGCATGAATTTAAGTGTAGTATTAGATTGGTAACTAGATCTCATTGTTTTAGTGTTGAAGTAGCTAGATGTAACCCTAAGTTCTAACCTAATAGTTTCTTTTCTCACACATCTCACCAATGGAACTCTCTTCTGGTTCCTTGCTTTCTTGTCACTTATGACACCAATGGAACTCTCTTCTGGTTCCTTGCTTTCTTGTCACTTATGACACCAATGGAACTCTCTTCTGGTTCCTTGCTTTCTTGTCACTTATGACACCAATGGAACTCTCTTCTGGTTCCTTGCTTTCTTGTCACTTATGACACCAATGGAACTCTCTTCTGGTTCCTTGCTTTCTTGTCACTTATGACACCAATGGAACTCTCTTCTGGTTCCTTGCTTTCTTGTCACTTATGACACCAATGGAACTCTCTTCTGGTTCCTTGCTTTCTTGTCACTTATGACACCAATGGAACTCTCTTCTGGTTCCTTGCTTTCTTGTCACTTATGACACCAATGGAACTCTCTTCTGGTTCCTTGCTTTCTTGTCACTTATGACACCAATGGAACTCTCTTCTGGTTCCTTGCTTTCTTGTCACTTATGACACCAATGGAACTCTCTTCTGGTTCCTTGCTTTCTTGTCACTTATGACACCAATGGAACTCTCTTCTGGTTCCTTGCTTAAATAAACATCAATCACCATCTTCTGTCTTTCTGAGCCCTGTTCTTTTATTGTTCTTTCTCCTCATTAACATTTTCTCATTTTCTTTTGCTCTGATTAACCCTGTGTATCATTGTGAGATTATTGCCTTGTGTGGGATGAAATGAAAAAATAAAAAAGACTTCTTTTGATATAAGCTTCCTCGTCTGCTTTAAGATTTTTTTTCTTTTTTTTTTTTTAATTAAAAAAAAAAAATTATTTAAAAAAAATTTTTTTAATTTATTTTTTCATTTTAATTTTTTAAATTAAAAAAAAATTAACTCTTTCCTCTCTTTTTCTTCAACTTGCATTTCATTTGGTTTAATCTTTTCACATTTTTATATCTTGCTTCCTTATTGGGTATCCTTTTTATCATGTGTATATTTCACCTTTTATTTTTTTGTGTTATAGATTTGAGGTATAAAAGCCACCTTTTTAACATTTGTGAAGTTACTGAGTGATCATCTAGGATAAAGCTGTATCCAAAATATCATTGGCAATAACGTAATGTTCCATCATGGCTTTGTCTTTCTCCAATCCCCCAAAGATCACTTTCCGACCAGTATTCATCTGAAGCAGATAACAATTCTCAATGTTAATTTAATTTTGAATTGATAAGACTCTGCCATTCACAATGTTACCAATGCCTATAAATTGATAAATATTTTATTTTCCACCCATTTAAGTATAAAATTGTTTACATGTTTATTAATTTTGATCGTCTTGCTAATTTTAATGGCTTTCGGAAAGATAAAATGTCTGATGTTTTTTTTGTTTTTTTTTTCCATCTATGAAACTTTATTTTAACCAATTTCTCATCATCTATTGTTAATGTTGAATAATGCACAAGTTCTTTCAGAATTGCTTAAAAGTGGCTGTAGGCTTCAAATTGTTCCAAAGAATCTAGTCTACTTTATTCCTAACTAAATCCTGTCTATTAGAATATAAGAATATGTAACTCTTATATTCCATTTAGGTAAGTTAACTTAAATGCAAGTGCCTATATGCTTGATTGAGAGGAAGTAAACAAAACAGATGTTTTTTAGTACAGCGAACAGATCTGTACACATAACTAGTGGAGCTATATCCCATCTTATCTATATTATTTAATTTTAGTTTATTATGATTTTAATTTGATCTTTTGCTTACGTTGCATTCAACTTGATACAATATTCTCTGCATTAACCCTTCTTTCTTGAATATCCCAGTTGTATAACTATATTGTGTTGCTAAAGCTAGCATTGCCATAATGATTATTCATTTCTGCTGAGATCTCATTGTCATTTGCTCCGTCTATCTTTTATCTGCAATGAACATTATATGCACAACTTAATGTTATGAAGGAAATAATGATGAATGCAAACACATTTCTCCTGGCGAAAAATTGGTGGAAACAAGATTCCTTGAGCTGGAAAAGTTAACTTCCATGACTATTGGCAAATAGTGAAAATGAGCTGCATAGAAGTGTGTGTGTGTGTGTGTGTGTGTAAAAAGCACTAACTGCAAGAAGACAGATATGCATGGTTGTCAGCAAAAGAGACAGCCCAATTTTCACGTTACAGATCAGGGAGGTTAAAATCAACTGATGTGTAAATTTAATATTTCTGGGCAGTATAGTAACAGATGAGAAAGTGTGATACAGAAATTACGTTGTGTAAAGTGATGAATGCCCCACCCACCCCAAGTTTTCTTTGTGTTTGAACTGAAATATACCTAAACAAAATACACACATATTCAAATGCATATTTATATATTAATGAAGGTAGTTTGAAAAGTGATTTACTTGAAATATATTTCTTCACACAATTTTGATCCTGAAAGTTTCACTGTATAATATTTTATCTATGTAATTAGCCAATTAGCTAAGTGTATTGAAAAATGAAGGAGATTATGTTTAAAAATAAATGTGTAAAATAATTTGCGCTTTGGGCGTATATATTATTCAATATTGTAAATGTTACATTTAGTATTTGAGTAGACATATCTGTTTTTTAAAGTGTAAATTTAAAGTCTGTACATTTGAGTCTTAATAAACAAAATGCACCTGATTAAAACTCTTGAATACGCAGACTGGTAGACACATTTACACTGTTCAACTTTTAGCATAAAAATTGTCGCTGTAGAATTCTCTCCCTTTGCACACTGTAGGTGCATTCTGTCACCTTGAGAGGGTTGCTATAAATAAACACTTGTCAACTGTTATTTTACAGCAACTCTCTGGAAGTGACATAATGTGCCTACAGCATGCAGAGAGAATTCTATGGCAACAATTTCTGCTCTCAGTGTCTTAAATGTTAAAAAATCTCAAACAAACATATATATATATATATACACACACTGTCACCATTGTACTTAAGAAAAACAAAGTTTAGAGTTGATTCTTTTAACCACTGAGCAAATCTTGGTATGCACATTCTGCATAGGGGGCCTTAGTATTTGCTTGTTCTTAAGTCTTGAGATATATTCTGACAACCATATCCCTTTAATAATTTTTTTGTTTGTTTGAGAGACAATACATGAGTGAATTACACATCTAATGCCAATATTCATCTGTTGAGCTGATATTTCTTTTAATCTGGACAACATTATGATCAAACTCTTTGATCAAGGTTTAAAATTAGATTTTGTTTTTCTGCATAAGTTGGGAGACAAGTGGGAATGATTTAAGGAACAATATTCGTTACACCTTTTGTTTAATTTTCATTTCATTAACTATTGAGAGTGAATGTGAAGGAAACACACTGATAAAATATTGAAGTTCTTTCAAGATCTTTCAAGAAGCAAGTCAGCTGATGAAAGATATCTTTAAAAGATTTGAATGATAATTTAAAAGTAGATTAGAAAGCAGAGTGTTAAGAGACAGAAGAATTTCATTTGAAACAAAGAGAAGAGTACTGAACTGTTACGTTATATCTGTCCTCCTGTATGGCAGTGAATGCTGGACATTCTCCTCAAAGATGAAGAAGACTTGAAGCAACAGAAATGTGGTTCTACAGAAGGATGCTGAGGATATCATGGGCCAAACATGTGAGCAACAACAAAGTTTTGGAGAGAATGGAAGCAAAAAGGAAACTTATACTTAACGTCAAGATGAGGCAGTTGAAATTTTTGAGGCACATTATGAGGAAGGAGGACTTGGAAAATCTGATTCTCACAGGACAGATTGTGGGGAAAGAGGGACAGGGGAAACCAGTGTGTAACATACTTGATGGGCTTGAGCAAATGGATGGCAGAACAGGGTTTGGGAGAAATTTGGAAGACAAAACTCATAAAGCGCTACAAGGGACAGGAAGATGTGGAGGGCTATGATCGCCTACGTCCTGAAGGGACACAGCATATAAAAGAAGGTTAGGAAAATATTATTGAATTAGTATTCACTTAATATTGGTTGGTCTAGAAAAATCTTTGATCTCTCAATGGTTTATAAATTTACACTATAAGATATTCTATAAATTTAAAAGGAATGCTTTCTTGCTTATTGTTGCTTAGATTAACTTGGCTTCTTGATTTTCCCTGTAACAATTGTTTAATTACAAACTAGGAAACAGATTTTGTTTTTAAATCGAAAAATTATGCTTAATTTATTTTTCTTTCTCTCTAGTCATCACATTTTATTCATGGGTGGATATTTTTTTTCTTTTGACTCTTATATTTATTTATAAAACAATATGACCCATGTTAGCATTGATGTAAGTAATAAACATATGCAACTAAAACTGAAAAAGAAATTGTACTTAATTGATAAAATGTGCATATGTCGTGCTGCTTTTATGTTAATATTTTATTCCAGATTTGAGAAAAATATCGGGTTTCTGTCCAACAATTTTGATTATATAAGCTCACATATGCTTAATCTTTACCATAAATAAGTAGGTGTGTTCATAATATTACATGCAAAACTCGGTATATTTTGCAAAATAGCTTGGGTTGCATGATATACCCAGTCAAGAATTGTGTTATAAGAATACAATGTCATTCTATACAATATACAATTTCCTATTCTATTATCCAATTAATGTTTTCAGAAAAAACTTGTTTAAAATTTTTAGGATATGCTTATTTCATAAAAATTAAATTATAATAGTTATAAATAAAATTATAATACTAATAGCTACTTTTACTATATTAGAAATATTTACAGTAACTTATTTGGAGAAGTAAGATGTCATTATGTAATTTGTCTGAATTTCTAAGATGAGGAATTACCATTATTTCCACACAGACTATTGTCCTTATATTTGTTGTTGTTATAACGTTTCAGCCATTGTACCTTCTGTCATGTGTATGTCAATCCAGGTAACTTGAAGTGAATTCTAAACTGATATACAGGTGGTAGGAAGTGAAGATTGAGAATACGGAAGATAGATAACTTTTTTCAGGAAACCTCCATGCAAGAGCCTGTTCCACAAAATAACAGTTCTTGAGAAAAAGCTGTCTGTGTGAAACTTTATCCTTACATTCATTCTACGAACAAAATGGGGGTGATTCAAATGTGGGAGTAGCATGACATGTCCTAGCAGTAAAGGATCTGAACTGGTGGAATTAAAAAATGGAAGTTATCTTATTTGCATAATAAATCCTTAAACCCCTAAAACGAGTTTTTTTTATCATGAAATCTCTATCTATAAAAGGCAGGATGTGTGTGTGTGTGTAATGAATGCATGGCCGCAATTTTTCGACGGATTTGTGCCAAAATTTACATGCACACGCCCCAAGTTAGTGAGAAGGCCAAGACCAACTTTGCATTTCCCAACTCCCATTGATAGTGGAAATAATCGATTTTTTTTTCATGCTTCTACGGCAGTTTTCATGTAGTTTGTGGACATTTTCTACTGGCCAGAGTGAGAGCCTATAGCTGGCTACCACGAATAGGCAGGAAGATTCTATTGGCCAGCATGAGAGCCAACAGCTGACTGACACAAATGTTAACTAGCATGCTAGCATGCAAAAAAAATCGATAGCTGCATTTGTCACAAGTGGGGAAAAATTTAAATCTGCATGGCACTTTACTCCAATTGGCTCATTCGCTTGCTTAAACTCAACGTTGATTCTGATTCCACCGAACTGGGTTGGGTGTGAAAAAGTATTTGTTGTTAACATTCTTTTTTCATTCAGTTTTTCCAGTTACGAGTCCTTTTTTTTAAAGCTGATCGTTTTGTGTTCATTTTGTTTAGTTCTTTTTTCGTAACAGATTTAATGTTTAGTATAGAGCTCAGAAAAAATGTGAGATAGACAAGAAGTAAGGCATGTAGCAACATCAGCACAGCAAAGGGCACTTCCTTTAAAGGCAAGGAAGGGCAAAAATATTTTAAGTCAAGTGATAGCGATTGCTGTATGAGTTGTACGATTTTTGAATCAAGCACAGGCAACACCAGGCCATGCTGCTAGTATATTATAAGCTGGAATTGCCATGATATATTTCTCATATGTCCAGCTCCAAACCAGAGAACAGACAAAAAGACAGATTATTGGTGCCTCACAATCAGCTGATTCAAGTAGATGAAGTTCATTTAGGAGAAGGAAACCATTGATTTTAAACTTCCCCTGCCTTGCAGTTATATTGAAACATGGAAGAAGCCATGCAAATAAATCCAGACAGAAATCTTTTGTGGAGTCCTGAAGACAGTTGGCTATCAACACCAACAACCTTCTGGCTACTCCTGCATCCAAGCTGGCCCTAAATGTAATGCTCTGTATTCCTTTGGATCTTGTGAGTATGACTGTGATGAGGGTGGGCATGTGGTCTGGGAAGCACACAGCCTCCATATATCATCACTCATACCTGTGCCCACCATGAAAGGACTAAATTTTGATCAGACAGTGTGCTACCATTATCTCACAAGATAAACATATGTCAACTATTATTAATATAAATACACATGTTTTCTCAACATCAGTGGGTTAATGTTGATTTTATTGTGAAAACATAGACTTGCATAATAAAATCTACTGAATTAAGATGTTAACTCTATATCTATTTGTAAATATTTAATCAAAACTCAGATTATTTATGCTACAGAAAGATATTAAAATATCATGAAAATACTGTTAAGTAAATGTTCTTTTTGGTGTATAGATATAGCACTCTATCTAAAGCTTGAAAAAGACAAATTGCCACTGTCTGGTACATTATTACTTGTCTTGCCAAAATGGCAAAAATTTCTCATTTTGATTGGCCTATTTAAAACTGCCCATCAATGAGCAACTTTCACTTTCTTTTCTGTCTGTGCATCAGAAAACAGCTGATGGATAGCTTCATACTTTCTCAACAAGATGACAGGGAATTGAAAATTTGTCTATTTTCTTTCTTTTTTCCCCTTCTTTTTTTTTTCTTTCTTTTCTTTTACTGGACAAATGCCACGTGTCCTTGGATTGGATACAGAACCAAGTCTTGCTATTTTACTGCTTCCCCTATCTTTTCTTTATATCATTTCTTTATTCCAGTTCAGCTTTTCTTTTTCTTTTCATCCTTTTTCCATTGATGCTTTTCTTTGTTAATTTCACACTTTTTTCTTCTCTCACTCTTCTTTTTTTAAGTTTTTCAAATCTTTCTTCCTTTTTTCATAATTTCCATCTTTTAATGCTGCCACACCATCTAATGCAACAAGATATTTCCCTGATACTTGTGGGGGCTAAAAGACCAATAGTTACTCACACTAATCCAATTTATTTTTATGTTCGTTATATGGACAGGCCATCTGACTAGGAATGCGTATTGCAAAGGACCAACATTCTTGTGTTATTTATGACATCTGTTCAATTTGGCTGAAGTAGTGGATATTTATATTTTCACAGCTTGGCTAGATTTTACAAGTGCTTAAATATATCATTTTAGCTGTTGCCCAAGATCTGTTGCCATTCATAGACAGTTTTTTTTTTTTATTTCTCTCATACAAACATGGTAAAAAGTAAGAGCACAAACAAAAACTGGTATAAAATCCCAACTAAATGTTTTATGTGACAAGCAATCTTCAGGTGTTATTGACAGTGTAATATTCCGATGACATAAGTTTCTACCAAACATAAGTATAATTGCTATGCAAACATATATCCATAATTGATTAGTCATCAACATATAACAGGTACTTATTAATATGTCAATATTTTGATAGCAACTGTTTTGTTAAGGAATCTATTTTGGTGCTTCAATTCAAGGCATAAATTTTGCAGACACAAGATATATTTACCAAGCTTTGCACCACAAGTATATGCCATCTTCAAAATATCTGACATATATAAAAGTGTGTTTGTAGAATGTATAATAGCACCTGAAGCAAAAGTGAAAACGCTTTTAAATAATGCGTTTTTCCTATGTGATGTCTTGTGTTTAGCTTCAGGTTGGAACGAAAGCCAAAACTGTGTGCAAAGAAAATGTGTTGGTATTTTTTAGGACATGGGATAATAAATTAGCTTATCAGCTCGTATGACCAGAGGCCAGAAAGTGTAAAACAAAAGGTACCATCCAATGCTGACACTCATTTATCGTCCATAATGGGAGAGTCAACCATTTATTTATATATATATATATATACACAAACACACACACACCTGTTTCTGGTCCCTAGTCTATGGATCTGATTAGGTAATTTATTTTATTGCTCTATTATCCTCGGAAATCTGAATGCATCCTTATACAGTTTTGTCTTTCATTCCAACCTGAAGAACCCAAACTTAACATATGTCATGTCGGTTAAACACATTGTTGAAAACCTTTTTCATTTTTTCTCTATAAATTTGTGACTTTTACATACTTGACACCTTGGAATTGGATGTTACTTAACATCTCCAGGTCATCAGTCTTCTGCTCTATCTTTTGATTTCATATATGTTAACTCCTTGTACAAAAAAAAAAAAAATCTTTGTCCTGGGTATGACAATAAACTACATCCGGCAGCAATGCATCTGATTGGGAGATTGGAGATTTTGGGGAGCATGAAACTACTTAATTGATGTCGTTCCCAGGTTCACCCTGACCTGTGGTGGTAGCACCTGTCAGGGTCGAAACTATGGGGCAATTAGTGAACTCCCAAACAAAAATCAGCAGTAAATTTTTTTAAAATGACCAACATTACCTTTTTATAGCAAAATAGCAATCAATTCAACACTTAAAAATTGGTTCCTGCATGAAACAAGTCAGTCAGAAGCAGTAGAAAATGCTACATTCTGTTAGTATCTATTTGAAGTGCAATGGTAGGTATATTGGTCTTTTAAGTTATTGATAGCCAGTTCACATCATGTTAGGTACACTAGAAAGTTGAATATAAAAAAAAATTGTTTATGAAAATGCATTAATGCTCAACTACTATATAATATCAATCCTCCTCTATAGCAGTGAATGTTGGAATATTTCCTCACAGATGAAGAGGAAACTTGGGCAGCAGATGTGGTTCTACAGAAGTGTGTTGAGAATACCATGGATAGATCATGTTAGTAATGAGGAATTTTTAAGGAAAATGGAAACAAAAATGACACGTATTTAGAATCCGGAAGAGTTGAAATTTTTAGTACACATAATGAAGAAAGGTTTGGAAAATTTGACACAGGAGATATTGAAGGCAAGAGGGAGAGAGGAAAGTAACCTGTCTAACAAGGTTGTGTAAATAGATGACAGAATAAAAACTGAGATATACTAAAAAAACAAAAAGCAAGCTTTTCTAAAAGCTATAAATTATAGGAAGTTATAGAGAGACATGTTGGCACATAGAAGAAAATTGAAGCAACAAATCATCACTAAAAAGGGAAAGATAGAGATAATTGAAGACTTTTGAGGCATTAATATAGGTTGAACATTGATTTTTCTGTGGAAATCTTGGCTGCAGAGCAATAATTGGTTTTGTAAACAATTGATAATTCAGAATCTGCTTTGGTGTTAAGAATATGGCAATTTAGATAAAAATGTTTTGTTTTTTTGCATAAAGAATGCTGAGAACACCATGGACCAAACCTATGAGCAACGGCAAAGTTCTAGAGACAATGTAAATGAAAAGGACACTTATACTGACACTTAACATCAGGAAGAGATAGTTGAAATTTCTAGGGCACATAATGAGGAAAGAGAGCTTTGAAAATTTGATACTCACAAGACATTGAAACAAGAGGGACAGAAGAGAACAATGCATAACCTACCTGGTGAGCTTGGATGATGGAACAGAGTTTGGGAGAGAAAATAAAGACAATTTATGAAGAGCTACAAGGGATTGGAAATTGTAGAGAGCCATGATTCCCAATGTCCTGATGTACAAAGCACATAGAGCCTGGCTGGTATTTCCCTTCCAAGTTATGAATAACCTAGAGAAGAGGATGACTGAAGAATGAGATTAGTAGAACATTGTAAGGTATGTAGAGAAACATTTCTAGTTTAATTGAAAATTATATACAGTATTTACATTAGTCGGACTATTGTCCTCATCTTTGTTGCTATATTTGTCACAACGTTTCGGCCGTTGTACGCTCCGGCCTTCTTCAGACTGTTCTAGTTCCACGAGCCATGTTTGAGATCATAGACAGGGAACACCATTGGAAAATTCGTAAACTTAAGGAATCAGCACATATGCTAGGCCACAAAAATCTCCTGAGTCGGCCAAGCATAGAAATAAATACAATATGGGAACCAGTAATAAGGAGTGCCAGAGAACAGCAATGATAACAAAAAGTTGCAATATGAGATCTGGTAAAAAAAACATGCAATGATAACAGCAAAATTGCAATATGAGTACTGGTAAAAAATGATTGCTGAAAAATTAGGTTTATAATACTCAGAAATTCATACCCAGATGTCCTCAAGGACACATGGTACAGTGGATAAAGGCGTTGGTTAGATCCAGTGATAGACCCAAAGAGTGTGAGTTCAATACCCGGTTCAGGCAGTGGAGAACTTTCAGAGGGAAAATTACCAGGAGATAACTGATAACTGACATCCATTAAACATGACTCGTGGAACTAGAACAGTCTACCCCAGTGATCGAAATAAAGGGTTCGGTTCGAAATTTCAACCACCTGAAGAAGGCCGGAGCGTACAACAGCCGAAACGTTGTGACAAATATGTCCGACTAATGTAAATACTGTACATAATACCTCATCTCAGAAATATAGACAGACTCTGAAAATTATATATCATCCTCAGATTATGCAGAATGGAATTGAAGAACCAAGCTCAAATTCCAGCTGAGTCTGTTATTTTCACTTTATACTAATGCTCTTGTGAAAGACAGGAATCCATCTTTTCTATCCTTAGCTATAAATGAAATAGCAGTGCAGACTGAGTACTCTAGCTTTGGTTGACAACCCATCTAGAAAGACAAACCTGAATTGAAACTGATTCATTGAAGAGCAAACAACTCCAACCTGTAAAATATTTATTACATGAAATTCCTGCAACATCATCTATAATAGTTATTGTTGTGGTTCTATGCCACACAGAAGTTTACAGATTAAAAAATAATAAAAATATCCAGAAAGAGTTCTGTCAGATAATTCCAGACCTGACAATCCTTTTTTTCTTTTCATTTTTTTTTTTTTCTTTTTTTTCCTCTCATCTCTATGGAACTGACTCCAAGAGAATGTTTCTCCTATCACTATAATCTTAACAAGTCTAGAGTTAACCGTTATATTCTCCTCCTATCCACATAAACTGCCTCTTACTGTATCCCTCTACCTTGAGTGGCTCCTGGGCCTTGTACAGCGTGAACCTCACTGTAAAAAAAAAAATAAAAAAAATAAAAATGAAGCTTTTTCAATATGATACTGTTAGTATTTGATGGTTTGATTTTTAACCAGAAACACAGGGAAGGATGAAGAGGAGTCAAATATCGTTGCTTAGTGCTACAAATTAAAGAAACTTGTGAAGAGCCATCACCAAACAAAACGAGAAACAAAAATACATGATAGTCATATATAAACATATAATAAAAACACATTACTTTCTTCGATTAAGTTTTGGATATAACATGTTTTTTTGTTGTTTTTTTTTTTTCAATGTATTATTACTACAGCAAAATTATTTTCCAATGCATTTACATCATATATACACTAGCTGCATTCTGTCTGTGATTCATTTATTCCTGACCACTGGCAATCACTTTTTACATGATACAGATCAAGTGTTAAAACTTGCTAAAATAACATTTAGATCACAAAGTGCAAAATTTAGTGCTTTGGCCAAATTGTTTTTCCACTTTTGCTAAAAATATTTAGTTTGTGCAGAAAATAACTAAAGCTAAACATGGGAATGATAGAATAGCAGTAAAGTCAGTGGGCAGTAATAAGAAAAACTGAGATCATACCCCTATGTATACAGGATTTAGTTGTGGTTGATGTTAAATAATGTGTATTGTCTTTCCATATTTGGTCTGTCAGTTTTCATGTATTCACTTAATATATCTTATGAGCAATACTCATGAAAATTTCATGGGTTATGTGTATGTGAATTTTCTGATGAATCACAATTCTTAATTTAATGACTAAATAAGCTCCTTGCAATTTCTATTACTACAAATTACCTGTGGAAATTTCCCTACTGCATCATTAAATATTTGAGCTTAACAACTTTAACGAAACATTGCAATAACAATCATAAGTATGAATGCAGGTCATTATTTACAGAAGTAAGAAGGTACAAATGAAAAGATTAAAAATTGACACGGTTTTCAATTTCACTGAAGCAGGCATTAAATACATGAGTGTTACTGCTTCCTCTATTTTCCCCTTCTTTCTGTCACTGAAATCAAACCATGTTTTTGATATATTTTTTTTTCCCTTGAAATCAAAATGGAATTGGTCATTATTTATCTGTGGTAATGGCAAGGTATAATGTACATACTAAATAAGGCACAAAAGAACAAGAATTATATTGATCTTGTTATCATGGGTTACATATACAGCTATTAATGAATCTTCAGTCATTGCTAAAGAATACACCATTTTATTTTTATTCTTCTGTTTTATCTTTTACTATTCTATCAGTGTCAATTTGTATACTAGAGTTCAAAAGGTTAACTTCGCCTGTTGCTTGTGAATACATTTTATAACTACTCATCTTGAAAATTATATAAAATTGAAATTTATAAATAAAATAAATGTATTGCTTAAATAATTTTTGAAGTAGTTTAATATTTTTAAACAATAATGTTATATACCAGATATCTAAGCTGTTGTGTTTAAGTGGTGATAGGGTGATAGTCAGTAGCTTGATTTTTGTTTCTGTTGCAGATGCTTGATTGTTGATTGAGGGTTTGTTTTTTTACTGACTTGCCAAAGTTGCTAGAGCACTCTTCTGTGACAAAAACAAAATTTACTTTTTGCAACTGCAGTTACCAGAGCATTTGGTACCAGGATCTTTTGTGCAAAGTTGGTATGGTGTTATTAACTCTGTAACTATAATTGAAATATTGAAAGCTTTAGAAATAAAGGACTATTGTTGAAAAGGTTGCTACCAAGAATTGATTTTCTTTTTCTATCTATCAAGTTAATCACCAATTTTGTAATAAGATTGTGTTCTCAATTTTTGTAATCACTGAGGCATTGCTACACCTCTTGGTTAAGTTTCTAAGCCTTACCTATGAAAATTAGCATAAATGGGATTTATTAGATATACTTGGGGTCAGGGAGTGTTGAAAAGTTCTTAGCCTGACCCTGACTTCCTAAAATATGGCCAAATCCAAATGACCAAACTTCTGAAGGCTTACAGCTATATCACGTTGAAACACAGGTTCCCGTACAATCACTAAAATTAAGCAATGTAAAGCCTGGTCAGTACCTAGATGGGTTGCCTTTTAGGAATACCAGGTGCTATAAGCAATATGCAGGTAATGTAATGGATAGTGGCTCGGAATTGTTAATCGGAGAGCTGGGTTCCAATTTCAGTTGGTTTTGTTATATTTATTTATGCACAAATACCTTTTAGGAAAGGTATGAATCTACCTTTCCCCTCAAGTATGGATTAATTAGTAAGACTTGTATCACTAAATCCTTATTATCTTAAGAATTTCCTGGCTTTAAATAACATGCAATAAGCTGTAGAAAAGAAATCAATCATAAACTTCTGAATTTTTTTGAATGTAGAAGAGAACCAGACCAATATGAAAAAAGACCTTTACTTGGGTGTGCTTGGTGTAGGTAAGAATTTTGTTATCCTAAATAATTAGCTTTGTGGAGAAAGCAGGCTCTCAACATGGATGGCATCACTGCTAAATTTGCATTGCAGTTGTTTTGCTAATTTGCATGAGAATGGTGATATTTAGTCATTGATAAATTACATCTGATCTGTGGCTACAGGTATATAAAACTGATGGTTTTCAGTGTCGGTGGTAGGTTGGCTGCTGCTGATAGTTGGGGGAACGTTACTCAAATTTCTGACTTGATTTTGCTACACCTAGGATTTGCTACTTTTTTCTTTTTTTTCTACAATAAATATATCTTGAAAATTTTGCCATCATCAGTTAATTAAAACCAATTTTATTATGAAAGCACTGCATAATAAAATCTGACATAATGTACAATAGCTTACTATGCATTGTTTTTGAAAAAGAAAATACCTTGGTTTTTAGCATTGTCACTTGTATGTCATGAATTTTAATTCTTATGTTGCTTTGTCTTTACAGGAGGATTTGCTTTTGTCTTTGTGGCCCAGGATGTTGCCACAGGAAAAGAATATGCCTTAAAAGTAAGTAAAAAAAAAAATTAATAAAAAAAAATTTCATGAACAAACCTGGTTAAAAAAAAGAAAGTATATTGAAGTATGCTGTGGTGCAGGCATTCATGTATTAAATTCATCTTCTTTTTCAATATCCATCAGAATTTTCTGATTCCGCAAATAGTAAAAGCAATTATTACAATAACAAGAAAAAATGCAATGAAATAGCTTTTTAGTTGGGGTTTGGGGGGGGGATACCTTGCCCCCAATTATTTCAGCCCAAGAAAGGCAATAATACTACTAAGACATAAGGGGTTAGTGAAAGTGAATGATGAGACTTTAGAAAGAACCAGAAACCCAATCCTAAACAAGAAAATGGATAAATTTCTACTCCTGTTCAAAAGACAGGGGAGATGTTTAAACCAGATGCTAGGGGAACCTATTTACTCCTATTGAGGGAAAAATAAATAGTAAATAAAATTTCAGTTTAGATGAAGATGCTAGATGTATAGAATTGAAATAAACTTTAGATAGAACCAGAAACCCAATTCTAAACAGGAAACAAGGGATAAACCTCTACTTCTGTTCAATGTGTGTGTGTGTGTGTGTGTGTATATATTTATTTATTTATTTTTTTTAATGATTTCACCTTAAGCAGGAATGCCATGTGTATGCAGGGGGTTACAGAGTGAAAGTGAGAGAAAAGACTGGGGGGATTGAGGAAAGGATAAAAGATGAACGGGGTTCAAGTCAGCAGAAGATGATGGTTGACATTACATTTAAATTTTTGAAGACTGTTATCAGGGAAGCAAGTAAGCAGAAGTGAGTTCCATTGTCAGAACGTACAAGAAAAGAAACTGTTGGAGTAGAAGTGGCAGTTACACTTAATTATTTCAATAGTAAAAGGGTGGGACCTAGATGCCAATCCAGTAGCACACTTAAATTCATGTAGTCAGGGCACCAGGGGAAAAAAGCTCCTCAGAGCAGTTGCCATGAAAATATTTGTAGAAAAAAAAAAACAGAAGCCATATTATGTCTTTGAGAAAGTAACTGAATTTGAGATGACAAGTCAGGATTGATTACATTGCAGATCCTTCTTAGAATTTTGTCAAGATTCTTGAGATGAACCGCAAGGGCACCGGACCAGATATGGCAACCGTATTCAATGCACGGCCGAATGATAGATTTGTAAATGTGCAAGATGGACTCTGTCTAGAAAAACCAGGCATGACACAGTGAACCCAATTTCCTTGCAGTAGATGCAGCTATTGATTCAATGTAGTTGTTCCACTTCAAGTCAGTTGAAAACATGAGGCCAAGAAGGTGTAGCGAGATGCTCTCCTGGTGTCAAGAATCAGCCATACTGGTGGTGGGCAGGGAAGTTTCTCTATGGTGGTTAAATGAGAGCAGTTTAGTTTTGGGGGCATTAAAGCCATTTCCTGCTCCTGTTAACCACAGATTGAAGATTTTCAAGAGCAGTGGACAGGTTAACTTGGTCAGCTCTGATGGATTTGCTATTGAGACAGGAGTAAATGGTAGTGTCATCTGCATAAATGCCTACTTGGGAACTGATGACATCAGGGAGATCATTGATGATCAGCATAGGACCTATCACTAAAGTCTTCTCATTCTCTTCCATCCCCAGTAACCCCTTGCATCTTAATGGCTTTATCACCTTGCTTGGAGTAAAAAAAATAAAAAAAATAAAATAAACGATCAAGCAAAGATATGAGGACAATGCGGAGGATCAAGGGGGAAAATATTAAGACCAAAGACATGCATTGCATTCATGAGTGATTGAAATTTACCCAATATAAGACTGGCAAGGTTCTCTCTCTTATTTGCAGTTTTTGACCAAAGTGAGAATTCTCTGATAATAAAAACTGGCATGACACAATCTTCTTAATAGCAAACCTAGCAAGAGATTCAATACAATTGCTCCACTTCATGTCAGTAGAAAATGGGAAACCAAGAAGGCACAATGAGTTGCTCTCCTGGGGGTTAGCATCAGTCATGTTGATGGTGGGGGAAAATGGTTCTTATGATGATTAAAGGAAAGCAGTTTCATTTTAGAGACCAAATATATTTCAATATTATGTTGACATTAGGTCATTGAGACAAAAGGAAACTGCTATATAAATAAAAAAGTTAAGTTGAAAATAATCAGATGTTAAAATATTACAAAAATCTGAAATGATAGCAAATCCTAACTGCCATCCATTAATTCAATTTATATAAATATCTTTACAATCTGTCTCATTGCCAGTCATCTTTGCACATGAACTCCAGAAGCGTGAACTTCTCTCTCTCCTATCTATCTTTTATTTCTAAATAAATAAATAGTAAATTCTCTGTGTGTCCATGTGTCTGAAGCCCTCTAACTTAGGTCGCACTTGCACTACATAGACATAATATACCTTTTTGGAATCCGGATGATCCCAGAATTTGAAAATCTGCCTGTCATCTGATGCTTGAACAAGCAACATTGGGATTTGTGTCTGGATGAGAAGGGAACAGTTAAAAATTTAAATTTTAAAATAACTGAAAAAAATTAGTGATTTTAAAAGTTTTTAATTTATATTGAGTTTATAGTAACACAAAAACTTTATGAATTTAAAAATCTTTGTTTTAAATTCAGTTTAAAATATGTCCAAAACTTTATGAATTGAGGAAATCAATTTTATTTCTTCAAAATATCAACAAATCAAAGTGCAAGGTTTTGTAATGTGAGGTTTTGAAGTTCTGTAGAGTTTGGGATTTGAAGAACTCAACTCTGTTGAAGTTCCATGGAGTTTGTGATTTGAAAAACTCATTGACCTGAATTGGAAATTTTGCCCAAATTGGGTTTTGGCTGGAATTGGACTTATCATCCAAATCAGAGTTAAAAGTGAGGTTTTGAAGTTCTATAGAGTGAATTGAGGAATTCAAAGTTACTTCTTCCAAATTATCATTGCTGTTTTCTAAGCTGGATTAATGGTCTCTTTAGTTTTGGGCCAGAGGCCCAATTAGCCCTTTGTTAGCTTAAAAGTGTGCACAGAGCGTGGCTTTTAAGCTAGTTCTAAATATTACTGTGACAATATCTACTGGTAATTTATTCATTGCTATTCACAATGAAGGCCAATAATTGATAAATTATTAGCCCAAGTACAAATTTGATAGATACAAAGAATTTGATCAATTGATAAGAATTGTAGCAATTGATTTCAATTTACTAAAAGGGTATAGGTTATATTTGATTTCATTTTGTTTTACTGATAGTGTGCTTTATATTTAAACAAAAGACTTTTTCAACTAATGCTGTAGTTTGCTCCAAGTTAAAAGAATATATGTTATAAAGTTAACACTTTCACTACTGCATTGTTATAGCATTATTGCCTGGCTGTGCTGGCTTATTTGGAGGAAAAAATAGGAAATTGCCATTTACTGGAAATAAGACTATAAAAACCCTGATGGTGACTTTTCATGAGTGCCACCATTTTGGTATCAATAGAATACTCTGCAGTACAGACTAAGCTAAATGACAATGCCAACAAAAAGAACATATATCCCAAAACAGGTCATATTGTATGCTACTATATGTCTACTAAGTACTAGTTAGTTTATAACAGATGCTAGGGACCAACATGTATATAAATAGGCAACAAGTTATGTAAGTTTTGTAAAGATGTATAAGTACATCTACTGCAGTGAAAGTGCTAATGATAATTTAACATGGCTAAAACATAACTCACCATAATTATGTCGACAGCTCAAATTACAAGATTGGGCCATGTAGTAGGAATTTAACTACAATAGAAACTCTGTGATTATCTTGCTAACCATTGTGACATGTTGAGGCATACAGTATAATTATTATTTATAAAGATATCATGTGTTTGTATCACAAATTTTGATGATGCAATTAGTAACAAATGTTTTATTTATAATAAAATTAAATATAAGTTCAATCCCAAGTATTGGAAAATTGTGAGGAGTTTGACAACACCCCTAAAGACATGGTCAATCAGGGAGTGGTTCCTCCAATAGCAGTGAGAAGGTGCTGGATTTGGATTTTTTAAAAAAAAATATTTTCACCCAATACAAGGCCCAAGAGCCATTCAAAGCAGAGGGTTACTGTATGGTGTTGTATTAGTTCCAATTCTTACTGGGTTTGTTATATTCACTTAAGCACAAATACCATTACAAAAGCACCAAATGAATCGCCTCTTCTCCCTCTGCTATGGGTTAATTAATAAGACTTGTATCATTAAACCATTATAATCCCTCCCCCCATTCTTACAATCTAAAATATTTTCTTGCTTTAAATAACCTGCAAAGAGTTTATAAGTCGTAGAAAATAAATCGATCAAATATGACTTATGAACTGATTATTTTGCTTATAATCTTGCATATTTTCCATATATATTTTGTATTTTCAGCCTTGTTGTAAAAAAAAAATGGAAACAATATTATTGTACATTATTTGTAATTAATCTCTTTAAATTACTAATTTAAATAAATGCATGAATTTAGTTGTCTGAATATGAAAATCCATTGTACTCCCAATTTTGTTTTGTATTATAATGTTCATATCATTAGTTATCTCTGAATTTGGCATTTAATAAATACTTTAGTCTTTGGGCATAAAGCATGTGTCTATGTTATGGCAAGCCAGCTTTTTTTTATTTGATATACAGTGGAAAAGAAGAGGCTCCTGTGATGGTTTAGGATCCAAGTCTGTTCTGTTTTATTACTGTGTGGTTCATTTAGAAAGGCCAAGATGAGTCAATCAGCCATAAGAAGCTTTTTTTTGTTGTCCTCCCCTTTAACCTTTACTCCCTTCCACTTCCTCCTTTTTGTTTTTCAATGATTATTGCCACAATAAATATTTCTGTTCAAATGATGCTATTTTTTTTATGTCTAACTTGATCCAAATTTGATTTTACTTGTATTCAAACTTTAGATTTCAATACAGTTTAGTTCTAAAATATTGTAAGAATTAATAAGTTTTGTTGTAACCCTCTACAATAGATGAAGTAATTTGTATTTTGATGTAGCTGTTTGTTATTAAAGGTTGAAAATTGTAATTATCAAATGTTCATATAATTCTATTATAAACTTTGTAATTACAACTCTTAAGTTATTAAGTCTGAGGAAAGATATTTTAATTACTTTCCACTCCTGTTTTGTCTGTAACTTTTCTCAAAGGTGAACTGTGGGCACCTATCAATAATTATGCAAGATAGTACCCGATTCATATGCATCATATTTTGCATTGTGTTCTTGCGAGCATGTTGATTTTGTGACACAAACACAGAGAGAGGCTTCAAAATGGGTTTGCTGGTGACGAAAGAAAATTAACTCACTCCAACACTGTAAATTATGGAATGCACAGTCTACCACAGATCATAATTGCTTGCAAGCTTCTCTCAATGGCTGCTAGCAGAAAACTGTGCGCCTCTTCAAGCAAGTCCTTAAATACATAAAATATTCATCAACCAATGATCTTATAAGGATTGCATTCATTCATGCATGCACAATTCCCACATTGCAAATGACCATTTAAATGCAAGGCATATTGTGCTTGTTTAGCTTCAGGTAATTCATCACACAATGAAGAAAAGCATACTTTGTATTATAACTCATATAGATCTTGATATGTTTACCATTATTGAATTATGACTATAGATTTATGGTTCACTGACTTTTTTATATAAAGCAAATGTTCCTAAGTATATTTTTGTAGTCTTTAGTAAAACTTTAATGAAATATTTATTTCATTAAAGTTTTATTTTTCTATTTTATAATTATTAGAATGGTTGTAATTTAGTATTTGATTTCTGAGATGAGTAATTATCAGTATCCTTGTATTATTTTGAACTATAGTTCTCATCTTGTTATTATAGACACAATGTTTTGACTGAGTACCAGTGGAACTTAATCTCATCCATGGAATATGAAGGGAATGAGGGTAGTTCACTACAATCTGTGTGGTATGGTGGATGTTACATTCTAGTATAGCTAGTTTATTGGAAATTATGGTAAAAATAATATATAAAAAAATCCTTGTTCAAGTGTTTTTATCTAGCAGAATATACCATTTTTAGGATGAACTATTGTTTTGGTATTCTATTTTTACCCAAGAAAAAAAAGACGATGAGGCCAAAACTTCACCAGCCAGCTAAGAACCTATGTATAACTATTAATCACTTGACAGCAGTCATTAGCTCGGTTCTCTTATTGAGAGATATAGATACATAAATATACATCAATTATTCTGATTTTTGAGGTTCTGTTTTTATTGGCTATGGGTCTGTTCTCTAATGAAGCAGTCACCAGCTGTTCAAATATTATCACCTATCAATATGTGATAATGGCTGGGTACAAAGATTGGAAGATCCTTTCTGTGATGACAGCAATTACTTTCTGTTATCCAATTCATTTTGTCCTGATGATGTAAATAAACATCTTCATATTCACAAAACAGATATAATTGCAAGTTATGGGTCAGATTTACCACCAAAAAGATCAGCTGGTAGACCCTTGACATCACCAGGAAGTTTACAGTATACACAAGAAAAACATTTTCTGATGAAGTCCCAGCAACAGAAAAAAAGACAAATCCATCAAGAAAATGTTTTGGGCAGTCAGAAACATGACTAGTCAGGAAAAAAAGTCACAATATATGTGTAAACTGTACCAAGTACCTTTATGTGTAATACTATGCTTTGAAAAGTACCATACAAAATAATTTCATTCATAAAATGGCAGATGGAATAATTCTATTCATTTATTTTTGCAAATAAAGGTAATTCGTGCTACTTTTTGCTAAAAAATAATTTCAAATAATTTCATTTGATAAAATGCTGGAATAAGTAATTTAATTCCTTTATATTTGCAAATTATTTTAATTTCTGTTACATTTGTGCTAGTAAATTTAATAGATAAAAACAAAGTAGGTTTTCCATTTCGTTTTACTTTTGGTAACAAAATTATAGAAGGAAAAAAAAATATATATATATATAGTAAAGAATATGGTTTATGGGGAAATGTGTTTACACATCTTTACCAAAAAAATTTTCAAAATATAATTTCAACCATAAAAATGAAAAAAATTGAAATGCAAGTAATTTTTCATAAACAGCATAGAAAATACTATATTAAAAACAAATAAAATTTTGTCTGAAAATGAAATGTTTTTCTCAAAATAATTGGAGAAGGGGTTAATAAAGCAAACAAGCTTTTTGGCCAACTCAATATTTTTAATTGAGGATTCCAGTCTTATTGAACAAAAGTGTATAGACTTTTGTCAATATTTTAGAACCAGTTATCAAATACAATCCTATAATAAGGATATGAATGCTCAATTTATACTATAAAAGTTTATTGTACAGATTAAGAAGCTTTAGAGTAAATATAAAAATATTTCTTAGAATCAAATGTTCTGTCTTTAACTGTGTTATCTATAATAGGAAATTGAACCTAGAATAGGTTGTACTAGGGATCATTTTGAACAATACTGCATGTTGATACAAAATCAAGACATTAACCAAAAAGCTTGAGTCATGTTTT
The DNA here is from genome assembly GCA_964036315.1 of Acanthosepion esculentum. Taxonomy (NCBI): domain Eukaryota; kingdom Metazoa; phylum Mollusca; class Cephalopoda; order Sepiida; family Sepiidae; genus Acanthosepion; species Acanthosepion esculentum. The sequence continues at coordinate 88,880,725 of OZ038499.1, read as the reverse complement.
TAAATATCCTTGTCAGATTAAGATTTTCATATGATTTCATTACCCTGGGAAACAGTTCCTGCAAATTGGCCTTCCTGGTGTACGACCATCTGAGTGGGGCAAGGGGACCAAGACTTTTGAGTTCAACCGTCAACATGAAGAGGATCTGCGACGTGCTGTCAGGAGGGCCTGACTCACCCAGCCACGTCCATCACCCTCACTGCTCTGTGACCCTTGCTCACAACTCACAGCCATCTCCGCCACTTTCCTCAAAGAGGGAGAAAAGGAATAAGGAGAGAGGATGACTATCCTGATGCTCGGATGTAGGCAGGTGCTGACTATAATGTGCATGGCACCAAACTGATTCAGAAATATCTAAACTGTCAGCTGTCTACAACTGCTTTCTCAGATCAATAGTCAAAAATGGCGAATGAAGCCTGTTGGCCTCAGTCAGGATTATACTTCTTCAAATATTGTGGATTGGCACTGCATATTCATAAACAAAGAACTATGAACTAACAGAAACCATATCACTTGAGGACTTTCAACAACTACTAAAATGGATAGAAAATGTAACTTGAAGAGAAAATGATGACATAATCAAGATATTAACATTTCGCACTATTTCAAACAAAATGTTTGGAAGGAAACTCTCATCAATACTGTAAAAAGCAAAACAACAACTGGTTTTGAGAAAATAATTTTCCTGAAAACTTGTTTTAAAAGAAAGATTTCATAAATTTCAACTGAAAGTAGCACTGGCCACTTAGTTAATGAATGCTAAATGTTTCCATATAAGGAATTTTGTTTTTTAAATCATTTCTTCCCAACCAAGGCAATAAAGCCACTAAGACATAAGAGCTTACTGAGCGTGAGAGAATATAAGAAAAAGAAAACATTAAAAGAACAGGATTCAAGAAGAGAGAATATAATTGACATTGCATTTAAATTTTTGATGATCAAAGTTAACTGGGAAGCAAGTGAGCTGAAGAGAATTCCACAATCAAGAAGTGTGAGATAAGGAAATGTTAGCATAAAACATACAGTTACATTTAGCTATTTCAACTGTAAAATGACAAGACCTTGTCGCCAATATAGTACTTTATTTAAATTTATAAAATCTAGGTACCAAAGAGGAAAGCTCCTCAGAACAATTACCATTAAAATATTTATAGAAGAGGCACAGGGAAACAATGTTATGTGACTGAAGCCGAGATGACAGCTCAGGATCAATAACATTGCAGATTTTTCCTTGTATTTTATCAAGAATCTCTAAATACATAGCAGAAGCACCAGACCAGATGTAGCAGCTATATTCAATGCACGAATGAATGGTAGACTTATAAATGTATAAGATTCTAATGAGAAAACTTTTCTAGCAGAACACGGTGAACAATTGATTCAATATGTTTTCACTTCATGTTGATGAAAAATGTTAGCCCAAGAAGGTATGTAGCAGAAGCACACAGACCAAATATGGCAGCAATATTCAATGAATGGACAAATGGTAGATTTATAAATGTCCATGGCAGAAAAATTGTGTAGCATGACACATTCAACCAACTTTCCTCACAGCAGACCTAGCAATTGATTCAGTCTTTCCACTTCATGTCATCAGAAAAATGTTAGCCTGAGAAGGTGCAAGGAGAGTCATTCTCCTGGATGCTAGCATCAGCCATGCTGATGGAAGGCAAAAAAAATTTTCTAAGAAGATTAAAAGAGTGCAGTTTTGTTTTTGAGGTGTTACAATTAACAAGCCACTCCTTGCCCCATTTAACAGCTTCTAGGTTATTTTTGTGATCAGCTGTCAATTTGACCTTATTGAACCCATCAGACTTAACATTAAGACAGGAGTAAATAATCATGTCATCAGGAAGGGTGTTGATTAAAATTAGGAATAACGTAAGTCCAAAGATAGAACTCTGGGGTGCATCTGCATTAATACAAAAAGATCTAGAAGAGTAGCTGTTAAAAAAAAAAAAAAGAAAACTTTCATTTTGCGATTTTATAAGAAAGATTGAATTGGATCAAAAATTCACCCAGAAATTGCAAAGCACAGAATGCCAAACCCTGTCAAATACCTTCAGAATATTCAAAGCAACAGCCGGGCTTCACTATTCTTATTTAAAGCTTGATAGAATCTTTAATCCATAATCATTAATACATCAGCAGTTGACCTAAAGAAGCAAGTCATATTGCTTGTCTGAAAAAAGACTCTGAGGTGAGATGCTTAACCAATTCAGAGTTGATTAGAGCCTCTAGTACTTTTCCAAAAACAGTAAAAGGTTGATAAAAAGATCAGACAGTTCATCTGAGTTCTTAAAGACCGAAACTACAAAATAGGATTTCCAACAAGAAATCAAAAAGCTGCAAGGCATTTATTGTAGAGTTAATATTACCATTAATATCTTTAGTCTTCAGTTGGTGATACTCAATAATTAAATCAAATAACCAATATGAGAGAATGATGAACATCTCAAGAAGGAATTAAAAAAAAAATTTGATTAATCATTTGATCATATTTGGAAAAGAAGGTTAAGCTGAGAACTTTTCAGCACTTTAAATGTTATATCTTGAATGGCTTATCAGCATTATTTATTTATCTCTCAACTTTTATAAGAAAACATGTCTAAATAGCAGAAAAAATAAAATGGTGCTATTACCATTAGAGGGTGTGGAGAATTTGACACTCACAGCATATATTGAAAGCAAGACACGCAGAGGGAAACAGCAAGTGAAACTTGTGTAAATGGATGGGAGAGATAGGGGACAAATATTGTTTAAAGTTACAAGGGATAGGAAGTTGTGAAGAGCCACAATTACCCACATCTCAAAGGAACATGACACATGAAAGAACTACCATTATTAATAGTTATATTGTGATATGTTTTGCTAGACTGATCATCTTCAACACTAAAGTATATTTGCAATCTAGAAGAGAAACTTGGATCTCATGTATCACATTAATGCTCAAGTTAAACAAAAATTTAAATTACATATTCATATAATATTATTATTCTTAATATAGCATTTTTAATGATAATTAAGACAAAATCTCTTAGATTTTTAAGGTAGGCTCTAAAAGCAATATTTGTTTTTCTCTGCTAAAAAGAATGAATACCTGTGATTTATATAATTTATTATAATTATAATTGTATAATTTATTTATATAATTAACAGATGTGGTTAAATTTCAATCTACAGTTGAAATTTTGAGATTAAATATATCAATTAACACTTATCCTTGTTGACTAGCTGTGCTGGCCCATTTTGGGCAAAATATGAAATTGCCATTTACTAAAAATAAATGACTATAAAAATGCTGACAGCAATTTATCATGGCTGCCATCATTTTGGTTTCAACATAATTTGGATTCAGTCAGACTAAGCTCTAACACTAATAAAAATGCATCACAATATAGTTTGTATTGTATGCTACTAGATGTCTACACTTGTTTGGTAATAGCACTAAGCATTGGTTAGATTATGACACAAATGTTGACAGCAAGCAATGTAAATTATGTAAAGATGTACAAGTCCATTCGCAGCAGTGGAAGTGTTAACAGAAAAAAAATATTAATAAAATGCTAAATACAGAGATAACTTTAGGTCCAATAAATACAGAGGTAAGTTTTCTATTGATTCTTATTAATAATATTTATTTATTATTTGTATTGACTTTAAATTTATTTTTAAAATGTACTTAAAATTTAGCTGGATTTACTTTTTACAATGTCTTTGAATTTTAATTTTTCAGCTTGCATTTGGGTGATTACTTACTCTCTAACTATAATTCATTGGAAATAATTCAGCTCTTGATATGATATTTGATATTCACTTAGGAAGTCCATTCCTTAACTTCAGAGAGAAGAGCCAGATAGCTGCTCTTGTTTCTGTTGATTACTACATTATCTCCTGGCAATTCATGGAGAATTTAGATTTGGTATTTGTACAGTGAAAGACAGAAGAAAGAATGAAGGAAATTTCTATAAGATTTCAATTTGTTCCTGTTAGCTTCTCTAATAAATCTGTCCAACTTTTTTGATCATAACATCAGTCAGTCAACATGAGCAGTAACCTTATACTGTATTGGCTAAATTATTTGCATTAATTCTGCTATAATTTCCTTCATGGCTCCATCCCTGACTGTTTTGGAATGGACAGTTGAAATTTAAGAACAGAATGAATGCCAAAAAGAAATTCTTCACTTGTGTGTGTGTTACAAAAAAAAAAAAGATGGAAAAAAAATTCAGTATCAAGTTGGTAGCCTGTACTTTCTTTTTCTTTAATTCAAATTATACATCTCATTCTTCTATGTGCCATGTCCTTTCAGAACATTGGTGATCATAGCTCTCCACATTTTCTTATTCTTTGTAACTCTTAATAAATTTTATCTATTCTAAATTTTGTTCCACCATCCATTCACTCAAGCTTGCTAGGTAGGTTATGTGCTATTTTCCTCTATCCTTCTTGCCTTCAATATGTCCTGTCAGTATCAAATTTTCCAAGCCCTCTTTCTTCATTATGTGCCCTAGAAATTTCAAATCTGATGTAAAGTATAAGTGTCCTTTATGTTTCCATTTTCTCTAAAATTTCATCATTGCTCACATGTTCAGTCCATGGTATTCTCATCATTCTTCTGTAGAACCATATTTCTGTTGCCACTTCATCTGTGAGGAGATTGTCCAGCATTCACTGCCATATAGGAGGACTGATATTATGTAACAGTTCAATACTCTTTGTTTCTCACAAAATTTTCCTGTTTCTTAATACTTTGCTTAGCTTTTGGAAGGCAACTTTCACTACCCCAATGTGTCTTTGGCCTCTGTTAAAACACTTCCCAGATATTTAAATTGTGGTATCTCCAATTTTTAATTTGCTGTTGGGCTGTTCCTCTTGCTAACAACTGTTGCTCTTATTTGATTTCATATTTTAGATTTTTATTTAGCATTAAATATCAAGAATTCGTTTTTCAGCATATATAAAACATGTCCATACACAAGTGAATTTTCCTTACTCATCAGATGAGAATAACTAAAATAAGCTTATTAAATGTAGGTAATATTATTTTATATTAAGTATTACAGTGTAATGGTTTTGGTTATAAGTACGATTGGCAAAATGGGTTACATAGCAGGGATGACTAGGCTCTCTAACCTTGCTTGGCAACCAGTCTAGGAGAAGAACTCTGAATTCAAAACTTATCTGGCAATTCCATCTTGTAGAATTTCTCTTTGCTTCAGGAACTACTGCAGCACGTCCTGGGTACGACGTTAAACTGCATCCAACAGCAAGACCTCTGATCAGAAGGTTTTGAGGAAGCGTGGAACCACCTCTTAATTGCTGGTGTTCCCAGGTCCACCCTGACCCCGGGTGGTAGCACCTGTTGGGGTCCCAGCAATGGGAAAATATTGAACTTCCAGGTCTTTTCTAGCACATTGAAACAATGACGTTGCTAGCTATACGTTTTTGAAAGGATGATGTTGCCAGCTATATGTTTTTGAAAGGATGATGTTGCCAGCTATACGTTTTTGATATATTTAGTAAATACTGGAACTGGCATTAAATAACCCATAGTGGTTGATATGCCATAAAACCCCAAACAACCAACCAACCAACTACTGCAGCAGCACTAACATAGTCAGGCTGTGAACTGATACTCAACATAGTGAGAACGTCTTGTTTCATTATCAAAGTATCTGTCATTCAAGAAAACTCAGTATTGTGTTTCTGTCTGAATTTCTAGAGTAAAGAGTTATCAGTATTTATTTTATTATAGTTGGACTAATGTCCTCATCTTTATTTTTACTATCACATTTTGGTTGTTGTGTTCTCCATCCTTCTTCAAGTGTCTGTTGATAACACCAGATATAGGTTAAACCAGACTTGTATCTGGAAAAATCATTGTTCTTTTCAAAAAAATTGTTAAATTTGCTCATAAAAAAAGAAAAAAGGATTATTCTTAGAATTCAAAATATGTCTTAGCTTTAAATAATCCACAGAGAGTTGATAAGTTGTAAAAACAAAACAATCATTTAAAACTGAGTAACCGTCAGGGACACATTGGATTTATTTTCACAGCAATTTATAATTTTATTAAATTTTCAATGTTTGCATTTTTTCCGTTTAACCATTAAAAGACAAAATTGTCAAGTTTTTAAAGAGCCATATAAAAAACATGAAACATTTTAATACTTCATTTCTTATTATGTGTGTAACAAAAGAAATAAGATAAAGAGAAGTAAAAGGAATGGCAAGAAGACCAACTAAGTTTTATAGTAATGTTTTATTTTAATTTTAGTAATTTGGTCAGTGGCTAAAAAGGAAAAAAAAACAAAGGTCTACCGACAAGAAGTTAAAAAAAAAAAAAAAAAAAATCAGTTGAGATTTGCTGCGTTTTTGTGGTATAGTTTACTTGTCAGGTCAGTAAATGGTAGTATATGGACTGCTCTTAATCAGATTTGTACAATGGCTGACTTTGCTAACCAACTCACTTAATTTCGGCATCAACCAATGAATATGAATGCCTGGATGAAATACCTCCACTTTGTATGGTCATCTGATTACATCAAAGAGTTCTTTGAAATCTTTGACCTAAATGACCCAGAACTCTGAGAAGTTTCATTCGTCAAAAAAATTCTCTTAACACTTGCATAATATTAAATTTGTGTACTCTTAAATTTTCTCCATGGATATTTCCTGTAAAATATACTCAGTTGAAGATAAGCATTTTAATAATTGTTTGTGTAATTAATCTTTGTCTTGGTTATTAACTGTGGAAAATAGTTTGGATGATTATCTCTTCAGGAGAACCCCATTAGTTTAACATCTGTCAATTTAAGCAGACTGTGAGATCTTGTAAGGAAATCACATTGAAAATAATTAGTGGGATCCGTATACAAACCATGGTAGTTAACGTAGTAGAGATAATAATAACCATTTTTCAAACTCTTGTCAAATTAACCAGCTGTTCTTGTTTAAACCTCAACTAATCTCTTGTGAAATTTTGTTGCTATGAGGTAATACATTAAGTGCTTGATTCACTCCTAATCTCAAGTAATGATTATCTCTAATCCAAAGCTGCAAAAAAACTTTAACCATTCTGGTATTAAATTTATTTTTTTTTTTTTAAATTTATCAATATATCAATAAAATCACCAGGGGAAAAAAAAAAAAAAAAAAAAAAAAAAAAAAAGAGAGCATTGCATAGGACAGCCAGAATTCTGAGAAAGGTTTTGTCTGAAGAAAGGACAGGACCCATGGTCATTTGTTATGACCCACGCTTGATCATTAAACTATGACAGAAGATCTGCTTGAAGAAAGATGATAATAATTTTTTTTTTTTTTTTTTTTTAATATACTTTTAAAATTTTTTTTTAGAACTTATAAAGGGTTAGTTTAATAACTCTTCTTCTGTGATGAATCAAACATTTTTTGGTAGTGTTGTCACATTAACTGTTTTTATTTTATTTTTTATTTTACTAATTTTTAATGTGAAATTAATTCTAATTTTCAGCTCAACTATTAGATGCTAGAATTTTCTATTTTATCATGTAGCTATTATAAATTTTCAAACTATAGTCTTATCAGCTTAGTTTTCTAGATCAGTAATATGTTCATGCTAGGGATACATTCTCAGATTTTTATTTTGACTTGAGTCTGTTTATCTGTGGAAATTTAAAAATTGAGTCTGTTCCACTGTCTGGTCTGTGGGTTCATCATTATCATCATCAGTTCACTAACTGGGTGTGGTTGTAGGATTGCTGAGCGACTAACCAGCTTTCTCTATATATTTCAGTTGTGTTTCTGTTCCTTTTTTTTCCTAGGCATTGTTACTCCCATTTTTTCTCTCTTTGCCTAACATGGTACCTTGTAGGATATATTGAAAATGTGTGGATATATCTGTCCAGGTATATTTCTGGGCTATCCATAACTGCTTGTTGGCTCTTATTTGTCCATACTATTTCTAGTGGGTCATCAAAGGCAATAAAAAAATCGGACAAGTAAAATATTAGAGATTTAACGCTTGCGTCTTTCACAACTTCAGGTTACCTTTGAGCAATATGTAGCTTTTTTCACTCTCTCAAATTTTGAAGTATTGGATATATAAAAGATTTGTCTGATTAAAACCTTTAAAAAAAGTTATTTTATCTGATATTATATAACAATTATAAAAGAATTAATAATCTTTAAAGACTTATTTGTAGTCTTAACTATTGAGTTATATTTGAGTGCATTCTATTGGGTTGGCCAAAGAGTTTGTTTTTTGTTTTTTTTAAGTAAATCTTTTACTTAATAAGTAAATTAACTTTTATGCCAACCCAGTACATTCTTGCTTTTTCCTGGTTTATTTGAAATGTCTCATCAAATAATTTAGAAATTTTCTTCATAAGCATCTGTTAACAATATCCATCTGGATATTTAGAACTATTGCTTAATTTTCATGAGGTAGAAAATTTACCTAATAGTGTTCATTCACAAAACTGCCTGTATATGAAATTGAAAATCATAAAAGCGTGGTAACTCGGTCATTTATAATTCATGGATTAGTAAAAAAAAAAAAAACTGTAAATATACATTTTAATGTTGTCAACCTGTCTAGAAATTGAAATAACATCTGATAAATTCTATGTAATTGTGTGTTGTTAATTTATGTCCTAAGAATTCAATGTTTAAAGTTACTTCCCTTTTAGATTAGCAATTTTCTAAGTGGCCATTCACATTTTTTTTATTTACATTACATCAGCCTGTTAGAATTCAGCCTGTTATGACATGTGTGGCTGCATAATACTAGTTGGTCATGCAGACCCTTTTTCCTAAAAACGGCCACCTTTTTCTGGAGAAACTCTAAAGTTTCTATACTAATTAAGAGCATATTCTAAAAAGTTTTCAGCCTACCCCACTTCGCAAAATCAGTATTTCAATGAATTTTTTTTTTTTTTTTGTACAGTTAGTGAAACTTAAACAACATGCCAAATGTGTTGAACTATATGTTAAATATGTGGAATAGAATGTATGTCACATGCCTCTGGGTCATCCTTCTTGGTCAGGCCTAGTAAATTACCCTACTTGATGCTTTTTTTTTTTTTTTTTAAATGGTCTACCATTTTCATCTTTCTTCCAAAATACTCTCTTCCAGAGCCGGATTATCCTTTAGGCTAGTATAGGCAACAGCCTAGGGCTCCTCAAGGTTTTATAAAGCAATGATTTTAATTTTATAGATGTCATAACAGAGCCGTAGCAGGCAGAGGGGGGGGGGGGTCTTGGCTCCCTTCAAATTTTTACCAATTGTAGTATTTTTTACAAGGTTTTATTTTAACAAAATACAATAAAGAGGTTTTTGCTGCTAACCATGTTGGTGGCCTTTGATAACTTAATGCTAAATTCTAAATTTTTTTTACCCCCCCCCCCCCCTCCAAAAAAATACGTCTCTGCATAACTACTAAATAGTTTCATAAACTCAAATGATATCAGTATGACAAACTCATTTATTTGACTTTGCATGAAGCAAAGCAAGAAAAAGAATGTTTTAGTTTGCGTTAATGTGTTTCAAATAGATAATGTTTGATTTTAGTTCAGAATGTTTAAATCTTAGACATTTTTATAAAGCAGTGATTTTTAATTTTCTAGATGTTATAACTTCTAAATAGTTTCATAAAGTGAAATGGTATCAGTATGACAAACTCATTTATTTTGATTGTTTTATTGTTTTAATGCTGGTTATTAAAAAAAAATTGTTTTTTTTATTTTTTTTATTTCAGTTGTGTTGAAATACGTGCTAATTTGCTTGTAATAAATAGTGGTATTTCTTAAAGAATATTAACAAGCAAAAGATAAATATTCTAGTTTATTTAAAGAATTTACAATAAGTTTATTTCAAGCTATGTAAGTATTTCTAAAATAAAAAATAGGTGAGTTAAAGGGTGGCTCCATCTGAGCAAGGAGGAGAGACACAATTTAATTAGCCTATGGGGCCCCAAAAAGTGATAATCTGGCTTGCATCATTTAATCATTCTTGGTTTGTGAACTTCTGTCGTCATCTTTTCATGTTCATTGCTTTTGCAGACCTAATCATATTTTTCTTATTCACCTTTCTCTATTTAACCAGTTTTCTCTTTTATCCAATAAAACTGAAAATCAATACTCCTCCTATATGTTCTGGATATTAATGACCCTGCACTTCAGTATAGCACTTTCTTATTTTTAATTTACACAGACTAATACCACAAAACTACACCTTGCAATGAATGAAAAACGAGGGTGAAAGTAGAGTTTAGTTCATGGCGATAAATAGGATTGTATTGCTTTGAGTTTTTATTGTTAAAAAAAAAAAAAAACTGATTGAAGAAACTCTTACCAAAGCAGTAAGAATCTTTCTTACTTTTCATTTTACATAGATTTTTATGACTTTACCTTTTTTTTTTTTATGTTTCTATAATTGATAACTTTATAAAAGCTGACCTTATTGAGTAAGAGAAAAGAAACCTAATTCTCTCATGAAAGTGAAAGTAGTAATTACATTTAAGAGTTAAGCTCATTGTTGAAATAGATTTACCAGGCAAATCCGTGGCCTATCCCTACAGCCAGCCTTGGAGTTGGTTGCCCCGATCCTCAATCCCATCCAGCCCATGTTGTGTATGTTTTAGATCACAAGGTGTGTGAAGGCCTAGTCATATACCAAATGTTGCTGATCCGGCAGCTTTGACGAGATGATGCCACACGAAACAAAGTAAGAGATGGCTGTGCAACGCAACAAGTTCATATCAAAGGTTCATACAGTGAACATTCTACTCACTAAATTAACAACCTGCAGATTTTCAGCACCTTCCCTCTTAATACCCCATGACACTATGTTTAGTCACGCTCAGTAAACTTGTACAAGGCTGAAGTTTGATTTCTTCCACTCTGTGATTTCTTCAGGCTGATTCTTCAGTTGTATCTGGTAGTCTGGAACAAGGACAGTCTAAGTTCTTTCTGCAGAAGTTGTGTGGGGTTTGACAAAGTGGGTCTTGAACTGAATGGCAACACACCTCTCTCACAAACAGCACCTCGAACTGTCTGGTTCCTTCTTCTCTGATTTCTTCGCTTCACTCATCTGTATTTAAGGATCCCCACACAAACTTGGTGTGGGGCATGAGGTGGTTGGGGGTTCCCAGGGAAATTCCAACATCTATACAGAGAATTTCATTGTCAACTCTTGGAAAATTGATTGCCTGACCAAATTTGGGGAGATCCCTCAAAAAGTGGTGGTGGCAGAATATCAATCTTCCCAACTCCTTCCATTTCGTGTGGGTCCCTCTCACCATCACCGCCTGAAGGGTGAAGGAAATTTCTCCATCTTCCTTGAAATTCTACCTGGGCCTTTACCTCTCTCTTTGTCTCCTGATCAAACCTGTTCCTAGAGGCTAGGCGTGGTCTAGCCCAAATTGCTAAATTCAATTATCATCTAAAATTTCCATCAGTGGGTAATTCTTATTACATCCTTGTGGGATTGGTTACATCTGAGATTTATCACCTGTCACTTCCCCTTGCCAGCTATTTGGTCAACAAGTGACATAAACAGACAATTCCTTTGTTTTAATCAATTTTAAAAAAATATAACTACAATTCTATTTCTGTTTCTCATTGGAAACATGTTGGGTTTTAAAATCCAAGTCTTTATCAACTGATCAAATTTTGGCTAGACTTTTTTAGCTGTTGTGGGTGGCCTTTTCATTACCCATTCCATTCAAAGAGTGACTCATTGACACACTATCCTATTTCCTTGTAGACACTTGAGGTTGTTAAAATATAATCTATTCTTCTGTGAAGGGTTGATTGGACACTTAAGAAAATACCATCACTTAATATTAATTTGACTAAAAACAAATGGTTTCTATGCTAGCTATTGGCATCTCTTCCCAGGGTAGGGGGGGAAAGAAAACAAATATCCTTTTCTTCCATTTTCCTTGTCTTTTTATCAGTATACTTTCAGTCTATCGAAAAACATTGTTTTTCTTGCTTTCTAGTTTATTTTGGAAGCCTTTTTCCTAATTTACCAGTACCTTCTTAATAGTGTCACATCTTTTTAGTGACAGGGTAGAGCAGCTTGTGACAATTTCAGAATGAATTCCCCTCCCCTTTATTCCTTTCACTATGGGACAGATATTTTAACTTTTGTCTTTTTCCTAAGTCTATGAAATTATTAACACTCTTTCAACTATTCCATTTGTTTAGAACGAGTTTATAGCAATATCTTTGTTGTAGTAAGTTGTTATATAATAGCTTGCTATGAGGTTACCCCCCCCCTAATGATCACACTTGTCAAATTCTCAATATCCATAAAATGGCAACTGGAAATAGAATAGACATTTGCACATTTAAAAATAGACACATGCTTTTAACTCACTTGGATTATCAAAGCAAAGAAGTTAAAAGGATTTTTAAAAAATCAGTCAGCTTAGTAAGTGTATTTGAATAATTTTTGTTGGAATTTTTGCAACGGAGATTTATCAATGTTTTACTATTTGGACAAGTATACTCATCTTGGTTATGTTCAATGTTTTGGACATTGTTCTTCAGCTGTCAGTTTTTGTACTCAGTAACCTTCTTGGAATTTTCAATCCATAAGATTATTCATTCTACTTTCTATTGTTAGGAGATATTTCATATCAGTTAATATTCACAACTTGACTCTTACTTGTACAATTTTTCAGCACTACTTGACTCAAGGATTGAATTCAGAACTGACAACAAACTATTTATGTTTTAATACACGAGTCCATGAGTCTCTTGAACCACCTGGTGTTGAAATTTTGAAGCCTTAAACCTTTTGTCTGTACTCAGTTAGGACAAGGCAGGTGTAAATCTCCTTTCTCATAGTATAACAATATAAGTTAAGATTTTTTAAAGTTAAACTACAAATACTGTCCGGTGAGTGCAATTAGTGGCTAAAGATTTGTCAAAAGATCAGAATTTAAACTTAAGTGACCAAAAATTAGTGACAACTATCTAATAAAATGTGACTGCTCTCTGTGTTGTAATAATGGTCACTACTTGATATGGTGCAGAGTCTGGGGTGCTGGAATTGTTGTGTAGTCATATATATCCAGGCATGTTTCTGGGCCATCTAGTTCTGAATTGTGTTTGGGTATGACTACAAAGAATTTGAGAACTGCAGTATGGCATCTGTCAGTCTCAAGAGACCATAGATCTGCAGCCGAAGAGTTATGTCCTCTACAGGGTGCAGGCCTGGGCAGTTTTTTTTTTTAATGATAAATCGGCAGTTGCCCATATAGCACATTTCCCCTCTCCATGCCACTGATGTTGTCCTAGGGAAAGGCAGAGGCCAATAATGCTTGGCATTGGTATCATCGCAGGAATTGCTACAACAAAATTGTACATGACATCAGACTGTTTTAGGGGCTCTGGCTCCAGATTTGAATTCAGAGTTTTTCATTCTCCTAGATAGGTTGCCACCCAAGGCTATAGAACCCAGTCTGTCCTGCCATTTACTCATAGTTGGAAGGAGAAGAGATGATTTCATACCTTTCCTAAGAGTATTATCACGTAAATGAATGTAATGAACTCTACTGGATTTTGAGCTAGGCTCTCCAATTCCTCAATCCGTGCCACAATCCATTAATCCACCGTGCCTCCAGTATGTCATGCTTAATGGGGTTTAAATCTGGTGATCATGTAGTTGAGTATCTGGAAGTCACCTGTGTGTTCCTGGAACTGGTTTCATGTTATTTGTAAATGTTGGGAGCGTGGCGACTGCATTACTTTGTTAGAACAAAGCATTACTACCAGAAAACTGGTATACAATGAAATAAAAATGGTCTGTAATAATATCTGTATATGTTACACCTGTCAAGATGAACTCTAGTTTTACTAGAGGTCCTTATAAATTCCAATAGAACACATGCCCACACACAATTACAGTGCTACCATCTTGAAGAACACCCTACTGACAGGCTGGAGTCATAGCTTCATACAGTCTCTACCTTATACAAACTTGACCATCTACCCAAAAGAGTTGGAAACCTGGCCAGCCAACACGGTGTCAGTCTTCTACAATCCACTCTAGGTAAGGCATCATAACTGGTGACATGGTGTCAGCAATGGTACTCTTGTTGATCAACACCTATGAAGGTCCATGAAGTGTATTGTATGTTATACAATGCAGTGGCTGCTGGATTGAACAGTACCAACGTTGAATTGGGATGTAATTTCATACAATGTTCCTCTGCATTAGGTGACTATGCTCCTTGTTAATCACTGTTGGTTTCATTTTTGCAATACCTGTGAATACCTACAGTTTCACAGGTTACTTACATCTGTCTAGACTGTTATTGTTATCTATGAAAACTCTAGAGCAGTTGTTACCTTAGATATGATGCCTCATCTCTCAGAGCACAACAATCATTTTGCTGACAAATGATTTTCAATCTTGTGCTTGATATGTCATTCTAGTTCTTACATTCACTTATGCATACTCTTGGGAAAGGTATGAATCCACCTCTTCTCCTGACCGCTATGGGCTAAATAGTAAGAATTGTATCTAAAAAAATTGTTAATGTGATATTCACTTGCAAAAAAAAAAGAAAAAAAAAAGAATTATTCTTATATTCCAAAATCAGTTTCAACTTAAAGTAACACACAAAGGGTTGATAAACTGTAAAAAAAACAAAATAATGAACCATGATACATGGCTGTTACAGCTACATTACCACTTTACCGATTATATCACACATGTCCATTTAGGCTGTGTAGAAGAGGGTGAAATTCTCCAGTACATCACTATCTATAATTTTCTTTTGGTACTTCAGTTTAAAGTCGGATTTTCTTCTGCTTGAGAAAGAATGGAAAATGAAACTAAACTTACCATTTTTGGGAATCAAATCATAATTTTTGTTGGTTCTTATACAACATTATTATCATTATTGTTTGTGACGTGTTATTAACTTTAATGTTATTCCCTTTCAGAATGTAGTCAATCATGACTTTCCATAGGTTTATTCTCTCCATGGATTGAAACTGGAGGCCACAGAAATGTGGTTCTACAGAAAGATATTGAGAATTCCATAGACAGAGTGAGTAAGCAACAAGAAAGTCCTAAACAAATGGCAATAAAAAGAGTGCTTATGCATAGAATCAGGAAGAGACAGTCAAATTTCCTTGAACACAATGAGGAAAGAGGGATTGGAAAACTTAATCCTCACAGGGCATATTGACAGCAAGAGAGAGAGAGAGAGAGAGAGTGGGGGAAGAAGCTAGCCACCTGATGAGTTCATGTGAATAGATGGCAGAATGAGGAACAGGAGCCTTGGCAAAACTGCTAACAGCCACAAAGATTAGGAAGGTTTGGAGAACCATGATCGTTCATGTTTTGAAGAGATATGGCACATAGAAGATGATCTGTGAATTGTTATAACTTCCTGGGAAAATAGTGAAGTGGTTTCTTGTTGCCTTTTCCATGATTTGGAAATTCATAGTTATCCTTTTAGACTACTATTCAATGCTAAAGAGCTCAATCTATCCTGTTATTTAACATACAGGGGGTTGGGAGAGAAACAAATTTACTCTTTCCCACGGGCATTAGTGCAAAATGGAATTCATCAGCTGGGGCTGGAATTTGAGCTCATTTCACCAATTTTTTTTTTCTGTATTGATAACCATTACACTACTTTTTGTTATTACTAACAGTTGGTCACTTATACTACAACAAAGAAGTCTACCTGCTTTGATTTTGAATTTAAATGACTTGGCTTTATCAGTTAAAGCATACTAAGCAATTTAGTCATTTTTAAATAGTTTTGTATTACTATAATTAAAATCTGTCTAGTTCCTGAAGAAATACTTTTTTTTACTAAAAAATATAAAGCATTGAAAGGGATTAGATAAGTTTTTATAGGAATGTAGTAATAAAGAATTGTTACAGATATAAGCCAGCTTTCTCTGTCACTCAGAAGAAAAGATAACCTTTTTATTTTATTTTCTAAATAAAGACATGTATTTGACATGTATTTACTAAACACCACTTTCAAAGATAATATATCATTATATCTAAGTCTGGAAATTGAACAAACTCATAGCAGTTAGTTTGGTGTTTTGATTTTAAAGTCATTGTTGTCACATGATCAAAACCACAAAAAATTACAAGAGAACATTAAACTAAAATGATTTTTTTTTCATTTGTTGGGAAAGTTGGTCTCTATCGTGCTAGACAATTTTTCTCGCCAGAATCGATTTTACACATTTATAAATCTATCAGTCATCCATGCATTGAATATTGCTGTCAAATCTGGTCTGGTGCTTCTGCTATATATTTAGAGATTCTTGACAAAATCCAAAGATTCTGCAATGTTATCGGTACTGACCTGGCATCTCTGCTTCAGTCACTTACCCACCACTATAATGTAGCTTCCCTGTGCTTTTTCTATAAATATTTTTGTGCTAATAGTTCTGATGAACTTTCCTGTTTGGTACTTCTACTTTACGTATTTAAGTGCAGTACTAGAGTGGCAGCTAGGTCTCCTCATTTTACAGTTGAAATTGCTAGATGTAACCATAAGTTCTCTACTAACAGTTTCAGTTTCTTTTCTCTTATGGAATTTTCTTCTGGTTGCTTGCTTTCCAGTCAAATTTGATCTTCAAAATTTTAAATGCAATGTCAGTTGTTATCTTCTCTTTTCTCAATTCCTGTTCTTTTACTGTTATCTCTCTTTAATAATGTTTTCTTTTCCTCATATTCTTTCACACACAGTAACTCTGTGTTTTAGTGGCTTTAATGCCTTGCTTGGGGTGAAATGATTAAAACAAAAAAATAATTTTTCTTTAAAAATTACCAAAAATTACAGAGAATATTTTCCTAAATTTTTAAGATTACTGGTTAGTTAAAAAAAATTATATAAAAAAGGCCCACATGTTATATTCATCAAGTAATTTTTACAGATATGTCCACCCATAAAAAAAAATTAATTAAATTTCTAGGTGTCAATAAAGCTTTCAACACCTCATAAAAACACCTGTGTTAAAAATGCATTTCTGTGATATTTTAAATTAAAAATATTTGTTTCAAATCAGATTAATTAAACTTTAGATCAGCTAATATTCCTCAAGTTTCAGAAACATATTATAGAAGTACCTGCTTAGCTAATAGTTTCTTTGCTTTGTTAACCAATCTATTATATTACAGGTGACTTAAAATTTAGCATTTTGGTTTCGATATTTAGTTTTCTTTTTCTTTTATGTGCTGTGTCCCTTCAGGATGTATGCAATCATGATTCTTCACAATTTCCTGTCTTTTGTAACTCTTAATAAATTGTTTTTTTGTTATCTCTTCTCAACCCCTATTCCACCGTCCATTTACTCAAGCTCATTAGGTAGTTTGTGTGTTCAATTGGAGGTAGTTTGAATTATTTTGGGCTGCATTTTTTTCATTTTATTCAATATAGAAATAGACATGGTATTTCATGTAATTTGTTGATCTCCCTCAAGTAGGGATTGTGACCAACATATCTTAAGAAGTAATGCCAAGATTGCTATAAAAATTGCTGTTCTCAGTTATGTCTCATTTTATTGAGAACAATATATATACCTAGGTACTTCCTAAGAAACATGATACCTTAGCTTTAAAATGAATTTTTAAAAATTAAAAATCTTTCTTGAAGCTTTTTAGTTTTAATTTCAAGCAAAATGATTAATTTTAATATTTTCAATAAGTAAAATACTTTGTATTTCAAAACTAATTTAAATTGAGTGGAAGGAGTTGTTTCTTTTTTCAAAAATAAAATATGTTTCTGAAACTTGAGGAATATTAGCTGATCTAAAGTTTAATTAATCTGATTTGAAACAATTCTTGTAAAAATTCATTATTCATTGAGAAAAAAAAAGATTTTTTTAAGACAATACTGTCCATAATATATTTTATAAAAGCAATTAAAGCTTTTCTAATTGTATAATGTCTTAGTTTTATTGCATTTTTTATTTTATGATTCAGAGCAGGTTTTCAGTAACTTGCAAAAAGAAATTGATTTAAATTCTCCAAGGATTTCTGGTTAGAACTAATATAAGCATTAAGCACCACAAAATTGAATTTCTTAATTTCATTAAATTAAATGAGTGTGCGTGGTGGTGGTGGTGGTGGGAGGGTAACGGATGTAAAAATAAAAAATAAATATTTTTACAATGATTTTCTAAAAGAGAAACATTTCTAAAATAATTTAATTCATTTGTGAAGAAGTCCTGAAAGTTTCATTAAAATGCAACAATTTGATTTTTTTCAAGAATTTCCAAATCAATGTTTTTCACACCACCAAAAGACGCTAAAATTTTCTTTACTAATTTATAGTCACCTAAGAAAAGATTTTAACCAAAATTTTTAAGTATTCTAAAAAGTAGTAAAAAATATAATTTAATAATTAAAAAAATCCTTTAGTATTTACTCTTAATAATAACATAAAGATTTTTACAAAAGAAACTTTGGGGGCATTTTTTTCTTCATGTATGCTCAATTTTTGGGGGGGAGCAAATATTTGGAGGTAGCTATATATAATCTTTACATATTTTATAAATTTCACTGTTATGAGAGATATTTTAGATACTTCTGGTTGCCACAGTGATTGTGTATAGAAGTAGGTGAAGATCAAGGTTATTTCCAGGTGCACTCATTCATGTGATGTAGCAGTAATAAAAGCATAGAGCATTTGTGAGTGTGACACATATGGTTGTTGATATTCTTAATTCATCAGCTTGTTCCATGAAAGATGTCACTGAAGTATGGGGCTTTAATATAGGAGTGAGAATTGAAGTTTATTTTTCAGCTGTCTTTTGCTCAGTTATCCTGATGTTAGTATAGATTTAAACTAAGAACCTGTGTGATTCGATTGCCTGAATTCAGGTAGGGATAGCTAGTTATCATAATGTATCTGCTATTCTCTAATGAATTTGCACTTAACTATTAAGTTTTAGTACAAATTGTATAATCTTATAATTAAAAAAAAAAAGTAAAAGAAATTGAGGGAAATCCCCCCCCCTTGACAGAAGAAAAAGTTAAAAGAATTAATTAAAAACCAGTACACATGTACCAATTGGCACCAATTAAGAAGTAGAATTATCTTTCAGATTTCATTCCAATACCTTCCCATACCTCTGGCCTTGTCAAACAGATAGAGAAAGAGTGTTGGCTTATTATTTGGGAAATAATTGGGGGAGAGGATGAAATAGAAGACAAAAACATTGCATGTATCAATTTATTATTTTTATTTTTCAGAACAATACCTGGACCTTATAAACATTAAAAATAATTAATATCAAAAATTAGTTTTATTTCTACAAGATAACCAAAAAAGTTCTATCCGTTTTTTGATTAGTCATTGAATGAAGTTGAAATATATACGAAATGCGTGTAGCAATTGTTTTCAAATTCGGACAGCTGGAAGTAGGAACATCAGACGTTATAAAAAATCCGCGCACTGTGCCCGGCCATCAGTTATAAGCCGGACAGCTGTGAGAAGGATGGAAGTGTCTAGAGATCTTGTTCGGGGCAGTTTGCTTTACAACTTCAAAGTGGGCTTATCAACAACTGCATCAAGTCGCCACATATGTCAAGCATTTGGGGATAGTGCTGTGGATGAACGTACTGCAAGGCGTTGGTTTCGAAAATTCAAGTCGGGAGATTAGTCTCCATGATGAGCCTCGCAGTGGATGACCACAGGTCTTGAATGACAGTCCTGAAGGCGGCCACTGAAGAAGACAGTAGTCTAACGTGTGGTGAACTTGCAAGACGGTTAAACGTTTCCGATGAAACAGACTTCACCTGCACCACCTAGGTAAGACGTACAAACTGAGCAAGTGGGTTCCTCAAACGCTGTTGGAGGTCCACAAGGGACAACATGTGGCAGCCTGTGTATTGCTGCTTTCTCACCACCGTACCGTATCCTTATTCAATCGAGTGCTTACCAGTGATGAAAAGTGGGTTCTGTACAAAACTCCCAAGCGTTCCAGACATTGGTTGTCTCCTCAGAATGCTGTCCCTCACACCGCAAGACCGCCTATGCACCCATGCAAGATTATGCTTTGTGTCTGGTGGACAGGTCGTCAAGTGGTTCATTATGAACTGCTACCAACAGGCCAAACGGTCACTGGAGACCTATACTCACAGCAATTGAAACGTGTGCAACAGGCATTGCGCCAGAAGGAGCCAGCACTGGTGAATTGCAAAGGTGTGCTTTTCCTCCATGACAACGCCAGGCTGCATGTCGCACGAGTGGTCAGGGATACCATACAGCAACTTGGGTGGGAGGCTTTGTGCCATCCACCTTATTCACCTGACCTTGCGCCATCCGATTACCACCTCTTCCACTCCCTGGATAATCATCTTTGTGGGAAATCCTTCACCAATGAAGCAGACTTGCACAAAGCCCTCACAGACTTCTTTGCATCAAAACCCCCCGAGTTCTACCGCAAGGGCATTGAACAGCTGGAGACACGTTGGCAGAAAGTGCTGGATGCCGATGGCGATTACTTCGAAGACTAAATATAAGTTACAAATACTGTGAAGCGTTTTCTTTTTTTCCTTTAAAAACGGACAGAACTTTTTTGGTTACCTTGTACCAAAGTATTATTCTGTCCATGATGCTTACATGAATTCTTCAGTACTAAAAATCCATTTCTTCCTTAATATCGGTGCACAACATACAGATTAACTGCTGAAATTTACTCAAATTTTATGTTAAAATATTTACAAAATTCAGTAAGATAAAGATTCTCTCTTAAAACACTGATATTATAATGGTGATTTTTTTTTTTTTTTTTTTTTTTTTTTATTATTATTCACCCCTTGAATAACCATCACCTTCTGCACTATGGTCATCACTCATCAAGAATGGGATAATACTAATTTTTCTGTGAGAAGAGGTCAAAATGTATAATTTTATGTTCAAGGTGCATTTCTGATATTATGGTTTTGTATCAGTTTCCTAACAGATATACTAAAATTCATCTAAGCAAGACTCAGCAACTACTCAAAGTAGAGGGTTACAATTAAAATGGTTCTGATGAATGAACTGTGTGAATAAAGAAATTGTTATAAATCTATACAATGCTGTATAATTATTTTATATAACCATTTTTTTTTTTTTGATTGTCCTCAACTATTGTGAAGGCAAAGCTGATATTAATGGAACATAATATAAATTTATTTCCTTGAATGCCTGTTTAAGTATCTTTCACATTCTAGCTGGTAAAATTAACTAAAATAACTGGTGTAATTTATATGTTTTGAAATGATATCACATGGAAAGTGAATTTTCCCTATAACTTATCCCTGTCAATAAAGGATACACTGTTTGCACGATGCTTTAAAGTAGTTTAACAAAAAATGAGGAATCCAGTTGCATAATGTTGTGAATTTTTTGTTACTTTACTTTTTTTGGCAAAGTTAATTGTTATAGTGCTGATATATACAGAAATTTTTCAGTTGGTTTTGACAATGTGAGTAGTTTGGGCCATGGTTCTTCAAAAATATATCTATTATCATTTAGTCACACTATGATTAGCTGCTCTTAAAGTCTTTTAGTGAAGATGAAATTCTGTAAATTCTAAGCTGACTTCCTAACTCACCAACCCACTTATACTGTAACCCGGATATAAGAGATTTTCTCTTGTCCCAAATTAGAGCCATACTTACCTAAACAAAATAGACCAAACTCAGATATAATCTTAACCCGGATATAAGAAACTTCTTCTCGGGTGGGGTGGGGGGGGGGACTCTCTTATATCCGGGTTACACTGTACTAATATAATATACAAGATATTTGATAAAATATTAACTATGATAGTAATGGCATACAGGAGAGATTTTTACACTTTCTTAAGGAATTTTAATACATGTGTGTATCTTTTTTATGTTGTTTTATGAAGACTTTTTTAATTACTGTTTGTTCATCTTGTCATAAATCTAAGGCAAGACTTAAATGCTTCTCGTCTTCAGTTAGATTTTGTTTTTCTTGGACTTCTTGGATTTTTATACCTTATGGATAGCTCCCAAGGCAAGCAGTTAGGGTGCAGTCTATTAAATTAATAATACTTTTCTTTTTGAAATAATTAACATCAACAACTTGACATAAAATATCATTGCTGACAAGCTTCAAGACTATCACTAGACGAAAACTAAAAAGATTTTTTTTCTGGAATTGTCAGAGAGGTCTGTATTGGTTACTACAATATTAGTAGCTTTTCATTGGTAGCAGAATGTAGTTTAAGATAGCATCAGCTAACAAGCATTCACTAAAGTTTGAAGAGATATGACTCATGAAAAAAAATGAATTGAGAATATGGCAGCTCATAACAGACCTGGATAGGAAAAAGAAACAAGCAGCAGCAATTTTATCACTTATGAGCAAAGCCAAAGAATCTGCTTTGAACTGTAAAGTGGAAGATTTAAATCCAGTGGATGAAATGGATTAATTGCTTTAATTGCTGCACAGGATGATTTATATATGGCAGAATCTATTGATTTCTGCTTATGAGGCATATAAAAACTGTTTCATGTCTGAAAAACTGTCAATGTCCATATCATTATATTAGGTTGGTTAGAAAGCCCTCACTCACTTAGGATGTGGAAAGAAAACAACAAAATTCTATGGAGCAACACCAACATTTTATTCTTCAAAATAAAGTCCATCATTCTCGACAATCTTCTACCAGTGATCAACCCGCAAGCTCCTTTCACTTCATCAAAAGTGTTGAATCACTGCTCATGGAGGAAGTGTGCCATTGAGCAGAATAGGCTATAGTCACTTGGAGCAGCATCTGGACTAAATGGTGGATTTCAACACTGCGCATCTGTTTGTACTTCTCCTTATTCAACCTGGCAGTGTGTGGCCTTGCATTGTCTTGTTGAAGCAAAATTATTTCTGTCAGTTGGGGCCTACACAAAGAGGAATAAACTGTGCAGGAGCAACAAACAGCTGCAGCATATGGAGGCTGATAGTCAAATGAGTAAGGACTTTCTGGTTAACCTAACCTAATGTTGCTGTTGCTCCATGTTTGTTTTTTTTTCTTTCCATTTCCTAAGTGAGTCAGGACATCCAGGCCAACCTAATATTATGAAGTTTGACCAAAGATATGCTAAAATTATTGAATATAAAATGACTTTACCTGATACAGCATTAACATTTAAATTATTGACCAATGCTAACCTGAATGTTCAGCAATGGTAGCCCTAACTGCATGTATAACTACTCTCTGCTACCAATGAAAAAGCTATAAATGTTGAAGTAACAACCAATATAGTTCCCTCTGAAAATTTCAGAAAAACTTCTTGAACAACAAGATCCAATTCATTATATAACGTAGCTAAATTGGAAAAGCTCACTTCTAGAGGTGAGGTGGTCAGGTTTAATAATTCAAAGTCCACAAGAAGTATTACCTTTTTATTATTTTACCTCTTTATTATTTTTTTACCTTTTTATTATTTTTAAGAAGAAAAAGAACACAAGTTTATAAATCTGTGGTTAATGCAGTAAATCTTTCTTGCATTATGATCCATTAATACATTCTTTAAAGGTGATTGAAGAGGCAACAAAACATGAAACACTGTATCCAAAATATGGCACATATATATGTATATATAGTGTGATGGATAAATAGTTGTCTAAATTACACAAAAATGAATATAACACTGATATCTCATTTTAACAGATATATTTACCAAAATTACACAAAAATATCTTTTAAATACAAAAGAGTAAATTTATTCAATAAAATTGCCATTGGCTTCAACCACATTCTCCAGACAACTTCAGAATCTCCTGCAACTATTCTGGATGGTCTCCTTGTTTAAGTTGGTGAATGCTGCCATAATCCTTGCCTTCAGTTCATCTTTGGTGTTACCAGGAGTTTTGTTGGTCTCTTGTTCAACTGTGTCCTACACGTAATAATCAAGGGGGTTGCAGTCTGAGCAGTTAGGTAGCCAGATGTAAGAGGGGATATGGTTACAGAAATTGTCTGACAGCCATGACTGAGTTCTCCTGCTTTTGTGGCATGGTGCAGAATCCAGTTGCCAGACATAGGGTCTTCCTGCAGCCACCCCTTGATCCAGGGCAGCACTACTTCCTCAAAGCACTTGATGTAGACCTCCGTGTTGAGTCTGAGGCTTCACCAACAAATTTGGGAGTTCTTTTCTTATCAGAACAATCAGAGGGAGTTTTCTAAGCTGCCATACCTTCATAATGAGCATTAGATTTATCTAACTCTTTCTGAATCCTCCGTACTGTCCTCAGATTGACACCCAAAACACTCTGAAATGTGTGTATTAGAGCTTCCAGCATGAATGCCAAGAAGTACAGCATGCCGTTTCCAAATATCAGGCAGAATGAATTACATTATGGTGGCTGTTTTTCTTACCATATTGTGCAGTTGACAATCAAAAACAAACAACGTATGTGCGCAAAATTAAAAAATAAAATAGTGACAATTTACCCATCATATCCTGTGCATGTGTCAAGCTTGCAAATGGTAAGCGCCCTCAACATAAGCCAAAAAGGAGATTTAAGGACTGTGAAAGGAATAACTTGAAAGAGCTTAGAGTGATGGTGAATAACTTGGAAAACCTTGCTAGTGATTGCAGTGAGTGGCACAGGGCTGTTGTAGAAGCATGTAAGTCAGCAGTGGAAAAGAATTTAGCACTGAAAAGGGATTTGAGGAAAGGTATTACCAGGAGCTTGGATGACAGCACTGCAAGCTGGAAATGCGAGACCTATGGTCATATCCTACTGTCAAAAGCTGGGTATGTTAATCATCTGAAATCAAATGAGACAACCTCACTCTGTGTTAACTCCACAAGCCGATGATACTACATATGGGATCTGCAGGGAAGTATATGAATTGACATCTGGATTGAAGAGGCATATGATGGTGCACAAGGATGACCTACCACAGCAACATCCACTTAACCCTGTGAAGACTCTGGAGCACATGTCATCTATGCTATAGGCCTTGCAGATCTGGTTTGAAGATCCACCTTTGAAGTCATTGAAGAGGAAACAATGATTTAGATTGGATGTAGGTGTTGATGGGCAAGACGGTAGTCTACTGTGAAGATGGTGCAATCAACACATATATATATATATATAAAATTAAATAGATTGTTCAACAATTATTTAATATATTTTCTGTTTTTATGTTATTTTTATATATATAATTTATTTAAGTAAATGCTCTGTTTTTAATTAAACAGTATTACATTTACTGGCTTGAAAGTTAAAGAAGTTTCATAGAAAATATGCTATCTCTGACAGGAATCAAACCTGTAACCCTTATGGGACTCATCATATAGCCTAGCATGCTGTTACCATTCAGCCACAAAGAAGGGTTATGGTGGAGTAATGGATTGAGGAATTGGAGAGCTGAGTTTGAATTCCAATTGAATTTAATACATTCACTTACATGCTAATAACCTCAGGAAAGGTATATATCCAGCTCTTCTCCCCACAGCTATGGGTAAATAGCAGGACAGACAGGATTCTATAGTCTTGGGTGGCAACCAGTCTAGGAGGAGGACAACTCTGAATTCAAAACCTGCAGAGTGCCGCATACTGTGCAACAATTCTCTGTATTCGGCTCTTCCAAAAAGTGTGGTTGGTTCTGCACAAGCCTTCACCCCTATAAATCAAATGATATGTGCAGCTAGTCTGGCTGTTGATTTTATGAACTGAGCTGCTTGATCCTCATATGTTGAAAATGATGGGAGAGTCCAATATATAATCTATCTATCATGAGATACTATCTTTTTCTCAATTGTATACCTCTTGTTTGCCAATTCCAGAGCTACAGTATATGGCCAAGTAAAAGAAGAGCAGTAATTTTTATTAATCAATTCCAACTGAAAAAGATGTGGCTGAATTGAACACATCTGCTTCATTTGTGAATTTATTTCACTCACTGTTACTTCTGTAATTTATTATTGATTGTTTATTTGTTTCATTGCCAATGTCAGCTTACTGAATAATGCAACTCTTATGAGTAAAGAGGAAAAGAGAAGAATTCTTGCCTTTAAATGCCAGTAGGTCTTTAGCATTTTGTCATACAAAAAGAGAATGTAAATCTTAAACTTAAAACCAAACATACCATACCACTGCTATATCTTTTTGCTCTTGATCTAAGCCAGCCTGAAGGAACAACTCAAAATCTAGCTACCAGCTTCAGGGCCTAATTCTTGCCAATTTGACTTTTTATATATATTTTTTTATTGTGTGTGTGTGTGTGTGTGTGTGTGTGTATATATGCACACAAGGAGTTGCTGAAATATTCTTGGTCTAACCCACTTTCCAAAATGGCCAAATGTCAGATTTTTATTTTATTTTTCGAAGTCCTTTTAGGTTGGGCTGATTACTTTTCATTTTTTTTTCTCTCTCTCTCATATATATATATATATATATATATATATATAATGTGTGTGCACCTGGGCAGCAATCCTTCTTTTATACAGGTTTCATTGAAGATGACCAACAAGGCTCTGCAATTAAGTTTTTAATTATGTTTTTCTTGTATGTGTACAAAATATTTCTGTTTTGGACATAGTGTGTAAGAACTGTTTAAATGACTTAGTTTGCACTTTTCAGATCATTGCTCTATTAGGACCAATTCAAATACACATGGTGATGTACTAACCTCTATTTGCAACATATTTGTAGAAAACCCCAACATAATATACTCATCTAACTGCAAAAGCACTTAAAAATAATGGAAGCTTTAATAATAAAATAAAAACCAACTCTTAATAATATTAATTATGAACATGGCCACAATGTGCTGACTGTGTTCGGGAATTAAAATTTCTATCACTAAAAAAAATTGCCATCGCAATCTACATATGAAGACAAATAAAAACATCCTTGATAATAGATGAAAGCATTTGGGCAGTTCTTGCATACTCTGTCCAAAAAAGGAATCTCTTGTAGAAATGAGTTACCATTGAATTTGTGTACTGTATGTTGTATTCACAATGACTGAGTGAGTAGGTTCTTCATGTTTTATACAGCGTTCTTGGATTAAACATTGTGTCACCAAGTTTGTCAGCTACACTTGTCAGACCAGAATTTATTCTCTCTAATTTCTAGTTTTCCTAAAGTTAAAATCCCATTTGAAATGCTGTAGGCAAGATTAAGGAGAATTCTGATGATGGCAATTTTGAAAGACTTTTTCAAACTGTTTGGTAAAATGAAAGGGATGTTAATATAAAGGAGGGTACTTTGAAGAGGACTAAGGTGTTATTACCAGAGATAAGTTTTTTTCCTCTTTTGTTAATATTAAACAGCTGGATACTTTCCAGACAGGCCTTGGATTGCTGAATAAGACTGGAGAAAATGCAGAGACTTTACTGGATACATTCTAGGTGCATCAAATCCAATAATCTTTATCTACTTTTATGAAATTTCAGTTCCTTGTGGTAACATTGGTCATGAAAAGGTTAAAGTCAAGCTGTTGGTTATATTTTCATTAATTAAAAACTGATGTTCAAACATAGTCAAATATATTGGTTAATCATCAGTTGTCTTAGATAATTTTATTTTTTCATATTTGACAGCAAGTCTGACCTTTTCTTTACTCAGGAATTTCAATAGATTTCAAATGCCAAAGCTCTTTAAATAGTCTGTGGATTATTGAAGACTTCATGCCAAGATTTGTTCGGATACTTATGTCGGAAGCTGATACAAAACTTCATAACTATTTCTCAAATATTTGCTGCTTTTTATTTATTAATTTTTGTATTTGTCTTTGTATATAAATCTATTGTAATAAATAATAGAATGTATTTTTCATTTCATTGTTATTAAATATTTATTTCTTTTTATTTTAAATGTATAATCTTCTACAGGAATACTGTATAGGTTATTGTAAGCACAGGTACAGGTAAGGATATAAGAGACTCACAAGGATATACAGACTTGAAAGATATTTGAATTAATTACTAGCAGAAACAGTAATATGGGTAATTAAGAGAATTGAAAGTATTACTTTGATAAAACAACAGTTTCTTAGCATAAGCTTAATATGGAATAGTTATTTTTATTTTAAAAATGAAGTTTATTCTACACTAAGCATAAATCGGAAGTCAATAGTAAGGATTTTTTTTATAATGAAAGCTAGCTGTAGAGCTGAAAGAGCTCCTATAAAATTGCTACACTTAAAAAACAGTGTAAAAGTATTTTTTTAATCAATTCACCCCAAGCAAGGCAATAATACGAAATAGAAAGGTAGCCCTCAAGATTGTCGCATATACAGAAGTATCTCAGTAGGATCCATTATGGTGAAAGTATTAATGAACATTAAACTCTCATTGTTTTATGACAACTAAGATGCAAGGGGCTACTAAGAGTGAAAGAGAATGAAAAATACTTTAGAAGAAACTGGAAATAAGGGATAAACTTGTACTCCTGTTCAAAAGACCAGATAGCAGTGTGAACTGGATAATTGTAATAAATTTTGTAATTAGGCTGTTGGGCTACAATCTGAGTACATAAGCAATTGCAAAATAATTATTTTCATTCATATTCTAATTTTTTAGCAAGAATATTCAAATTAGTTTCCATCAATTTTATTTCAATAAATAAATTGGTAAATAAGATGATGTTGGTTTGGTTTCGTAAAACTATTTGGATGCTTTTAACCTTATTTACGCATACACGCTGTACAATGATGAACACTTGTGCATTCAAATACACAAAGATATACTTTATATATACGTATATATATATATATATATATATATATATATATATATATATATATATATATATATATATAATAAAAGGTTGTCACTTCACTGATGTTACCTAAGCTAACTCCAAAGTTTCATAGACAGATCCATCCATCCATCCACTTGTCGGGGGAAGGGGTTTAGTAATTGACTGCTTATACTTCTCGATTTTTCTTTTTAATAGTATAAGGAACAAATAGGAAAGATTTACAAATCTAACATGTTTTGCTTTTATTATTTACAAAACAGATCCATGTGAGGTCTGCTTAACCAATGAAAAATAACACAAAAATTTAAAATAGCAATTTTTTTCCCTCTATATTTCATTCTCCGATGAAGCTTTAATAACAATGAAACCTGTTAGATTCATGAATTTTTCTATTTGTTCCTTATCCAATCATTCTGTTGGATTATATATATATATATATATATATATATATATATACACACACACTCTCTCATCTGGAAAATATAATCTGAACATGTTTCTGCAGATATATACATGTTTCACGAGATACATATTGCTTCGAACACACATATGCACACAGCTGTTTTTTTTAATAGTTTTTTGCACAGATATACTGTGCAATATTAATTTTAATGCCTACTGAATGTATATTCACAATGCACCCCCATATATAATGTCCTTCACTTTTAATGGCTGTACCATGTGCCATTAGCACACACACATACACATATATATATATATATATATATATATATATATATATATATATAGGCAGCAATCCTCCTTTTATGCATGTTTCATTAAACATGACAAAGAATATTTTGTAAATTTTCTTATTCAATTTTCTTGTCCTAACAATTTTTCATTTGTGAGGACTAAGTGTAGAGAAATTATGCATAGTATTTATTGTCCGGATTGCTTTCAGGTAATACTGTAGCCATTTTCAAAGAGGTTAATTTTTGTGTTCAAGGAAATAAAACAAAAATACACTAACATCCTTATTACCACAAAAAGTAATACCCTTATCATTGAAAATATATGATTTTTGTAATCATTTCATCCCCAAGCAAGACAATAAAGGAAGTAGGACACAAGGAATTAATGATTGTTAGAAGATATGAGAAAAACTACTATTAAGAAGAGAGAACAATAAAAGAACAATAATGAAAGACAGAAGATAAATTGGAAAAATATAACTTTTTACACATTTGGGTCAAAATTGTGAATAATTGTCTAATGTGCTAGCCACAATATAGATATAAAAGTTATGACAATAATTTGCAAGTTTAAATTTGGTGATAATTTTATAAGAAAAACATATAGGCTATGTATATTATTCCTATCCATTTGCATGTTCACCTAAGAAAAGAGAAAAAAAAATACACCCTGTATTCATTTAAGTGTACTTAGAAATCAAAACAACTTGCATCTCATTTTTTTCTTTTACACATAAATCTATGCTACCAAAAATTCTTCAATCTCTTCCTCCTAAACCCATTATTTTTTTTGTCATTGCGTTTTATTCGCTGATGTTTTAGCAATTTTCCTTTAATTTTTTCAGCGGCTGCTTGCAAATGATGAGGAAAAAAGCAACGTCATCATGGAAGAGATCCGATATCTGGTATCCTTTGTGGTTTTGAGCCCAATTTTGGCCTTTCTTCTTAATGCACAGCTTCCTCACTTTTAGCCCTCAGCCAATTTAACCATTTTTTTTATTGCTAAATAGCATGTTAGAATTTAATCCATTTTTTTTTTATTAGCAAGGCATTTATCTGCTTCCTAGCATGAGTTATATCTTAAAATAATTTGTTAGAATGAGCAGACAATTTTCTGCACTTCTGAAATTTTACAATTAGTGTTAAGCATTAGTATTAACTAAAGAAGATCGACAAGTTGTTAATGATTAAATCAAAGATAATGCAATAGGTAAAATTTTATTTAAAAACATTTGAAAGTTGGTTCCTTGTGACTGATTAGAGAAGCTTGGACGCTTAGCAAGGATCTTCAAAATAGACTAGCAAAGTCTTAAACTTGTTTATTGTCTATATTAATCTTGGAAAGACGAGGTACTGAATATTGGAATAGCTGATGTTCAATTATATAACCTAACAATAAAGATAAAACAAATGTCCTTCTGGATTTTGCTATTGTGGAGAGAGCCAAGCTATCAACACAGATTCAGGAGTATGGAGTGCTCTGTAAAACCATATATATATATATATATATATATATAGAAGAGGACACTAGGGATCATCATTGACAGCTATGATAGAAAAAAATCAACAATCTTTTTTTTTTTTTTAATGCTTCTTTTTAAGCTTTTTGGTGTGATAGAAAACTTTTTGGTTCTTACAGGATTATTAAGTAGGTGTGTGGTTGAGTGGGTAGAACACTATTGTTCTGACCACAAGACATGGGTTCAAATCTCACCATGGTCAATTTATCAAAGAGATGACTTCTTGATAATATCGTCCTGGGACGATGATCCTGGCATGTAGCACTATTGGGAAGTGCCTGAAAACCACGCCCCACTGATTAACCTAAGTCTTG
The DNA here is from genome assembly GCA_964036315.1 of Acanthosepion esculentum. Classification (NCBI taxonomy): domain Eukaryota; kingdom Metazoa; phylum Mollusca; class Cephalopoda; order Sepiida; family Sepiidae; genus Acanthosepion; species Acanthosepion esculentum. The sequence goes on along the minus strand of OZ038499.1, from coordinate 88,849,481 downwards.
TGAATGAAATTAGCTAGATGAACTCTTTGGAAGCTATTACTAATTGTGCCAGAATTGTCACAAGTCCTCCTGACTGAAGGTTTGAGTGTACTGGACTTGTTCAAGTACCGATCATGCCAGATTATGCATACTCTCCCAGACAATATAACTAAGGTCTACTCAGTATAGTTGCTGTACAAACCACAAGTTGGTTCTGTGGGTGTTGAAGAAACACAAATGTACCTGAGCAACAGGGATTAGATTAGCTACACTAAATGGCTATACATGGAAACAAGCAGCCAGACATTATTAATTGTCAATAGAATTTGTTCTATTGTTTGCAACCAATTTTTAAGTTATTGGAATACAGTATAAATGATGACAAATGATATGTGGAAATGTCATGAAGTGGAAAAGTTTAAGGTTAATCAGTGATTCTGTTTCTCATATTAATCATTTGATAGTATATTTTATAATAACAATTGTAAAATTATTTTTTTTAAGATGCTTTAGTTTAATCAGACCAAAATGTTATTCAAATAATTATACAGGTGATAGTTTGATGGTCTGTTCAACATGCTATATACTATTGATAAGCATATAATTGCATTTTTAATTTAAAAATATATATATATATATATATATATATATATATATATATATATATATATATAAATAAATCACGTATTTGTCATTTGTTGGTATACTTTATAATAAAGTATTGCATAAAGTATTTTTAAGATGTTCTAGTTAATTTAAGCAATGTAATTCAATGTAGAGATTGTAATAACAGAAATAACCTCCCAATCACAAATACTATCAATAAAAATTGTTCTTTTAGATAATTATAGAAATGATAGTGTAATATATACTATATACTATTCACAGACATTTAATTAATATCTAATGAAGAATATAAATAAATCATAAGATTATTGGATTTTAACTTAAAAAAAAAACAGTTGATATATATCTCTATTGAGTAACAATCTTTTTATGTTTTTTTTATTATTATTTTTTTTTAGTAAAATGCTCACCCAAGGCCTAAGAGTCACTCAAGGTAGTATTACTGAATGAGATTGTTAGGTGAAACTAAGAGGAAGAAGTAAGTGCAAATCATGCAGATATGTATTATGGCCCTAAACTTGAAGAGGTTAAGATTGTAGTGATCAGGAAATCATCATTTCAAGAGTCTTTTCACAAAGTAGCAGTTCTTGGAAAGAAGCTGAGTAGAGATTCCTTTCTTTTCTTTTTTTTACCAGTGGCATATGATGAGAATGATTAGATTGTTTACATGGTATAGTGGGTCATAGCTGCAGAGGTTTGAGCTGTTGGAACTAAAGAATGATTGTTTTGAGCTGTCAAATGGTTTATGCCAATGTATCAAACTATTTGAGCTTGATGCATAATTTTAAGTTGAATAAACCACCAAGGCACTTATCTTTTCACTTGTCTTTATCCATAGAATATTATTATTATTGCTGCAGTTACTTAGGCTGAATATCATTCAAAATGTGGTATATATTTTGTGCTTTGTTGCAAAATTTAAGGTTAACTTTCTAACTGAATAAATAATTTTTATCAGGTTTCTCTAAAAACAGGATAATTAAATTACTTTTTATGATGACCACTTTTAACTTTGTTCATTTACTGGTAGTTTCCTGTTATTTTTAAAGAAAGATTTTAATATTAGGTTAGACTAGAAGGCTTATATGTTCATAACCGGACTAATTTACTTACATTATTTACATTCACAATGGTATCCTCATCTTTGTTGTTATTATCACAGCATTTCATTCATTGTTCCCTCCAGCATTCTTCAAGTCTGTCAACCAAGGTAACCTTCAGGGAATTTCAAACTGAACCCCTAGTTTAATCTTTAAGAGTAGATTGTTCTCATTTTGCTTTCCATGTCTAGGGATATCTGTTTCATCTTGTTCCTATTTAATACTGTTCTGTTATTTCGCATCCTGTTTCCATTGCATCTAAGTCTGTACTACCAAACCCAGAGATTGAACTCACAATTACTATGTTACCAAATTTATGAACCAATGCTTTAATCAACTAGCCTATTGTTCCATGGATAAACTTGTCAAATGGTTATTTTTGTCATTGAAATAACTTAGCAAACTTTGGTCAAAGACTTAAAAAACATGAGTATTTTATTGCAATTTTTTTAATAAACTTAAAGAAGTTGTAAAGTTTTTGCTATTGTTATGACAATGTTAAGTTGTTTTTTTTTGTTTTTTTTTTTAATTGAAAGTTTTAATCATTTATGAATAGGTTTGTGTAGCCAGTGATGCATATGGCTAAAGTGAAAACCTCCATTGTCCACTCCAACTATAGCCTGTCAGGACCTGGATGACTTTGTCTAGTCATGGGTTATTCAAGTGTCCAGCAAAGTCTCGTTTTGTGATTCACTGAAATGGATAATGGCTGTGTTTCTTTCTACTACTACTTGTCAATAAGTGCAAGCTTTCATCACCTGGAAGAAATAGAATGGAAAAATCTGCAGAGACTCTCCATTAGCCAAATTACTTCTCTCTATCTCTTCCTTTTACTGTTGCTTTTCTCCTAATGTTTTGAGTAGTGAATTCCTCAAACTTTTACATGAGTCTATCACATTTAACTTTTAAGAATTTTTTTTTTACTAGAACCCTTTATTTCACTTACAAAAGTACAATGTTCTAATTGAATTGGAAATATCTTTTACTTGATCTTTCATTTATGATCTTTTCAAAAAGTTGATATCTTATAGGATTATCTATTAATTAATCTGTCTACTAGCAAACTGAAATTATTTTGAAAAGAAAAGTACATGCTTTTAACCACTAGGTTATGAATTAAAGAAAATTGTCTGGTAATAACATTTGAAAGACACCTGATGATTATGAGAGAACATACTAGTAAAATCTTCTGGTAATCATGTTCTGTAGACATCTGGTGACTACTTTTTTGTGAGCTTTATAAATAAGCAACTGTTTGTTTATGGTTTCTCTTGCTTAGTAATTCAAATAGTCATTTTCTGCTCTGAAAGTGGTAACAACCTTAGCATTTAGATCACAGCTTGGGACTAAAGGGAAGCAAGCAGTTTTAGCATTTTTTATACTTTTTGAAAATCTAATATATATTTTGACATAACATGCTATATATACAAAATTAAAAAAATACTCCCAAAATGATTAAATTTAGTTATGACAATTTCACTGATATCACTTTACAGCATATGTAAATCTCTCAAATTAAGAAACAATTGCTTTGAGCAAAGGAAAAGAACATAGCTTGTGTAACACTGAATAGCATAGCATGAATAAATTTTCCTCAATGATTTGAAAAGTTAAAGCCTGCAAATTCATGCAAATTTAATATAATATATTCAATTTTTGCATAATCTACTTTTAAAATATAAACTGCAAAATTACATTTTGCAGTTTTCTGATAATAGTTTACAATTTACTTTTAAAATTACTGTACTCTTATTTTTTTAAAATATGTTAGTTTTATCATTAACCAAAATTCAGCCCTTGATTTTTTTTTTTTTTTTTTTTTTTTAGTATTTATGATTCTTCCTTCTGGTTATTGTGAATTTTACAAATACAGAAATGTACAAGTACTTCATTTTAAATGTCTATTCTTTTCTCAATCTTAATTGATAAAGTAGTTCATAATTTGGATGGTTAGTAGTGTGAAAAATAGAATTAGCAAGCAGAGTTCAAATTCCAGTCAAGGTTGTTGCTGTTCACATCTCATTCATGTTCCTGGGAAAGTCATGACCCCACTTCCCTCTACCAGGCAAAAGTAAAATAGTACGGCAAACTAGGCTCTTTTACATTAATAGAACAACCAGTCTGAGAAAAGACAAGTCTGAATTCAAAATCATCATGGAGAATGCAATAGGAGACCATTGCCTTTCAAGAATAGACATGGTAATTTAGATATAAATGAAAAGGATGCTGTAGAGAGCCATGATAACTTATGTCCTGAACAGATATAGCATTAAAAAACTGTTCATAATTTAACCTGATTTATGTTTTTTTTTAAGTAGACATTTAAATACCTATGTTACACCAATCATCTGCAGTTGTCCTGTTAGTAATCAAAATTGGCAAGCAGTTGAGTTATTAATATGATAGCTATCAATTACCAGTTAAGTTCTTAAGAGGTTTATATGGAATTAATGTGAACAGAGTCTCAGAAAGTTAATTCTCTTTGATCCTGGGCAGTGTTTTAATGTTAATAGCCTTACATCCACCTTTGACCCTTTATGGAATACAGACTCCCAAGAAAATATCCATTTGTTAATTTCTGTAAATAATTCCAGTTATTTGTTGCTTCATAATACAGTTGGATCTTTTTGTTCCACTCTTAAAAAATCTTACTTTCTGTTTAAAAACACATCAGATAAAAGAAGCAGTGTTTTAAGATCTCATTAACATAAACCAGAATTATTGTTTCAGTCTCTGCATTACTATCACTGATATAGAAGTTTTTATATATGTTGCTTTCTGTTGTAGCCATTGTGAAGTAGCTCATTTGAAAGAACATTTATTTTTGTAAATTTTACTTCTTATAAGTTTGGCAAAATAATTTCAAAATAGAAGTGAAATAACAGCTAAATTTGTAATGCGCTTAAAAGACTATTCTTTGGGGATTTTATTCAGATCAGTTGTATACAAATCCAGAAAAACAGTGTTAGGGAAGAGATCAGTATGTTTTAATTACCAACATGGACTTATTAATCTCTGTAGCTTGTTTTCACACTTTATTTTAAAAAGAATTACACTGCAGAATTTGATTCCAAACATATATAATCCTGTGATTAAACTGATTAAGGGGCTAAATAAATAGTTATGTAAATCTGTCTTTTCAGGATTTGGTATGTGACTAAATCTTAATTAAACAAATATTTTTATAATTACAAAGTTAGCCTTAAGCAAAATAGTAGACTGGTTAATTTGTATTAATAGTTTAATTTAGAAACTTAGAAAAATTAATTCCTTTGTTATGATCCTTTTTGATAATTTATTGTATAAAGGTTTCTGCAGTCAAATGACTGTATTGGAAAGACAAATTATGAATATTTTCTGTAACTTTGAGACGAGTCATTAACATATCTAAATCTCTTAGTATAATTTCCGTTCAACACAGTATTTCAGCCAATTTAATGACTGGAAAGTGAAGAAGCAGTAGGAGGCAGCATATATTGGCCTGATGACCTGATGCACAAGTTGAGCAAGCACAGATTTTAATGTTTGTTTGTTTTTTTTTTATAGCAAAGTTGGTGTTGAGAAACTCCCCCTACCAGTATAATTTGAAAACATCTGGGTACTTGTTGTACCTGTTGTTGTGGAAATAGACTAGTCCAGTTGGTACAGTAACCCATTAATGGCCACTGTAAAATCCAGTACTAATTATAAAAAATAAAAATCTGGTATTATAAGTTTCTATAACAAAAAAAAAAATCTGTGTTATCAGTTTCAACCTATAACCCATCATTGTCCATTGTCCTAAAAAAATGACATGGTGGGCATTAACAAATAATTACCACAGCTTATTGATTTTTTTTCTTGAAGAGGGGTTTCCTGTTTTTCTCACCTTTTATGTAGGTTGAAAAATGGGTAGGGTGAAATTTTACCAACAGCAACCATTAATTGTTTTTTTTTTTTTTTTTTAACAGGATATCAACTTTTTATAGGTTATTTAAAGCTAGAAAATATTTTTAGATTGTAAGAGTTTTAGGAGATAATAATAATTTGCTGATATTTCCTCATTCTGGATATGACAGTAAACTACATCCAACAGCAAGGCCTCTGATCAGGAGGTTTTGAGGAGCGTGGAATCACATGTTATTTGCTGGTGTTCCCAGGTTCACTCTGACCCAGGTGGTAGCACCTGTCAGGGTCCCAGCTATGGGCAAATAGTTAACGTAAAACACTATGAAAGTATAAAAATAGGTTTTAATACCAGCAATACTTTTTGGAAAATTATTACCAGAAATATATTTTTGAAGATAAAATTATTCCCTGCAAGACATTATTACCAGCAGTACATTTTTAAAAAGAAAAATATTATCAGCAATACATTTTGGGGAAAAAAATGTTGTCAGCATTAAATAACCCATTGAGGTTTATATGCCGTAAAACAAACAAAACCAAACCAAGCTGATATTTCCTAATTAACCCATAGCTGGGGTACGAGGTAGATTCATACTTTTACAAAGGATATTTTGTGTGTAACTGAATATAATGGACCTAATTGGAACTCTGCTCTCCAGTTTCCAGATTTGAGCCGTTATTCACTACACCACCTACACATCCTAGCTTACAGCGCCTGGTATATCCAAGTAATCACCCATGTAGGTACTGACCAGGCTCGACATTGCTTAACACCAGTGATCATACAAGAATGATATGGCTGTAAACAACTATACTAAGAAGAGTTGAACATCAGACCAATATTAGAAATGAAGAATACTTTTCTGATTCATAGAATTTCTTTCTTTTATTAAAATATTTCTTAGATATAACTGTTATTTGATGGGAGATTAATGTTAGAAGCTAATAAATCTCTAGTATTTATGTCAGCAATTTCCAAGTTTTCATCTGAAATCAAGAAAATATGAACTTAAAGCATAATGATTACAATATAGGGGGAAAAAAGATATCAGTTTAAACTGATGCCTTTTTTCAATTTATCAAAATTATAAACTATAATTTTACAGAGGGAGAATTCCATTGAATTTCATTAGAAAATTTCCAAGTTTTCATCTGAAATCATGAAAATATGAATTTTAAGCATAATGGTTATAATATATGGAAAACAGAAAAGTGTCACTATAAACTGATGCCAGCAGGATATTTAAAGAGCAGAAAATTGAAGAAATATTTTTATTTTAATATTGATATATCGTAAAATTGCTGCTTTTCTTCCTGTGAGTGATGATTAAATAATTAATAGATTAAATCAAATAATTATGATTTTGAATTTTCATTAGAACTGAAAACATTTCTAGAAAATATATTGGAATAGTAATTTGTTTTTTTGTAAGATAACATTTATAAGCATATCATTACTCATTTTGGTTAGATTAAATCTTACCTGTTAAAAACAGCAAATTTATCCAAGCAGTTTCATATTTCTTAGAGATTTTAGAAATTGATAGCTCTAGTTTGCCAACTACTTCAACCAAGGCTGTGATGGCTGAAGTTATAAAGATGTTCTATAGAAATGGTAGATTCCTAGTAGTAGTGTGAATTCAGTATATTTTTTTATTTCATTTTACACTGATTTTAATTCTTGATAATCACTTCAAAGAACATACATGATACTTTATTTTTATCACATAGATTAATTATACATTGAAGCAGTCTTAAGAAATTGTAAGTGCAGTAATAGAGCCTGAATTGATATTCTTTTCAACTTACAATTAAAGTGTTATAATCATTATTACCTATTTACATTATGACTAATGTTTCCCTCTTTATTATTAACAATGTTTCAGCTGTCGTACTGTTTGGCTTCCTTCAGAATCTGTTGGACACATAATGAGGAAAGAGGGGTTGGAAAACTTAACACTCACAGAGCATATCTAGGACATGAGAGATAGGGAAAGGCAGTGGGTCACCTACCTGATTAGCTTATATGAATGGATGGTGGAGCCTCTTGGCAAAAGGAGAAATGCTGCAAAGGGCCACAAAGGATAGAAAGTTGTGGAGAGCTATCATCATTCACATCCTGAAAGGATACTGCATGTAGAAAAAGATGTCTCTTCTGAGCATAGGTTCTTATGGCTCTCCACATTTTTCTTTTTCTTTAATACCTCTGAATTTCTATAATTTTTTTACAATGATGTTCACCCTGTACAAAAGTCCAAGAGACACTCAAAGCAGAGGGTTACAGAGTAGAATCGTAGTTTATATGAATATGTGGGGAAGATAAAGGTTAACCATAGACTTAAACCGGTTAAGATTGTAATGATCAGGAAGCATTGTCTTGGGAGTGTGTTCCACAGAGCAGTGGTTCATGGGAAGAAACTGCTTGAGTGGAATTAGCATCTCACCAAAGGTATATTTGTATAGATGTAGTATGTATTTATTTGAGATTATTTCCTCTAGCTCTTACCCAGTCAAGGGTGCCCACAAGGTAGTGGTTCAAGAAACTTGTGCGTCAGATGATTAATCTGCTTTTTATTGTGCACTTAGCTACCGTCCTCCCCAAATAAGCCTGGTTGGGGAACCAGTTTAGTCGCTAATTACTTGACTGTGCAGGTTACATAGTATCAGTAGCACTTTTCTAGTGAACTATAGAAAATGTAACGTGTAGAATGTTCATTCAGGTATTGTTACTCATATAAAAGATATATATTTCTGTTCATGCTAAAATACTGTCATATGACTTAAGGTGATTAACTTTATTTTCTTTATTTAATTTGGATGCTATTATCAATATTATAACGATCCGGTTTCTAATTGTGGGTGTTTGCTTATTACTCTGTAACATATTTTGTTGTGACAGTAATATTAAAATGCTGTAGCTAAAATAAAGCATTTTTGGTTCAATTTACTAACATGCCCACTAGTAATAATAATCTAGTTTGTGTTTGTTGCACAAGCTGAAAGGAAAATCATATCAACATTAAAAGAGAATATAAAATAAAAATGTACTAACTGTTGCATAAAATAATTATAAATGTGAAATAATATCACATAATAATTGTTAAAAAGTATATAGAAATAATTTAGGGCTATCATTATGCTTTTGCAAATATTATTAATTTCATTTTATTTTCCTCTTCCATCATGAACATTTTCACACTTTAGGAAAATTATTTCTTGCAATAAATTGTAAGCATGAATATTTAAAAAAATCAATAACTCCAGTCTCCTGCTGATTAGGGATTAGTAATACATGTAAAGCTAACTTTAAATTTTAAATGTTTGACTGATTACAGAGTAGTCTCACCTTTATGTATTTACAATTGATTTTAATATAAATTCTATAAATCTGAAGTGAATTTATATTAAGTGCTGTCTTTGGCAGCCTTTAAGTTACTATAAAGCCAAAGCACCATGAAACACTTTTCATTAAATAACTTTATTTATGTATCACATATGGCACTTAACTGACTGACTTGATTGACAGCTATGTCTTGTAATTTTAAAATTGAAATTGCTTGATGTAACCATAAGTTCTAACAGTTTCTTGTACTTTCTGCTTGGGGAACTCTCTTCCAGTTTCTTGCTTTCCAATCAAATTTAATCTTCATAAATTTAAATGCAATGTCAATTGTCATCTTCTGAATTCCTTAGTTTCTGTTCTTTTATTGGTCTCTCCTCTTAATGTTTTCTTCTATTCTTTCAGACTCGGTATCTTAGTGGTTTTATCACCTTGCTTGGGGTGAAATGATTAAAATTGATGTTAAGGCTTTATGTAGTGTATATAAATGTGGGGATTACCTGCTGTCTGCTTCCAATTGTGCTTTTAGCCTATATCCTGGTGATTGAATTAGTGCTTTTTTTTTGTTGTAATGATAAACTATCATTTTGGAAAGTGAAAGTGTGGGAAACCTGTTGGGAATGAAGAAAATATGAATTTTAAACAAAATGGTCAACATATATGGAAAAAGGAAGGTGTCAGTTTAAACTTATGCCAGAAGGATATGGATTAAGTAGTTAATATTTTTTTTATGCTGATTTCATAATGAGTTGGGGAATGGGTGTTTTCTTCTGCAAATGAATAAGGAAAAACTAATCCATATTATTGGTAAATTTGTATGTATGTGTAAATAAATAAATATACAATATTTGCTGAGCTATTAGATGATTGGCAAGGTTATTTTGAGGATTACTATTCACTGCGCTTAGGGCCATATCATGTTGAAGCACCAGTTCTCGTCCAATCACCAAAGTTAAACCACATCGATCCTGGTCAGTACCTAGATGGTGACTGCTTGAAAATACGAGGTACTGTAACCTTGGATGTGTGGGTCTTGTGATGAATAATATCTCAAGCGAGCAGAGTTCAAATTCCAGTCAAGTTTGTTACATTTAGTTACTAAGGAAAGGTATGAATCTCTCCCCTCTGCTATGGGTTAAATAGCAAGACAGACTAGGTTCTATAGTCTTGGTTGCTAACCAGTCTACCACAGAAAATAATAGCAGGTTACTGCAAGAATTCTTCTGCCAAGACAATTAATATGATTGCCCAGGCTTGCATCCCACATGGCACCTAAGGAAGGAAGGAATTTTCACAGCAATATTTCAAATCTTCAGTAGCTGAAGCTGACATCCTTGTCATCAGACTAGCACATTGGATGTTGTATAATATTTTTTTTTAAATATACATCTTATGTGCCAGCAAATACTGTAGGGCGGGATTCTAATAGTTTTTTTCTTGCACATTTCATCTGTGGGACTCCTGAAACACCAATCACTATCTTGTCTTCCTGAACCCTTTTCTTTTTTTGTCTTTTCTTCTCACTTAAGGTCTTCTCATTCTTTTTCACTCTCAGTAACTCCTTGCATCCTACTGTAATTATTACCTTGCTTGGGGTGAAATATGTATATATGTTAGCTCTATCACAGATAGATATTGAGCACTTTCCATTAAGTACCACGCATATATATATATAAAATATCATTGACAGTTTTCATTTGTATAAAAAATATCTTCTATGTATATTTATATCATCTTATATAAATAGTGGATTTATTTTGACCCAGACTGTGTTGCTATGGACAACCCTTTAGGCCCTTTATTTTCTAACTTTTACATGGCCCATTTTGAAAACAAAATATTTAGTGAATTAATCTATCAATGATGTATAATGTGCATCTAACTACATTTGCATATATATATATATATATATATATATATATATATATATATATATATATATGTGGAGTGTCTATGTTAATGCAGAAAGTTTTGTGAATTCACAAGCCCTAACTAACACACATGCTATTATTGATGTGTGTAAGAAGTTGATACAGTGTGTGTGCATGCATAATAAATTTGATATGCTATTAAAATTAAACCTAATTTAGCATAAGGCCTTAAAATACTTGACATTTTGAAGCGTTTTTTTATTTATCTATGGCTTTTTGTATATATGTTCTCAGGACATATATATTCACTTACACATGTTAATTTGTCTGAACAAGTGTAACACACACACACACACACACACACACACACACACACACACACACACACACACACATATATATATATATATATTCTTACATACTGATGATTAGCAAGAAAAATATTTGTCCTGCAGGCACATTGTAAATGAAATATTTCAATTTAATGTGTTTCGGCATCATATGAACTGGTTGACATGTAAAATAGTTTTAGAAACTAGGACTCTCTTTTTTATCTTAATGTATTTTGCTTAAATAAAAGCTGCATTGCTCATTCCATAGATTTCTATAAAATAGAAATTATAATTTTATTGTCACTGTATATTGTAAATTTATAAGAAATTCCTACTACTAGTAAAAATATATTCTCCCTCAGAGAGTATACCAGTATCTGTCTGCTTCTCATACTAGTGAGCAACTGCTCTATGCATGACTTTCTTGTTTTTTTTTGGGGGGGGGGGGTCACACTGCATCTGTATGTACGGTCAATATTTTTAGTGTGTGTGTGTGTGTTTAACAGACCAACCAGTTTTTGTATCTACTTTCTCTTGATATTGATTACACCTGTAATTTATTCAAATGCACTGCAGAGCAAAATAAGATTGTGAGGGTGGGAGAACAGCAAGCAGGCAAGAAAGGTTTTATAAAATGTTAAGAGGTTAAGTATTATTTCTAATTTTGTATCTCTCTCTCTCTCTCTCGTTCACCGGTCTGCCTATATTGTCATCTGTTCTGATAGTGTGTCTGCATTTCATATAAGGACTGTGTCTCCTTGTTTCCTGACAAAAGGGATTGGTTGCACAGGTTTGTGATGGATACAATGAAAAAAAAAAATAAATAAACCAGGAAGCAGAATATACAAATTTCTTTAACTTTCAATCCAGAAAAAACTTTCTGGGCATCCAAATGTGATCCAGTTCATCTCGGCAGCATCCATTGGTAAAGAGGAGTCTGACCATGGCCAGGCAGAATACTTAATTTGCACAGAACTCTGCACAGGTAAAGCATAAACAATCACTACCTCTGCAATTCTTTCTTTCTTCTAAACTGTTTAATAATTTTGTATACAAGGCAAGTCGAAATTTATATGCCAAAGAAATGAACTGGTCCAGAAATATGTTATCCAAGTGCGTATGATACTTTTGTTTATGTGTTTAAGCCTGATTCTCTTATGAAGTAAAGTCTAGACTTTTTCAGACTTTCAGTAATATTCATAATTTTTGTTTTTAAGTTTTAATGTACAATTTAAAAGTCTTTTACTAGTTTTAAAACAAATTTTATCTGGATTAATGCCTTTTTTTAATTAGTTTAGCATTATTTTTTTGGGGAAAGGTTCTGAATATACTATTTTTCTATATGGATTTTGATTGTGTTGATAGATAAAAATGGTTTATAGACATTAATTAAAAGCTAGAAACCATAAATAATGCTTTTTTTTTTTCCTTCTTCAAGTAAGATTTTTTTAAAACCATTATTACTTTAGCAAAACTGAAAAATTTGAATTTTGTAAGGGATATATCTTGAAAAAAGTTTTTTAAAAATGTATTATTCTCATTAACTTTAAAGTTTTTAACTAGATTATTTAAAAAAAATGTTTGTTTTTTTATCCGTCTAATATATAACCATAAGATTTCTTTATTTAATGGATTAATTTTTAACCTACATAATCTGAAAGGTGTAAAATGACTGAGAAGGGTTGAGGCTCCATTATGCAAAATCTTACTTCCTCTGAAGAAAAAAGTTATTAGCATAAGTTTCAGTTGTTTGATATCTTTAAATTTGTGAAGGTAACAGAAAACTTTTTGCTGAAAATCTAACAAAAATTATTTAGATAAGTGCTAATGTATTAGAAAATGGTTTATTGTTTGGTGGTAAATTGATGATGCATGATTTTGACTCACAATGTGTGACAAAGTAAACTATCCTTTTTTTCTTTCTCTTTTACTTTCTTCTTTTTACTTGTGTTTCTTTCTTTCTTTTTGCTCTCGTTTCTTTCTTTTTGCTCTCGTTTCTTTCTTTTTGCTCTCGTTTCTTTCTTTTTGCTCTCGTTTCTTTCTTTTTGCTCTCGTTTCTTTCTTTTTGCTCTCGTTTCTTTCTTTTTGCTCTCGTTTCTTTCTTTTTGCTCTCGTTTCTTTCTTTTTGCTCTCGTTTCTTTCTTTTTGCTCTCGTTTCTTTCTTTTTGCTCTCGTTTCTTTCTTTTTGCTTCTTTATTTTTCTCTTTCTTTGTATTCTCACCAATTTTTTCTTTTCTTTTCACTTTCTTTTTTTTTTCACTTTCTTTCTTTTTTTTCACTTTCTTTTTTTTTCACTTTCTTTTTTTTTTCACTTTCTTTTTTTTTCACTTTCTTTTTTTTCACTTTCTTTTTTTTCACTTTTCTTTCTTTACTTTTTGTTTTTTCTTTCTTTTTTTCATTTTTTGTTCCTTTTTTTCTTTCTTTTCTCTTTTTCTTTCCTTTTTCAGATGTCTGAATCACTTCACCAAGTTTTCTTTGTAATTTAATTTCTAGGAGTAAATTTCATTGTTCAAGTTTACCTTTTATGTGGAAAATATTAAAAAAAACTCAAGTTTTATGAGCACACAGATAAGGATTATATGGTTCTGTCTTGTCTGCAGATTTGTAATGGGTAATAAAAGCAGTCTTGATTGCTAAATATTTGTCAGTTAAAGAGAAAATATTACTTGACCTATAGAATAGTTTGGAAAATATTACTTATAAATAATAAAATAATACTAATATAATTGGAGACTAGATTTAAATCACATGCCTGCTACTGAAATAGACAAATCAACAAATGTGTAAATATTCAACATACCTATAAGTTTTGTTAAATTGTGATTTTATGAAATTATTTTTTAAAATTTTATTGTATACATTAAACAAGAAAAAGTTTGATATTTAGTTTTTAGATTTTAATTTTGCAAAACTACCTTTTCTATATTTTAAAATGAAAAATTATACAATATGGCAACAATTAAGATTTGCTGTTTTTTTATTTCATTTAATCATGTTTTCTCAAAATTAAAATATGTTTTTCTTCTGGTTTTAATTTGAAGCAAAAAACAAGTACTGGATTGATCAGATAACAAAAATAGACTGCATAAATATAATAAATGAAATACATACTTTCTTACCTTTTGAATTCTATTTTTTTAACTTAATACACACAATATGCAGTAATGAATAATGTTTCTTTGGTTTTTAATGCTTTTTCTTTTGTTTTTAATGAAAAAAAAGTAGTGGTCATATCCTTGAAAAATTTGCTTCATTTTATTTTTTTTCTGCTCTTTTTTTTTTTTTTTTAAACCTAACTTTCCTTTGATGTTTGCAGACTAGAAAAGGTACCTGCATTTTTATTTACACTCCCACCACCACCACACTCACCAAAATATTGTCAATTTTCATTGTAACTAAAACTGATCATCATATTTGCTTCATAACATCTATACTTAAAGAATGTAAGATCCAACATTTGCAGATGATGTAACTGGGCATTACATCTTCACTTCCAGCATTCATCATGTTAATCATACAATTAAAATACATGAATATACCCAATTTTTAATACACCCTTAAATTACACTAACATCTCAACAATTACACACACACACACTCACACTTGCCATGAGGTTTACATGTGATGCCCACATTACAAAATTGACACGTGCTATAAAATACACACATAACATGAACATCCAATGAAACAAAACATCATAGAATTTAAAACTCAAAGCAAATTCAAGCTTACATCATTGAAATATTATCCCATTGAACCATCATATCACATATGATCACCAAAGTTAAGCAACGTTGAGCATGTCAGTACCTAAATGGGTAGGAATACCAAGTGGTGTAAGCTTGGATGTGTGAGCAATGTAGTGGATAATGACTTGGAAATTGGAGAGCTAAGTTTCAGTTCCAGCTGGGTTTGTTATATTTACTTACGCTAATACCCTTGGGAAAGGTATGAATCCACCTCTTTTCTCCCCCAGCTATGAGGTAATTAGGACCTGTATCTGTAATTCATTATCTGAGTTAGAGAGCCTAGTCTGCTCTATTATTAACCCATAGCTGGGGGGATAAAACCTTTCCCAAGAGTATTTGTGTGAAAGTAAATGCAACAGCCTCAGCTAGAATTTGAACTTGACTCACTGATCCCTTAGAATAACATACATATCTTTTAAAATATTTATAGTTTAATTAAACTTTTATTATTATTTTTTTTAATCGAATAACTTTAGTGAATAGAAGAATTGTTGTTGCCCTAGAAGAAAATTTTGTTTGAAAAAAATTATTGAAAACAAATTTCCAGATCAATATTTCTTTTATTTTCAGTTGCAGATTTATGTTAATTCAAATAATTTTCTATTTTACTCAAAACTGATCTTTAATTTCTATTTGGAATAATTAGTGGTATCTTATCCCATGGCTATTGGTGCTTAAACTCAGCCCAGAACTCAAGTGGAACTTTTACATATTATCCATTGCCAAAGATGCTGGAAAAATGGTCAGTTCCTTGTACCACTCAAACAAGTACTTCACTCTTCCTGCTATCATCTACCTTTACAAGAGCTAGATCAGGCCTAAAATGGAGTACTGCTGCCATATATTGAGAGGAGCTGTCCAGTCTTCCCTTTCCACTCTCAATAGTCCAAAAACATCTGTGTCCTTGCAAGTGACAAATTATCTTCCATCCTAAAATTCCTTCCTCACAGACAAGATGTCCTCTTACTGCTTTATCGCTATTTCCATGGAAAGTGTTTTGGTGAACTACACTCTTTAGTTCCACCAGTCCTAACCTTCACAGTTATGCCACATATATTGTAGTGAATCACACTCATTCTCTTCATAATGAGATGTAAGTTCCACTTGAGCAGCTTCTTCCTACAAATCACTGTCTTTGGAACAGACTCACAAGAGAATGCTTGCCCAATCACTACACTCTTAAGCTGTTCAAGTCTACAGTTAACTGTTATTTTCCACACACATCCACATAAGCTTTGCCTCTTACTTTGTAACTCTCTACTTTGAGAGCCCCCACCCCCCCAGGCCTTGTACAGGGTGAATACCATTGTGCAAAAAAATAATGTGTCGATAAACAGAGGTATGTCAATTGCATGATAGTAAAGTCAATTTTTAAGATGCAGATTATCCTTAACCTTTACCACACTGCAGGTGACAATAGTTGCCATAGAATTCTCTCCCTTTGCTACTCTAGGTGCATTCTGTCACCTTGAGATGGTTGCTATAAATAAACACTTGTCAACTATTATTTCCAGTATTTTAAGCTGGAAATTGCCTACTACTGCTTTGGAACAAGGCTAAACTTCCGTTTTCCAATGCCATTTTGAATTCTTCTAGACTCCACACAAGGTGTGACACCAATTAAATCCACATTAATTTTTTTGTAAACAAAAATGGATATATCAAGGTGGCAGCTTTCCTATGGGATCTTCATTATCTCCGATAATAACAAACCTATATATGGAATATGTTGAAGAAATTGCTATAGGAATGTCACAATTAAAACCAACCATGTAGCTTAGATAGATAAATAACAATTTCATACTCGGGGCCTCACCAAGAAAATGTATAAGCACTGCTGGGGAACTTGATAAGATTTTCTATGCAATTCACATTGGAAAACGGAGCAGATCAACTAGTCCTCTTGAATATATTAACAGAGTACGGGTTCCAGATGTCCATATGTCATAGCCAACTATCACCAGACAATACCTGAATTTCAATTCCCACCATCCATGTAACATTGAGAAAAGAATCCTCCAGTACCTACAACATCAGGTCAAAAATAAGCAATGACCCAGATACATATCAAACGCATTATAAACACCCTTCAAGTTGGCAAGTATCTTGAAAGCATCTCTGAGCAAAGACAAAAGTGTCACAGCAACAATAAAAAATCTCCCATGGTCTATAAAGAATATATCAGAAACTATCTATAAAGAATATATCAGAAAAAATTCACAGGATCTGTGGTTCATACAAAATCAGGATGATATTCAAAAAGTTTTGCCCTTTGGAATTATCTCACCTTGCTTGGAAGAGAACATGACCAAGTATTGTTTGTATTTCATATGGTTGTAGCAAGGCATATAAAGGTCTGTAAAAGTAAAGATATAAGAACATTGAAAGGCTGTAGTCCAGGGAGAGACACTGGAATCAGGTAGGGTTGATCATGTATAGAGGGAAAAGTGGTCATTAACCCCTGTAGAATGAAATAGAGAACAACACTTAAGATTAAGATGACTGAAAAAATTAGTGCACATATTTGGCTCTGACAACCTCCTCAGTAGACCTAGTATAAAGATGAACACCATCTGGGAGCCTCTGATTAAGTAAGAAAGGATGCTCATAAGTTCTATCACATGAGTAAAGTATTGGGTTTAAAAGCTCCAACATTACACAATTGGAAATTAACAAGTGGATTAAAGCATTGATTATGACATATCTGGTTTTCTGGCAGCTGTGAGTTCAAACCTAATTTTGTTGTATGAAAAATCATACTCTTGATCAGTGAAAGAAACAGATGAATGACACAAAAGGCAAAATAGAATGGAGAGTATTAATTCATATGAAATTTATCCTAATCATCGAAAGTAGAATGAGAACAATCTACACCTATGGATTGAACAGAGGTTTTGGTTCAAAATTCCAGGAAGGTTACCTAGTACAATAGACACCTGAAGAAGGTCAGGGTGTACAGCATCTGAAACATTGTGAATATAACAACAAAGATCAGTATATTCATCTGAGTGTAAAGGCATATAATAATAATAATGAATATTTAAATTGTTTTTTAATTATTTATTCTAACTAATACTTTGAAGGAGAGTATGAAATTTAAAGTTATCATAAACTCTGAGTGGTATCTATAGGATCAAAAGATCTGGTCTGATGCTTAAAAAGAAAAAAAAATGATAACCGTATCAACTTTCTGATGCTTTCTTTTTCACTGAGATCATTAAAGGAAGCTTCTGAATCATACATTTCCAAGCTTTCATTGAGCAAGAGTATTTATGTATCCTGTGAATGTATTAGTATATTTTTTTTTTTTTTGGATATTTCTTGGATAGTGTATCATAAAGCTAAGAATTTAATGACTGACCTCTTTCATCTCAATTAGAATATAATTTCCTCATGGTACTGGGGATAATCCCAGATTTAAGTCTGATCACTTTGGATTGGTGGTAGTGTGTCAAACTGTGAATATTGTTACTAGGTCACAAATTACTCCACCTACCTATACTAGTTGCTCTATGCATACTAATGTATATCCATCACAAAGGTTATATATTCTCTTTATTTTTATTTTTCCTGATGTTTCTTTGCTAATTTATGATGTCTTATCTGTAGGTTTATATAAAGCAACTGAAGACTAGTTTTCTTTCTTTCTCTGTTGTTTATTATTGCTGTTATCAATCATTAGGTCTCAAGTATAATATAGCATGTCTAGCCACTTGTTTCTGAGTAAGCCTGTCTGTTAGGGTGGCTAGCTAATTCCTGTTTCAGATTCCTACTCAGGTACATTTGCGTTTGTTGAACACCCACAAAGCTAAGCTATGGTTTATGCCAGTGGTTCTAAAACTATTTGATATGGCAGACCAGCATTTTTTTTCTCAATGTGTCACATACCTGTAACATTTCATGGTAATATTTATACCTGAAATGATATATATAATGATTATAATAAAGTTGACTATTTTTTTATCTTCCATTTATTTAAAAAAAAAAATAATTCAATATCAAAACATAAAAAGTAATAAAAAAAATTAGCAGTTTATTAGCACAAAAACAAAAATTATGTAACCTTAATCTTACAAATGATTCCTTAGCATGGCGTGGACACTAGCCACCTACCAATAGCTGATGGTTTGCATACTGGCACCAGTCTGTGGACCACCACTTTGAGTGGCACTGCTTTATACTGCAACTATGCTGAACAGATCTTAGTATCAGTTTCTGGAAGAGAGTACATTTCAGGGAGAGAGTGGGGAAAGAGAACGTTACCTTTCTTATCCCGAATATTGAATAAGACGCATATGCAAACAAACAAGACTTGAAACTACAATGTAAAATGTGAAAGAGACAAATATTTATTACATTAACATAAAATAATTGAACAGAAAAGTTTTGCAAATAAATTTACACACAAATTTCCTTTTGTGCACAAAAGGAAATTTGTGTGTAAATTTATTTGCAAAACTTTTCACTTTTCACTTTTATTTTCCAAGTAATTTCATCATTTTCTTTTCTTTGTTTTACTTTACCAAATGAACTCCTGGCGATGAACTTAGAAAGAGATGTGAAATACTGTTACAGTATATTTCTTGCTTTATTTAATTGTAATATACAGAAAAAATATTTGTGAATATGAAAGGATTAAGATCAAACAGGATCATGTTGACATTTTTATCAACACCAACTGTTGGTGTATTATTGATGATTGTGATTATTTTAATTTTAATAATAACTGTGATATTATTGATATATTAATATATATATATGTATATATATATATATATATATATATATATATGTATAGGGTGACCCCAAAAAATGGGAACTTTTTAACAATCCAATAAAACCAAGAGTGATCAAAGAAACATATTTAATTCATAGTAATTGAAACCTTAAAACATGCCATTTAAGAAACAATGATGGAATTTTCATTTTTTAAAAATTATGTCCTGTAGATGGCGTCCTCCTGTACGAATGCATTCTTGAAATCTGCTGTTGAGACCCCTATTTACTGATGCAACATCTCAGCTGGGATACTGTGAATTTCATTCTCGTTACTAAAATGGCGAAATGTTTACTTGCTCAAGGTCTCTGTCTCGCAGTGTTGCCACTTGCTCATGTCTGGCAATACGCACTTCAAAAATTCCCATTTTTGGGGGGTCACCCTGTATATATATATATTAAAATTTTAAAAAAAATAGAAATATAGCTCACAAAAAAAGAAATTATTAGACAATTATTATGGTGACGCAAAGAAGTCCGTGAGGGCTTTGCGCACGTCTGCTTCATTGGTGAAGGATTTCCCACAAAGATGATTATCCAGGGAGTGGAAGAGGTGGTAATCGGATGGCATAAGGTGGATGGCACAAAGTCTTCCACCCAAGTTGCTGTATGGTATCCCTGACCACTCGTGCGACATGCGGCCTGGCGTTGTCATGGAGGAAAAGCACACCTTTGCGATTCACCAGTGCTGGCTCTTTCTGATGCAATGCCTGTTGCACACATTTCAATTGCTGCGAGTATAGGTCTCCAGTAACAGTTTGGCCCGTTGGTAGCACTTCATAATGAACCACTTGACAACCTGTCCACCAGACACAAAGCATAATCTTGCATGGGTGCATAGGCGGTCTTGCGGTGTGAGGGACAGCATCCTGAGGAGACAACCAATGTCTGGAACGCTTGGCAGTTTTGTATAGAACCCACTTTTCATCACTGGTAAGCACTCGAATGAATAAGGATGTGGTACGGTGGCGAGACAGCAGCGATACGCAGGCTGCCACTCGTTGCCCCTTGTGGACCTCCAACAGCATTTGCGGAACCCACTTTCTCAGTTTGTATGTCTTACCTAGGCGGTGCAGGTGAAGTCTGTTTCATTGGAAACATTTAACTGTCTTGCAAATTCACCACACGTTAGACTACTGTCCTCTTCAATGGCCAACTTCAGGAGTCCGTCATTCAAGACCTGTGGTCATCCGCAGCGACGCTCATCATGGAGAGACAAATCTCCCGACTTGAATTTTCGAAACCAACGCCTTGCTTTACATTCATCCACAGCACTATCCCCAAACGCTTGACATATGCGGCGACTTGATGCAGCTGCTGATAAGCCCACTTTGAAGTCGTAAAGCAAACAGCCCCGAACGAGATCTCTAGACACTTCCGTCCTTCTCACAGCTGTCCGGCTTATAACTGATGGCCAGGCACGGTGTGCGTGTTTTTTATAACGTCTGATGTTCCTACTTCCGGCTGTCCGAATTTGAAAACAATTGCTACACGCATTTCGTATATATTTCAACTTCATTCAATGACTAATCAAAAAACGGACAGAACTTTTTTGGTTACCTTGTATATACAAATTTTTAACAATTGAAAGATCTTTTGAGAATTTACAGTTCCTTTTAAAAATGGTTAAAAATTGACATTCTATCAAAAATGATGCACTTACTTAATTGAAAGTTGAAACAGAGAAGGCTTTGATAGGGTTCACCAGAGTCACTGGGGCTGTAACAAATTTGTTCTTTTTCTTAAACATGGTTCAAATCACTTGAGTGGTTGCCCTTTGGTTCTGCTTCTTTTTCGTTTGCCTTTGTTTGCTTCTTATTAACAGCTCAGCTCACCCACTGGTGACAGCCAAAATAGCTTTTCCTTCTGATATCCTTATAACTTGTTGTAACCTGAAATTTTCTAACTCACCTTCTTATATAGCCCTCAAGCAGGCTCCAAACAGATCACAACTTTTAAATTTGCACTGGTGGAAGTCACCCTTCTGATTGGTCAATAAATTCAAAGGTGTATATTTTTTGAAATTTGAAAATTAAGGCATGAACTGTCAACCATGGCTAACTTATTTTTGATGTGCCCTTTTCAAGCCATTCTATTTTTAGAAAATTTAATGTACAAATGTTTCACATGAAATTAGTTAATTTTTTATTAGCCATCTAGCTTTCTTTTATTTTATTTTTCAAATTACTACTTGTAAAAGCAAGTGTAATAAACAAAACTAAACTGTTATATTTATTTTTTTTATCTATACCTTTTTATTAATCAGTTACATTTTTATATATATTTTTATACTCTCTTGTAAATAGAAAAAGCAAACTTAGTGCATCATATTTTTAATTATTTTCATTGTTTAATTATTTTACATTACTTCCCTGCTTCCATTGTGCCAAAGTATATTACACTACATGACACAGGGATTGAAATCAGGACCTCAAGGTAACTTGAATCACCTAACCAACATTTTTATTCACTTGGCCATGTGTCCCAAGTGCCAATTCACTGGTGGAAACTTGAAGCTTTAACCTAATGTAATTTTCTTCACTTCTTGCCCTTTCTCACACACATACAACACCATACAGTAACCTTTTATCTTAACTGGCTCTTGGGCCTTGTATTGGATGAACATTACCAATTAAATAAAAACAAAACTTGTCTACTTTTTCAATTGGATTAGGGCATAGAACTTTTGCACTGTCATGTAATTAGATGGAATTTTTTCTATTTTTAAGATAACATCTTGTGTTTTTTAGATATTTGACAATGAAAATGTTTCGTAATCCTCTTCACTTGGTGAGCTTTTCTTGAGATAACATTGCTTAACAACATTATACCTTCTGCTTCATGATATCACTGAGATTTAACATTGGTGATGATAATATTAGCTGTTCCCTTATAAGGAACCACTCAGCATTCATTCATCAAGCAACCAGTGCTACTTTCAGCTGAAATTAATAAAATCTCCACTTAAAACAATTTTTCAAGAAAATAGTTTTCTCCGGTCCACTGTTATCTCTCTTTCCAGTATTGAGGGAGTGGAGCTTCCTTTCTAATCTTTTGTTTGAAGTAGTTTCTAAAGTCAATATCTTGATGATTTCATCATTTACAGTTTCATGTACTATTCATTTTCCTTGTTGCTGAAAGTCCTCAAGTAATGTAGTTTTTGTTAGTTGGTACAGTTCTTTGTGATTCTGTAGTGCCAGTGCACAAGGTTTGAAGAAGGATTGTCCTCACTACAGCTATTCTGAAATAATCTAAATAAATGAGTTTGGTTAATTGGAGAATTTAAATACTTTCCTTGGTTAAAACTGTTGAAGAAGAATTATCAATTGAAATACATTAACTACAAAACATTTATTTCAACTGTCATAACACTGTTTCCCTCTGTCTTTTCTATAAATATTTTCATGACAATAGTACTGATGAGCTTTCCTCCTTGGTGGATGTAGTAAGAATGTGTTTTTGTATAAGGAATACTGTGGTATGTTTGGGTCAGTAATTGTGGCTTGCTTAGTTTAATTATAAAACAGAAGTACACTAGCCTTCCCCATCCCCCCTTTTGACTGCCATAATTCTGTATTTTCACAGAATAAATATCGCTTTCCTCCTTGATACCGAGATTGCCTGAATTTAAGTATAGTTCTCGATTGGCATCTAGTTCTCATTGTTTTACTGTTGAAATAGCTAGATACAACTGTAAGTTCTATTTTAGTGCTTTCTTTTCTTGCACTTTTTGCTTGTGGAACTCTCTTCCAGCTTCTTGCTTCTCTGTCACTCATGATCTTCAAAAGTTTAAGTGCAACATCAGTCGTCATTATCTGTCTATATTTCTGAGATGGGGTATTATGTACATTATTTACATTATTTGGACTATTGTCCTCATCTTTGTCGCCATATTTATTTAAGGGTTCAGTTCGACATTCCAACCACCTGAAGAAGGCCGGAGTGTGCAACAGCTGAAACGTTGTAATAAATATGGCAACAAAGATGAGGACAATAGTCTGAATAATGTAAATAATGTATCGGTCATCATCTTATGTCTTCCTGAATCCTGTTCTTTTATTGACCTTTCTTTTCACTAATATCTTTCTCATTTTCTTTTACTCTCAGTAACCTCTTGTTTTACTGTCTTGCATGGGGTGAAATGATTTAAAATGATGCCTGGAAATTTTGTAAGCTCTCATAACAAGGTCTGGGCTTTTTAAATTCTCTTTTATTCATGTATAAAAAGACATTAAATTCAAATTTAACAATTTTGTCTTTGTTTAATATGAATCATAAAATATAACCACTGTTAGATATTGTAATAAAAAAAAAAAATACATGCAAATAGTAAATTAAGTCAGTGATAAATATTCTTTTAATTTCAAAATGTTCAATATTGTCAAAATAAATGTTGAAATATTCGGTGTAATCATCCATTTATAAAATGAATAAAAATTTTCATAAAAAATAAACTTTATCTGAACTTAGAGGTTTAGTCACAAACTTTATTAATGAAATTAAAATAAACAAGCTGGGTAATTGTTCAATATGGATTTTTGTACATCTTTCAAGAAATGAAAAAATAACAGTAAATGGTAATATTAGGTGTTTCCTTATAAAGAAACGTTCAGCAATCATTGAGTAGAAATAAATTTGACTTGTGCATCTTTTTTGAATGAACTTTAACTAATTCTGCTTTGTCTTTTCGTGTGTTGATTCATATCTAATGTTTTCTCTTTTTTTAAAAAATTTTTTTTTTAAAAGATTTTTTGCTTTATCCTGTCTGTTCAAGAGCTTTCACCAATTGTTTAACTTATTTGTATACTCACAGGTTGATTCGTTGCACCTTCTTGGGCTAACATTCTTGGCTGACATGAAGTGGAAAGACTATATTGAATCCATTGCTAGGTCAACTACTGAGAAAGTTGGTTCACTGTGATACTAGACAATTTTTCTCTCCAGAATCTATCTTGCATATCTATAAGTCTACCATTTGCCCATGCTTAGAATATTATTGCCACATATGGTCTGGTGCTCTTGCCTTTTATCTAGAGCTCCTTGATAAAATCCAAAGAAGAATCGATATTATTGTCCTGATCTGGCCTCTTGGTTTCAATCACTTTCCCACCACCATAAGGTTGCCTCCCTTTGCCTTTTCTATAAATACTTTCATGGTAATTGTTCGGATGAGTTCTTTGTTATGGTCCCTATTTCAATTTAAGAGCAGTAGTAGATTGGCAACACGGTCTCACCAATTTACATTTGAGTTGGCCAGATGTAACCATAAATTCTATGCTAACAGTTTCTTTTCTCGCACTTCTCACTTGTAGAACTCCTTTCCAGCTCCATGCTTTTCAGCCAACTTTAATCTGAAAAAAAATTTAAACACAATGTCAACCACTATCTGCTGTACTCCTGATTTTTCTTCTTTTGTTCTCTCTCATTAGCAATGTTTCTGTTTCTAACTCTTCAACACCTAATAACCCTTGTATCTCACTGGTGTTTAATGCTTTGTATAGGGTGAAAGAAAAAGAAAAAAGTGAAGTTGGAATAAATATGGGTGTGGGTCTAAAATCTAATAAGATTAGGGTTGGAAAAAAACTGAGGAGCTGGAAGCATTCATCTAGAAGAGGAAATTTCCGCAAAAATAAATGGCTGGGGGTGAAATATCCTTCAATAAGTAGAGCAGTGGAGTATGATTATTTCAGGCCTGAGGGTACTGATTGTTTTTGGTCAGGTTCAGATTTTCTGTTTGTAGGACAATATATGAATATAGATTGTGTATATATGAGAGGGTGATGAAAAATTCTCAATCTGACTAAGAAGTTTCCCCTGCCTGTGTGCCAGTCTGAGAATTCTTTTAGCAATTGCACTCTCTCTTGAGTGTGTGTGTGTCTGTACATTGGGAAGTACCTGAAATACCATGCCACAGCTTTGTGAGTGAAATTGGATAGATGAATGTGTTCGGAAGCCATCTATGGATGTTTTTCAGATGAAATTGCAAGTCATCATAACTGAGCATGGTGACTTTGTTCTACTGATCACACCAGATTATGCGCTTGCTCCCAGAAGCTGTAACTAAGATCCACTCAGCACAGGTGCAGTATAAACTACAAGTAGGGTGATGAAGAAACACAAATGTACCTGAACAGGTGTCTGTAACAGGGATTGGCTAGCCACCATATAAGATAGGCATACTCAGATATGAGCACTTAGCCATTTTCATTTTCATTTTTCAATACACATTATTAAATATTCATTTCTAATATGTTTATTTTGCAGGTGGTCCATTAATAGATGTTCTAAAGAGACAAGGGGGTGCTCCTTTGCCATGTGATAAAGTTTTGTTGATATTATACCAAACGTGTCGAGCCGTACAGCATATGCACCGACAGAAACCGCCCATAATTCACAGAGATCTCAAGGTATACCAAGTTTCTTTTGAAGTACTTATTTGTAATATCTTATCACTAACTTTTAAAATATCTTTTTTCATTTGTATGTCTATGCTAATATACATCCACGTATGTTTACAGACATAAAATGTGTGCATGTTTTATCAATTTAGTGTCATCCTAAAAATGTTATGTACCTCTGATTATTTAACAACCAAATTTTCTTGTCAGATTTCAGTGTAAGGTGTTAAAACTATAGAACCTTCCAAATTAAAAACAATGCATCGTTCCCTCTATAAATAGATTCTTTCTCTGATGTGACACTGGGAACTCTGGGGTTGATAAAAGGAAAAGAAAGGAAGAAAAATGAAGATGAAAGAGTCTACTAACTGGATGATAATTGTTGAAATTCACAGGAGGATGGATTGAAAAGTTGAAGAAAATTAAAAATGAAATGCATTGAAAAGTCATGTTTCACAGTTGTAAGTGAACTCCTGAGTGGTTCCAAGGGGAATTGAACTCAAATTTAACTGAGCAAAATCAAGATTACCTGTCCTTCCCCAGTTGAAGGGGTAGGACAAGTAATCTTCCTTTCCCTTCACTTCCCTCCAGTGATACATTCATATATCCTCAAAGACGTCAAATAGAAAAACATGTTGTCAATAAGGAAACCTGGGTGGTCACCAAAATAACATTTAAAGATCTTTCTTGACAAAAAGCCAGGGAAAACCATCTGGTTTGAATTGGCCACCCAGAAGAAATGTGTCTCTACAAAGATAGAGATTAGCCTGATGGGTTTGTTCATTTTAATTTCTGTGTCATTTGTCAAGAAAAAAAATTTATATCCAATATTAATTTGGATTCCTTTGGATACAAGTGATAAAGAAAAATTGTTACTATTATGGAGTGACTGTGGGCAAAAAGGCTGTGTGGTCTTGTTGACTAAGAAAACACATAAACAGAGGAAAGATAATTTTCTTTTTTTCTTTTGAGATTGGCTAGCAGGTGGGGGTGCCTCTGGATGAGCTCTGAACAAGTCTCAGGCTCTGGGAAATCACAGCATGAGACAAGCCAATGAAGAAAGATTAATTATTGGAAAATCCCTTTTCACCTACGCCTTCTGAAAGTTTGGATTTGTCACAGGAACAATGTGTTGGCCCTTGGAGTGAGTTGAGGTTATATGCTGAGAAAGTGGGGGAATGAAGAGAAAGAGATTAGCACCAACTGTATGGAGCGATGGTGCAAGATGAAAAGTGAAGAGAGTTGGAGTTAAGGGATGGTTTGATTCCTCAGACCACTCTCAAAAGGAAGTTGGACAATCCCAAATTTGGAAAATCACTTGAGTAAACATATTTTGAGAATATGGAATTTTAGAAAAAGGTTGATGCTAAGGGTGGAAGATATCCAAACTCAGACCCTGGTCAACCCTTACCAGATGCAGGACTCCATATATACTGGAGGTTTGGACAACTTGAAGAGTTACCACACTACTGCTCCTGGAATCCATATCATTTGCTAAGACCTTGTGCCTGCCTTGAAGACCAAAACTTAGAAATTTAAATTACTACTAACACAAGCTGCAATAACTCCAAAAGCAGATTCCAGTATCGTTTGATTATGATGGTAAGTGGGACAGGTTAAAACCACTGTGTACAGCAAATCATATATAAACAAAAATCATTGTTACATTTTTAACCAGAGTTAATTCTTTATTGTAAAGAATTCTTTTTTTGTGTAGCTCCTTGTCATAAACCTGTGCTTTGCTTCAGTTAACTTCATCATCAATTTTCTCACCCTCTGATATCAAAAACACATGGTAGAGGATTGAAGGAGACAAGTGCCAACTATATTGATCTGTGCTCATCAACACAATACCAGTGACCAATGAGCAATGCATTAATGAGTGAGGGGTCAGCTAGATGGTAACCATAATGGTCAAAAGGAACTTGAAGCCCAACATGGGGGAATGGGCTACATTATTTGTTTCTATTGACCAGGATTGACCTAGGGTTTCACTAAGATTAAATAAGTTGGATTCTCCTCAGTCAATTTTATCACAATCTTTACTTAGGGACTTCAATGTGGTGTAATGGTCAGCAAGCTTGTCTCACTAGATTAATTACTTGCAGCCTTGTGCCATACCTAACCTACACTTAGTTTAAATATGGTGTAATAGTTACCAAGCTTGCCTTGCTAGAACAATTACAACTTAG
>OZ038499.1:88458728-88816228 GCA_964036315.1 Acanthosepion esculentum | reverse complement strand
TTCTTCTGCTGCTAATGGCATTCATTTCTCCAGACACTTTCAGATAATAATTGGACAACTCTTAATGCTGCTGCAGATCATTGATTTACTAATCAATGAATTTTTGTTTGTAAATATTGACTTCTCAGCCTGATGATTCTGGTGTTTATTTTGTTCAAAGATTAAATTTAAAAAAAGAAATCACTGTCTTATGAATATCAATTTCTTCATGTCTCTCTGTTTGTACTTGTGTCTTATTAATATTCTTTTTCTCTTCATTGTTTCTTCTCTTAATGTAATGGTTTTTAGCTTGTAAATTTTAAAGGCATTGTTTAATAAGAATCATGAATTTCAATTACAGTGTTTTACAATTTTTTCTATTCTAGATTTAAAAAATTCAGTAAATAGTTACAAACACATCCAAAAACTGGCTTTTTAATTAGATCAGATTTTATCATTGTATTTGTGTTTTGTTTTTTTTGTTAAAAACAATAATTTTATATCCTTTCTGTTAACAAGTTACTAGAAATATCCCTGAAAATTTCAGTTTTCCTATTTGAATTTTCTGATGGATCTTAATTCTTAAGATAATTGAATAAGCTCATGACTAGTTCTACACTAATAAAATATGTGTAGAAATTCCTCTACTGCATTGTTGAATATTTGAGCTTAACAACTTAACAAAATATTGCAATAACAATCATAAGTATGAATACTGTTTATTATTTAAAGAAGTGGGTACAAATGAAAAGATTTGAAATCAACAACTTTTCCATTCCACTAAAATACTTCTATCTTCCTTTTTTTTTTTCTTTTTTTCCTATTTCTCCCTGAAACCAAGTAGCATCTTTGGTATGCCTTTTCTTTCTGCATAATCAAAATGGAATAGTCCGTTATTTATGAGGTAGTGGCAGAGTGTAACATGCATGCTAACTAAGGGAGGGACAAGCAGAATTATAATAAAATCATTGTTCAATGATGCCTATTCTAAATAATAAGGTATACATGCTTGCTTATATTTCTTGCTGAAATATTGAAATTCAGAATTATTTCAAATATGCTTTTTAAAAAATTTTATTTTCCAGGTTGAAAATTTACTAATAAGTTCCAAAGGTAGTATTAAATTGTGTGATTTTGGAAGTGCTACCACTAAAACTCACAGTCCTGATGTGTCGTGGTCTGCTATACAGCGAAGTTTGGTTGAAGATGAGGTATGTGCTTGTTGATGGTGCTGGCATTGAAGAAAATGAAAAACTTTTTCCAATCTCTTTAATGCCTTGTATATTTGTTTAACTGTTACTTTGAAATGCTAAAACATCTAAAGCTTGTTAATTCTGAAAGTTTTTAAGTTAATAATCTGCTTATCATATAATAGCATGAATGTTACATGAATCAAGTAATGTGAAAAAGACCATCAGATAATTTTTAGACGGGTTCTCTTTCAATTTTGAATCCCTCAGAATATGTATCTTCATGTTGCCAAAAATAAATTTTTAGCAAAATAACATTTTTAGGGACCCATCAATATTAGAAAGAGTGATAACAGTTGACTTGCAAAACCTATTTTCTTAAATTGTTTTATAAGAAAGATTTTATAAATTTCAACCAAAGAGTAACAATAGCTTCAATGAATGCAAAATATTTCCATATCAGGAAACTGCTAATATTATCATTAGCATAATACCTCTGTAAAATAATCAGGAAAAATGAATAATTTTTTTTTCTCTCTTTTGAGGTACATTAATCATTTACTTATAGTTCAGGTGAGAAAAATACAAGAAATCATATTTTAACTACTGTACACTTAGGAGAATGTGGATTATCAGATGCCAAGTCTCACTTTGCTGTCTTGGGAATCCTTTATCCGCTACAGTAGTTTACAGGATTCTATGATTGATAAGTCATAAAAAATTAGGCAAATGAAATGACATGCTCATTTAAATACTCAAAGACAATGATGTATGTTAATGTCAGTTTGAAGGTAATGGTGAGATTAGCAGTTTCCATACAGGAAACATTAGGCATTCATTGACTGAACAACAAGTGTTACTTTCAGTTTCAAGTTTCTCAAGTCCACTGTTATTGTTCTTTCTAATATTGATGGGAGGGGAGCTTCCTTCCTAAAATTTTTGTTTAAAGTTGTGTAGAAAATCAATATCTTGATTATATCATTATTTTTCCTTTGTGTTACATGTGCTATCCATTTTAGTTGTTGCTGTTGTTGGAATTCTTCCAGTGATGTGGTTTCTGTTATTTGAAGTTCTTTGTTTGTGATTCTGTAGCACCAGTCTGTAAGATCTGATGAAGGATCATCAATACTACATAAAACATAATTCTTCTTAATTTCTTTGTAGATTGCCAAGAACACCACCCCCATGTATAGGGCACCAGAAATGTTAGATCTTTATCAGAATTTTCCAATTAATGAAGCTGGTGATATATGGGTTTGTATCTCTTAAATATTTTTCTGTTTTTCATTTAAAAGACAATCTAAAAATAAAACAAATCACTGAAAAAATCATTCCAAGGTTTTAAGCTTTTCATAGTTTCAGTATACTTCACAAAACTGGACAAAATTTGATATTGTGGCGTTATAAAGTATCTGCAAAAAAGGGGCTTAGCCCCCCACCCGACCCCCACCCCAAAGGACATTCATGCTGACATGGTGGTTGCTTTATTAGGGGATGATGTTTCAGCTTTATCAACACTACAAAAGTGGGCAGCTGAATTCAGAAGGGGAGAGTCTTGAATATGACCCAAGGTCTGGACATCCTGCAAACTGCCACCACCAAGGAAAATATTGATCACATCGTGATGAATGAGAGACAATTGACTATAAATCAAATAGCTAATGCTATTAGCATATCCTGTGAGAGAGCTGAGAATATTCTGCACAATAAACTTGGTATGACAAAGGTTTCTGCAAAGTCGGTGACCCATCTTCTGACACCCAATCAAAAGCGCAATAGGCTGATCACATCATGGGAAAATCTGACATTGTTTGAGGCAGATTCACCTGGTTTCCTTGACCATTTCCTAATCCAGGATGAGTCTTGGGTCCATCACTTTGAGCCAAAGGCAAAGAGACAATCCATGCAGTGGAAACACCCCTTCTCAACTGCTCCAAAGAAGAAAGCCTAAGTTGTTTCATCTGCACGGAAGGTGATGGCTTCAGTTTTTTGAGGATGCAAAAGGCATTGTGTTTATTGACTATCTTCAAAAGAGCTACACCATCAATAGGGAGTACTATGCCAATTTGCTGAGGCAGTTATGAAAGGCTATAAAGACTAAAATCCCAGGAAAACTGAGGAAAGTAGTCTGGTTTCATCAGGATAATGCTCCAGCCCACAAATCCTTGGTTTCAATCACTGCTCTGCGTGACATTGCTTTGAACTGGTTGATCATCCTCCCTGTTTTCCTGATTTGACTATCATCTATTTCTTAACATGTAAAAACACTTGGCTGTGAACCAATATCACAGTCATAACATATCTACTGTTGATAACTTTTTTGAACAGTCAAATGTCGATTTACCTGGAAAGAATCAATGCAGTTATTAATAAGAAGAGTTGAAATTAACGCATGCAAGATCTCACAGCTCTAGCATCACCCCTTCATAGTTAGCCTATGAATTTTTCTCCCCACCCTCATATTTTCTTAGTAATTGTTCTGTTGATCTTTCTTTTTTGGGAGCTAGACTTTATAAATTCAAGTGCAGTACTAGATTGCTGGCTAGGTTTCCTCATTTTACAATTGAAATGACTGGATGTAACTGTAAGTTCTATACTAACAGTTTCTTCTCTTGCACTTCTCGGCTTCTTGCTTTCCAGTCAACTTTGATCTTCAAAAATTTAAATGCAATGTTAATCAATATCATCTCTCTTAATTTCTGTTCTTTTATTGTTCTCTCTACTTAATGTTTTTCTTTTTTTCATATTCTTTCACACTCACTGACTTCTTGCATCTTAGTAGCTTTATTGCCTAGCTTGGGGTGATATGATACAATCAAAATAAAAATGTTTTTTTCTTTATCATTGTCAGGATTGTTCATGTATTTGTGTTGCTATTAATGTGTTTATCTTCTGTTTATAATTCTGGCTTTATGAACTTCCATTATAATTTATTATGGAATTTTCAATTATATAATTTCATTTTCAAATATATTAATGTGGAAATTTTCATTATTCACAGTTAACTGGTTCAGATTAATAAATTATAGCACATCAGAATATTTATTTGTTTTATATCCTTTTCTATTCACTAGAAAAAAGAATTCTGTTCAAAATTTCAAAATGCCTTCAGAAAAATTATTTTCAAGAAAGAAGCATAAAACCTGCGGTCTGTCTCTTGTTTCCTTAATTTCCTGAAATGTATCAACACAGTTGATAATGTCAGTATTTGCCATCAGCTTGTTCAATAATGATGCAATTACTTCATAGCCTAGATGCTCGATAGATACACAGTGGTCAGTTGCTGACTAGCTGTGTCAACAGTGTTGACCAGCCAAGAGACAACCAGGCATGACTTGACATTTCAGATTATCACTGACAATCAGCGATGGCCTTTTTCTCTTTATTTAATTTTGTAATTTTGCACTTAACCTTTATGTACTTTTAATTGCAGCAATTACATTCTAGGAAGGATTTGTTCTCACAATATTATGAGCTTGGATTTGCAGGTAGTATAATATTTAGCAACACAGAAAATGGAATTAGTGGTCCAAGTTCAAATTCTGGTCAAGGCTGTTCTAGTTTTCACTGTTTGTTTTTTTTTTCTTCCCATAATTTTATTTCTTGCTATAATTTTGCATTTCTCTACAGAAGGCTTATAGCCATATAACATTGAAACACTGGTTCTCATACGATCACTGGTGTTAAGCAACATCGAGCCTGGTCATTATCTAGATGGGTGACCACTTGGGAATACCAGGAACTGTAAGCTTGGATGTGTAGGTAGTGTAATGGATAATGGCTCTGAATTGGAAATCAGAGAGCCAAGTTCCAATTCCAGTTGGGTTTGTTATATTCACTTATGCACAAATATTGTTGGGAAAGGTATGAATTCACCGCTTCTCCCTCCAGCTATAGGTTAATTAGTAAGTCTTCAAAAATTATTATCTTCAAAAAATTCTTCCAATCTAAAAATATTTTCTGGCTTTAAATAACTTGCAAGAGGTTGATAAGATATAAAAACTAAATCAATCTCTACAGAAAGCATGTTTTAATAAAAACTCGGAAAAAAATCTTTGGACAGGAAGAGTTAGGCTCCTTCTATTTTAGACTTATTTTTCTATGTTCTGCATCCCTTCAGGACATAGGCAATCATGGCTCTCCAGAACTTCCTATCTCTTGTGTCCATTAACAGTTTTTCTCCTGTTCCACAATCCATTCTCAGAAGCTCATGAGGTAATTGGCCTGCTGCCTTCACCTATTTCTCTTCTCTCGATATGTCCAGTGAGTGTTAAGTTTTCTAAGCCCTCCTTCATCATTATGTGTCCAAGAAATTTCAGCTGCCTCTTTCTGATTCTAATTGTTCTTTCTGTTACCATTTTCTTTAAGACTTCCTAGTTTTTTTACTCACTCCATCCATCCTTCTGTAGAACCACATTTCTGTTGCCTCTAGTCACCTTTTCATCTGTAAGTTATTCAGCATTCATTGCCATATAGGAGGATTGATATTACATAGGAGTTCAGCACTCTTTTCTTTGTTTTTAAGGAAATTTTTCTGTTTCTTTGTACTTTGCTTAGTTTTTGGAAGGCATCTTTCACTATTCCAGTGTGTCTTCAGATTTTGGTGTCACATTTTCCATTGCTTTTTAAAACACTTCTCAGATATTTAAACTTCTGTACTTGTTTGATACCTTTTTTTATTGCATTAATATCTTTGCTGGTTTATGACTGTGTCTCATGATTTTATCTAATTATTCATATATATTTCATACCGTATAACTTGTGTCATCAGAGAAATCATTGTCTTTTCATTTATGCTACTCAGGGATCAATGCTTTTGTTGTTACATTTCTTAATAAAACATTTACCTGAAAGAAAGTTATACCTACAACTCAAATAAAATAAGCATTTTTCTTTTTTAATAATAATCATTGGGAGCTTAATTAGAAGCTGTTCCTGTTGTTATGGTCACTCTTGGAACAAGTAGTGACAGTCAAAATTCAAAAATGAGATATTTCAGAAAAAAACACTGTTTGGGACAACCATAATTCTGAGAAAAGTTTTGATAATGTAGAGAGATTAAGAAATGACAGGAAACATGTTCATTTGAACAGTTTTTTTTTGTTTGTTTGGTTTGTTTTATTTGTTTGTTTGTTTTGGGGGTTTTTTTGTCTGTTTGTTTTTTCTTTTGTCTGTTTGTTTTTTCTTTTGTCTGTTTGTTTTTTCTTTTGTCTGTTTTGTTTAATCAATTCACCCCCAAGCAAGATGATAATGCCACTAAGATGTAAGAGGGCTACTGGAGGTGTAAGAGAAGGAGAAAACTTCAGAAGGGACTGGAAACCCAATAATAGCATAAATTTCAGTTTAGGTGGAGATGTTAGGCATATAGAGTTTAAGTGGAATTTAAAAGGAACGGAAAATCCTATCCTAAACAGTGATGAACCTCTACACCTGTTCAAAAGACCAGGGAGGAGCGTGAGCTGGACAATTACAGTATAAGGTCTGTTTGACATAACAGATAATAAAAATCTATTCTATAATACCAAAACGATTTAACTTTATATAGTTGTCAGTCATGTAACCTGATCACTTATTGAAGAAATAGAAATGGCATTACTTGATGCCACTAAGTAAAAACTACATTATTAAAGAGGTGAGATCAGGCTGTTAATGTGTTAGTTTTTATTTATTTCTTAATAAAACATTTATTTTTGTTTCAATCTTAGTTGCTTTCTTTGGATATTTTTATTTTTTTAAATTTAAAAAGTAGAATTCTTTCCTACATATGACAATAGTTAATTGTATAGAATTACTCTTGCAAAAAATATAGCTTGAAATATTGCCATTGTATTTTTTTATGACAATACAGGCAAACTACATAAAATATTTTAAACTGAATCCTCTTGTTTCTGGAACCTTACCAGTTGCTATTTTCTATACTGCCTAATTCCCATCTCCTCAGTTTTTCTTTTGTATCTGGTGTCACTAGGATGGAAAAAAACTATATTACACTACCTTTATAAATCTGATAATTTTAGCACGTGGCTAATGTTTGCATTTTATTTTCCAGGCTCTTGGTTGCTTTCTCTTCCAGTTGTGTTTTAATGAACACCCATTTGAAGATTCTGCTAAGTTACGAATACTCAATGCTAATTATTCAATTCCTGAAACTGATAATACCTTCACTGTCTTTCATGACTTGATACGTAAGTGATATTAGTTTATTTTTTTACGCTTTCTCTGAATTATATTTTTATTTCTCATCCAGGAAATGTGTGCAACTCTCATACCAAACAAAACGTTTGCAGAATTGTAGTCCACAGCTGATGTAATAAAGTTGTTTGCTTAAAAAGTATCTAATGTAAGATAAATTTCAGGCTTTAGTTGGCTATGACAATAAATTACATCCATCAGCAAAGCCTCTGATCAGGAGATTGGAGGTTTTGAGGAGTGTGGAACCACCTCTTAATTGCTGTTGTAACACACGGACCTGGGGTGGTAGAAATTGTTACGGTCTCAGCTATAGGCAAATAGTGAACCCCCAAGCAAAAAGACACCATGAAAATATAAAAATACATTTTTATAGTAAAAATACCAGCAGTACATATTTGTATAAAAAAATGACCAACAATACATGTTTATAGTAAAATGACCAACGATACATGTTTATAGTAAAATGACCAACGATACATGTTTATAGTAAAATGACCAACGATACATGTTTATAGTAAAATGGCCAACGATACATGTTTATAGTAAAATGACCAACAATACATGTTTATAGTAAAATGGCCAACAATACATGTTTGTAGTTGAAGACATACAAGTACATTCAAAATATTTAGATTTCTGCATTAAATAACCAATAGAGGTTGATATGCCGCTAAACAAAATCAATCAACATGAAAGAACTCTTTCATGACATTAATCCATAGAATATCCTCCAATTTCTTAAAGAAATCAAACTGTATTCCAAAATATAACTCCAACAAAACTACAACATAAAACACATCTCACCGTGACAAAAATGAAGTTAAAACTGTTTTTATTAAATTGTCTGTCTTTAATTATGAAGGATAAGTCAGTAGCAATTATTATTGTATGAGAATTGGTACACTAACCGTTAGAAAATATATTTGTATAAATTAGGATTAATTGATTTTTGTACAGGTTGTTCTGGAAAAGCCATTTTTGTTTCAATCTTAATATATGACCTAATACAATGTTCTTTGCTTTTTGTAGGTTCCATGCTTCAAATTGATCCTCGCCATCGTCCCAATATAAATGAACTTATTGATAGATTACAACAAATTGCAGTTGCTTGTAATGTAGATTTAAAAACTGGGCTTGGATTTTCTAATGGCGTGAGTCCTCAAGGTAAGTAAATTTCTAATATATAAATATTTTTGTATTGCAAGAATTGTATACTTTTGGGGGTTGTTGCTACATTTTTGTCAGATGATATCTTTATAAAAATTAAGACAAAATCAGTTATCACTTCTTGAACTCCTGCTCTCATTTATTATCTCTCCAAAGAATAGACCATAAAGCCTTGCTGTATGCAGTTACAATGCCAGTCTGAGGCAACTTTTAGACATACAAAACCTATTAATGCCAAACATCCCATTTTGGGGACAGAGGGCATTAATGGTTTACAAGAGGTAGAAACCTATGATTCATACTAGATTTTTATAAACTTCTAGTTAATATCAGGTCTTCTATAAGAGTGTTGAGCTCCTATATGTCGGTGAATGCTGGAAATTCATGCCTTTCACAAACTAGACAAAGTATTAAGAGATTGGAAAATGTTGTTAGAAACAAAGAAAAGAGTACTGAACTGCTATGTTATATCTAATCTATATGGCAGTGAATGGTGGACATTCTCCTCATGCCTTTCATAAACTAAGCAAAGTATTAAGAGATATGAAAATGTCATTAGAAACAAAGAAAAGAGTGCTGAACTGCCATACAATATCTATTGTCTTATGTAGCAGTGAATGCTGACTGATTTCCTCACAGATGAAGAAGGGACAAGGCAACAAAGATGTGATTCTACAGAAGGATGCTCAGAATGCCATGGATGGAACATATGAGGACCAGGGATGTTTTAATAAAGTGGAAACAAAGAGGACAACTTGTACTTAAAATCAGAAAGAGACAATTGAAATTTCTAGGACATGCAGTAAGGATTGAAAACTTAGAGAATTTGACACTCGCAGGACTTATTGAAGATAGAATCAACAGCAGGAAGCTGTGAGTAATCTACCTAATAAGCTTGGGTAAGTGGATGACAGAACAGGGACTGGAAGGAATAGTGAAAAGATAGCTCTTACTAAAAGCTACAAAAGATAGGAAGTTGTGGAGAGCTATGATCGTCCACGTCCTGAAGGGACATGGCACACAAGAAAATATAAAGAATGTGCAAGTAACATAATGGATATCATCATGAAAAGGGAAAACAGCAAACCAAGTTCAAATTCTGGCTTAGTCAGTTGCATTCACTTTTGCAATAATGCCTTTGAAAAAGGCATGAATCCATCTCTTCCCTTCCCAGCTATGGGTTGAATATCCAGTAAAATGAACTCTAGCTTTGGGTGGCTACCAGTCTAAGAGAAGGTAAACTATGAATTCCAAACCTTGGCGAAAGTAACAGGAAATCATTCCACTATCATTTCCAAGAATGCATGACACTTTACAGATAATAAAGAAAAGGGGTCTGTAGAGAGCCATGTTTGCTTACATCCTGAAGAGGCATGGCATTTAAAAAATAATTATTAATATCAGATTAAAAATATTGTTAGCGCTACAGAACTTTATTATGGCAATAAAAACGGACATAATAAAAAGTCAAGCACAGAAAAAAAAATCACAACTACTGTTCTGGAAACTCACCAAAAGCAATTGGGGGTGGGAAGGAGGAGGCAGAAGAAAATGGAATAAGCTAACTAGTTTTACATGTCAGTCTTCAGAGCTCAATTAATGTAAATAAAATAAAACTGCACAGTGATTTAAACAAAAACATTAAGACAAACAGAAAATACACCCACCTCAGATTTTTATTATTTTAATTAGCACTGGATTTTACAGTGGAAATTAATAGGTGAAAACCGTTTAAAATTTTAAACTAAATACTATCAAAATTTTGTTTAACAGTATTGATAATCATTTTATGAGTTTGATAACACTAAAATTATATATATAATTATTCCTGTCTGATTTATTTAGTTTAGAAAGGAAATCTGTTGAAAATAGGTTCACTCCATCACATGTTTTATTATTAACTTTTGCCATCTTGCTGAATCTTTTATGACTGTGACTATTGTTTATGGTGAGGCAACCTTAACAATTGGTCAGTTGTGAAGAAAATCTTAAAATAGTGCAGATTTTTAGTTGCCACCCTTGTATCCTTAAAGTTATCAATTTGATAGGGGGGGATGAGTGTTATACAACATTCATTCTTTTTTCATTTTCTTCTTCCTCTCTTCCAAGAATTTTGAATTATAGTTCATTAATAACGTTAGATCAGGCTTAGGCCAGCTACTAATGACCTGTTATCCAGTCCATCCAGCTGCATGGATGGGTGGTTGGTGTCTAAATCAGCTCCCTGATTAGTTTCTTTTTATTGGTGAGGAGGGTGGCATGTCATTTCACAGGATGAAAAACACAACCTGTCAAAGAGTAGATGAGCTTCTTAAAGGGGCCAATGGCCAACACACACACACACACACACACACACACACATATATATATATATAAGAGAGAGAGTCTACCAAAAATGTATACACACTTCAGGGAAGGAAAATCTTGTATAGATATTATAATACTAAATTTATTCATACATCACAAGATTAATACAAGTTACCTTTGGACTCTGCAATCACAAGAGATGCTCAAAATGGTGACCTTTAGCTTCTAGGCAAACTATGGCAAACTACTGCTTGGGCAATGTTGGCCAAAGTGTCCAGTGGGATTGCTGCACATGCATTTTCAATTTCTTGTCTAAGAGCCACCAATGTTGAGAA
This sequence comes from Acanthosepion esculentum, assembly GCA_964036315.1. NCBI lineage: Eukaryota > Metazoa > Mollusca > Cephalopoda > Sepiida > Sepiidae > Acanthosepion > Acanthosepion esculentum. The sequence continues at coordinate 88,805,058 of OZ038499.1, read as the reverse complement.
AATATCATACTGCAGTAAACAGTGTTATTGCAATTTGATAAAACTATTTGGGGGGAGGACTCAAGATGGAGTCTCAAGCCTTGAATAGCAAACTTCCTAGAGATGGTGTCTCAATAACAATATTCTTTATATTTGAAATACCATATGACTCATCTTGATTTGTGCAACATTAATCCCAGCCTTGGCTCAACAAAAACACAGCTATATATGTATGTGAAATAGAGCAGGTTGATTTTTCTCTTTTTTGCACTTTGTATGAAAGCTGGGATTTGATGAGATAAGTACTGACCTCAAAAATTAGATTCATAGCTTTTCACCAATTTTTAAGCATTTAGTTTTAAAGATCATCTGAAAAAAATGTAAAGAAATACCTAACTCCCACAGGTTTTTGCCTACAAACTAACTTTAAAATTTTACTATTTCAAGAATAAAGCCAAATAAAGTTAATCTTTTGTTTTAGATACATTGAATGGAAAATATATTCAGACCAGAATTCTAATGATGAACTACCATATGCAAAATATGCATTTTTTTTTATTTTTACTGTATTCGATAAGTAAAAACTTAAAAAAAATTTTAAAGATTACAAAAAACACTACTCAATGAATAAGATTTGTTAGATTGTAATTAATAAAAACAAAAGGTAGATAAAAGTGTATATAACACCATAATACTGCTGGGCACAAACTATAAGACAAAATGTTTTAAATTTGCATTGTTTATTGAAAATTAGACTAAAGCTGCACTACTATATAACATATATCATAATATAATTAAATTGTTCAGTATAATTTCCTTTTGAATTAAATGAGTGTCTTTTGATGGCACAATGATTTAGTAATGATGTGCTTGTGTCATGCATCTTGTCCGTATATAATTTGTAAAACTTCAGTGAATTATAAATTTTATAAAGCTGTGCTCTAATGCTTTCACTGATCACCAGAATTAAATTCCAACGTTATGATTTTGAACCTAAATGTAATCTTTAAACTCATTTCCTCAAAAAATGGTAATGATTTGGAAAAAATATTTTATTTATCATGTGAAATCCCAACTTGATTGGAATACCATGCTTCCAAAATCAACTTGCCCTAACGTACAAGTCTGTATTGTACTGTGGCATTTGGACTTAAAAATGAAATCAGTGTAAATCTTTGGCTGATGAAAGGAACAGAAGTCCTGAAACATGTACCACTATTCAGTAAAAAATGTCATACAGTTTTTGTCTAAAATTATATTGTCACTCGAATGTTACTCAAATTTGCTGAGCAAACACAGCTAATGTGTTATAGTCATGAGAAGGTTTGCTCTAAATGTGAATAACTAATTTCCCACTTGTAAACCTCGTCTTTTAGAAAATGCAGTACACAGCTGAGTTGATTTTTTTGCTTGTTATGTTAATAGATCACAACAGCTATTAGGAAAATGTGATTAAATACACTCTAATGTTTAAAAAAACATTTATTTAGTATTATTATTGTTTAAGTAATAAGCATTATAACATAGCACAAATAACTATATATATGCATTTTTACATATTTATGGTTATTTTTTTAACTTTTAATATCTGTTAGCATCCCATGGAAAAGGCTCGATATAAAAGGAATAATATCCCATGATGCAATATTTGAAATACACTCTTTTGTTAGAGATAGTCCTTGTTTTTGATAATCTTCTGTCTTGAAGGACATTGTTTTTTCTTCTAAGTCATGGCTATCTTAATTTTGATGAAAATGATTTTAAAGCAAACTTAAGAACTACACAAAGATTCTTACGAAAATTTGGATACAAAAGCGATTCTGACTATTCAGATTTTATTAATATTAATAAATTTAAAATTATACATTAATTACTAATTTTTTTAATTAATAACTATTTGTGCTCAGTTGTTGACATTAATAACTATCTAAAGATTTTGGAATAATGCAATAATAAAAATTTAAATTTCATTTTTCTGATAGATGTTGCGATCTGTAAATTCAGAATTTTACACTAGAAAGTTAGCCTCTTCTAAAATTGAACCTTTGACAGTCACCTGACCTAGCCACTGTCCCTGAGAAAGAAAAATTAATATTCTAAAACTTCCCTTTCCTTTGTGTTTTTATTTCAGCTACATCCCCATCAACTCCTGAACATCAGTCAGTAAACACCACTCCCCCTCCACGACCACCTCCACCTCAAGTTCCATCAGCACCTGCTTGTCATTACAACCACCCTTCCGAAATGACCCAGGGATATCCTACGTCTGGGGCCAGTCAGCTCTTCAGCTCCCTTAAAGGAGCTGGAGGAAGTCTTTTCAAAAATATCAAAGATGCCTCGTCAAAAGTTATGGAGACTGTTTCTGCGTAAGTAAACGTTTTTTTTTTTTCTTTTTGGTTTATTGATATGAAAATTGATCTTGGAACTGAAATTAAGACATATTTGTATAAGATTTATTATATTAGAACTTAATTAAGGTGATTTTTTTTTTTTTGTTTCCAAGGGACTTTTTGTGCAAAAAGTATAGAAAAAAAAATTATAGGTTTTTATAGGAAGGATAAAAAGAAAAGTATAATTTTCCTTTTACCTTAAAGGCAATTACCTTTAAAAATAGAATGCTCTCTGGAATCAAAGATAGTGGTGAAGTTTTAGGTTAGATGATTACAGTTATAAGTTGTATATTTTGAAATGTTTTTCTGTTTTTTATGTAATGAAACCATATGTTGTTATGATATTTAAAAGTCTACTAGTGGCACCTGTGTTAATAAAATAAGCACATCCCATCTCTCCTCTTGCTTGTAACCATCCATCACAATAAGATAAACGTTTTTCAGCACTAAAGGTGAATGAGTTAAATAAAGCTTCATAAGATTCTACTTAGAGTTGTTATTATATTACAGTAAATCAGACAAAAAATTGAAAGGTCTTTTGAAAATATGAAACAAAAAAAAATGTTCAATTATTTCACTAAACATGAAATTATTCAGTCTGTATTAGTCTAAATGAATGAAACTAATTTATTAAACCATTTAAAATAATGCTGTTTCAGTACTAATATTTGTACAATATTTTAACCAAGTCAGATGCCTGTTTGTGACTTAACTATGGTTTGAACCTTGACCCTTTTAATTTTTCAAAAGAGAGTACATCATACAGGGACTGGTTTAACAAAAATGCATACAATTAGGAAAACATAAGTGTCTCCTTTTGTGATCATTGCTAGAATTGTGAATTAAATTCATACTGAGCACTGTATTATTATGGCCTTGTGTCAAGCTCAGCTTAGTAAATAAATATAAGAAAAATGTCCAAATATCCTTCAGGCTTTTAATGCTAATATTTTTGCTCTTGTGCCAGTCTCCCTGTTTGGTGTCTCATTCTTTTAACAAATTCCAAAGTATGTGGATTAATCCAATTCTTCTCTCGAATTTCATTGCAGATTTTTTGCTTTCTTTTTTATTTACTCCTATTATCGATGACATAAGTTTACCTATTGTCTAGTTCACATTCCTCCCCAGTCTTTTGAACAGAAGTAGAAGTTTATTCCTTGTTTCTTGTCTATTCTAAAGTCTTTTTAATTCTCTTTCACTCCCAGTAGTCCCTTGAATCTTAGTAGCATCATCATCTTGCTTGGGGTGAATTGATTAAAAAAATAATCCACATTATTGACATCTCTCATCTAAAATGGGTAATACAGATATGAAGTTCTTTCATACAAAACAGTAAACAACTATGTTTATTTACTTATTTTCATATAGTATTAGTGAAAAAGAAAATAACTGCTGCATAACACACATAGATGTTAATGTGCCCAAGATCCTGTGTTGATAACTGAGCATTGCAACAAAATAATTGAAAGAGCTATATGACAATATTTGGGTCATTTATTTTAGTTGGTAGCAGATAAAGAAATAATCATTGTAATCTTTTTGTGAGTTTTTCTTATGTGCATTCCTATTTGTTTCATGTTGATGATGAATTTTATTTACACAGAAAAATGTTGGAAGTTTCTAATAATAAGTAAGTGTAAATCTTTTGAATTGTATGTGAAAAAAGAAAACAAACATAAAACTAAACTATCTAACCTATATAATTTTCAGCCTGTTCTTTGTTTTATATGCATGCAAATTTTCCAGTAAAAAGGGGTTACCAAAAATCTCTCTGCCTGACTCATTTACCATTTCTTTTTCTTTTTTTACTTTTGTAAGGATATTTGGGCTAAGCTGACAACTTTTCAGCATTCTCTTGTAAAATACTTTTTTTATGGTGGCAGGGTGAGGAGTATAGGGGGAGTATTCTGTTATATAATACTAAAACTTTTGTATGTCTGTCTGTAACTCCTAAGTAGCCAAAACCGTGCATTGTACCCAGAGGTAGTGATTTAAGTTACCACTAAAATGTGCTCACTACTATCCCAACATAGTTTCGGCAGTTTTGACAAGAAGCCGTTAGAGAGTGATATTAAGCACCTATAAAAACGGGGCACTTCATTTTCTTATTTCTTTTTTTTTTTTCCTTCAAGCATGCTTTAGTGGCATCACCAACAGGACCTTGCTCCTGGGTAAGGAGCTATCTTCTCCTTAATAACTGAACTTACACAATTTATAACTTATATTGTCTTCTTTCTTTTGCATGCATACTTGTATATTTTCTCTCTTTTTACTCAGTTATATAATAAAACAAATAAAATAAAATATGTCCTTGTTGAAATTCATTGTTTCCTTACACTTATCACTAGCATGTTCAAAATATTGTTGCAACTATTCTTAATCAAACTAGGAAAAGTGGCTGTAACACTTTGGTAACTTGATTTCAACATGCAACACTACTTAATGCAAAAATAAAAATAAAATCATTTCAGTGACATGCAACTTAATAATATTGTGGGGTCTGTATTTACGCTCATGGTAAGGAGGAAGTCAATGTAAATAACTATTAAATACAAATTATAACATACTGTCAATTGTTTATTTACTTTTTGTATGAGGTGCAAAAAAAAAACGCTCCTCTTTTATACATAATAGAGGGTAACAAGGGAGATAATTCACTGATAATCTTTTTTTGTCCTCCATAATTTTCTTTCAAAGGATGACTCACCACCAGAGTTATCTGTTTTCTAATATCAAATGTTTTCAGTTCAGTTACATACTTCTAATGATAGTGTATCAATTATTTATAATTTATATATTCAGTAGCTTGATAGAGGCCTTTAGAAGCACTTACTCCATTGGAAAAAAGACTATTATAACAACTGTCTGTGTGCATATATATATATATTTCTTAATTTTAATTTTTTTTAATGTACGAGTTTATACAAAACTGTGTGGATTGCACGTGTTGTATTTTGGTTTTGGGTATGTTACAATGACCACATCATCAGATAATGGACAAAATTAATTCACTGATTCTGATTTAGGGTGACTTTCCATCTCATTATACACATATCCTCTTTAAAACTGCTGCTTGGCTTCTGATTGATCCACAATCAGTGACCTTATATCCTGGTTGGAAACAGATCTTGTTTCTGATTCGCTTACCAGATTATGACATTCGTATCCTGGGATTTCTGATTGATTGGTTGAAATATGGTTTAGTGTTTCTGAATATACATTTATTTTTAGAGATAGTGAAATTTTGGTCTCCTTTTTATCACTTATTTTTCTATCACTTCATTATTACTTAAGTATTAGTGTTATACTATGCTGGAGATAATCAACATACTCAAAATATCACATTCATGCTTTGTAAAATCAACACCAATTTGGTTATGTTAGTCACTTTGATGTATAGCTTCTACATGGATTATGATTAATTCATTTTCTGTGGCTTATCAACCCTTTGCAGGTTATTTAAAGCTAAAATATTTTTAGATTGTAAGATTTTTTTTTTTTTTTTTTTTTTTTTGAGATAATGATTTAATGATACAAGTTTTACTAATTAATCCATAGCTGGGGAAGAAGTAGATTCATACCTTTCCCAAGGGTATTTGCATATAAGTGAATATTAAAAAAAACAACTGGAATTGGAACTCAGTTCTCTGGTTTCCAATTTCAAGCCGTTATCCATTACACTACATGCATATCCAAGATTACAGCTCCTGTAGACACCCATCTAGGTACTAACCAAGCTCAACATTGCTTAACTACAGTGATTGTACACGAACCAGTTTTTGAATGTGATGTAGCCATAAACCAAAAAATGAATTAGACAAAAAATCTTTGAGATGATATTTCTGTGATTAGATACTTCAACATAATGCAAATGTACAATTTTTTTTTTTTTTTTTTTTTTTTTAAACAAATTCTGATTGATGATGAAAAGTGAATACAACGAATAGAATATATGAGATCCTGGTTAAAAGCTAAAATTAAATTACCACTGTATGAAAGTTCAGTTTTACAGATCACAACATCTCTCAGAGAGATAAAATTTAAATTTTTATTATTGGATTATTCCAAAAATTTTAACACATCAGTAGATACCTATTAATGTCAAAAACTGAGCACAAATAGTTATTAATTTTTTTAAATTTAGTAATTAATGTATAATTTTAAATTTATTAATTAATAAAATCGGAAAAGTCAGAATTGCTTTTGTATCTGAATTTTTGTAAGAATTTTTATGTAATTTTTAAGTTTGCTTTAAAATCTTTTTCATCATTTTCATCAAAATTAAGATAGCCATGACTTAGAAGAAAAAACATAATGTCCTTCAAGACAGTCATTGTTTTTGATAATCTTCTATCTCTAACAAAAGAGTGTATTTCAAATATTGCATCATGTGATATTATTCCTTTTATATCAAGCCTTTTCATGGGATGCTAACAGATATTAAAAGTTAAAAAATAACCATAAATACATAAAAAATGCATATATAGCTATTTGTGCTATGTTATAATGCTTATTACCTAAACAATAATAATACTGAATAAATGTTTTTTAAACATTAAAGTATATTTAATCACATCTCCCTAATATCTGTTGCAATCTGATAACCCAAATAAAGTAATGCTGTGTATAAGGTGGAAATAAAAGGAAGTCTTTTACTGTGAGCATTTTCTGTAAATGATTGATTTAAATAAGTAGTGCCTCTCAATGAGAATAATGGAAGGCAACAGTCAATGAACAGAATCTGGAATTAGTTAATAGAAAAGTTTATAATATTCTGTTAGGATAACAATAGATTGTATGTTTCTTTGGTGACCAGACAAAAATTTCATTCATTTATTACATTCACGAAATATTGCATCTTGAGATTTGAACCTGGTAAAGACCTGGTCTTTACCGAATTCTCTTTAACCTTTAGCACTCTCTGCATTATTAACATTACTTTCCTTTCCACTGCATTCTTTTTCAAGGCCTCCAAATTGCAGTATCCTTATTGTTAATTTCACTCAAAGTTGTTTTCTCTTGCCATAGCAGGATATGACAACACAACTATGAAATTCAAACACATTATTGTTCAGGGATTAGTCACCTTCAGTGGCAGGATAAACTTTTTGCAAAGCAAATGAAATCACACACAGTGATAATGGTTAACTAGATTGATTGATTCATTTTCTATAGCTTATCAAACCTTTGAGGGTTATTTAAAGCCAGAAAATATTCTTTTTAGGTTGTAAGAATTTTTTTTGAGATAATAATGGTTTAGTGATACAAGTCTTACTAATTAACCTATATCGGGGTGTGGGGAGAAGAGGTGGATCCATACATTTTTCAGGGGTATTTGCACATAAGTAAATATAAAAAAACTCAATGGGAATTGGAGCTCAGCTCTCCAATTAACAATTCCAAGCTATTACCTATTATAACACCCATACATCCAAGCTTACAGCACCTGGTATACTAAGCGGTTACACATCTAGGTAATGACCAAGCTCGATGTTGCTTAACTTCAATGATTGTACCATAACCAGTGTTTCAACATGATGTGGCTGTAAGCATAGAATTCTCTTTAGGGGAGAAAATAATTCAATCCCTTTAAAAATGTAACGGGCATCCAGAGCAGTTCTTTACTGAAAAAGAAAGTTCTGTGAGGATAGATTTTTGAAGTTGCCTGAATGTTGGCTGAAGTTGGAACAAAATACAAAATGTTTTATAAAATTAAATTGAAAATTAGTTTTACTTATATTTACTTAGTAAATTTTGTTTATTTTTACTGAATGAATTTTTTGGAAACCCAATATTAAAATTTCACCTTTCACAAAGGTGCTTTTCTGAAGAAATGGAGTTATTTTTTTAAAAAATTTTTTAATTCATCTTAAAACTTTTTTATTTTTTTTTTCTTCCTGTCTCTCTTCCTCTCATTCATCGTTTCTTTTATTTCTCTTTTCTTTACTATCTCTCTCTTTATTTCCATTTATCCATTTTTTCCAGTTGTTATTATTATTATTATTATAATTATAATATTATCATCATCATCATCTAATCTGTTCTATTACCTGTTGTTTTACTAACCTCTGGGGATATTCTGGCCAATTTTTCCTTATTTTTTTGTATAATAAAAGAAGGAAAAAAAATCCATTTTTTTCTCATACTAACTTTGCTTGTAAATAATTAGAATTTTAACCTTTTATTAATAATCTTTACTCATAATACTTATCACTTTCTGTAATAAATTATTTTATGCCTCTTAACATTTTCAAGCTTTTTAGTATTAAAGTCAAAATAACAATATCAAGCAAATTTTAAAATTGCTTGTTTTTTGTTTTGTAAATAAAAGCTTGTAATAATAACTTAAATGGGCTCCATTTCTACTTTATCTGACATATGAATGAATAAAACTAATAGTTAATTTTAGGATTTCTTTATTAAAAGATAGTATAGTGTGCTGCAGAAATACAGTCCACATGATGGTAGGACATTAGTGACAATGTTGTCTTCATCTAGCTGTCTTACCATTATGTGGGAGGTATTTCTGCCACACCCTGTATTTGTAAATGATGGTCTTTATGACTTTTGTTGATAAATTCACTTCTACATCAATCCCTTTTGTTTTGATAAATCTGCACTTTTATTCTAATAATCATTTTTTTTTTTTTTGTACGTTGGCATTTTTTTTGCAAAGTGAAAGCAGCATTTTATACTCATTGTATATTATTTATTTTTCGCTCTTTACTCTTTCCAAAATTCTTGGCTATAACTACAAAGTTTGTAAAAGGCAACAAATGGTTGATTCAGTATAATAGCTTGTAAAATATGATAAAGAGTTGAATAAATTTGCTTTGATCAATTACTAGTTACCTTTAGGCAACATATACTATTTATCAATTTCCTTTTAGTAAACTAAATTTATGAACTTTGTCTATTAACAAAAAATATTACTATATTTGCCAGCATATAAATTAAGCATTAAAATTCCAAAGCATTAATTCAGGTTTAGTATTTTATTTGTCGTATGTCAGCACCTCCCAACCAGGAATAAGCAATATTTCTGCCAAACGATCAAGTTTAAAGACTTTAAATAGATTACTGTGGATCACTATTTTTTATTCTTAAAAAGCATATTTATATACTGCTACCTATATTAAATAAAATATAAATATATGTACTACAAATAGTTACAGATTTAATTTAGAATTAAATGCTTAGTACTAAAACTATACTAATTAATATTTTATTTGTCAGGATATTTCAAAAAATAAAAAAAATACATGCTCTTTGTAATCATCAGTTAGGCAATATTTGAATGAATGTTTTGTTTAATATTTTCATTAGCAACAATGTTGGAAGGAGATTCTATATTTATTCTCCTTTCTGTATTATTTTTATTTATCAACTTATATGATGTCACATTTAAATTTTTAAAGATCAATGTGCTGACTGGGAATAGAATTCCGCAAGTGTGAGAAAAGAAACTATTAGCATAGAACTTATGTTTACATCAAGCCATTTCAACTGTAAAATGAGAGCTTGTCATCAATCTAGTATTGTACATAAATTCCTAAAGTCTAGGTACACAGAGAAACTATGTTATGGTAATGGGAAAGTGACTGAAGTTGATATGCCAGGTCCAGACCAATAACATTGCAGATTCTTCTTTGGATTTAATTAAGAACTTCTAAATACATAGCAGAAGCACCAAACCAGATGTGCCAGCAATATTCAAAGCATGGACAAAAAACAGACTTATAAATATGTAAGATAGATTCTGATGATAAAAATTGCTTAATGCGACACAGTGAACCAACTTTCCTAGCAGCAGGCCTAGCAATTTAATTTTAACATTTTATAGTGTTATACAAGGTCTGAAGATTTTCAGAATGTTTTAAGAAATAATAAAAATATGCTTTTTGTGGTTCATTTAAATTATGGGTAAGTATAGAGAATATTTATAATTAAATTGAATAATAAAAAGCTTATGTAAAATCTTTACTTTAAATATGTGCTTTAAGGTTAGAAAGATTATTTTTGCTTACTTTTCTTGCTTCTGTAAACATAGAAGAATTGATACTAGCCCGTTCTTGTTGAGTGTCTTAGTGCAAGAGAATGTAGATTGGTTATAGATTTATAAATGAATACGAATCACTATTGTCACATCCATGCGTAAAAGTAGAATTTGATGATTTAATCATGAAACTTAGCAATTTTTTATCTAAAATTTATTTGGGTCAATTTCAGCCCATGTATGTCATGCTTTGAAAAAAAAAAGTGGTGTGGAGGGGATTTTCAATGCTAAATTATAAATGTAAACATTACTAACAGAATAGAACTATTATATGTATAATTCATCTGTTTGTTTAATGTGTATTTAAAATTGCCTTCTCCAATCTCATGGGTGAAAAAGGGAATTGATTTATGATCTATTCCAGGTTACTGTACCAGATGTTCTCTCGGCTTCAAATAGTGTGAAGTTTAGTCTACTGAATTATTTGAGTTGGAAGTCAACAATATACACGTCAACTTAGACAAGATTCCACAAGGATTTATAAAAATTGGACTCTTTATTCACAATTTTGCCTTTATTTAATGTAATCAGTTGCAAATAGGTTAACTTTGTATTGAATTCCATTTGTCATGTATATTTTTCTGTTGAATTTATTAATCTTGAAATTTTTAAATTGCTTATAAGTATGATTTTTTTATACAGCACAAGTACAAAAAAAGCATAATATTCAACTGTAGTAACTGTGACGTGGGGAAAAACATTGTCATTTATTTTGCTTTAGTTCTGTGTAACTCAATATTCATAGTTTGTTTCTTGCTGTTATAAATTTTGATGTTTACTCAATTACTACACTTTTTTTTTTTTCATTTTATTAAATGATTTAAATTTATACAAAATATTAACTTACTGTGTAGTATTGATAAATTTTAATTTTATAGATGTTAAACTCTCTCTTGATTATACACACAACTTTTAATTTTGATTTAACAAGACAATTATAAAGTTATTTTGTTGCAATATTTTTGTTTCATTACATTTTGACTTGTATCTATAATAGACTAAATTAACAAAATATGACTAGTTTTTAAACTATTTTTCTTTTATCGAAAATCATCTTTAGAACAGCAAACAAATTCTGAAACACAGCCTGATAAAAACACATTTTTCTCTTTCTCTTAAGTTAGATTTAAATGCTTAATTAAGTAATGGATAAGCATACATTATTCTTTTTTTTTACAAAAAGAAAGCCCCTCTGAAATCTAGGAAATCCAAATTTTCCTAAATCCATGTCTTTAAAATAACATGTGTGAAAGGTGGTGTATTGTCTAATTAATTACCTTATACCATGAAAAAGAAATGTCCTACTCTGGAAGTTGCAAAATATGAAATGTTTCTACATTCAAAGAAGAAATTGGATAAATTACAAAACACGCGTGATCGATTCAGACTAACAAGAAATGGATTTCTGATCTCAACAGTTTCTATTTTTATTGTCAAATCAAGAAAAATACAACGGAATTAGGGAATTATTTAAATTCTTCACTAATTTCAAAGGACATGAAAAAGAACAAACTCACTGTATTAAGCATGAATGAAACGAGGCTTCCAGCTAATGGAAGCAGTGCTAGACTGATGGTCCTTTATTCTGGTTATAAAAAATATAAAATCAATAGGCCAAGTTTATTTCTTAACAAAAAACGGCTGCAACAAAAGGCAATAGTTTGGCAAAATACAACTGAAGAATTCCAGTTGGACAATAATTATAGGAAATTAAGATATTTGAAATGTGAAAACAAAATCATTAATCAGTATGTGCTTCAAGTATCTCCGGGTGATATAATGTAAGTTATTATTTAACTATGTTTCTTTCATTTTATTGCTCTTTTTATGCTTTTGTTCACCCATTACAAGGCTCAAGAGCCACTCAGGGTAGTGTTACTGAATGAGGAGGGGTAAGAATTGTAGATATGTAGGATAGATAATAACTGACTCTGGATTAGAAGTGGTTAAGATTGTAGTGGTCAGGGAGCATCCTCTTGGGAGTCTCTTCCACAAAGCAGCAGCTCTTGGGAAGAAATTGTTTGAATGGAACTTTCTTCTTACCAATGGAATATGAAGGGAATGGGGATGGTTTGAGCCTGTGTACATAGCATGGCAGACCCTAGGTGTAAAGGTCTGAACAAGTGGGACTAAGGAATGTAGCTTGTCAGAATATTTTCCATAGAAATAGTGATAGAGTAGCAATAAACTTTTAACATTTTGTCTGTGGTAAAGAGGTTGTAGGGTGGAAAATAATTAATCACTGACAAGGCAGGGTAACAGCTTTTGAACTCTGTCAAGACTGGAAAGTGAGGATTGGGTAGCTCCAGCCTACATATGACAGCAATACTCCTTACGTAATTACTATGACTTCCAAGTACAATTGTTAAGTAGATGGTGTAAAATAAGTCTCTGGTGATACCTGAATTCAAATGTTATTCCATGATGATACCTTTATGATTAATGATGGTACCTTTTTAATTAGGCTACAAAGACTAACCAGTACCAATCATTCAAACTTAATAATTTCTTAGATGAGGCATTGTAAATTATTTTTCAATGCTTTATCAAAGAAATTCAAACACTATTACATCTAATTCTATTGTTTGTAATTTAGTATTTAGAGATTAGTAGATAATTTGTTTTATTTATAAACTTGATTGAAAGAGCAGTGTTATCAATACTTGCTCATTTTTTATTGCTTCCTATTTGTATTTTATGCTTGCTGTAAGGTACATGCACACATATGTATATATATATTAGATCTTACCTATTAGTTAATATATAAAGGAGTTGACCATAGTCAAAATCACCCAGTCAATGCAAACAATCCTTTTTCTTAGTATGTGCTTTGCCAGGGCTACATACAGTTTTGAATTCACATTTTTCCTTCTCTTAGACCGGTTGCCACTCAAGGCTATAGAACCCAGTCTACCCCACTATTTACCCATAGCTAGGGAGAGAAGAAATGAATTTATGCCTTTCCCAAGTGTATTAGCATTTAAGTGAATGTAATGAACTCCAATGGAATTTGAACTTGGCTCTTGGATTCTTCAATCCAAGCTACAATTTATTTCTCTACCATGCCTCCTACAAATTTATTTAAATTTGGATGCAAATTTGACAGAATGATAAATATGTGACTATTTGGAAAAATCTTATTTTGATGTTTTGCTGATTTGCACTATACACAGGTAAAAATTTTTTCTGGAGGCGGTTAAAATTCATGCATGTTTTGGTGACCATAACCTACCTGGTAGGCTTACATTTTCACTACCTTTGGGTAGATTTGATATAGAAAAAAAACTACTAATTCTTCATTTATATAAGGTATTTGTTGATTTTAAGTGCATGAGGTTTTGCTCTTCAATTAACAACAAAAGGGAAGAAACTTCTGCCACATAGGAGGCAGACCCAGGTTAAAGAAGCTCTCCTAGTCAGGCATGAATGAAGACAAAGATACAATATCTAAATCTTTTTATCAGATATTTACAGTCAGTGGTTTTTCTCACCATTTTGAGGTAGCTTTGTACAAGAAAGCATGAAGACCATTTATTTGCTATAAAATATGTCTGGGATGATGCCCAGTGCTGCATTATTTGACTACAGTAGGCCTACTTGCTCAGAATCTGGGGGGTCTCATTATACACGAACTAGATGAAAAAAATCAGGTTTTTCACAAAACAATTCAGGTGTCACACTATACATAAAGTAAGCTTATATATGAGTATATATGATATGTAAAATTTTGAAACAAATGAATATATGAATAAAAACTGAGTAGAAATTAGTAAAATCTTTAAAATGATACTGTTAAAGTGAAAGAAAAAAACAAAGTCCATTGCTATAATGATTATCATGAATGACTGTCTCACCAATGTAGATTTAGTTGAAATAAAATCTGTTTTTCTGATCATACAATTTGATCAGCAAAGCATGTCATATGTGAAAAAAGTTTTCAAAATTCTCATGCATTTACCATTTGATTGGATTTGTAAACTGAAGTGTCAATTCAAATAGACACTTGTAGCAAATCATTTTAAAATTTTACTTATTAAACAGGTTACCATGCAGGGAAACTGTCAGAAATTATTTTCTTTTTCTTTTCAGAATCTACTTAATAAAACATGACCTTTTTACAAAAATGATTAAATTGTATTTTTGTATGTTGATTTGAAATTATTGACAAAATTAATTAAATCTTTTGCTAGCTCTTCTGAAATAATGTCCATAAGAAATAGACTCAGTATTTGATTGTATTTGAAATTAGAACTCTCATAGGCAATTAATAGTTTTATGAGAGATTTATGGTCTTGAAATAGATTCATTAATTGATATTTGTTTACATTTTATTCAGATATTTTATCAGGAAAAATATCAAGATATCTACATTAAAAATTTGGTATAAAATGAATTATAATGACATTTTATTTTTTTTCTGGCTTCAGTCATGTATTACAAAGGAAACAGTAAAAAAAAATAGCTAAAAAAAAACTTTACAAATGTTATATAAAGAAAATTGGATATATGCAACTCCGCATTTCATACACAGTAACAATTATTATAAAAAGGGTTAATTAAAATTAGCAGTTTGAGTATTTTTTTTATTTGTAGAGTCTGGTGGTGCTCATCTCCCAGAAACTTATCCTTATTAGCATCTATATTTAATTCTTTATTGTGTGATAATTATCTATATACACACACACTTCCTATTCTACAATATTTGATACGAGGAGAATAAAACAAGAGTTTGCATACTTGTTTACATGACTGTTTATATCTTAGGAAACTGACCTAAATATTCATTTGACAGTGTTAAATCAATGTTGGGAAATTATTCACATTTGACCTTTCACTTATCATGACTGAGAATGTAAAGTCCAGCTGGAACCCATGATTAGGATTTGGTTGGTTTTTATTTTCTTTATCCAAGTGTTCTGCAAATTTTTAGCAAAGCACAAAAATTGAATGGAAATTTTGTATTTCATGAATTTCTTTTTGACTATAAACAATTATTGTAATTACCAAAAAATAAAATGTCATCAAATTTGTCAATATGATTTAGATTTGCTTTATAAAATAATTTTTTTGGTTATTGCTTCTCACTAAAACTTGTTTTAACTCACTAACAAGCTAGACCCTTTGGTGATCACCCTCCTATCCAGACTACCAAAACACTGAATACAATTAAATATTTGGATACCTTTTTGTTCTTAATGTATGTTATATTGGTCAGTAACTACTGTTGTCAAGATCCTATAATTTGCAAAAAGATACTAGCAGCACCCAATTTGCCATATTGAGCTCTTACATTGTAAAATCAACTCAAAATCAAATTATCGGATGGATAATACATATAATCTATTGTTGAATGTGGCTTTCCTATTTTGCTGAGTAAACATGCAGAGCTGCAAAAGCCAATTATCAAGTTGAAAACAGATGTAAATTTTTCATCAAAATAACTAATATATATATATATATATATATATATATATATATATATATATATATATACATACATACATACACAGTGTAACCGGGATATAAGAGAGTTGTCGGGACCGGAGAAGAAGTCTCTTATATCCGGGTTTGGTCTATTATATATACATTAACACAGGCTCTAATTTGGGACCAGAGAAAATCTATCTTATATCCGGGTTTCTCTTATATCAGGGTATCTTATATCCGGGTTACACTATATATATATATATATATGGCCTGATGATTGCATCTAGCATGAAACAGTCTGTTGCCTCTGAGTGTTGACTTCAAGATTCACTTCATATATATATATATATATATATATATATCTATTATCAAATCCTTAAATAGAAAGGATAATCTCAGTATGTTTTTTTAATATAAAATAAATCCATGAAGAGAGCATAATGTATTTATGTGCAAAGCAATATGATATACATTAAAGCAAAAAAAACTTAACACATCTTGAAAAATCCGATAATAAATTTATTTTGGCAAGTAAGTTTTTAATACCTGCCTCATCAGACTGGAATAACAAAAAAAAAAAAAAACACACACTGAACTCTCCTGCTGTTTTTTGGCATCTAAGGATCGAGCAGCTCAATTCTTACAGCCAACAGCCAGACTACCTGCACATATCATTTGATTATAGTAGTCAAGGCTTGTGCAGAACCAAATACAATTTTTGGAAAAACTGAATACAGAGAACTTGTGCACAGTCTACCACAAGGTTCTCAAACGGCCCTCTGCAGGTTTTGAATTTAGAGTTGTCCTCCTTCTAGACCGTTTGCCACCCAAGGTTATAGGACCCAGCCTGTTCTGCTTGGGTGAGAAGAGATGGATTCATACCTTTCCCACATTATCACATAAGTGAATATAATAAACTCTACTAGAATTTGAATTCTGTTCTCCAGTTCCTCAATCCAAGCCACTATCCATTACACCACCATGCCTCCTTTATATATATATATATATATATATATATATATATATATATATATATATATACACACACACACACACACACACACACAGAGCTGAGGATCAAGGAACCATGGCCAATTGTTATGGTTTTGAATTCAGGGCTGTCCTTCTACTTGACTGGTTGCCAACCAAGGCTAGAGAGCCCATGCTATTTAACTCCTAACTGGAAGGGGAAGATAGATTCATACTTTTTTCCAAGGGTATTTGTGCACAAGTAAATGTAATGAACACAGCTGAAATTTGAACTTCTTTTTCAAATTTCTCATTCTAAGCTGCCATCCATCATGCTACCTGCACATTCTTTGCCCATTGGGAAAAAAAAAATGATGTTAGTGGGTCCTAAATTCTCTTCCAGCTATTACTCAAAAGCTGGCTGCTGCTCATCTGCCTCCATCATGAAGATGAAGCTGTTGATCATCACAAAAGTCTCATCTACTCCAGTTTTGAAATCAGAGTAATTCTTTTACTAGACAGACTGGCAACCAAGGTTAATGAGTTCTGTCTTCCTTCTTATATTTTTATCATTGAATAATTAAATTAAATTCTTCCAACTATGAATTACTTTTTTTCTCTTCAGGACTATGAACAAAAATGAATTAGATGTCAGTTATATTACATCAAGAGTGCTTGGTAAGACTACGAGCCTTTCATTATTTTTCTTAGTTACAATTCATGATTTTTTTAATTTTTAATTTTAATACAAGATCTTTAGTCTTTGATAGTTGAGTTCATATAATTATCTGAAGTGATTTTTATAGATTGATATTCTTTAATATCTGAAGTCACCTGTATATTTCTCTGTATTGTTAAGAGAACTTCGGGATTTTTTTTTATCTAGGAAGCAGATATAACAACAATTGTTGTGAAATGAAAACACTTAAATTTATTAAACAATATTTTTTATTTGTATGTGAAAAATTAGACAATTTGTAGGCAATTTAAGTAACACATTCAAATATGAATTTGAATTTTCTGTTTTTTCTTGGGATAATTAAAATGATTTTTTTTTCTATTCAATTTCGCAAATTATTATATTTTTGTTCCTTATTTCAAATGATAGAAGCAA
Organism: Acanthosepion esculentum; assembly: GCA_964036315.1. Lineage (NCBI taxonomy): Eukaryota > Metazoa > Mollusca > Cephalopoda > Sepiida > Sepiidae > Acanthosepion > Acanthosepion esculentum. The sequence goes on along the minus strand of OZ038499.1, from coordinate 88,787,123 downwards.
TTTGTTTGGATACTGTGTAATATATTGTTAATATTTTATGGAATATGTTGATTAGATTATTTGTCTGGCAGTTATGCTATGCCTTTATTATCTTTATTATGACAGTCATATTTCTCTCCCTGGTGTTATTTTGCTAGTGATGTCCTTCCCTGCTGAGGGAGTTGAATCTGCTTTCCGGAACCACATTGATGATGTCCGTTACTTTCTTGAATCCAAACACCGGGGTTATTATGCAGTTTTTAATCTCTCTCAGCGCTGTTACCGTGCAGTCAAATTTGAAAACAGGGTGAGTCATTTTCAGCTTTTTTTAATTTTTTCTTATTTTTTTTTTAATGTTGTTTCTTTTGTTTTTCCAGTTGTTTCAATGTGTTACTTTACCTAAAGATAACATCAATTGTTTAATTCAAATTCCTCTCTCATTTGTTTTTGCTTTTTGTTGTTTTTTTTTTGTCTTAATTGTCAGAATTAGAAGGACAAATAATTTAGAACCCACCTCTGTAATCTGCAAGGGATTTTTTTTTTATTTTTCAATACTAAAGTTCATGCAATATAAAGCTTGAGAGCCCCCGAAAGTAGATTGGTTCCTGAATGGCGTGTGTGACCTGAAAGTAAGAGATGGTAGGAAGTGGCTATAAGGATAGATAACAATCAACTTGTATTGAAGAGGTTAGGATTGATACGTTTGATATGTTTCTAAACTCCCAGTAGATATAGTACTGAACTCTATGTACTACATTTTTTACACTTTATATATATATATATATATATATATATATATATAAAGATATTTTTGAAGGTACAAAATTTTATCACAGAAATAAGTGTGAAGCTTGATATTACCAGACATATTAAAAACAGGCGAAGCAACCGGTTTCGCTCTTGCTCTTCAGGCTTCCAACGGGAGATTTAATTTAAATTTAAAAAATACAGAAAATGTACAATGAAAAAGAAATGTGGAGGAGGAGAAAAAAAAAATATGAGCAAAAGGAGCTAGAGACAATGACAACAAGCCCCAATAAATACTCACGCTGTTTACACAAGGAAGGCTTGCGGGACACGATGTAAAGTGCCTCCAGCACTTTAAGGTGAAATAAAGAGTGTGACCAGGACAACACAGTGAACCGGTCAACACTAAAATTAGCTGCACACCCTCTGCTTTTTAACAGGTGCTCGCATATGGCAGAACCGTATGTGTTCGGGACAAGTCCATTCAACGGCAAGGTATGATTCCTGACTTTGGTAGGAACGTGCTGTTTAATTCTCATGTCCAGGCGTTGTTGTCCTCCTTATGTAGTCAGCCCCGCAACTACAACTGTATTTATAAATTACGGAATTAATTTGATAAAGAGGGAGAACGTCTTTACACACTGAACGAATCATAGGCCGGGTTTGAAAAACTATATATATATATATATATATATATATATATATACGCACACACTTACCCTTTTATAGATTAGATTAATAAGAAATTAAGCAATAAAAATGAATAATAAAATAAAACAGTTCTAAATGATATACTGTAGTAAAAATTTTGATCAATAGGAGATTAATTTTTACTGTTGTTCTTAGTATATGATTTTTTGTCTTTATTAAATAGAAAACTTTTTCCTTTTCATTTAAAGGAAACACTTTGCAGCTTTTCTTTGGCATGTTTGAAATGCAAGCATCAATGCTTTTACAGTGTCATGCAAAAATTGTAAATTTATTTATGGTATTGACCATGGTTAACTGGAACTGCAGAAAATGAAACTATAGATAAAGAAAGGAAATTCTTTAAGGAATATTCAATTATTTTACCATCCAGATATGAGAGCTGATAAAACAGCATATTGCTTGCTCTTTTATTATTAATATTGTTTTTTTTTTTTTCACTGTTTTAAACTTGTATATGTTGGCGACATTTTTTTTTTACTTAATTTTAGTCCAAGTGAAATCTGTTAGTAGAGTCGGAAGCCTTTGTACATATCTAATAGCTATGTATTACCAGTATTCAGACGTTCAATTTTTCATTTATTCTATGTCTCTATCAAACGTCCTACGAGGCTGGCATCCCGTTCCCACCCCTTCACCATTGAAACTGTTAGATGTAGACGTCTCCTCTACTCCAATAGCTTCATGTCTCGCACATCTCGCCTGTGGAACTCCCTTCCTTATTCCTGTTTCTCTGACAAATTCAATCTCCAACTATTTAAGTGTAACGTCAATCGACATCTCCAGTTGCCTGGATCTATCCACTTCCCTTCACTACATCCTTTCACCTTTCATTCCTATCTGCTCTCGCTCCAAATCTTCTGTAACCCCCTTGCCTTGATCGATCCACTATCTTTCTCCACATCCTCTCCTTTACCACTCCTATCTGCTCTTCCTCCAAACCTTCTGTAACCCCTTGCGTGCTAGTGGCTTCCAGCCTTGCTTGGGGTGATAAGCTTAAAAAAAAATAAAAATAAAAAAAAATATATTAACCTACATACTTGTCTCCCTCATAATTCTGACCCATATGCTCCGCGTTACTCAATTTGTTCCTTCTTCTCTTCCGACTTATTGTGCATTGCCACTCTGTCCTCTTCATAATTCAAATCACACTTTAGTGTCTGCTAATATTTCCTTTGACTTGTCTATTAGGCACCAACCCCCAATTCAAAAGACTTCTTTTCATTACCAGAATACTGATTGGGATTTATTTCGCGATTTTCTTTGTGATGCTTCTTGGCGTTAAATCTTTAGTCTTCCTATTGAAAATTGTGCCTCTGAAGTTTCTTTCTGTGTGAAAGCCAGCATCAAGGCTTTTGTGCCATCTTGTAAATATCAGATAAAGACACAATCTTCTTGATTCATATCTGCCCATCCAGATAATAATGCTTGGTTCTTGTAAACGTTTTTTTTTTTTTTTTCACTTTAGATGCATTTTTTTTTTCTTTCATCATTTAGGTAGGATTTATTTTTCCAGAAGGAAAATTTTTAGATATAAAATGCCCCAAAATTAGAGAGCTACCAAAAAATGTGTTGTTGTTCTTTTGATCTGAATAACATTGGCTACATAATTTTGCATGGGAATATTTAGTGAGTCCCATACAAAGAGGTTTGAATTTGGTGAATCCAAATGGTTTGGTGAGTATTTTGTTAGAACAGACTCCACACCCCACCATGAGAAAAATATTAAGCATAAAGAAGTGCAACTAGTTTACAACAAAATCTATATATCACACCTGTGAAGATAAATTCCAGTTTCATTAACGGCCCTTTTGAATTCCAGTAGAACACAGCCCACACCATTTACATTATTGTATTGGGATGCTATTTGATACAATATTTCCCTTTGTTGGATAGCTAATTTTTTCAATTACCAGCAGTCCCTTCTTGCATCAGCTGTAGATGTCTGTAGCTTTCACATACCACTGATGTCTGTAAAGAATTTTATATATTCCTGGTATACACTATTGTAGTCTAAGAAAAACTTGTCAACTTGGAGAGTGCCATCAACCACTCTTTAGTCAAATGTTGTTAAATCCTGTCTGCATCACATAGTTGCTACACTACCTCTTTACTTATACGTACATCATCTAGTTGAGCCCATAATTGGGAAAGAGTAAAACCAACGGGTTTTTAATTTTTCAGTATCTTGGTTTGTTACAGCCTTTTACCTTTTCTGGTTTATGCTCTTAGACTGCAGTTCATGAAAATGAAAAGATAATCTTAATTACAAAATTAATAATATTACCATTAGTTTTGACTTTCTAAATTTAGTTGAAGATCCCAAGGACAAAGGGACTCTAGGGTAATGAATAGCTTGAGTTACACTCTTATTCTTTGAATATAAATAAATTTTAACTTTTTTTTTCTTTTTATAAAGATTTATATGGAGCTATATCCAACTAATCTATATTTCAGGATATTTGTTTGTTAAATACCTTTTATGACAAAATGAATTCTCTTAATTGAAAAAGAACAAATATATTTGAATATATATATATATATATATATATATATATATATATATATATATATATATATATATATATATATATATGAACCTGAGAAGTTGTGTTCTTTAAAAAAAAGATTTTTTAACTTATAACATTATATAGGAAGGCTGGCCATTTTTCTTTTAATTAATCTCTGTATAAAATCATGTATTTTTCCTTCATTTGTTAATAACAAATTTGTACTTTCTTTTTTTTTTTTTCTTTTTTTTTCCAGGTCTCCGAATTGGGCTGGCCTACAAAGAGAGCTCCCACTTTGGCAAGCCTTTTTGAAACCTGCAAGAGTCTTTATAATTGGTTGCGTCAAAACCCTAAAAATATGTGTGTTATACATTGTTTAGTAAGTGACAATTCTTTCACTGTTGCTTTGGCCAAGAAATTGTTGTTTTGATTGGGGGGGGGGCTGAGTCTAACAACAACCAATTAATAGTGTACTTATGAAGTCTATAATGGCATGTACCTTAAATGTTCTGTTTGTGTTTAAGTATTCAGAATTGCATATCCTTGCATTATCTGCCATTTTGATTTTGTCTTTTAATTTCAAATGCATAGAATATAGAAAGAGACAAATGGAGATTATTATTTTTATAATTTTTTTTTTAAATGATCATGGCTCTCTACAGCCTCCTTTTTCTTTATCTGTGAATTGCCATACTTTATTGGGGAAGATAATGGAGTGGTTTCCTGTTGTCTACTTCACAGTTTGGAATTCACTTTCCCTTACTCTAGAATGAATGTCAACCAAAGTTAGAGAACCATGTTTATTCTGCTTTTTAACCCATAGCTAGGAGTAGGAGAAATTAATTAATACCCTTTCTCAAGGGCATTATTGCAAAAGTGAATGCAATAGACTAGACTGCAATTTGATGGGAGTTGAGGCGGTTTTTTTTTTTCTTTCAAAATCACATTGCTTGCTAAAAACCAAAGAGTGGTATTCTGAGAGTTGAGATATAACACACACACACACACACACACACACACACACACACACACACACAGCAGCAGCAGCAAAAGTTAAGATGAGACAAATAGTTGTTAAAAATTTATTAAAAATATCAATGTTTTCCAGTTTTCATAACTGGAAATGGCAATTCTTTGTAAGCTACAACTCCCATACTTGGGAAGCCTCATTTTATATGGCAGCTGTTTTACCAGTTAGACTAACCAACAGACATTATACAAATCTAACTATATAGCTGTATTCCCTACTTCTCTGAGCACCAATACACTACCAACTTTGTTTACATACACTAGTAGTATTAGATGTAACAGTACCTCACTTCAGTTTTAAAAAGTATGACAGGCAATTTTTATATAACTGAGATGGAATGCTAAGTTTTAATATTAAATTACTTATAATAATTCATTCTATCCCTGCTTAAAATTTTCTTGCATTGGTTCATAGTTAGCAATGATTGTAAAAATGTTATACTTTTTTATTTTTTATTTATTTATTTTTTTACAGTAAGGTTCACTCTTTGCAAGACCCAGGAGCCACTTATGTGGGTTACATTAAGGGGTAATTAGTTTATATGGATAGGAAGGGAAGATAACAGTTAATTCAAAACTTGAATAGATTAAGATTGTAATGATCAGGGAAACATCCTCTACAGGGAAGTGGTTTACAGGAAGAAGCTGTTTGAGTGGAATTTCTCGCTAATGGAATACAGAGGGAATGTAGGTGGTTTGCTACTATGTAAGTGGCATCGCCATGAAGGTTGAACCTGGTGGGACCAAGGAATGCAGTTCACCCGAGCACATTCCATGGTAGTAATAATAGAGCAGTGAGAGACTTATATGACTAAATACCACATCCCACCTGTGAGTAAATACCACATCCCACCTGTGAGAGAGAGGTTAGAGGGTGGAAAGTAATTTTTCTCCAACAAGGAGATGCTTTTGAATTTTATCAAGACCAGAAAGTAAGGACTGGGCAGCTCTTGCCCAAATATGGCAACAGTACTCCATTTGCAGCCTGATCTGGCTCTTATAAAGGTAGAGGATAGTCGGCGGAGTCAAGTATGAATTGTTTGGAGAAACTGGTCCGACAAAATTAATGAAAAACATTCTTCCTGTGTGTATTACTTTGGATGGTTGTTTTTTTTTATTCTCTATTGCCAGCGAAACATCAAAGCAGAATTAGCATTTGAAACCAATGCAACATGAATATTTTCACCTTGTCTCACTTTTTGTTAGCTTATCTTTGTCGGTACCTCCATTCTCCTCATACATACATAAAGAATATGAGAAAAAGAAAAACTATTAAGGATAAAGAACAATAAAAGAACAAGAATTAAGAAGACAGAAGATAACAATTAGCATTGCATTTAATTTTTTGAAAATCAGAGTTGACAGGAAAGCAAGAGGCTGGAAGAGAGTTCCTCAAGCGAAAAGTGCAAGAAAAGAAAGTGTTAGCATAGAACTTACCTCTTTCCAGACTTTACTGGGTTTTTATGATTTAATTCTTTTTTCTCCATCTGCAGTGATTTTCCTCTGCAGTTGACTGGCTGGAAATGCTCGATTTAGGACCCCTGTGATTATGGGAAAAGCGGAAGAGTGTATATGTGTCACGATTGTATACTGCTAGAATCTAAGACTCCTTCAGATTTTATAAGGTAGCTCTGCCAAGCTTGTTACTTGATTGAAGATTTTACAGGCTACAGATTTAAGGAATTTTAAGTATCTGAAGTAATCTGCTTATTGTAGAAAAAGTAAGCTTGAAAGAATGACAGACTTACATTGTAGAAATATTTTATTTTATTCTGTTCTAGTAGCCAGTCAATCAACATGGGAGTTACAGTGGAGAAGATTATATTAACTGCTGAATTAATTTTCCAGTTTCTTGCAAGTTGGGTGTGCAAAATATTCACAAAGAGCTACTTTTACATCAGCATACAAAGCTTGAGTGTCAGCCACAAATAGAATGTGGACACAATTGAGAATCAATAATTACACTGTTAGCCAATCCAATTGCAAGCATGCCTGGGGCCAAGTTTGGATGTCCTTTATATTTTTTGAGAGTTATGTAATTAATCATTGACCATACCTCAGAAGATCTGGTTCCTGATTTCTCAGAAACTCTAGGATTAGATAATTGATGTATGAGCACTATTTTGTTAAATAATCACACTTCCTCAAAAATGCATTTCTCCTTTCAGTGTCAGTCACTATATATACTTTTCCTTCATTTAGTTATTGCTTTTTCTTAATTCTATCTGAGGAATGTTTTTATTTCTTAAAGTTTAAACAGACCTTTTCTGGTACCTGAAATTCTGAGGATGTTTGCACAGCCTCTCTGTTTTAAGGAAAATACTTTCTTAGTAAATTTTTTTTTTTTTTTAAATCTCAGCATGTTCTTTTAAAGCAATCTATTTAACATTTTCAAATTGCCTGTGTTTCAGTAAAAAAAAAAGAAGATGCCTTCAAGAAACTAGGCAAAGTACAAGAAACGGGGAATATTTTGTTAGAAACAAAGAAAAACTGTTATATAATGTCAACCCTCCTCTATGACGGTGAATGCTGAACCGTTTTTTTATGTTGGGGAACAGATGATAGATTGATAAGCAAAGTGATCAATCAGTTCAAAGCCACAATCATCCACAGCAGCCATTAAAAGCAAAGACTTGTGTGCTGGAACATTGTGCTGATGAAACAAATTCCCTCCAATCAGTTTTCCTGGGTGTTTGGTCTTGATAGCCTTTCATAACTGCCTCACCAAGTTGGCATAGTACTCTGCATTGATGATGTGGCCCTTGACTAAGAAATAATGCCTTTTGTATCCTAAAAACTAAGGCCCACACTTCCTCTGCATATGAAACGACCTTGGCCTTCTTTGTGGGAGTGGGGGTCAACTGCATGGATTCTCTCTTTGTCTCTGGCGAAAGGAAACCAGCTGGATCTGCCTCAAACAATGTCAACTTTTCCCATGATGTGATCAGCCTGTGCACATTTGATCAGATATCAGAAGATATGGAACCCACCAATGAGAAACTTTCATCATGCCATTTGTTGTGCAGAATGTTCTCAAATCTCTCATGAGATATGCTAATAGCATTGGTTATTTGATTTAGAGTCAATCACCTGTCATCCATCACCATGTGGTGAACATGATCAATATTTGTGTGGGGAGACAGGAGACTTGACAAATGTTGCTAAGGACTAAAGGAGATATGAAATTGTGGAGAGCCATGATCAGCCATGTTCTGAAAGGACATGGTACAGGGACAAAGACTGCTTTGGAAAAAATCTACAAATAATAATATACCAAAACAAGTAGATTTGAGATTTTATTTAATATCTAATAGCTAAACAATTCACGCACTCATATACACTCCATAACATTTCATGACATTGTTAATTATGGCTCTCCTCAACTTCCTCTCTTTTATTGCTGTAAGTAACATTTGATTGTTAGAAACAAGGAAAAGAGTGTTGAACTATTATGTAATATTAATCCTCTTGTATGGCAGTGAATGCTGGACAGTTTCCTCACAGATGAAGAGAAGATTTAAGGCAACAGAATTGTGGTTCTACACTAAGATGCTGAGAATAGCATGGACATGGAAATCTTAATAAAAATCGAAACAAAAAGGAAACTCAGAACCAGAAAGTGACAGCTGAAAATTTCTTGGATACATAAGGAAGGAAGACTTGGAGAATTTGATATTCACACGATATATCAAAGGCAAAGGGAACAGTGAGCCACCTACCTGATGAGCTCGTATGACTGGATGGCAGAACAGGTAGTGGGAGAGATGATAAAATGATAAGCATTACTAAGAACTAAAAAGGATAGGAAGATGTGAAGAGCCATAATCACCCATGTTCTGAAGATTCACTGCTCAGAGAACAACAACATACATCAATCCCTTCCAACTGATAATATTGAATCTTGTCAACTTGTCTCAGCCTTTTGCTGATTATTTTTCAAATTTTATTTATTTTATTTTTAATTTCAATGCTGCCTTAAATATACATCACTCTTTCCTTGCAGGATGGTAAATCTGTATCAGCTACTGCAGTTTGTGCTTTCCTTGTGTTTTGCAATCTTTGTAAATCTGTCCAAGATGCTTCTTGTTTGTTCACGGCAAAACGAGGCTCACCAAATCTGACTGCGTCCCAGCAAAGGTTTGTTTAATCACATTATGCATTTGATAAGCATTAATTATTCATCTGGATTACATGATTATCTCCTTTTATCAACATATGCAAAATATATAAAGATGTTTAGAAGATTAAGTCCATACAATAAATGAAAAAGGAATTTTTCTTAAAGCCAACCTAGATTTTAATAACATGAATCACTGAATCTTAGTGGCCAAGTGAAGAGATAAGTTTCAATACACTGAAAAATCAACTATTCCATATCAGATTTTTAACAATTTTAATCCTCTGTGACCATAATAAAACAGCATGTTAAAAGGACAGTTTTTCCTTTGACACCACCATTATTTTAACTACCTTCACTCCCTCGGTAATGTTTGTAGTTTTATAAAGCCATGATTAGAATTTTAATAAAAGCCAAACATTTGAAAGTGAATTTATACAGTTTCTTTGTTCTTATCTAAAGTTTGACAGACTCTTTAAAAGGAATAAAGGGATTTACTTTTATAGTGCTGTTAGTGGCTATATATGGTTTAATATATAAAGGCTTTGGCATTTTTTAATTGAAACAGTTTCAGAATAAAAATACATGAAGAATACAAATCTTGGCATTTTACTTCATTATAACAATCTCGAAACAAACGATGCTAACCTCAGCATTTTATTTGTTTTCATTGCAGAAATAACTTTACTTATAAGTAAAAAGTGCAGGCCATGACATGGTTTTTGTTATTCATATATTTTTTCTTTTTTTTTCTTTTTTTCTTTTTCAGATATGTACAATATGTAGCTGATATTGTCAGTGATACACCTGTGATTCCTCATAATAAGCCTGTCCTGCTGGTCTCTTTAACAATGTCCCCAATTCCTCTATTCAATAAGATAAAGTAAGTCCACTTTTATATGAAATTTGTTTTTGTTAATTACCAATTAACCAATGAAATTTTTCCGAACCAAAGAGTTTGAACATTGGATAATTTGTAAAACGTACCTTGCATTATTCCTGTATTTATTTTTTGAATTAATTTTAGATAGTCTTCTCAACTCATATATATATATATATACACAAACATATCTCCCGGTAAGATAAGAACAAATGGAGTATAATTCCACTGTCTGTAACATTCAATTTAAAAGTGGGCTCAATGCAGAGCAGATCTAAATATTTATTATCAGAGATTAGAACAAAAACATGTTAAAAAAAACGCTACACAATAGCAATTGTGTTTCAACACTACAAATGTGTCTCCTCAGGCGGTAGTAAATTACAGGTGAGTGAACAATTAATTTCAAAAGTAGAATACTTCCTCTTTTTTGAAAGAGAAGACAAAAAAAAAACGGAATTAAAATGAGGCTTGTCGGTTTACTGTGAGTAACCAATCAAATATGAGGCCTGTGCTAAAATCTAAACCAATTGAAAAAATTATATAGGTCATGACATGAAGTTGTCTACATAGAATAGACGAGATAGTTTCATTTGCATCTGATACAAATGATTACATTATTTCATAAAATATAGAGAAGTATGACATTCAACTTTCACAGGGAATTAAAAGAAAAGGGGTTGGAGGATAATCTAGCATAATGTTAGCTAGCTATATGCTTGGTCATTTTCCTACATAGAATTTTGTTGTTAAAAGGCTCCTTTAAGAAACCAGTAAAAAAATATCTAATCATAAATTCAAATTTGTTAAATTAATATGCAACTGTTAACTAAAGACCATCCATTTAAGATGTTAATAATACAAACTAGTCATTATAGGATGTTAATAATATTAACTACTGAGATATATATATATATATATATATATATATATATATATATATACTCATTGTCAGTATGGTGTAACATAGTATATAGGAAAGGTAAAATGTTATTTGTTTTGTAACTGAATTCTGTCATGTTCGACTTTGTTTAATTTATCTACAAGGTCAGGTAATCTAGTTTTGTAGGGATATATTAATAGTGCCATCAATATATCTGAAAAACTATATATGTACACGTGCACACACATACACACACTCATGGGTTGTGACGAAAGTAACAGTTTTTTTTGTTTTGTTTTTTTAATGAGCTGAGGTGGCTAGGACCACAATTGAGTGGCCATATAGTGATCACCAGATATAACACTACCAAGTTTTTTCTTGTAGAGTGCAATGAAAGATCTTCTTTACAGGCTAAAACTAAAACAATTCCTGAATTAAAACAAGCAAATTCTGATAATTTTTCTGAAATTAATGTAGAAATGTGTCAAATGGTTTGTAGAAATGTTGCTAATAAGGTTTAGCATTTTATTTAGCCTGAATGGGAATATTTTCAAGATGCTAAATACTTTGTTAATCATAACAAATGTTGTTTTGATGTGACAATATTTGTAAATTTCCTTAAATTACTCTAAAAGTTAATAAATAAAAAAATTGTGTTACTTTTGCCACATTCTGTATATTACCAAATTATGTCTATAAACTTTAATTGCTAGTTTAAATATGGAAAGTTTTTTACAAATACAGTCAATGTAGTAACATTATTTTTATAAGATAATTTCAAGAATCTCATGTTAGCCATATTTTTCCTAATTAATTTTCTATCTTCATGCTCTCCTTATCACTAACAGTTTTTATAGACATTTTAAGACATTTAACTGACAATTTAATGTTATCAATTTGATAGTTTGAAATTGGCTGAGTTAATGGTTTTAACTTTAGGAACAATTTCATAACCAAACTTGACTTTGTTTCACATTTTACTCTCAAAGGAGGTGGATAAATACCTAATAACTATATAAGTATTTCCTAGCCTTAACTTAGTCTGACACAGTAGTAGAATATTTGGCAAAGATTAAACTTGTTATATTCTTTGTGGTTTGCAAGGAACAAATATAAATAAGTTTATATATAAGGAATAATGAGCTCTCCATAAATGTTATTTTCTGTAAATGGCTTAAGAGCCAATTCTTGTCTTAAAAGAAAATATTTTTATTGAAAGAATCCTATTTTAGATGTACACAATATCTGTCAGTTTATAAAATTTGTTTCCAAAATTAAATATTTTTGCATCAACTGTAACATCTGACTCCCAACAAAAAAAAATATTTAAAATAATAGAATTTAACAAAATCAAAAAGGAGACAACATATTTCAATATCATTTAACTTTTTACATTTTTTCTCTATTTTATCCTTAATTTGCAAATGTTTCTTTCTGAGAATTATTCAGACTATTGTTTTCAATAATTTTGGTTGCTTTTATTAACATAGCATTTTGGCCCATCTATTTTACAATTTCTTTTTTTGGGTAGACAATCTGTATATGGAAAGAAGGAGATTCTGTTTATTTTGGGTTTTTTTTTTTTTTCTTTCTTCTTTTTGGTTGTAGAAAGAAATAGTATGAACAACTCTTACAATGATAATGATTCAACAATATAATAACTATCTTCATAAATGTTTATTGCAGGACTGGATGTCGCCCGTTTGCTGAAGTCTTCTTGGGAGAAGATAGAATCCTGACTACATCTCAAGAATATGAAAGAATGAGGTAAAAAAAAAAAATAAGAGGAAATTATTTATGCTGAAATTTCTACTACAGTGTAACCCGGATATAAGAGAAACCAGGATATAAGAGATTTTCTCTGGTCCCAAATTAGAGCATGTGTTAATGTATATATAATAGACCAAACCCGGATATAAGAGAAACCCGGATATAAGACACTTCTTCTCCGGTCTCGACAACTCTCTTATATCCGGGTTACACTGTATTTAATCTTTTATTATCTATCCTTCTCTCTCATACTTTGTAGGAAGCGTTTTCTTTATCATTTACTAGAAAAATAACCTAAAGAGAAATCTATGTAAAAAAAAATTTATATATATATAATGCGCACACACACACACACACACACACACACATTGTATCTATAATATGTTTCCTATCTTGTCGCATTAGATTTCTGTTAAATTTTGAATTTTCTATCTTAACGTGTCTTCATTGGCTAAATCTGGTATCAACAACTTCTCATATCTTATTTTCTTCTCTTTCCTTTTCATTTGTATCTGAAAAATTTGGATACACTCCTCTCCTTTTTCCTTTCTTTTCTTTCCCTTCTCTTGATAGTAGGGTTGATTTCTTATGCTTTCTTTTGCCTTTACTTTTTTCCACTTTTGTTTTTTTTGTTATTGATTTCTTATTTTCTTTCCTTTTTTACTTTAATTTGCTTTTTTTCTCTCTCTACCTTTTATGAAATGAATAAATTTTTTTTATATATTTGTTTCTTTGCCTTCTTTTGAAAAATTTTCAAAAATGTAAAAAGAAGTGATGTTTCATAAATCACATTTTTAAATAAAATCGTTTATTAACACCATTGTTAGCTGCCTGACAAGGCGTTTTTGGACGAGAAAACAAATATGCATTTTTGTCCTGGTAACCTGTATGTTCCAATGTAACAGTTTATTATATATATATATATATATATATATATATATATATATATATATATATATATATATATATATATAGACAAAAGGAAAATTTATACCTGATGCATTTTGTCAAGGCAAATGTAAGGAATTTATTTTATAACAAGTATTTATATACAATATTATTGGTTTTTCAAAATTTGAGTTTAGAAACACTCATAAATATTTATCAGGTTAGCTGAAATATTGTGCACGCTATGGGGGACGCAAAGTGATAAAATCCTTCCATTTGCCTTGATAAAGATCTAAAGATGATGAAATGCATCAGCTATGATAAATTTTCTTTTGTCTTTTTTTCATATTGTCCTTTTACAAATATATACTCTATCTGAAATTTTTGTGTGTGTGTGCACGTATGTTTATTTTATTTCCTTTTTTTATTTTATTTTCCCTCCCCCAGAGGATTTTCAATTGAAGAATACAAAGCAACAATCCCACTGAATATATCTGCTGTTGGAGATGTCACCATTATAGTTTATCATGCTAGATCAACGTTTGGTGGAAAAGTTCAGGGAAAGGTTAGTGAACAAACATAAATTCTGTTTTACTTGCAGACCTAACTAATAGTTTGAATTTGCAAAAATAACCACTTGGTATAAATATAGCTCCCTGTTTCTCTAAAAATATAATTAATTCTTGGCGGTGTTTTTGTTTGTAGCACTGAAAGCATTGGTTTTGATTTCATTTTTTATTATCATTAACTTTAATAAACACTGATTTTTTTTATTTTTTTTTTGATTTTTTTTTTTTTAAGATTTTCATGTCAGCTTCCTAGAATTGAGCAGTGGTTAGACTGTTAAGATTTCGTTTTTGAAATTTGATCTTTTAATTTGAGTAGCTAAAAGAAAATTTGATTTATATGCTTATTTCAAAATTGGTGCCAAATGAATTCTTAATTTTAACAAATGACTATAAAATTGTTGTTAGAATTCAGCTGCTCTAGACAAACTGTTAATCTATATTCATTGTTTTTATTTTTTATTTTTCTTCTAAGATCACATCCATGAAAATGTTTCAACTCCAGTTCCACACTGGGATGATTAAACCTGATACAGAAAACGTTAAATATCTGTTGTAAGCAATCCAATTCTTTTTATTTTCTTCACACATTTTCTTATGTTAACATTTTATTTATTTCTTCACTCTTTCTTCTTTGAATAGTTGAAGATCAGTAGGCAGAGTATAAACTTTGAATAAAAATAATATTCATTAACTGATACAACTTGAAAGAAAATCGCATCATCATTTAATAAGAACTGTGACTCCAAGGGAAGTAATCCAAACTGCATTTAAAAAAAAAAAATAAAATAAAATCTTCATATAAATTTTCCTCTAACTTCCCTATCTTAAATATCTAGAATAAAAGTTTTTTCATAATTTATTGGAGTGTGGACAACCTAATTTGCTGTTCCCAGGTCCACCCTGACTTGGGGTGGTAGCATCTATTAGGGTCCTATCTATGGGCAAATAGTGAACCCCTAGTACCACAACAAAACACTATGAAAGTATAAAAATACCAGCAATATACTTTTATATAAAAAATGGACTAACAATACATATTTATAATTAACTGAACAGCAATACATTTTATCTGTAGTTGAAGGCATACAATTGCGTTCAAATATTTACAGTTTGGCATTAAATAAACCATAAAGGTTCATATCCCGCTAAACAAAATCAACCAAACGACCAGCATGCAAGAATTTTCATTACATTAATCCATATAATATCTGACAATTTCTTAAGTAAATCACTTGATTCCAAAATATAACTTCAACAAAACATAAAACACATATATCACCACCTCTAGTAATTAATTGATTAAACATGTATATATACAAAATCTGAGTATCATCTACCATGTATTCAGTTGTGAAAGCAGAATAACATTTTTATTCCTTCAAAGCTCTCATGAAAATTAACTTTTGTCATTAAATGACTCACAAGAAGTTGATATGCCATTAAACAAATATATCAATCATAATTTATTAGTTAATCTTTGTGGTATGTAATACACTTCAAAGTTTAATTTTTAAAAATATAATTTATATTAAGAGATATTTTCTGCAAAATTTAATCTAAGCAAGAAAACTCAAAAAGTAATCATTCTCTAACATATCTGTTTATATTTCTGAGATGAGCTATTGTAACTATTTACACTATTTAGATTGTTCGGACTGTTGTCCTCATTTTTGTTGTCATATTCACAACGTTTCGACCAATGTACACTCCGGCCTTCTTCAGGTGATTGGAATTTCAAATCGAACCCTTTATTTCGTCAACCAGGGTATATTGTTCTAGTTCCACATGTCATACCTCTTCCAGTTATCTTAGTTTTAGTTACTTCCCTTTAGTAACTCAACTGTCCAAGCCCAGTGGATAAAAGCGTTGGTTGAAATAATCCAGTGACTTGACCCAATGAGTTGTGAGTTCAATACTTGGCCAGAGTAGAAGTGAACAAAAACTTGAAGAGTTGAGTTAAAGGGAAATAAATGAAACTGAGATATCCGGAAGAGGCATGGCACAATCTACCCTGGTGGATGAAATAAAGGGTTCGGTTTCAAAGTTTCAATCACCTGAAGAAAGCCAAGAGCATATGACAACCAAAAATGTTGGGAACGAAGATGAGGACAGCGGTCCAAACAATGTAAATAGTGTAAATTCTTTACCATGTAATAGCAAAAAAAAGAAAAGAAAAAAGAGTAATATGATTATGTCTTAAAAACAAATTTGATTTTTTTTAAAACTTTACCCCATCCAATCTAGAATAATTCTTTCAGGGAATTCAGAGTGATATAAACAGTAGATAATTTAAATTTTAATTTCTACGTTGATTATTAAAGAATCATATTACTTGTTCTATTCTAATGTAAGACATTAGCTATGGGGTGCAACAGAAATACCTCCCGCATCACTGGTGTGGTGATAGTGAACTTAGGCAAGTGACAATGGTGTCTTCATCTAGCTAGTGTCTTACCACTATGCAGGAGTTATTTCTGCCACACCCTGTATTATGAATTATATGTTACTAATTTTAACCCTGTAAAAATTTCACGGTTTTCCTATTTTAATATTCTGATGCATCTTAATTCTTAGTTATGCAACAATAAATAATTCCCCTATTGCATCGTTAAATATTTTAGCTTAACAACTTTAAGAAAATATTGCAATAACAAGCAATGGTGGTCCTTATTTTAAGAAGTAAGGAGGTACAAATGAAAAGATTTGAAATTGACAACTTTTCATTTCATTGAAACAGCAGTTAAACACTGCTGTCATCACTTTCTTTCATTGTCTCACTGAAACCAAGTAGTGTTTTTCCCTTCTTTCCACGTGATCAAAATAGAATAGTTCATTATTTATAAGGTATTGTCGAGGTGTGACGGTCATGCAAACAAATAAAGGGAGAGACAAGCACAATTATAATAATTAGTAAAGCAGTTTATATTAGGAATTATATTAAAATTCCTCACCATATAGAACCTTGCAATCCAGAGAAATTTTAATGAAAATGCATTTTCAGGCGAATTTGTTTATTTGGTTCATATTTATTTTTACTTTAGTGGACTTAAAAAGTCCAATTTCCTGAAAAACTGTTTTAATAAAAAGACCTTATAAATTTCAACCAACAATTATACTGTCTGATCAATGAAGGCTGAATGTTTCCTTAACTGAAATGGCTAATTTTACCATTGGCAAAAATTCAGAAAAAAAAGTAAAATCCTTTTTGTTTAGTTTATAATATTCTTAATACACATTTCAAAAATCCCTTAGATTTCTGACCCTTTTCTTTAATTGTTTCAGCTTACCTTTCTGTTTTTTTGATTACCTTTTTTTTTTTCCACTCATCAGTATAATAAAAAAAATATCCATCTGTTTACCAATTATGTTTACTGATGCGGTCTTACTGCATATATATATTCCCTATGTAATGAAGATTTTTGGTGTATCTGATTTTAAGAAAGAATTGAAACTATTTTAATTCAGTCCCTTTATTTATTTGTTTTTTCTTTTCTTTCTCCATTCTAGCACTGATTTGGACTGCATTGATGCCCCAGAAAAATTACCAGAATTATTCAAAGTTAGTCTTGAAGTAAAAGTCAGTTCAAATGAAAGACCAAAAGATGACCAAGTTCTACCCTGGGAAAACTTTGATGCTATGTCTATCAACTCTAAAATGTTATTTTCCTCTAAAGAAGAAATGGATAAGGTCACTGCTGAAATGGGTAAGCTCTTAGGAAGTAACTGTAATTATATATTGAAAATAAAAAACTATAAACATTGAATAATCTAAACAAATAAACAGTAAATTCTAGCAGTCTGTCCATCCATGTGCCTGAAGCCCCTCTTGCTTGGGTCACACTTGCTCTACATAGACATATTATGCTTTTTTGGAATCTGAATGACCCCGGGATTGAAAATCTGCCCTTCATCTGGTGTTTGAACATCCAGCATTGGGATTTCTGTCCGGATGAGGAGTGAACTTAAAAATTCAAATTTTAAAAATAACTGGAAAAAAGTGATTTTAAAGTTTTTAATTTATATCTAATTTAAAGTAACACAAAATGTTTGTGAAATTAAACATTTTCGTTTTAAACTCAGTTTAAAATATCTCAAACTTTATGAATTGAGGGGATCAATTTTATTTCTTCAAAATGCCAAGGAACCGAGTTAAAATGAGGTTTTTGTGACATGAGGTTTTGAATTTCTGCAAAGTTTCTGATTTGAAAAACTCAATTTTTGGTCTGAATTGGACATAGCCTGAATCGGTTAAATGCTGTTTTCTAAGCTGGACCAGAAGTCCCTTTTGTTTGGGGCCAGAGGCCCAATTAGCCTTTTACAGAAGCTAGCTTAAATGTCTGCATGGAACTAGTATTTAGACGCAGAAAAATCTATTCAGCTGAGTGAAAATGATATTTTTATGTCATTTTTATTTTATAATAAGCAATATTTATTTTTTAAGCTTGTGAAAATTTGAATAGTTCAACTTTGGCTTGAAACTGCATAGATTTCAAAGTTCAACATTTCATTCAAACAATTGTTGTAAGTCAACAATTCTTCATACTTCAAGGGAGAAAAATGTGTTAAGAATCAAGTTTAGTCTAAGTTGAGCCAAGTTTCTTGAACTAAATCTTGTAAATGTGCATTGGAATTGAGAGATGCACATCACAAATAAATGAATTTCTGAGATACACATCTTTTTTCTAACCTTTTCCTTGAAAAGATAAAGTTAATGGTCATATCACACTGAAATATCAGTTCCCATACAATCACCAAAGCTAAACAATATTGAGCCTGGTTAGTACCTAGATCGGTGACTGCCTGGGAATACTAGGTGCTATAAGCTTTGATGTGCAGGTGGTGTAATGGATAATGGCTCGGAATTGTTAATTAGTGAGCTGAGTTCCAATTCTTGTTAGCTTCATTATATCCACTTATGCACAAATACCCTTGGGAAAAGATATGATTCCATCTCTTCTACCTCCTGCTATTGGTTAGTTAGTAAGACTTGTATCACTAAATCATTATTATCCCAAAAACAGTTCTTACAATCTAAAAGTATTTTTATATTCATTTCCAGCAACTATTCCTTCTGTTTACACAAGGAAGATTGTCTTGAGTTAATGAAAATTGTTTCCAGAACTTTTAAATAATAATTTGATTGTGATTTGTAAGAATTGAGAACATGTCCTTCTGGTAGGATGATACTATAAATTTTGTATACGGTGTTCCATGATTGCAGACCCACTTATTAAAATTATCTATTTGACCCTTTCTAATAGTGTTAAAATCAATGAACAAGAAATATCCCAATTTTAACAATTTAAAAAATGTTTGCTGGGATTACAGTTGTCACAATAGAATCAATTGATTTTTCTGGTTGATGTTCGCATTAGGAGCATTTCATTTTAACTCTTTTGTAGCAAACACTTTTTTGTTTTGCCAACCCATAATGAAAATTGATATTTTTCTCCAATAAGAATAATTTCTCTAACTACACTGTCACCAAGCTGATGTCATATATGGTGTCCAAAAAATATCTAAACTATTGTTTTGATACAACTGTTTTCTCAGATTAATGATTAAAAATGGATTCAAGCAAATGAATCCTCTACGTCTTAAAAAAAAAATTCTTCATCACATCTCATAAAATGGCAATGCAGAATCAGAAACAGAACTTTACTAAATAACAAAAAAGCTACATGACTTGAAGACTTCCAGCACATGTAAATTGAAGGGAAAATAATGATATAATAAAGATGTTGACTTTCCACACGACTTTAAGTGAAAGGTGTGGAACGAAACTCACATTAATACTAGTGATAACAGTGGACTTGAAGTTTAATTTTCCTGTTTTAAGAAAGATTTCAACCGACAATAACATTTATTTGGACAATGAATGTTTAATGTTTCCTATATGCAAACAGCTAATTTCACTACTACTGTTATCATTCAAATCATTTTCTACTTTTGTTAGTAAAATTCGATCTAAGATAGACTAAATATTCCATCAATTTTTAACACGTTGACTGCCTGAAGTCATTTATGAAAACTAACTTCAAATGCCAACTTCATAATAATCAATTTAGGCAATAAAAAATTTTTGTAAGTTGATTTATAGCTTAAACTGAAGTCATAACATTGTTTTCACTGTAAAAGTATCACTGTGAATGAACTTGTTGATGTCCGCAGATGAAAATGTATTAGAAAATGCAGTCAATGTGTTAAAATCACTTTTTCTTAAATGTTATAAAGAATAAACTCTTGATGATTTCTTTTCTTTAAAATGTTGATTTTTATTTTTTTATTTCAGCTATTTGTGAACAGAGACAATCACTTCAGCGAAACTCTAGTCACGGTTCATCTGACACTCCAAATGAGAGCCCAAGTAAATCTTCAGTTGGACGAGGGTCACCTCAATTGGCTGGTAGCCCCAGGACAAAGCCAAAAAGGCCTGAAACTTGTCCAAAAACAGTTGGCAAAAGCCAGTTCTTTGACAACCTTGACTGGCAAAAGGATGGGCGTGCCTCACCCAGTGGTCAATCAAGACCACCAGAAGAATCAACTGAAAGTCTTCTTGATAATGTCGAAACCACAGAGGATGATTTTTCTGCCTTGTCAAATACACGGGTCAACATTCCACGTGGGCCAAGCCCTACACCCTTCCAGCAACAAGGGTCACCTCAACATAAACCCACACTACCTACAGACAAGGAGGACAGTCAAGCTGGTTTTCAGACCACATTTATTGCCCCTCCCAAAGAGCAAACAGCTGATCTGCTAAATATAGGTGGAGAACCAGTAAACAGTTCGGGTGACAGTGGCCAAAATCTGGCCAGTCGCATGAATCTTTTAGATATGGGTGAATCTGCACCAGTCAGTAATTTTGACCTCTTGATGGGTGGGTCAGACTGGAAGGGTGATCAAACTTCTGTTTCATCACAGGGATCCCAGTTGGGTGACACATTTGACCCTTTCCAGCAGGCTACAACACCAACTTATCCCCAGCCCCAAGCATCGCCACAAAAGAAACCAGAGATCCGGGAGCCACAAATGAATTTTGGTAATTTTGATCCATTCCAATCATCTTCAAATACTCAGAATGAATTCTTTAATCTAATGAATGGTAAAAAATCAAGTTCTGCCCATATACAACCATCCCCAAGTGCAGGAATTGATTTGATGGGCTCTTGGGCTGATAATAGCACAAGCAGCGGCCTCATGGGCTCCAACCTGAGTGGGTCCACCAGCAACCTTTTCCCTGGTAGTTTACCTAAAAAGAATCCAAGCTTTCCATCAGGACTCAACCTACCCAATATTTCTGCCCCTGGAGGTGCAGCAGGCCTTGGAGGACAAAGTCTTGGTTCCATGAATATGGGGAGCACTGGCCTTCCAAGAACAGCTTCAGCAGCAGCAGCTATGAATATCCTGGGTGAGGGACCAACACCAGCAAAAAGTGCTCAGAATCTAAAATCTCCAGATCCATTTGCTGACTTGGGTGAGTATTTTAAGAAATTTTAATTTCAATCTAAACAATATCTACATAGCTAGTCTCTGTGTGTGTGCTTGCCTATCTTTTTTTTTTTATAAAGAAATATTTCTGCGCGTGTATATTCTCAAAGTTTCTCATTAAAGATGTTTTTGTTTTTAAATTTTATTTTTTTTATAAAACTAATTACTTTGTATGCTTAGAGAAAAATCAGATTCTAAGTTAAGAGTGTTTTAATCCTTGGCACTTTAAGGCAGTGTTTCTCAACTGGTGCACCTGAGCCAGGTGTGCCCCAAATTAACAAAAGAGTAATTTATGAATCATTTTTATATTTAAAAAAAATTTTATTTTTAAAAAGCTAGAGACGCCAGTCACATGGCCTCCATGTTTAAGTAAAGTTTTGTCATTTGATATTTTAAACTGGATGCTAAATTCCTTAATCTTTAAGAAGGAATAATCTTTTCCTTTTACCTTCTTCACATGGCTGTTTAAAAGCCTTGTTTTTGTCATATAGGAAAATCCAACATGGCACGTAAACAAAATATTCAGCGAAAAATCCCATTCGTCAGTAACATTTTAAACACCTCATAGAATGTAAAGTTCTTAAAGCAAACCTGTGCCAAACTGTTTTCCTGAATCCTTTATGACTTGGCTATCTGAAAATGACATCAAGGTGAAATAATGGAAACTAACCGTGAAAGACACAATTATGCGCAACAAGTTTTCAATCAATCAGTACACGTCTGAACCATTTCAAGCGATGTTATAGGATCCAGACGGCTATTGTTTGCACATAGAATTATTCACTGGTAATTAATCTTCAATTTGGCTGTGGAAAATGTCATTCGGTGGTTAGCATTAAGAAATTATGCCCAATTTTCTGAGAAAAATCACCGTTTTTTTAATGAAAAAATATTTATTTTCGCTTCAAAATACTATCAATCAAACATCATCCCTTTCTCTTTCATTTGGCATGAACATCATTGAATAAAAGGAATGGCTAAATGGCCCAGCGATGGGAAATTTATGAAAGATATGCGTCGAAAAAAAAACAATGTCGGCTGCTAAGTGCTGTTGTCATCACCCGGGTCACGGGGTGTTAAAAACAAAACAAAACACATCAAGCCATTGTTCAAACATAGGTTATATCGAGCCCTAATGTTGACCCTTTTTTTTTCACTCTTTGCTCTTGGAGTGGTGGGTTTTATTACAACTTGTTCTAAACTTTTATTGCTGACTGTCTGACCTTTGACCCAGAGATGTCAAAGTCAATTTGGTTTAATTTTTCTTATCACTGCTATTTTTTTGGAAAAAAAAAAAAAACTTTTGGTTTCTGGTGGT
Organism: Acanthosepion esculentum; assembly: GCA_964036315.1. Classification (NCBI taxonomy): domain Eukaryota; kingdom Metazoa; phylum Mollusca; class Cephalopoda; order Sepiida; family Sepiidae; genus Acanthosepion; species Acanthosepion esculentum. The sequence continues at coordinate 88,764,234 of OZ038499.1, read as the reverse complement.
CAGGAATTGCAGATAAATCTTTTGCCTTTTACTAAAGATTTCCGTGGCAGGGTGTCAATTTTTTTTAACATCTGGCAGTCATATAATTGAAAATTACCAATGGACTTTGTCACATTTTGACCCCCTAGGAATGTTGATTTCCTTCAAAACTCTCAATTTTATGCTTGAAATAGTTTGATTGATTTAGGCTCTCTGATTTTCCCAAAAAGAAAATGGTTAATTTCCCATTAATGAGAAAATTTTTTGTTTAGAACTAGCAAAAATGCAAAATTTTCACTATTTGTTTTTTCACATTTTACTCCCTGAAAAAAAATTTGAGTCATTTACACCAGCCAATTTTACTTTTAAATGAAAGAATATAACCTCTGCTTTCCGAAAATACCTAGTTTCATGAGGTTCAGATCAAGTTTCCTTGATATTTGTTTAGATGATGATAAAAGTCATTTTTCAATATTTTACCCCTATAAAAGTATGAAAATCCATTTTTTGAGAGAAAATAAGCTGTGACAAAATGACTTTTGCCATTTTTGCGATGATTTTTACTTGGGATAGAAAATTTTTACCATAGCAAACCTGAATTGACTTTATTTAAGTTCAGTAGGACTATAGGAAACCTCAAACAGCTGTGTTCAACGTGTATCATGTAAAGTCTAACATTCAAAAAATTGCCAAAGCGTATCAAGTCCAGGTTTCACATAAGCAAACTTAAATATACAATGTAATGTCTTAAAAATAAATGCATATTTCAAGAGACTTCTTTATTATTTTCTATTTTCAAATTCCATGACTAATTTTTCCTTATTAATATTTAAAGTGCACCTCAGAGTTTTAGTTATTCTACACATGCACCCTGAAATAAAAATGGTTGAGAAACATTGCTTTTAGGGTTTCACACATTTAGAAATATTTATTAGCTAAGTGCTTCATAACACTGTGATATATTTTTGCTGTGAAATAACTAGGCCAGTAATGGAAAAATGATTTAAATGAGTCTTAGGGACAAAGAATTAAAAAAATTAATACACAAATTAGCACTTTACCATACTCTGGACTCAAAAACTGAACCTAGCGTTAACTAAGTAAATAGTTTGACATAAATAAGATATCTGACCAAAAGGTTGTTAACTTTAATTATTTACTGATGTGTTATATATATATATATATATATATATATATATATATATAAATCCTTTCACCCCAAGCAAATCAATAAAGCCACTAAGATGCAGGGGGTTAATGAGTGTGAAAGAATAGAAAAAGAAAAACCGTATTAAGGAGCAAGAACAATAATGGAGCTGGTATTAAGAAAACAGAAGATAAGGATTGACATTGCATTTAATTTTTTTTTTTTGACTGGAAAGTAAGAAGCTGGAAGAGTTCCACAAGCAAGAAGTGCAAGAAAAGAAACTGTTAGCATAGAACATACAGTTACATCTATCCATTTCAGCTGTAAGATGATGAGACCTTTCTGCCAATCTGGTACTGCACTTAAATTCATAAAGTCTAGGTACCATAAAGGAACATTCATTGGAACAATTACCATGGAAAAATATTTATAGAAAAGGCAAAAGGAAGCTACATTACAGCGGTGGGAAAGTGACTGAATCCAAAATGCCATGGCAGGCCCAATGATATTGCAGATCCTTCTTTGTATTTTACCAAGAATCTCTAAATATATAGCAGGGGCACCAGACCATATCTGGCAGCAATATTCAAAGTTTTATAGTTTTTTTTAGAAATAAAACAATTACTTACCAAATATTGAATTTCATGCACTTGTGGAAAAAACAAAAAAAACAAGACTGTACTACATTCAGTTTATGTATACTGAACAAATTCTCTGAATTTAAAAAAAAATTTTTTAATTAGCAATCTGTGTTTTTGTATGTAGAGCTGAAATAAGCATTATAGATTTTTAAATAGATAAAAAAATATCACTTATAGAATCAGTATTTCTATGTCAAAAGCTTGGGTAACTCACATTATTTCGTTATATACAAACACTGACATAGAATTGAAAACTTTCTTAGACTACTTACTATACTGCAATAATTAAATGTGCTTCTATGTTGTATATTGCAGGTAACTTGTCTTCAATGAAGTCTCCTGGCAGCACAAGTAGTCTTGGGACACCGTCTCCAGCAGCACCCACATGGCAGCAGCCTAGCCCGCAACAACCTAAAGCTCCATTCAGTGGATTGTACCCAGGTAAAGTTTTGGTTGATTGTCTGAGACATAAACCTCATTTTAAAAACTTCTACTGTGTCTTAAAAGCTTAAAATGATGGCTACATTTTCAGAAAGTTATGACTTCTCAGATGTGTCCCCATAGCTTAATATTTCGCTAAGGAAAAATATTGGAAGTTTTAACAAACTCATTATTTGAACTTAATGTTTATATAAGCTGCAATATTCCTAATTACATCAAAATCTTCATGTATTTTAACTTTTTTTAATCATTCCACCTCGAGCATGATGATAATGCCACAAGGACACAGAGTTTTACAAGGAGTGAAAGAGAATGAGAAAACTAGTGATGAGAAGTAGAAGGGAAAAGCACAATAAAGGAACAGGGTTCAGAAAGGCAGAAGATGGGGATTGATGTTGCATTTAAACTTTTGAAGATTGTAGTTATCAGGGAAGCAAGAAATCAGAAGGGACTTCCACAAGAAAAGAAACTGTTAGAGTAGAAGTGGCTGTTGCATCTATCTAGTTCAGCACTAAAACAGTGAGACCTAGTTGCCAATCTAGTAGCATACTTAAACTCATGGAGTCACAGAGAACAGCTCATCAGAACAATTGCATTGAAAAATATTTGTAGAAAAGACAGGGAAGCCACGTTATGTCAGTGAAGTTGAGATACCAGGACCAGACTGATTACATTACAGACCCTCCTATGAATTTTGTCAAGAACCTCGAGAAGTATAGTAGGAGCACCAGACTAGATCTGGCAGAAGTATTCAATGCATGAATGAACAGTAGATTTATAAATGTGCAAGAAGGAGTCTGACAAGATGAATTGTCTGGCACGACACAGCGAACCAACTTTCCTAGCAGTAGATCTAGCAGTTGATTCAATATAATCACTCCACTTCATGTCAGTGGAAAACATGAACCTAAGAAAACACAGTGTTGCTCTCCTGGAACATGCTGATGGCAGGCAGAAAAGGTTGACCTGTCCTATGAAGAGAGAAAAGTTGTCATAGATGTTCTTTTACCTCACTCGAATTTCTGTATGAACATTTTCAGCAAGACATCTGTTTTTTAAAGTTTTTTTGTCATTTTGAGAAGTCCACTTGAATTTCCTACTCAAGACATAGCTACTTAGACCCGACCATGAGAGAAACAAGAGACAAAATTTTCTTTTTAATCAATTCACCCCAAGCAAGACAATAGTGCCACTAAGATGCAAGGGATTACTGAGAGTGAAAGAGAATAAGAAGTCTTTAGGAGAAGGAACCAGAAGCCCAAACCAAAATGTGGAAACAAGGAATAAACATCTACACCTGTTCAGAAGATGGAAAAGGAGTGTGAACTGGACAATTCACAAATCTATCTACTCCTATTAAACTTGTGTATAAATTTGATAGCCTTGGTTGGCAATCAGTCTGGGACGATGAACTGGTCCCAAACCAGAAGTAGATCCTTAAGTCGTATCAGTGGTAAACGCTATCTCCTTTCTGGCAACTCCTGCAGCCAAAAATTCACTTCATTTCAGTTATTCAATCAAACTTTTTCGATTTACTCTCATATTTAAAATTATTAGATTTATGTCATTATTTTTAATTTTTAAAATAAAATTAAGTAGAAATTTGAATAAATATAGTGAAGCATTTCAAATAGAAATTGAGATCAGCATTTGACCTTTATTATTAACTATTTTTTTTTATCATTTCACCCCAAGCAAATAATGCTACTAAGGTGCAAGGGGTTACTGGAAGTGAAAGAGAATGAAAAAACTTTAGGAGGACTCAGAAACCCACTCCTAAACAGGAAACAAGGGATAAACCTCTGCTACTGTTCAAAAGACAGGGGAGGTGTGTGAACCAGGCAATAGACGAGCATATCTTCTCCTATAATAATAATAATAGCAAACTATTTTTTTTCACTTGTTTAAATAATTCAGTGCAGTTTTAAGAAAATCTAATTAAACAGATTATTTTGAATTATTTAGATAATTTCATTAATTTTTTCAGTTCCATTCAACTAATTTGTAGTAATGTGAAACTGCAAACAACAATGTTTATGAATACTGTAGGTTTTTTTAGCTTATAACTGAATTTTGAAAAAGCAGATATAAATTCTTTCTACACAAAGAAGATGAAACATATCTTCAGATTTATTTCGATCACCATCTTTAGGGTTCGCTGTAAAGGTTCAATGAATTATTTTCTTTTTCAATCTCTTATTCTAAATCCTGTATAATCTATGTTACTTTTTTGCAGGAGCTGGTGGTACTGCAACAGCTAGTAGCGGCTGGCAACAACCACAGGCTCCCACTACAGCCCAGGCCCCACCATCACCCAAGAAACAAGTCCCACCCCAACAGACAGCTCCACCCCAACAGAAATCTGCTTTTGGAGGGGCCAGTGTGATTGGTAATCGAGAAGATCGAGGAACTCGAAAACCATTTGGTAAATGTCATCTTATTAATTTTCATAATTTCTGTATGTGAAAGAACTGTTGAAAGATCTCTGTTTGGGCAAATTTATCAGCCGTAAGTGTCAATGGTATTGGGGCGGGGTTACAATTTATCAGCCGTAAGTGCCAATGGTATGGGGGGGTTACAATTTATCAGCCGTAAGTGTCAATGGTATGGGGGGGTACAATTTATCAGCCGTAAGTGTCAATGGTATGGGGGGGGTACAATTTATCAGCCGTAAGTGTCAATGGTATTGGGGGGGGTACAATTTATCAGCCGTAAGTGTCAATGGTATGGGGGAGGGTACAATTTATCAGCCGTAAGTGTCAATGGTATGGGGTGGGGTACAATTTATCAGCCATAAGTGTCAATGGTATGGGGGGTACAATTATGAGACAAAAACTCAATGATCTTGAAAGTTATTTTAAAGTAGATTGGAGAGATCATCAAAAGACAAGAAGCAATGGAGAACCATGTCCTGAAAGGGCCATTGTACATAGAGAGAAGACACTTCTTTATATTAACTAAAGTAAACAACACAAAGGGAGAGATATCAACAGGCTTCAATCAACTGATATAGATAGAAACATGGAGGTGCTGAAAAGTTCTCCTTCTGACCCGCTTCCCAAAAAATCTAATCAGATGACCAGTCATTAGAATCTGGTAGGAATCCCTTCTTGGTCAAGCTGAGAACTAACTAGCACTGATTCACAGACATATGGTCAAAGAAAGAAAGAATAATTGATTAGATTCCTGACATTCTTCATCAAATACAATATTTTTAAAATTCATTTCACTCCAAGCAAGGCAATAAAGCCACTAAGATTCAAGGAGGTACTGAGAGTAAAAGAAAAAGTTATTGAGAAGAGAGGACAATAAAAGAACAAAATTCAAGCTGACAATTGATGATACTGCATTCAAAATTTTGCAGATCGTAATTGAGAGGAAAGCAAGAAGCTGGAAAAGACATGGGAAAGCTGCGTTATGGCAGTGGGAAAGTGTCTGAAGCCAAGATGTCAGGTCAGGACTGATAACATTGCAGATTCTTCTTTGGATTTTCTCAAGAATCCCCAGACACATAGCATAAGCACCAGACCAGATGTGGCATTTAAATGTCGAATGTGCAGGTAGTGGCAGTTTACAGTGCAGAGAGTGGAATCGGCAAGCAGTGTTCAGATTCTGGCCTAGTTGCATTCACTTTCACACAAATGTCTGTGGGAAAGGTATGAAGCCCTCTTCTCCTTGTAGCTGTGGGTTAAACATCAGAGTAGACTGGGTTCTCTAGCTTTAGGTGGTAACCAACCTTGAAGAAGGAAAACTCTTAATTCAAAACTGTTGAGAATGTGAGAGGAAATCACTCTTATTTTTCCCCCCAGAGTCATGGAAATTCACAGATTTTAAAGAAATGGAATCTGTGAAAAGCCATGATCATCTATAGAGGAGTTCACAAATTTTTTCTAGTGATTGAACACATGTCAGGTTGAACTGCATTTCAACCAGCCTTGACATGAACACACTACTTAAAAATACCTGCAATCTTTTTTTTTGTTAATTCAAAAGAACACTTTATCAAAGGTAAGATGATATACCATGACTATTTGGAAGGTCATTGTCAGAAATCTACTGAATTTGCCTGCGTATAAAACGGACATTTTAAAACAAATTCAAATTTTGCACTGTATTTAATGCACTGGCATTATGACTAGGAAGCTGTCTACAAAAGTTTGATGAGACACTTGTGGGGTTTAAATGAAAGACAACAGCAGATCTCCACATACCAACTGCACTTTTTGGCTGGCACATATATATTATTCTCCTATGTATTTCATCTTATGGCCTTATGTTGAAATGCTGGTCCTCATTTGATCACCGAAGTTAAGCAACATCAGTACTTAGATGGATGACAGCTTGGGAATACCAGTGGCTGTAGGCTAGGATTTGTGGGTGGGTTAATGGATAATGGCTTGGATTTGGAAATCTGATTACCAAGTTCCAATTCCAGTCAGGTTTGTTATATTCACTTATATGCAAATACCCTTGGGAAAGGTATAAATCCACCTCTTCTTCCCCCAGATATGGGTTAATTAGCGTAGCTTGTATCAGAAAATCATTATCTCCAAAAAGGTCATAGAATCTAAAAATAATTTCTGGCCTTAAATAACCTGCAAAGGTTTGATAAGCCGTAAAAAAAAAACAACAAATCATTCAAAAATCATGTATTTGTTTTATTCCATGTTAGACTATATTTAGGAATTTTTATTTTAATCAGTTATATTATGTTTTGTTTTGTTTTTTCTTTACTTTTTGTTAAGGACCAAAACCCAAAGTTGATTCTGATGCCTTTGGTGACTTGCTTGGAGATTTTTCTTCCAAGAAAGCAAATGAACCTCGCACGATTGGTGAAATGAGGAAGGAGATAATAGCAAAAGAAATGGATCCTGACAAACTAAAGGTGAGAGTCTAACAATTCAATCCTATTTTTGCGATTATACTAAACATCAGTCAATATTTACATTATTTATGGTTAGACTAATATCTTCATCTCAGTTGTTGCTATCACAGAATTCTTCAGGGAACTTCAAACTGAACCTTTATTTAATCTACAGGTGTAGACTGTTCTCTTTCTGCTGTCCATGTCTATGGATATCTCATCTTGTTCTTATTTAGTACTACTCAGTTTTGTTTCCACTTAGTCTGAGTCTGTCCAGGAATTGAATCCACAATTTACTAATCAAATCTTTAATCCATTAGGTTGTTCTTCGCATGTAAATAATAACCCCTAATGCCAGAAATTCAAACAGAAACCTTCATTGATAATACCAATATATCATTTATACTGACAGAATGGCTCATTAATAACCAAATCATCATATTGTAATTCTGCTTGTTCCTCTATTAGTAAGTAGCACACGTGTTACACTAGGGCAGGTTGATTTTTCATGTTTTTTTAGAAAATCAATATTGCACTCAGTGTAAAAGCTGGGGTTTGATGTGATAAGTACTGACACCAAAAATTAGATTCATAGTTTGTTTTTTTTTACCAATTTTTAATCATTTAGGTTTAAAGATCATCTGAAAATGTAAAGAAATACCTAATTTCCACAGATTTTTGCTTATAAAATGACTTCAAAATTTTACTTTTTCAGGAATAAATCCAAATAAAGTTGATATTTTTTGTAATAGATACATTGAATGGAAAATATCTTCAAACCAGAATTTATGAATCACCACAAGCATGTAATTTTCTTTACTGTATTTGATAAAAGTAAAAACTATAAAAAAGAAAGAAAAAAAATGTAAAAGATTACAAAAATGGCTACTCAAGGAATAAAATTTGTTAGATCATAATTATAAAAAACAAAAAATAGATAATAAAAAAAAATATATAATGCCAAATTATAAGACAAAATGTTTTAAATTTGCATTGTTTATTGAAAATTGAACTAAAACTACTGTGCTGTGTAATATATTACATCAATATGAAGCTAGATTGTTCAGTATAATTTCCCTTTGAAGTAAATGAAGCTTTTATTTGATGCCACAATAATTTAGTAATAATGTGTTTGTGCCATGTATTTTGTCAATATACAATTTGTAAATCTTCAAATTATAAATTTTATGAGCCTGTGCCAGAAGGCTTTCATTGATCACCAGAATGAAATTGCAATGTTATGATTTTGAACCTAAATTTAATCTTTTGTCATATCATGTCAAATCCCAACTTTCAAATTTAAAGCAATATTTTGGTTGCAAGGAAATTTGATGGTTGGTTGATTTTGTTTAGCGGCATATTACCACCTCTATGCGTTATTTAATACCAAAATTTAAATATTTTTTAATGCTTTTTAATGCTACAGATATTTTGTACATAATTTTATACTTTGAGGGTAAAATTGTTTTTTTTGTTTAGTTATATAGTTTGTAGATGATAAAATGTATTGTTGGTAATTTTACTTTAAAAATGTATTTTTATATTTTTTCCAAGTTGCATTGATTGTCATTTTGCTATAAAAATGTATTGTTGGTCATTTTATTATAAAAAATGTACTGTTGATATTTGTTTGGGCGTTCACTATTTGCCCATAGCTTGGACTATAACAGGGGCTACTATTCCGAGTCAGAGTAGACCTGGGAACAACAGACGTCAAGAGGTGATTCCATGCTCCTCAAAATCTCTAATCTCTCAATCAGAAGCCTTGCTGCCAGATATAGTTTATCATCATACCCAAGATGAGTGAGAAAATACAGAAGAAAAAGATGTATCAGAGACAATGTTTGGTTTTAGTGATAAAAGGAAAGCAGATATAAGAAAGAAATTAATGATAAATGAGGTGATAATGCTTTTATGAGTTTAATGTCTTTTAGTCAATTAACTTAAGAATTATGATTCATCAGAATATTAAAATTGGAAACCATTAACCAGTATGTTGTTGTTATAGTTATACTCTCGTTATCTTTCGTAAAGAGGTATTAATGGCATTGCCGATTACTTAATATAGTTTGTGAATATGCTTAGGAAATATTACATGTTTTTATATATGAGTATCATTAATCTTTTAACGCTTCATCTTCTATGTGCCATGTTCCTTCAAGACTTTGGCAACCATGGTTCTCCACAATTTCACATCCTTCGGAGCTCTTAATAAATTTTGTCTTTTTGTTAGCTCTCCCTGTTCTGCTATCCATTTGCAAACACAAACTAATGTACTTGAAATACAACCATCTTAAAACTGGGTTGTCACTTGTGTAAATCCTTGCATCCTGAAAGTTTAATTTTGTATTTATTTATATCAAACTATTTTTCTCATTCCACTAAAGAGGTCGAATTTTCCTCAGGGTCTGTCTCACTCGGGCAGAATTGAGCCTTGCTCTGCCATGCTGGCCCATGCCATGTTTGCTGGGGTTTGAAATCAAATTTGTCCTTAATTTCAATTTAGCATTTCGAAATTATGAGCAGAATTAAAAAGTAAAAATAAACGAGAATAATAATTACAAGCAGACTCTGAAATTACAGACTGAATCTACGGATTGTCAAGCATTACTCGGAACTTCCAAAGTTTACGCAAAAGGTTTGGGAACTTTTGCAGTAAACATAATTTTGTTTGTAAATATGTAACATTGATAAGGATAATATATGGATATCTTTCCTTAGGTGTTTATAAATTGTACACTGTTCAATTATTAATGTTAACAAAAATTTTAAATTACAAAATTGTACTTGGATTAAATGAAAATTACTTACAATATAATATATGAAAAACAAACAATATAAACATAATATAAAAACAAACAGCGTCCATGGGTATGACGGTAAACTGCATCTGCGTCCTGGGCATGGCGATAAACTATATCCACATATTGAGCATGGCGATAAACTATATCCACATATTGAGCATGGCGATAAACTACGTCCAACAGAAAGGCCGTTTTTGATAAAATAAGGTTGTCGGCTATACATTTTTGGAAAAATAGTATTGCCAGCTATATACGCTTTCGAAGGAATAATGTTGCCAGCAGTGCATTTTTGAAAAATATTACCAGCTACACGTTTTTGGAAAAATAATATAACCAGCTATACGTTTTTGAAAAAATAATATTACCAGCTATACGTTTTTGGAAAAATAATATTGCCAGCTATATGTTTAAAAAAAGAAAAATATTACCAGCTATACATTTTTTAACAAAACCTTATTCAATGGAATTGTAACTGGGGTCAAAACACTATGAAAGTGTAAAAATAGGTTTTAATACCAGAAATTCTTTGTGAAAAAAAAAAAATTATTACCAGCAATACATTTTTGAAAACCAAATATTACCAACAATATATTTTTGGGAAAAAGAAAAATATATATTACCAGCGATACATATTTGAAAGGAAAAAATATTGCCAGCTATACGTTTTTGAAAATACTATTACCAGCTATATATTTTTGAGGGAAGAAATATTGACAAAAATGGATTTCTAACAAAACAAAAATATTATTGGGAAAAAAAAAAAGGCGTCGCCATTAAATGACCCATTGAGGTTGATATGCCGTAAAACAAATCAAATTAAAAACAAACAATACAATAAAACTCACAACAGCAGTGGAAGTGTTAATGCATCATAATAATTTGCACATCAACTTTTTTTTTTCTTTTTGTATTACCATTTTGGATGTTTCAATTTTTAGATAATGGAATGGACAAAAGGAAAAGAGCGAAATATCCGTGCCCTGCTTTGTTCTCTGCACACAGTTTTGTGGGAAGAGGAGACACGATGGAAAGAATGTGGAATGCATGAATTGGTCTCAGCTGACCAAGTGAAAAAAGTCTACAGAAAAGCGGTTCTCTCTGTGCATCCTGACAAGGTAAGTCTTGACCAATGGTTGGAGAACATAGAAATGTAACCATCTTTAAACTGGGTTGTCAGTTGTGTAAATCCTTGCATCCTGAAAGCACAATTTTGTATTTATATCAAACCATTTTTCTCAGTCCACTAGAGGTCAAATTTTCCTCAAGGTCTGTCAGACTTGGACAGAATTGAGCCTTGTTCTGCCATGCTGGGCCATGTCATGTTTGCTGGGGTTTGAAATCAAATTTGTCCTTCACTTAGATTAAATGCTAACAAATCCAGTCAGTCCTGTTATTTTTAGCTGAGGGCATTAGTTTGAAGGGAACACAACAGCTTTGGCCAGAGTTTGAATTTGGCCTTTTAATTCTATATTCCACACCAATAACTGTTATGCAACCTGCACTTTTTTTTTTTTTTTTTTTTTTTTAGAAAACTAACTTTATCTGATACAAAATTCAAGAACTGTTACTTGGATCATTGGCTTACAGCCACAGCATGTTAAAACATTGGTTCTTGTTCAATCATCACAGTTAAGCAACATTGAGCCTGGTGAGTACCTAGACGGGTGGCTTCTTGGAAATACCAGGTGTTGTAAGTGGATGGTGTAATGGATAACAGTTCAGGATGAGAAATCAGAGTTGAATTGAATTTTGGGAAATGTATGAATCCATCTCTTCCTTCCTATGGGTTAAATAGTAGGACTTATTTGAAAATTGTTATCTCCCAAAAATTGTTAATTCAATATTAAGAAAAGAAAAAAAAAAGAATCATTCTTATAATCAAAAAAAAAAATTCCAATTTTAAATAACCTAGAAAATGTTAAGCTGTAAAAAAACAAATCAGTTAATACTTGGATTATTATATTTTTATTTATAAAACAAAGTTAATAAATTAATATAGTTTAATTTATTAATTACTTGTACACTTCAGAAAAAATTGTTTCAGATAAAGTTGGAGATTTTTTTTTATTTTATTTTAAAATATTTTGCTTTTTTTCTTTATAATTAAAATAAATAATTAAAAAAAATCTTCCCATTTTATATCTGACTAGTTCTGAAACTCAATTCCCTATGAAGGATCAGTTTGATATTTTTGTCAGCAACATTAATTTTTAGAAAATAGTAATGGTAATGTTTCAGTGAAATTAGAATAACTAACAGCAAAATATTGATTGCTTTTTTCATGAAGTTTGAAAATGACTTGAAAAATTATGATATTGAACGAATGCATTTCTTTGTCAGAATCCCCAAATACGTCCAGTTCTTATATGATGTTAAAATAATTTTGATTTCAGAAAATTGAAATGTTAAAGAGTCAGTAAATAAAGGAAAATAATTTTTTTTAAATATATATATATATATATACACACACACACACACACACACACACACATACATACACACACACACACACACACACACACACACACATATCATTGGTGACTCTAGGTCATCAATGTTTGTCGGGCTCATTACAATCTTTAACAAAATATACTATTGGTATGACTTAGATGCTAAAATGATTCCTTTACTCTAACTAAAATATATCATTTTGAAAAATCTCTGTGCATGAAATTTTAAAAAAACATTTTGGTATTTTAATATTGTAATAATTCTATAAAAATAAACATTTATTTTTAAAAAAATTTCCAGACATGTAAGAAAAGAGTCATGGCAAAGCCAGATATTTTATTTTTTTTAAATGTGTATCTATCTCGAGTGTGTGTTTGTATATATGTCTATGTGTTAGTGCATTTATGTATCTCTGTTTGTACTGGTGACTGATATCATATTTCCTCAACACTTACTCCAGTCACACTCCTCATACCAACCCTCCAGTCAACAACCAATTTTTAGGTCGGACTAAATTTAATTTGCCCTTTCTCAAAAGATATATTCTGCTCAAATACCTTATACTGTACAGAATAAATTTTAAAATGAATATTTGAAAGCAAAAAGTTAAAATAAAAATGTTGTTCTTTGAAATATAGGGCATACAAGTCATTAGAGATTTTTAAAAGATTATTTATAAAATTAAAGCAAGAAATACATTGTCTATTAAGTAGGTCTCTAGCTCAGATAGGGCTAAGACCTACGCAACCTGAATGGGCACGTTAATTTTATTTCATTCTTTTTACTTTTTCTTCTTCTGAAAAATATCGATGAAATTTTGTTTGTCAAGATTTTGAGGCACAGAATTAAAACAATTAGTTTTGTATCCAGCTGAAGACAAGAATGAAAACTACGCACTACAAAAAATTTTTGTTGATTTAAAATAGACATGCTTGAATGTTGACTCACTTGGGCTAAGACCAACAAGCCTGACCCCCCCTAGAGTTGCCACTAAGATATATATATATGTGTGTGTGTGTGTAAATATTATCAGAGTGTACCTGTAGAAGAGACAAAAGGAATGAAGAGACAAGAGGAAAAATCTTTTCTTAGCCCACCCGTTTCATCCTCTGAGGTACTTGCCTTGATAAAGTCCCTCAGAAGACGAAACGCATCAGCTAAATATAGTTTTTCCACTTGTTTCTTTTTATATATATATATATATATATATATATACATATATATATGCATGCACACACACCATTTCAGTTTTCTTGTAAACTTGATAACTTTGCTTTTAATAACTTTATTTCCTGCAATCAACAGAGTTTAAACGAAAAGCCAAACTTGAATAACAAATTCTTTTACTTTTTTTCAATCTGCTTTTGTGTTTTTACAAGAATCTTTTAAAATGGTTCCATAAACATGTCTTCCTCTTGTTTTTTCAGCTACAAGGAACACCACATGAAGCCCTGGCGAAAATGATTTTCATGGAGCTGAATGATGCCTGGGCCGAGTTTGAAGAAAAAGGGATGCAATCACTTTGTTGAAAAGAAATCATAAAAAAAACTTTGGTCATCACAAAATGGCTCCTGAATTACATTTATTCAAACATTCCAAAATTTGGATTTTTGCCTTGTGTGGGGGAAGAGGGGCAAGACGACTCTGTATTACAAACAGAGAAAGAGAAGAAAGTTGACTTCCCACTCATTCTGAAGCATTATTTGTTCATTAGGCATGATGCTCTTTTGCCTTGTGACTTTCTATATGTCACTCTCTCTCTCTTCTATATCTTGGTTAAACAGTAACCAAGTAGTGAATAGAGTTGAATTTGATAAATTTGCTGGATCTCTTTTGTTTTTACAAGAAACAAAAAAGGGGGAAACCTATCTGCAAAAGCCAAAGAAAAAATGGCTAAAACTAACAAAGAATATCAAAAACCAATATAAGTGGAGCATGTAGATGTACAGATGTTATATTGTTTTTTGTTGTTTTCTTTTTGTATATAATGTTGACAATTACAAAGTTAAACAACAACTTAAAACAAAAAAAATGTAAAATTTGATTATTAAAAAAAAAAAAAAGTGCTGTTGTAAATTTTTGTAAATAATTTCTACTGGAGTACATCTGCATTTATTTGTTTGCAATCCCCACACCCTGGCATCTCTCGGCTATTATTTCCCTGATGGTGTTGTGATTGAATTTTCATATCTCCAAGTGTATTGGTAAATTGGCTCAAGTGATTTATTGCCTCTTTTGAGAAGGGCAATTAGCTATTTCTGCTCCCCCAACTAAATGCAGTTTCTATTTTGTGGTCAAGTTCAAATTTAAAAACTGATCAACTTAAAAACGGCAAAATCGAAGTGTTCAGTATTGTTCTTTTATTGTTTTCATCTTTTTTTTTTTTTTTTGTTTTTTGTTTTTTTTAGAATTTTCAAGATGGGAACCCCAGTTCCAAAGGAACTTTCTCTTCGTCTACTGCTGTTAGTGTAGGTCTTAATGTAGCTTCTGCTTCTCATGCATTTGTGGTCATCTTAGTATAATCTTTACATGGTTGATTGATTTGGCAAATTAATCAGTTGACTGATTGTTCATTCGCTCTGTCAGATTGTTGTTCTTTGGGGAATAAAAAAAAATAAAAACGTTTCGACTTGATCAATAGACAATGTGTAAAATATTTTAGCAATTAACAAATAGATAAAAAGAAACAATGAGATCAAAATATTATGAAAATTATTTGAGTATTGATGGCTTTTTTTTGGTTTTTTTATAATATTAAATGTAAAAATGTTTTTTTTTAAAATGTCCTGTGAAATTGTTTTAGAGAAAATAATTTTTGTGAAAATTTCCTGCTTTTATTTTCTTTGTTGTTGAATTTGATTTTGTCTTAAAAACAATATTCATAATGGTTCTTAAGTCAATGGACAGCTTGCGTGTGTGTGTATCACGCTCAATTGACCCTTACTGTCACATAAACACATACTTTTTCATACATATGCCTAGATAAAAGGCGAGTCAGATTTAATGCAACTCACTAAAAGTTGAAGGTGAATTTCTCTGCAGAAAAAGAAATGCACAAAAATGAAGGCAATACATTCAAGATTGATTATTTATTGTTCATTGTATACAACATTCCTTTTGATACACATGTTTACTTACATAGAGTTGATGTACATATACAGAATGAATTAAAATTTTGGCAAGCAATGGTGGAAGAAAATTACTCGTTCAAATCAAGACTAAAAGAAATTCAGTTCTTGGAAGATTATTAATCTGTTGTACTTAAAAAAAAAAAAAAAAAAAAAAAAAAAAACTGTGGCTCTGAAAATCAATGAAAGCAAAAATTGAGCTTGCATTATTTATTAATAAAATTATTTAATTTTGAAATAGTTTTAAGCTTGAGCAATGTCAAGTTAAATCAGTTACCTGAATTTCTTACTTCTTCCAGAAGATAGCAAATAATTCAATTTAAAGGTATAAATTTGATAAATTACTTTAAATCACTCGTTGGATCCGTATAGAATTTCAAAATGCACACATGCAAAACAATCTTTTTGTTGAAATTATGATCGGTTCAAGTCCTACTATTGCTCATATCATTGCCATGTGCTCTTATAGAGATTCATGTAAAGAAAAAAATCTAGTTCAATTTAAATGAGGAAAATTAGGAATTTTTTAGTAAAAAGTAATATTTTTCTTATCTTCAGGAACATGCCCATACATTGTTTATACTTAGTGGCTAAAAGATTTTTTTTATATTATTAATTAATCTAGGAAACTTTTTGCTTATTTAATGAATCAAAAAGATTGGGAATGGGGTATAGCCTATCAAATATTCAAAACACAAATTCTTGTCAATATACTCACAGAGCCAGAATTGCTGACCAAATTATTCCCACTTTTTTTTTTTTTAATTCTGTAATCTACAAAGGAGGCTGTGGAGTACCATGATCGCTTATGTATTGAAGTAATATGGCATACTAAGAAGAAAACATGAGTTTAAATTTATTAGGTGTTCGTGGTGAAATCCATTATTTATTTGCTTATTTTATTTTTTTAAACGATGTGATTGTATCCTTGACATTTTTGTTCACATGGAGTATTTTATAGCTTTAATTATTCATTAATTCTAAGTCATCGCTTATAAAATCTAACTTGATTTATCTCCCTTTGGATATTAAAATATTTATTTAAAGGGAGGTAACTCTTATTTTTTTAATCGTTGAAATTTCCTGTTTACTATGGATTCAGTCTTTTGTTATTGGACATTTCAATCTGTAATTAATCTTTTAATTGCATTGTGTGGGATTTTTTATGGTTTCCTCGTAATACGGATACAAATCTTACAACAAAGGTGAATAAGTCTACAAAACTTTTTTTTTTTTTGTAAAGAAATACATAAGATTGTAGATTATAATTAGTGAACCAATTGAGATACTATTGTTTACCTTTTACTGGGAAGTGATACAAACAAAAAAATATTATCCACTAGATATATTAGGTGACAGTTTTTCTGTCATCTGTCACTAATCATATGTCAAAATTCAACAAGAGGCCTTTGACCAAACCCATTTGAAGTTGGTCCAAATTGGAAATTTTTTTTTTTTTTATTTCAATTAAGTCAAGTTTCTTAACTCCATACAACTATCTTATGTATTGTCAACATTGTTGATTATTCATCTTGGAGAATTAAAAGCTCTTCTATACAGCCTGGTAATGCCTATCTTCTTTATAAGCATTTTGTAAGCTATATTTCATGATGCTAAAACACCAGTTTATCATTGCCTACTGCCAGATAAAACTTGCTTAAAAAAATTCCACTTGATTTTCTTTTATGTCAGAATTGATTTTGAGTCATACATTAGGATTTGTTCATTGTTATTCAAATTATTGAACCTGTAATGTTAATTTGCTGTATTAATGTTAATATTGCTTCCATAGTAGTCCCTTAAATTTATCATATCTCTGTACAAGCAGATCTGATGGCTTTTTCAATAAAGCTTACAATTTAGAGTTGTTACACAAAGATGATCACAATTTCTCTGTCTTCAAGGTCATTTTTTTTTTCATGGGGCCAATGAAACGTCATAACCAGTAGCCTTGAGATGCAAGAGATTTTTCTGAATAATGAAATATTCAGACACTGCATAACAACTTCAGAGATTTAAAAGTTGAAATTTTCCTGTGAAATTTTATTTACATTCAGTTTAAGAGAGGATGAACTGATTCCAAACCAGAAGTAGGTTCTTAAGATATATCAATGGTAAACTTTATCTCCTTTCTGGCAACTCCTGCAGCCAAAAAATTCACTTCATTTCAGTTATTCAACCAAAATTTTCAGTATTTAAAATTATCAGATTTGTCATTGTTTTTTAATTTTCAAAATAAAATTAAGTGGAAATTTAAATAAATATAGTGAAGCATTTCAAGTAGAAATTGAGATCGGCATTTGATCTTTAACATTTTTCTTTCTTTTTCTTTTTTTAATGTCATCCCAAGCAAGGCGATAATGCTACTGGGAGTGAAAGAGAACAAAACTTTAGAAGGAACCAGAAACCCAAATACTAAACAGGAAACAAGGAATAAACTCTGCTCCTGTTCAAAAGACGGGGCAATGATTTGAACCAAGCAATTGAACTTATCTACTCCTATTAAATTTGTGTCTAAATTTGATAGGCCAATTGCCAACTAAAGCTAGCAATCCCTAAGAGACGAACGAATTCCAAACCAGAATTAGGTTCTTAAGTGATAAACTTTAGCTCCTTTCTGGCAACTCCTGCAGCCAAAAGGTCCACTGGATTGTGATGTCTCATCATGCCACAGGACTCATGGAAGCTGAGAGAATTGAAAATATTCAAACAGGTTGCTCCTTTTTTGTACAACTAGACATCATTGAAATGATAAACAGTTAAGGGAATTTATTTGCTTTATTTTCTAAGCATTTACCACAGAAAGAAAATACTCATTTCAAATGAATTTCTATATCCTGCCATTTGTAAAAATTTAAAATTGCCCACAGGAATTAAAATTTTCTTTGGACTTTTTAGGTAATGAAAATGTATATCTTCAATTTGGAGGAGACAAATCTGACATTGTTTAACCATTCAGTTATTTATATTTGTTTTTCCAGTGTTGTCCACAATTAGGACCAAAAAAAAAGAAGAAATTGTCCACTAGAAACATTTAACTATTCTATAAAATACAATGTGACTTTATATATTTGCTAGCAGACATACCCAGCATTGCTTGGGAACTAATTTTGTCTAAATAAAGATAAATATTCTATATGTATAGATTTTTAAAAAATAACTAAGGGAAGTAACCACTCATATTTACTACCTTAAGTTGAATTACCTCCCTTCCCACTATCGAGCATGACATAAATGCTTGAATGGTGATTATTATATAATGTTGATTGATCACGCAGTTTGATCTCCCTTTCTATTCTGTTATGTTAAAAGGAAGCAGTCCTCTTTCTATCACTAAGCAAATATCTCACTAGTAAATTGGGGAAATTTATTTATTTCATGTTAATGTTCTATGAATGTTTTTATTCTAATAATTTAAAACCAGATTTTCTTTCTTACATGTGACAATAATCATCTTGATAAAGATCCTAGATTATCCATGCAGGAAATGTAACCAGTTGCAAAATGACTGTTGTCACTCTGTTGAATGTATGAGTAAATTAATTAATAGTCCCAGTACTTCATTCATTTTAAAATTAGCAAAGTACAAGTCACTGAGCTTCTTGTCTAAACATTGTGTGTGTTTGTGTAGAATAGGGAATGACCCCCTTTTAGCAGAAATCCACTGTTACCAATTGTGTAGTGTGTCCATATGAAATTATAATAGGAACAGGTTTATTGTTCCAATTACTAAAATATATGAAACACTGCAGGTGGGGACATAATAATTTGAGGCATGTGTCTCTGGTGTTTTGTTTAACTTGGTTTTTGTTTCTAGCATATATTCCTTAGAATATGGCTAGGAATGTTGGCTAGTTAGCCTAGTCACTAGTGCAGTGACATCCTGGACAGGAGATTCTTACACAGTGTGTTTACATAAGATCTGAAGAAGTCCCAAAGTCGGGTTGAAAACTAAATATACAAAATTCCTGAAATTAAGTCTTGGAATAATGACAAAGAAAACCAGAATATTTTAACAAAACCGTTTATTTTAGTAGTTGGTTATAAATAAGGTGTTGTCCAAAAGATTTCTTCACTTCTAATGCTTGACAATATTATGTGTTAATTTGAACTTTGAATCACATTTGCAACTATGAGGGTGATAGGTCAACAGTTCACGCATTTTTCAAAAGTTGAGGTGATGATCTGGTGGTAGTTTCTTATGACTGCTGTTACAATCTGCTCTTCTCTCTCAGCAGAACTCTGTCAAGTGTTCCCACCATCTCATATATATGGAATTCAGCCAGCTTTTCTCTAAATCTATATTGGCATGATTTTACCATTAACTTGCTTTTTCTGGAAAGCATAACGTCAGCTAGCCACTTGACAACCTGCTTTCCAAAAACTATTCTTCCTATAAGACTATTAGCAAACATGTTTATGCAAACAAACAATATGGCCCATTGATTGGCTTTGGCAAAGTTTTTCAGAAAGCCTTTCTCTGAAATTATTCTACCTAAGAAATCACACCAATCTAATGGTTACATTTTAATCTCAAGATCTTTCAGAGTTTTTTTTTTCTTTTTATTTCAAGCTAAGAAACAATTTAATACTTGTCATCATTTTTACCCAACTTGGTAAGTGTAGCCAGTGACTACAGGATTGTACTCGGTTATCTCACGTCTACTTCCTGATTCTTTTCCTACTTTTACTTTAATTCCAATAATCATTAAACACAATCGAACCATATCATGAAACCTGAGCCTATCTGCATTTCATTCTGTTCAATTGCAGTCAAGCCTCCTTGGGCCTCTACTTGTCCCATACAAATCATGGGATTTGCAATAATATCTGAGTGTTATGAATTTTACAAGTAGATAACTGTACAAGAAGTGTAGGCATAGAATATGAGTGTTTATCTAAGATACCTACTTGGTTTTGAAACTAGACAAGCCTGTTTATTTTACAAACAAAAAAAAAACAAAAAAAGTTAATGTTCACCCTGTACTAGGCCCAAGAGCCAGTCGAGGTAGAGGATTATAGAATAAGAGGTAAGGGGCAAAATTTACAATGATATGTGGGGAAGATAACAGCCAACCCTAGAACTGAACAGGTTAAGATTGTAGTGATTGGGAAAACATACTAATGTTTATACTGTATATGGGCACTTTGCATGCTTCTTTTGCTACATCAATCACAACTGAATAGTTCAATCGTCACTGGGTGTCCCATATTTTTGGTCTTGTGCCACACTTAAGTTATGCTCAGAAAACTGCCATACTTAACTGCAAATGATGAAAATTTTCATCATTTGCAGTTCCTATGATTCAACTGAATAAAATAATTTTTTGCTGCAGTTAAGAATTCCACCTTTTCACAAATAGAGCCAGGGGGATGAATTTGTCATGAGTTGTGGCTCTTGTGATGACAATTTTCTTTAATGTTCATTTTAGTTTAAGACTAAAAGGTTGTTCTGAACTGTGGGCAATTCTATCACATTATCTGCTTACTGCAATTAAATTTGGTATGATTCTTAAATCTAATATAAACAAATGCAATCATTTTTCTTTTTATTCTCCAGGCTGTGAATGTTCATTTAGACCATGGACATTTTTTTACCAGCCTTATTCTCTTCAGCTCATTATAAATTCTACCCATAGAAAGGATAAGTTGGGCACATTTTTGTTACTTTTAAAATTAAACCTATTCAGTATATATATATAAATAAATAAATAAATAAATATACATTTTTTATTTCCCCCCCTTCACCAGAATTTCATGCACAACACAATCTTCAGGTGCAGAGTAGAGACTGACTGTTACATGAAACTAAGTCATGCTACCAGTGAGGAGAGAAAAAAAAAAAATATATATATATATATATATATATATATATATATATAAAATAAATTTATATTAGGATTGTACTTGACAGTAGTCCTAATCATAAATCTACATCATCTTTATTTTCTTATAACAGTATTAGGAGTAACACAAAGAAATATTCCTTCAACTTCCTTATTTTAAAAACAGTAGCAGTTAATTTTATCGAGAACAGGTTTATAGTTGCTTGCCTTAAATTTTAACATTGATCTGTTATTGATATTTCTGAAAATGTGTGTTTTTTGTTTTGTTTTTTTGCATCGTATTTTAGTTCCAGGCTTGTTCAGCTTTGAGAGTTTACAAAATACTTCATCTCATAGAAAATGGGTTTAAACAGGTCATAAGACCAAATTTTTGATGAAATTTGACTCCATTTACTTGTCAATATTTATAGATTTTTTTCTAATTTTAATCTTTTGAAGGAAACTGACAGGGTCCAGTGGAGATGCTATGGAAATTTCATTTTTGTATTCATGCTAGTAAATATTTTAATCAGGATGGCCAAAATATCCTGGACAAATCTTTCATATCCCACCCTCTGTAGTATTTCTAACATTTTTTTAACTATTCACTAGCAAATAAACAAAACAGTATAAAGATTTACATTCTTATTGGTTAGCTTAATTTTAAGCAAGTCTTTCTCAAACTTCATGACATCTACTGAAGTGTTTTTGTATAGGCTAAGTTTGCTATCTATAGTGAAATAGAAAACCTAATCTGACTTACTGTGATCATTTTATTGACTGGAGGATAATGGTACCTAGTAAACTTCAGTGGATGGGCAATGGTATTGGGAAGGGGTCAGAAAAATCTTATGTCTGTTGCTGTTTGTCTTGTCTTTGTTTTCTTAATTACTCACTGAAATGGTTCCTCTCAAGAATTTCCATTTTTACTTTGTGCACATTTTATTCTGCAGACCTGAATAAAATATGGCTTTTTTTTTTTTTTTTTTTTTTTTTTTTTTTGCAGTTGGTGGATTGAGGGGGAGGGACAAAAATCAGTACATCGTCATTATTGTTAGTGTTATTTTATTACATCTCTTACTATTTGACTTGTTTATTATTATCAGTTTGAATTGATTGCAACATTATTTTTGCTGTTATGTGTTGACTACTAATATTGTTATTACTAATTTTACTATTCAAATGAATTATTGTTGTTGATAATAATTACAAAAAGTGCTGTGAAGACTTTTAAGACAAATTCTATTGGAAATGGAACAAAATCTAAGATGTAATATTTTAACTGATGACCTCGCATTGAATATAGGGAAATTTCTTTAGTGAATCTTTTTATAAAAGGCAACAGCTAATAAATATTCGTTATTAAATGAGGAAGCTTCTGCTTTTTTTTTTTTTTCCTTTCATGTTTCTTGCACTGATAACATCTAAATGCTTTACTTTTTGGAATTCCTGTATTAAAAAAAAAAGTGGGGGGCTGCAACATATTGCTTTGTTTTATTTTTTCCAGGCTTTTATATCAACTGCTTACCGAGGAGGAGAGGAGGGATTGATCCCAAATAGAACAAGTTATAAATGTTGACATTTTCCTCCTGTACTGGGTTGAAAAAGGTTTCTTACCATAGATTTACTTTGAGTGAGAAATCTTGAATAAGATTTCTCTCTTTAGCAGTTAGTCAAGTATTTTTAAGAGTAGAAATGGGCATCTTTTGTGTTTAGTGGCCAAATCATTTTTTATTACCGTTATCCTTATTCTAATATATGTATATATATAAAAAATAGAATCCTGACAAATGGAAAATGTTTCATTGAAACTAGCTTTGATTACACATTTCGCCTTTTCAGGCTTCATTAGATCCAATATGTATGTATGTATGTATGTATGTACTAAGATTCATTATTTAAGCACATCTTTTTCACTTTTGGATCTGATGAAGCCTTGAAAGGTGAAGACTCAGTAGGTACAGATCAGATATCAACTTGTGTGCAATTCATCAGCTACATCTATTCTCATAGTATAAGGCTGCCCAACACACTGCAACTGCTCTGACCATTATAGTCAAATTCACCAGCTTCCATTTAAAAAAAAAACAACAAACACAGTGACCATTTTCTTAGGAAACATGGCTGTATGTGATTATATACAATCTCACACACACGGCTGAGTGGATGAGATCAGGTTTTTTTTTTTATGTTATTGGCCTGGAAGTGACTTGAAACCATGCTATGATTTGACCCAAGCCTTGTGAGTGAAATTGGGTATACAGAACTATTCAGAGGCCATTGATAGTTGTGCCAGCACAAAGTCGCAAGTCATCATGACCAAGGGTTTGAGCATACTGGCCTTGTTTGCACAATTGATCATATGCCAGATGTGCTCTCCCAGAATTTGTAAATTAAAGTCTATTCAGGTAGGATGTTTTATTTATTTATCCATTTACAACAGTTTCATGCTTGGTAATTTTTAAAATGGTTGACTTTTTTCTTTTTCTGACAGTTTGAAATAAATTCCTTATTTTTATATTAGTTGCATTTTAAACTCTATAAACTGTATTTTTAATCTCCAAGCATAAATTGCAATTTCTTCCTATATTTATCTTTAGATTTTATCATACACCATTCTATTGGGTTGGCCAAAGTTTGTTTGGTTTATTAAGTAAATTTTCTACTTGATAAGTAAACAAACTTTTTGGCCAACCCAATACTAATGTGATTGTTTCAAAAACAGTTAGCCATTTTGAAAATTTTTCATCACCCCCTTCATATGGAGATTGTCTGAAAGGGGAAGAAAATAAAATTGCTACAGTAATATCCTGAGTGTAAATTTTACCGGCTGAAAATGAATATTATATATTAGTAAAATTATACTTTTATTTATATATATTGATATTTGACTAGACACATACATATTTTTCAAATGACTCCATTTCGGGTGTTTTCTTAAAACAAAAAATATATATCTTATTAAAACTGCTCAACAAAAAAAGCATATCCTATGTCCAGTGTTGTTAAATAGTGGGTCACTTTTCTTTTTGACAAAGATATTCATCCTGTACAAAAACCAACAGCCACTCAAGGTAGAGTGTTACCGAGTAAGAGGTACTGACTGGACATACAAACATCATAAATTTTCATAAATTTAGACTTAAAAAACTAAATCCAATTATGACAGAAAATTGAATTCTTGGAAATAAAGTTTGTCACGTTTTAACTTCAGAAATGAATTTTGTACATTGTTTAAAGCATCTTGGATTTACATTGGGTTTGCCTCTCATTCAATTCACAAAGCTGTCGGTCAATTACTATTGCTTGTACTACCAAGAATAACATTTTTTTTTATAAAGAGAAAAATGAACTGAGATAGACAGAATTCTATTTATTAGGTCAAGTGTGCCAATTCTCATCTGAATTCAGTGATAAGGAAAATCTTAAAAGCTTAAATAATATCTTTATTCTGGTATTTTACATTAAAATAATATATTTGATATAAATTACATTAGGGTTTGAAAAAAAAAAAAGGTGGATTTCCTCTTAGACTAATCTTGAAGAATATTTTCAACTTTGAGTCTTGTCTCCACTTCTTGGACAGCAGATTCTAACCGAGTTGGGTTGGTGTGGAAATGAACAAAGAGTTGGCGCTCCTTTGCTTGCAACCAATCTGATTTATGATTTGCCTAAAAGAGAAAAAAGAAAATTTAAGTGTTGTGGTTAAGTAACCATAATAACAATTTGTTTTTCAGCTTACATTTTATTTTGGGACACTTAATCATCTAATTCTGGTAAATAATTCAATTGGGTTTTAGGTTAATTCTCCCTTTTAGGGACTTGAGACCACTGAAAATTTTATTTTAATTTCTTAGCTTTCCTTTTGTCATCAAGCCATGCATTGAATTAAATCTGTTTACCAAAATATAAACTTACTTCACAATACAAAATTCAGGATTGCAGCATATTTTGATTTCTTACCTTTTTGTTTTTGTAATCGAGGAGAATGGCTTCTAGTTCTTTGTGCAATTTCTCCAAAGTGTCTTTCAGTTGAACCGTTGTGCCATGAAGACCAGCAGGCAAAATGGGAATTGTATCCAACAGCGGGTTTACTTCATTCCCATTGTATAAAACTTCTTTGCATTTTCTGATGCTGTCTTCCCTGTAGAGATTTAATTAAAAAAATAAATAAAACAAAAAAAAAATATTGTCAGTAATATTTGCCTTATTTCATTACTAGAAAGTTAAATTTTAGAACAATTGCAAAATTTATTGCTAAAACATCTATAACAACAGCTAAGCAAGAAGGTGATGGAGTAGCAGTAAAGGTAACACTTTTTACACTGAGTACAAATACTAAAACATAACTGTGGCTTAAGGCCACATTATATTGAAACAGCAGTTCCCATACTATCACCAAAGTTAAGCCATATTGAGCCTGTGTGACCACCTGGGAATACCAGATGCTGTAAGAGAGCAGAGTTCCAATTCAGTTGAGTTTGTTATAGTCACTTATACACAAATACTCTTGGGAAAGGTGTGAATCCACTTCTTCCCTTCAGCTATGGCTTGCATTACTAAATGATTATCTCAAAAAAAAAAAAAATTTTTTTGTTCTTTACAATAAGCCATAGAAAATAACTGATTTTTTCATTACCAACCCATTCAGAATTAATTGTATCATTATGTAATCATAAAAATGAATAAAGATTTTGATATGTTTTTCTACTTGCTAGATCACAGATTATGTAGTTACTTGATATGAACTATTCTGAAGCAAAAGTGTTTTGTGTATGTACGCTCCCCCCAGACAATTTTTAACTCTACATTGAAGGCATTCCATAAATAACCAAGTGTTGTTATAAATACCACTTATGAATTTTATGTGGTTTTCCTATAATTTTTGTCATGAGATGTATATTTAAACAAATGTGCCAAACTTACATCAACTCCAACCTTTTTGTGTGTTTCTCTTCAGAAACTGTCAAAGATTGCAATGCACTGTCCTTCCTATTCTTCAGTCTTTCGGCAGCTTCTATCATGATTGAATAAGGAACACAGAGTTGGGTCTCTGACTGGGATTCACTTTCAGCTGAAGACAAAAAAGAAAAGTAAAAAAACAATTAGCTAAATTGCTTATGAAGCAAAGAATATATTTTGTTGTATAAGAAATGCAAAGGAAATGATTCCTCTAGAAATTGATATAAGAAAAAAATGTTTTAATTCTCTATCCTCCAACAATCACTTAAGTGCCATACACAAACCACGCTCAGGCGATCATGACTGACTAGGTAGATTTTTCTTGCAGTAGGTTGCTGTTTCTTTCTGTGGTAGACTGGTTGCCAACCAAGGCTATTGAACCCAGTTTGTTTTGCTATTCAACTCATAAATGAGCTTCCATTTTTATGCACATCATAATTACACAACTAGATTAGCTTAGATTAAATTAAATCATTATTTAAATAGTGACTATTTCCTTCTAAGATGGAATAAAGGAGTTTGGTTCAAGATTCTCCCCATGATGACTAGAAAGTAAAACAATATAATTTTAGTCTGAATAGATTATTTTTATTATAATTCCGCATGTCAAAAATTTGATGATGAAAAACTAATAATTGAACCTTCTTTGAATTCAAGGAAGATAACTGCTACTTACCGGCTACAAGCGACTCGTACAAAAGTTTCATAAATTTATTGTGAGAATCCACTGTGTTGCGTTGATATCTTTCATCTATAGTCAAGAAGTCCTCCAACATAGACTGAAGAAGGGAAAGAAAATTTTTGACAAGATTATTACAGAGTAATTAAAATTTCAAAAATAGTGGTTGAAATTTAAATAATAAATTATTAATTCTCTCAATATTGGTTTGTGAGGAATTGCCACTGGTTTAAAAAATAATACAATGCACTTATATATTTTTAATAAAAACTAAAAATATAATAGAAAAACTTAAAAAAAAAAAAAAAAAACACATTAAAAAAGTTACAACTGTTTGAAAACATTTCAACCTTTCTTTTCAGTCTCCAAGATCAAATTGCTGTTAAAATTTGATCCCAATCTAAAGCCATAAATTGAGATTCTCATCAACAAGACAAACAAAAATGCAATATTTTTTAATGAGTACTAAAAAAATTAAAAGTCATTGTCCAAAAACTGAAAGAAATAGAATGGGAATTTAAGAAATCTTTGCATTCGCTCACGCATTTTTTCTCTCTTCATAAAAGCTGTATAAGTCTTAAAGCATCTGAAGAAAAACTTGCAACCTGACGAGTGAAATGTCAGATATGAATTTCCAACATTTTTCTTGTACAAAAAAAATTCTCTAACAGATATAAATCCGCAAAAACACTTTTTTAAAAAGGTAAGAAAACCACAAGTTTCTATTCTCCCACACCCATCTCAAAGGAAAGTTTGTTCATTTTTCTATCATGGCTTAACACCAAAGATTCCTTTTTTTACAATGACAGGATAAGACAGTGTATTAAGTAATATTATTTTGAGTCCCATGTAAATAGTTTTATTTTGTTCCCAGAAAGTTTCAACCTTGATATCAAGTTGACAAAATTTTAAAAGCCAATTTCTAACAAAATATCAGCTCACAAGTGAAATTTCATTAAAATGCTTAAAGTTTCTTGAAAGTTTCAATTTAAAAACAGAAGCATATGGAAATTACAACTTTTATCAAAAAAGCCTCGCTTAGAAAAAAATTAAAAAAAAAAAAAAGTCTAAATTTATTTCAATGAAGTGCAGAGGGAGATTAATAACATTTCCTTTCCCCACTTACCATTCTCTTTTGCCAATTATCTTTGATGGCTGCCAATTCCATTTGAATTGATGTCAGCAAATAGTGTACATCTCGTTGTTGATGATCCTCTACAGCATAAGCAGCTGTGAGAAATTCTTGGCGAGACTGTTGCTGCCCTGAAATTTGGATCAACTGAAACAAACGAGAAAGAAATTACAGATTGCTGTATTTTTTTTTCCCCTTCATAGACACAAACAACTTCTAGTAGCCATTAGCAGGAAAGTCATTTTTATTGAGGAGAAAATGTTAGTAACAATTCAAGTTAAAAGGAATTTTATGTTGAATGCACATCAATCCAAAAAGGCAGAATAATAAAGCAAACAAAAAATTGGCTTCAATAGATAACAGCATTCTGGTTAAAATAACTGATGATGTGTGCATGTTTTTTTTTGTTGTTAGGATGGGAATAGAAATTTATTAGCTCATTTTTATTGGTTGATTTTTAGTGGACACTAAATTTCAAGCTACTGATAATGCAGTGTAGCAGAACATCATCTACAAAAAGTAAAAAGGTTGAAATGTTGTGAGAATAACAATAGAGATAAAGATGATGGCATTAACCTGAATATAAATAATAATAACTTCTCATCCCAGAAATCCAGACAGAAAATAGAGAGAGCCTGTCTTACAGGTGAGAATTACAGATTTTCCACCTGGTACCAAAGGTTTGTGTTGGATGGAGACCAAATAGGGCAAGGACTCCGATTTAGTAAGCAAGTTTTTTTTCTATTAACTTTAATCTCTATCTAGCTCTGTGTAGCCTTATGCCATACTTAGATAAGAATATTGTACCTTTTTTCTTAGAACCCAAAGCTTAACACATTTCCCACTGTTCTACAACTACTTAGCTTTCTCGAGTTACACTCATGTTAGCAATCTTTAACCTTCAAGCCCACAAAAAAAAAAAAAAAAAAAAAAAAAAAGTGTCAAAAGGGCATTTTTCCCCCCTTGATACTGCTCTTATTTTAACTACCTTCACTCCTTGGCAATGTTTATAGTTTTAAAAAGCAATGATTAGAACTGTAATAAAACCTAATATGATAAAAGTAAATATATACATTTTTTGTTCTTGAGAATTTGCAACAGAAATATGATTGTTTATTTACAAGAAAAATTTTATAGTTACAACTGTACAACTAATTGTATTAAAACTAATGCAATGCAATATTTATCATTTACTAATTTATAAAGAAATAAATATGAAAATTTCTTATTCATAAATATGTGAACAAACTATAAGGAAATCCCTATTATTTACCACTTTATAAAGTTTGAATTGGCAATTAGCCAATTTTTTGCCAACCATTTCAATAGACAATATAACAGTGTAAATAAATAATGTAATAAACCGTGTTCAATATTTTTGTTGTCAATTCTCAACAAAAAAAATGTGTAAATTTACTTTCATAGGTTTGACTTTTATTAAAATTCTAAATCATTACTTTTTAAAACAATAAACATTGCCAAGGAAAGAAGGTAGTTAAAATAATAGTGGTGTCAACCATCCTTCTGACACACCATTTATTTTTGCAGGTACATATGTTTTTAGTGTCTCCAATGAGAATCAATGCCTGACATATCACACCAGAATTTTCATTTCAGGGACACTTAACAGATTACCATCAATTTTAATTACCTTGGAATTAAAAAAAAAAATGTAAAGTATTTCTGAAAATGTACACTTTTTTTCTCCTAAAACTGAAGATGCAGGCTAAACAGTTTTTGATTTAAATCATCCCTTCCCTGTTAAAAGTTTTTAATAAATTTAGCTTAGTATGACACAAGGCCAAGTATAGTGAGTGAAATATAAGAAGATTATGCTGGATCAGTCTTCCTAACACAAATATTCTGCTTACCTGCTTTTAAATATCAGCATTCCTTGCTTTTTATCTATGCTCAAACACCAACTTGCATATTTAACGACCTCTGCCAATAATAGCACTGAATTCAGCATCAGTCACCACCACATTGGAATTGAACACATTATCATATATTAAATTATTATCTTTGACATAAGTAAAATTTGGTGTTCATTCAAAATTCAATTCAACCACATTGTCATCAAATCTCCAACTGTACCCAACCATTTGCTTTTACTAATGCCTTGTAAATCACGCCTGCTTCATAGAAACAGTTCAGATTTGAATGGTTGTTGGCAGTGAATAAAAATGATAACAATAATAAAAACTTTCAAAGATTCATCAAATTACATTCTAATTTTCCTTGGCAAAGGGGGGGGGGGGTGTTTCATTCATTTTTAAACATATACATATATATATATACATATATATATATATATATATATATATATATATATATATAAACGTGTATGATTAACTTTAAAAAATAGTTCCAGCAATCACTAACCTCATCCAATTTGCCTAAATGATATTTTTGCCGAGCTAGTTTCATGTCATAATCTCCAGTCAGAATCTTGGAAACTTGTGAAGCAGCATTCTTCTTTATCAACAAGGGAAGATCAGTTTCAAACTTCACACTTAGTGATTTTTGTTTGGATTCTAATTTCTTAGCTTCTTCAATTAACCTGACAATTACAAAAAAGAAAAGAATGTAAATTTGGTTGTATTACAATAATTTAAGTGTCTTGACTTTATCCCTTTCAAATAACATTTTGCATTTTCTCTATTGCATGCTAAAAGCAGCAGCTAATTGTGCCATGAATGAGTTGGTTTCCAAAATGGCTCTCTTCTGAGTAAATAAAAAATAATAACAAAAACAACAATGGCATAGATTTCAGTGGTTACATTTTTACTCTTATTTGTTTCACCTTCCTTTTCTGGCCACATCATGTTGGAACACCAGGTACTATATGATCATGGGAGTTAAGCAACATCAAGCCTGATCAGTCAGTACCGTGATGGGTGACCACTTGGGAATACCAGGTGAAAAATTACTGAATTACTTGTGCCTTGCTGCATGCCAAACATTTTTTTTTTGTAAGAAAATAATGATTGATTTTAACTCGTTATAATTTATGAAGAAAAATTATGCATTTCAATATTACACAATGATCTTGCTGATGTGACCTCCATCTTCTGACTTTCTCCTCCTATATTTTGCATAGGAGTCATTCCCTTGTTCAAATTTAAATCAAAAGAGAAAAATATTTTCAGTGGAGGTGTATGCAAAAACAGCTTGATCTGACCCTTTTGATATCTATTTGATGCAATACTTGAGTGAATGAATTGATGAGCAAATTTCAACATTAATATGACAGTTGAATTGTCGCAAGAAATATGTATTATAAGGCACTACCCACTGATTGGCGATTTCTTGCTCAACTTGACGTCCATGTTGTCTCATTTTGATCTTGCCAAGGTGACCTCCATCTTCTGGCTTTCTCCTATATTTTGAATAGGAGTTATTCTCTTGTTCAAATTTAAATTTAATTTAAATAAAAGGAAAAAAATTTCAGTCAGGATGTTTGAAATTTATTATGCCAACACATTTTCTATTTTCAACTAAACAAAATATGTAATCAATATTAAACTTGTGAGCAAAACTACAAAAATATGACTTAAAAAGGAAGCATTTGAAAAAATGAATATAAAATTTCAAAATATTCTCGTAGTCAATTCAATAAGGACTCAATTTTGTCTGTAGATTTGTATGTATAGCTCAGCAATGAAAGATGTGTGAGGTCAGAAGTAAGAGTACTTGTTACTAACAAGAAAAAAAAACTGACCCTTTCTTCAACTGTCAGTCTACTGTTTTTAAACTAAGATGCTAAGTTATAAATGACATTTTTTATAATCTCTTTGATTTAAAATTACACACACACACACGACAACTGGGCCTGCTGTATAATCTGCATGACTTCTTACCGTGTATGCAATGTTAAACTGTCTTTCTTCTCTCTCAGTGTTGAGCATAATTTTTCCAGATACTGACAAGAAACGGACAGTATTTTATGGTCAAGAGATGTCTGAACAAGCAGGCGTTCACTGTTGGGGTAACTGAAATGAAAAGAAGAAGAAAAAAAACAATCTTAAGTTAAAATAAGACTTCAGATAAATTATTCAGTTTGAAAAATTCAATGACAAATAAAGACATGTGATTTTCTAAATCCCTGCTTAAGTTGCACCAAAGGAGTGACTTACACTTATAGCTTTGTAAATCACTATAACAAGAATCAATCCCACTTAGGAAATTATTTTGGGCACCTCGACATGGTGTAATGGTTAGCAAGCTTGTCTTGCTAGTACAATTATGACTGAGTACTGAGTTCAATCTTCACTGGGTGCCCCATTACTTTTGGCCTTGTGCCACATCTAAGCTATGCTTAGAAAAATCCCTATAAGTCATTACATGGGTTGCTGAAAATAATTTTGTGTGGTTCACTTTGCTGGGAATGAACTGAACCAGTTGGTATATAATCATTATTTTCTGACCAATATTTTTACTTCTGTAAAAACAAAAACAAAAAAAAAAAACAAACCCCACAATACTCCCTCTGCCACCTGAAGATTACAGAAAGGATCAGCCAAAACACTGGTAACAAGATAAATAACATGTCAAGTGCAATCAAACCAAACAAGTCCTGCAATGATAAGGCCTTATCAAAATTATGCAAGTTTGGCTTATAGCCAAAAAGAAATTTAGGAACACAAGGAATTATGAAAATGGTTTTGTATCTTTTAGTATTAAAAAAAAAAATGCATGATCTTTCCAAAGGAGGTTAAATGTGCTAGTCAAAATATGGTTTTTAAATAACGGAATGTGCAACACTGAAATCTGAAGAGGCAGTGGAATAATGAAAGATGCCTTCCAAAAGCTAAGCAAAGCATTAAGAAACAAACATTTTGTTAGGAAAAAAAAATTTTTTTTTAAATTACTGAACTGTTATGTAATATCAGTCCTTTTATATGGAAGCAAATGTTGGACAATCTCCTCACAGACTTGATGCAAAAGAAATGTGGTTCTACAGAAGGAGGCTGAGAATACCATGGATCAAACATGGGAGCAACAACAAAATTTTAGAGAAAATGGGACAAAAAAAAATCACAGGAAGAGAGAGTTGAAATTTGTAGGACACAGAAGGAAAGAGGGTTTGGAAAATTTGATGCTCACAGGACAGATTGTCGGCAAGAGGGACAGAGGAAAACAATGCATAACCTACCTAGCGAGCGTGAGTAAATGGATGGTGAAACAAGGTTTAGGAGAGATAACAAAAAGACAAAATTTATTAAAAGCTATAAAGGACAGAAGATTGTGGAGAGCCATGATTGCCAATGTCCTGAAGAGATACAGCACATAGAAGAATTAAATATCAATTATACCCAATTATATAAACGATAACTGAATTTCTGTACAACTCTGGGGACTTTAAAGGAATAAAAATATCTAAAGTGATATTATTTCCAATTAGTTGCATAAATTCATACAAATAGAAACTAGACATACAGGTTCATACAGGCACAGAAATAAAATGCCCACTAGATGCACACACGCATTATCAACCAAATCCTGGATAGACCAACTAGAATTATGATACACAAACACACAAGAACTATACACAAAAACGCTACCAGAAATCGCAAATACATGCAAGTCTACTTAATAAAAACAAATTATACAAAACTAAAATATAGAACTTTCTCTTCCTTATTTCATTTCTGATGAAACTTAAATAAAAGTAAAACATGTTAAATTTATAAATGTTTCCTATTCGTTCTTTATCCTATCATACAGGTTTATTACAAAACGTTTTAAAAATTGATTAAAATGTAACTAAGATATTCACAATAGTTTGTTTTTTATTGAAGCTAATTACAGCATTCTATAGCTACACAATGTGTACACACCGAGTCACATGATATACATTTTAGCTTTATACAAACATCCTGTTCTTTCAATTTTTTGTACCAATCACAAATGGATTGTCCAATTGTTGGCGATTTCACAAAATGTGTTCTAACATGCAATTACACAACAATAACAGTATTCATTTTGCTTAATTCAATTGCATAAAAGCCTTCTCAACAACATCTGCAGAACAGTTGCCTTGCTGCTTGCCGAATGCTCACCAACAGTGGGACACCTTGTGCTACCAAAAGTCTTATTGACTTACTACTAAACATGTTGTGCTGTAAAAAACAGTAACAGAATTTCTTTTCAGTTTGATTTTCTGGGATTAGGAGTTATTATTTACACTATTTACATTTTGTTGTTGCTATCATGTTTCTGCCATTAAGCATATATCAATTTGGGTAAACTCCAAGACAATAGCCCAGTGGATGAAAGCATTGGTTCATGAATTTGGTGACAGTAGTTGAGTTCAATCCCTGGGACGGACATTGTGTAGTTGGTCTCAGTGGAAACAGAGCAAGCAATAGCTAAGATATTCTTAGACATGTCCAGTAGAATGAGAACTGTCTAACTTGTAGATTAAATAAAGGGTTCAGTTCAGAATTCCCTGTGGGTTAACTGGATCGAAATACATCCAATAAAGGTCAGAGAGCACAATGGCTGAATGTAAATAAGAATTCATTTTGCTCAATTCAGTCGCACAAAGTCTTCTGTAGACATCTTGTTTCACTGCTTGCCAAATGCTCACAGGAAATAGAAAAAGAACTTATTGGCTCAAGAGTTTTTCTCAAAAGTGCCATCTTAAATAGGTTAATGAACATTTGAAATTTTCTTCTATTTCTTTTGTAATCACTATCTCAATGGGGAAAATAGACAGATTTTGGAGAAACTAGTTAGATAAACAGGAAAGACACATACAGATTTTGAAGCCGAGCCAATTCTTTGCATTCACTCAAGTTGACTTTTTCCTTCTCTCCTCTCACTAGCAAACTGTCAGGATTGCTGACCTCCAACAGCTCATATCGGTCACCTTCTCCCTGGTCACTGATCTCAGAAATTGCCTGAAATGGTCCAAAGAAAAAACTCAGCATCACAAAAGAGTAAAAACTATTGTCTTATTTTATATTTGGTCATGATCTCATTTTTATTTCAAGACTTAGGAAAAAACATACAAAAATCATGATCAGAAATAATTGGCTAATGCAGTGGTTCAAAAATGGTGTCGGGCAGCAGCGATAACTGCGGGTCTGAAGTCCGAACATTATCATTGATAACTCTCTCCTCCAATTTGCGAATTGGATGAGAGAGTTATCAATCCGCAGTTATCGCCCTTTAACCCGCTCTGTTTTTTTTGTTTTTTTTAAATATACTTTTTTTATGACATTAAATTTGGCAAGGTGCAACAAATTTCCACTTCAAAAATGCAGCCCAGAAAGAAAAAGTTTAGGAACCACTGGGCTAATGTATCACACAATAAGTGACATTCAGTGTTTTTATATTCTTAAAGAGAAAAGAGAAAAGCAACTTTAATAGTTTTAGTTGAAAGCAAATCAGAAGTAAAAAGAAAATATCAGGTTCAGATTAAATCTAAAAATGGAGTATTTCTATCCTATCTGGGCTGGAGTTGCCCAGTCCTTACTTGCCTGTCTTGATAAAGTTTAAAAGCCTCTGCATGTGTTGGTGATGAATTATTTTACATCCTACAACTTTCTCCACAGACAAAACTTCACAACCTTCTTGCTACCTTATCACTATTACCATGGGATGTGTTCTGATGAGCTACATTCCTTAGCCTCACCACTCTTGACCTTTACAACTGGGACCTGTTATACCACGTACACAAGGATGAATCATCCCCATTCCCTTCGTATTCCTATAGCAAAAAGTTCTATTTGGACAGCTTCTTCTCAAGAACTGCTGCATTGTGGAACAAACTCCCAACAAGATGTTTTTCCCAATCACTACAATCTTGACCTCTTCAAGCCTAGGCTTAACTGTTATCTTTCCTGCATAGACCCATGAACTTCACTTCTTACCTTTTCTTATACTCATTTGCACATAAGTGGACATAATGAATGATTAGAATTGGAACTCTGCTGACTGATTTCCAATTTCATGCCGTTATTCATCACACAACATACATCCAAGCTTACTGCACCTGGTATTTCCAGGCAGTTAACCATCTGACCAGGCTCAATGTTGCTTAACTTCAGATGAGAACCTGTTTCAATATGATATGGCCTTCTATATCCTTGATGACTCCTGACAAGGAGACAATCACTCTCTACTTTGAGTGGCTCTTGGGCCTTGTATTGGGTGAACATCAGCATATAAAAAAAAAATATAAAATTTGTACAAAATCTAAGAAAATGATTTGTATTGGGAAAGAAAATAAAAGCAGGTAAATTTTTACAAATATTGATCAGAACTAAGTAAAATATTATTCAAAAGTTTAGTTTAAATAAAATAGAAAGTTTTTGTATTTGATTGATTTGTACCAATTTTATAGTCTTTTTTTCTTCAAATTATCTAATGTAACTGCATTATTGAACAAGACCCTAAATCAGATAACACAATTAATGACAACATTCATGACTAACTACAACAGTTAGGAATAAGCTTCAAAAAGTAGATTTATATACAAGAGGGAAAAAAAAATGAAAATCAGTTTGATGCAAAAACAAAACAAAAGAAAACAAGCAATTTAATTCTCAAGATTCATATCAATGTCTCCACACACACACACACAAAAATCCTTTTTCGTAAAATGAAAAAGAATGAAAAAAAAAAAAAAAAAAATCTTATGGATTTTCAAATTGTTTATATTTTTATTTCTTCAAACAGCACTTACCTCAGAAAATTGTTTTTTAATATAACAGTTAATTTCATCCAAGTATTTGTATTCTGCTGCTTGGTAGCTGCTTAAAGATGTTTGTGACAAAAAGTTGGGACAAGCATCACCATGTGGTTGGATATAAGCAGCAGACAGACTTTTCACAGACTCGGTTAAATGCTTCAGGCTGGTTTGCATCTGGAATTTGAAATTGCTATTCTAAATGCAGTGTATTGTCCCAAGTTATTCTTGGAGGGGGAAAAATACAATACTTTTTGGTTTACCAAGGGTTACAAGTATTTGAAAAAAAAAAAAAAAAAGAATTTTTTCTACCCTTTTCGTCACGTCTTATAAACATGTAGACTAAAGAAAGCAATAATCTATACAAATAAATGTGAATGCCAGTATGTCACACTTTTTCAACTTTACTCCTAGAGGCCGTAGCCCAATATACCATACCATTTTGGAATCGAGCTGACTGAGAAAATTTAAACCATTCCAGGCTGGATCCAGCCCTGCAATTTTGAAATTTTGGATTCCGAAGTTTTCATTACTGTGATTGTTTTTGGTGATTTTTTTTAATGTGATTTTTTTTGCAACAAATTTTTTGTATAATAAAAATTTTTTTCTAACTCGGGAATAATTGAAATTAATTGCGAAATCCAACAAAAGTCACTCATGAAATTAAAATAATTGTTTGTACGGAAAGTAAGGACCTACATACATCAAATTGTCTTTTTAAATTACGTGGCAGCAGAATTATCATTAAACTTTTAAAAAGGTAAGTTTGAATATTAATGCAATGCTTAAATTTTGAGTTCTTCTGTAGTTTATTGTTGCTATCACATATGGCAGAAGTATGCCTCACAAAAAGAAATCTCTGCCAACAGAGGACCAGATTGCAATCAAAAGAGCCAAGGCTGCAGTGAAGAAAAGTCCTGTGTGAATGAAAACCCAGATCAAATGGCAGCCAAGAGAGTTTCCAATGCTGAGAATATGAACAATCTGTAAGGCTCAATCAAGAGCCCTCCACAGGAGCTAGCTTAAATGCCGCTTGATAAGACAGCTTATAAGCTAGTAAAGAAATATAATGGTCAAGAGGAAATGGTCTCAAGCTATTATCTTCTATTTTGCTTTGAATTCTATGATTTTTAGAATAATGTGACATGATTTTTTGTTGTTGTCAGTTTTATGTTGTTGGTTCTTGGAATCAAGACTTGAGACCTCTAGGTTTGTTTTCCTGTAACAGACCCCAACAAGACATTATTATTTTTATTAAGTAGTCACAAAGACTTTTAGAGAACAATTATCACTGTTAAACTTTGATGAGTAGCATCATAAATTGTCACAGGGAAATTCTTAGTTTTGCTTCATTTTGTTTTCATGAATGAATATTATTTCAAGAAAAAATTAATTCTTCTTTTCATTATGCAAAATTATTTCTGTATTTCAGTTGTCACAATATATTTTGAATCAGTGTCTTCTCATATCATAACTATCAATGATTTGTTTTCGTTTATAAAAAAAAAAAAAAAAAAAATATCTGATACTAATAAATTAGCCAGAATACGAATTCAAAATTCAAGGATGAAATGCGAAAATAACTCAATTGAAAGTTTAAAAAATATATGAAGGAACAATACTTATAATAATAAAAAATAAATTCTTAATGTTTTAATTCAGCCTTTGAATGAAAAATGAATGATAAAATATAAATTTTATAATTCATTGAATCACAATTTGGTTTATAAACTTTTAATATAAACAAATCCCACTTGAAATATTATAAAAAAAAAAAAAAAACATTGAGAGAGAAGAAATAAATCAGAGACACTTACTTTGGAATTGTCATCCTGACACAATTGTTCAGCTGCTGCATATTTCTTTTTAGCTTCTTCAATCAGAGTCTGGCTTCTGGCCATTCGCTTACTCACTGCACTTAGCTGTTGACTGCAAACATTAAAAATACAAAAATGCCAGCTCCATACATCAAAGTGATACTCATTATAAGCAAACATCAACATGTAAGGTAAAAGCTATTATTAAAATTACAGGTTTAAGATTTTTTTTATTTTTATTTATTTTGCTGGTTAAATCCAAAATCCTTTTGAGAAAGAACAAAAAAAGCTGTCCGAAATTTATTTCTTGTTAGCTTTTCCCATAAAATTAAAGCTATGTACACCCGACTGGCAAAAATTATAACCACCACAATTAAAGAATATTCACCCAGCTTTTTTTACTTTGCAGTAAAAGAAGTTACAGATGTGATACAAAGCAATCTTTAAGAACTGAACATTCTGGCAACATGAAATATACTTTAAAATATAGATTAAATTATTTAAATTAATCACATTTTTCTCATATCAAGCAGAAGAGAATAATTATGGGGTCACTCTGTATTTTACATTTGTGAAATATGCAATTTATTCTGCAGTTCAAAGATTGCTGTTGAATTTGGTTAATTGAAAGAAAATATGGCTCCAACAAAAGATGTCAATTGAAACAATGGAAAGGATTATAAGACTCATTTGAAAAAGAAATAAAATCAGCGTGGTTTATCCCATTCAATTATGTGTAAAATACAGAAGACATAACTACTCAAACTAACATTTTCAGCAAACATGAAGTAGAGAGTATATTAAATCAATTGCTAAGTCTGCAGCTAAGAGAGTTGGTGCACTATGTCATGCTAGACAATTTTTCTTGCCAGAATCTATCTTACATATTTACAAGTCTACCATTCGTCCTTGCTTAGAATATTGCTGTCATATTTCACATTTAGTAATCCCCTTGCAACTTAGTGGGTTTATAGCCTTGCTTGGGATAAAAAGGTTAAAAAAAAAAAAAATATTAAAATTATAGTGATAAAAAATTTCTAAGAGAATAGAATTTTTTATAAAAATCTGTTGAAAAAATATAGACTTAAGCAAGTATAAAGTTAATGTTTTTTTAATTTTACAAAAGCTTATTTATGCCAAATTTGCTTTCTTTCATTTAACAACCTTGACTTCTTCATGATATTTTTATTTGTGGTAAATTCTTCAGCTGAAAACCCAACAAGTCATTGCCCCCTGTTGCTATTGATACCTGTGAAAATATCAGGGGGAAAAAAAAAAAAGAAAAACGTCAGTCACTTACTCCAAGGCAGCTCTGGATTGTAACAGTAATTCCTTTCTTTTTAGGCAAATTTCTAATTCATCATCGCTGGAAATAAAGAATGTTCAACATAAAACAAAAAAGGCCAATTTTCAAATATTTCGTTTTTAACTTTTCTGCAGTATTAATTTTTTAATACTTTTTCTTTTTGTTGTTTAAAATTCTCAATGCTTATATTTCTTGGTCATTCTAAAACAATAAATAAACACAGGTGGGAAATAAAAGAAAGCTTTTGATAAGGTTTGAACTTGCATCTATATCCTTGGATTGATTTTATTTTTATGGCTTATCAACCTTTTCCAGGTTATTAAAAGCCAGAAAATATTTCTGGATTGTAAGAATTTTTTTGAGATAATGATTTGTTGATACAAGCCCTACTAATTAACCCATAGCTGGAGGAGAAGAGGTGGATTTATACCTTCCCCGAGGGTATTTGCACAGAGAATATAACAAACCTGATTAAAATTGGAACTCTGCTTATCCATCACACCACACTCACATCCAAACTTACAGCACTTGGTATTCACAAACAGTTAACTATCTTGGTACTGACCAGGCTTAATGTTGCTTAACTTCAGTGATCGGATGAGAAACTTTCTTTCAACATGATATGGCTGTTAGCTTTTTATATCTTTGACAACGTCTGACCAGGGGACATAATTCTTTCTTGCCTAATTTTAATCTATGCTATGTCGTTTATGTCTCATAACAGTAAATACAAAATGTTTTTTTAGACAATTATGACAAGTTATAGTCAGTAAAGTGTTATTTAGAAAGAGAAAAATTCTATGAAATTACTTCTTGATCTGTTTAGGAAGTTAATTTATCCAATATTATACACAACTGAGGCTAGATAAAAACGTATTGGCGTTCATGTTTAAAAATCAAGTATCTTATATCTGAAAGTTATTTGCATAAATTAAATTAAAGGGTTGTAAAATATTAGTAATACCAAGTCACAAAAGATTTTGAGGAAATATAAATTATCCTAATCCACTTTTTATATGGTTCAATTTATCCCTCTCCACACACCTTTTCTTAATGAAGAAAAGTTTTAAAAGGACGATCTGCCATAATTTTACCAAAGGAATTGGTCTTATTAATCCATAAATGATTCACTTACTTTATTTCTTTCTCCGAGGTTAAAATGGCTTCTCTAGCAGAAAATTCTTTCAAGGAATCCTCTAATTTCTTCCCATCATAAATTTTTTCTCCAGAATCCTTCATAAGGTTGAAACTGAAAACAGAAAGGAATTAACATTTTGCAAGCTTCTAAGTGTTTTTCTAATACTCAATTCCAAGAGAGAGAGAGAGAGATAATATTTCTAATGTTTGAAGTTTTCATCCATTCATAACTACAGGTGTATGGAAACTTACAGTTAATAACAGTTCCAATGAACTCTGCATAACTATATATATATATATATATATATATATATATATATACATACATACATACATACATATGATTGAATAAATTACAGACATTATGTTTGCTAATTTTTAACAAAATCTGTTCATACTCACAAATAACCTTCCATGTATTGATAAAGGATGAGAAAAATATGCAACATTATATACTTCAATCTGCCTTTTCACAAGGCCACGTTTAAATTGCTAGGTGATATTGTTCCAGTGGGCTGCTGGATTATATCATTTTAAATTTGTGTATTTAGGCAGCAAATTCTCTTTTAGACATGTCTGATGGAATAAATTACTTACATTATGTCTGCTATTTTTTAACAAAATCCATTCATACTCATGAATAACCTTCCATGTAGTAAATAATTTACTTCCTTGAAATAAATAATGTTGCACATTTCTCTCATCCTTTAATATCAATACACAGAATGTTATTCATGAGTATGAACAGATTTTGTTAAAAATTAACAAAGATAATGTCTGTAATTTATTCAATCAGACATGCCTAAAAGAGAATTTGCTGCCTAAATACACAATATATATATATATATATATATATATATATATATATATATATATTATATGCAAGTGGATAAGTTTTTAGAACATTCGCTTTCTGACAATAAGAACCAGGTTCAAATCTCACCAGGGTCAATTTGTCAGGAAGGTGACTTTTTGATGTTATCAATCTGGAGAAGATAATCCCAGTGCGCAGCATCTTTGAATACCACAGGCTGACTCAAGCCTTGTGAGTGAAATTGGGTAGTCAGAACCCTTGGGAGTCGCCGGTGGTTGTGCTAGCATGAAGTCAGAAATCATTGTGACCAAGGGTTTGATAATGCTAACCTTGTTCAGACTGTTGATCACACTAGATAACGCGCCCTCTCCCCAAAACTATAACTAAGTTCAGCATAGTTGCAGTATAAACCACAGGTGGGCTCTGTAGGTGTGAAACAAACATAAATGCACCTCAGCTGGCATCTGCAATGGGGATTAGCTAGCTGCCCTAGTAGACTGACATCCTCAGATTCGAGTGATCACTTTTTAAAAAAAAAAAATGTCAAATAATTTTTGACTGACCAAACCAATAATAAAAATGAAATGAATTAGACAAAATATTTCATTTGTCAACATTTGAACTTTTCCCCCTAAATAGAATTCAGATTTTCATTCTTTGAGGGCATTCCTTGTGTCTTAGTGGTATTATTGCCTTGCTTGGGATGAAATGATTTAAAAAGATAAAGGGGGAAAGAAGAAAGAGGGGAAAAGAAGCAGGCAAATTTTTCCACTTATGCCACTATTACTACCTTTGTTCCTTGGCAATGTTTGTTTCAAAAAGTGATGATTAGAATTGTAATAAAACTTAAACATATGAAAGTGAATTTATACAGTTTTTGTTTTTGAGCATTTGCAACAAAAATATTAAAACACAATTAGATTGTTTATTTATTTGTTAATTTTATATTTAAAACATTCTAAAAACTAATACAATGCAATATTTATCATTTACCAATTTATAAAGTAATAAATATGAAAAAATTTTTATTCATAAAATTATAAACATTTACTAATATTTTTAAAATATAGGAACCAAAGAAATTCTTATTTAACATTTTATAAAGTTTGAATTGATTGGCAATTAGCCGATCTTTTGCCAACCATTCCAATAGAAAATATAATAGTGTAAATAAACAATCTAGTGAATAAATATTGTTTATTATTTTTGTTACCAATTCTCAAGGACAAAGAAAATGTATAAATTCACTTTCATGTGTTTTGGTTTTATTACAATTCTAATCATCACGTTTTAAAAACAGACACTGCTGAGGTAGTTGAAATAATAGTGGTGTCAAATTAAAAAAAACATCTATTTGACACTGATTTTTGCAATAAAAAGGTTAAAGATTGCCAAAAAAATATATTTTTTGTTTATATTTTAATTGAAATATATTAGTTTAGTAAAGAAAATTTTGAGCACAAAGGTTTTTGTTGATTGGGCCAAAACAATGAAGTGAAAACTTTAGTTATCATCAGAAGGTAGACTAATTTTCTACTCTGATCAGAAAATTCCTATAAATAACATTGTTAAAAGCTTTAAATAAAATAATAAAAATAAACAGTAAGAAATAAAAATAATCACCTTTTCAATTCCTCTGGTTTTAACAAGTGTTTGGCATTAACATTCTTACAAAACCACGATACAAATGGTTGACTGGCTTCCTGGCTGGCAAAAAGTCTGTCCAATAATGGGGAATTTAATTTATCTAATCGGGGATACTCTAATTTACGAAGAGTATCTAAAAATGCCACTCCACTCATTTTGAAGGTTTCTTGATAAGAATGATGACAAATCTGTCGAAAAGAAAAACAAATATGAAATATAATTATTTATTAGGTTGAATAATTGCTGGGTATTTAAACAAGTTTTTATTATAAATAATCAATAGTGATCAAGGAATCGCCTACCTCTGCCCTGTACCATAATAATTAGTTTTAATCTATTTTAATATTCTGATGACTCTTAATTCTTCAGTTAATGAGTGAATGAGCTCATGGCATTATCCATAGAAATTCCCCTATCACATCGTTAAATATTTAAGCTTAACAACTTTAAACAAGATATTGCAATAACAATTAGAAATATGAATGCTTTAAGAAGTGAGGAGGTACAAATGAAAAGATTTGAAATTGACAACTTCTTCCATTTTACTGAAACAGATACAAAACACTATTTTCCCTTTTTTCTTTCATTTTCTCACTGAAACCAAGTAGCATTTTTAATATGTCTTTTGTCTTCTCACATGATCAAAACAGAATAGTCCATTATTTATGGGAGACGTTAAAACACTTCTATTAATCTTTTTCTTTTTCTTCACTAAAACCAAATAGTGTCTCCGATACGTCTTTTGTCTTTCCATGCAATTGAAATAGTCTATTATTTACGATGTATTGGCAGGGTGTAAATGTCATGCAAACTAGGGGGAGGGGGGTTACAAACACAATTATTATATCATATTTAGCATGTGAAATATGCATGCAAATGTAATAACTATTATGGGACCGTTTACTTTTCTCTATTCTGGGTTGGTACATATCAGCAATTTCAGTTAATTTTTGCAATGTCACTTAATATTCTGTCAGGAATTACTTATTTACATTTTAACTAATAAATTTCAAGTATGAACCAATTTCACTTGCCAACTCCACCAATTATTATCTGGTTGGAAGAAAACCTTGCAGTTTTTAAATAAATTTGATT
Source organism: Acanthosepion esculentum (assembly GCA_964036315.1). Taxonomy (NCBI): domain Eukaryota; kingdom Metazoa; phylum Mollusca; class Cephalopoda; order Sepiida; family Sepiidae; genus Acanthosepion; species Acanthosepion esculentum. The sequence continues at coordinate 88,719,667 of OZ038499.1, read as the reverse complement.
ACAGTGAGTCCTTGGGTTAGGACAGTCCCAGTCTATGACGATTTGTGGTTATGACACAATCTCAATTAATCTTGTTTCAACCAAGTTGGTGAATTTTCAATAAGAATGTAAAACAAACTAACATTTCTTTTTCTTTCTTCCCCAGATTTTCTGCTGCTTCCGAGCACTGCAAGAGAGAGACAAGATCTTACACTTTGTCATCCCATCTACAAAGAGCCAATATCACTAGCAATAAATATACAAGCAGCTTAAAATAATTTAATTTCATTATATGTATTATATTTATATCCTCCATGTTTTTTTTAGTCCGAATTATGTTAACAGATGTCACAGAAATGTGTCATTGTGTCCTAGATTATTACTTTACTCGTGCATTAGCATAGGTGAGTGACAGAAGTGCTTATTTATAGAAAATCACAGGTACATTCTGACTGACATGGAATGTTGCATTACAACACAGTATCATAAGTCAAGGACACTCTGCATTTAAAAACTATAAGAACTTTCCTTCTAACCAGATAAAAGATTTATCTGCAGTCAATATCCGAGTTGTTGGATGTGGCCATTTCTTAAAATATGGCTTCTAGAGAATATGCTTGTTTATATTTCATGAGCTCAATAGACTTTTCCTAAGTTACAAAAGCAAAGGTGTTGTTCTGTATCCAAGTTTGGCATTGTTAAACATCTCTTAACATTGCCAATTCAAATTTGCCTATTAAGTTTAATATTACTACTTTTAATGTATACATTCTCAAGGTTTGTAATGTGTCTTCTGTTGGTAGAGTTTCTCCTACAGGAGTGTACATCAAGCATTGCAATATAATTCACTAGTTAGTGAATACTGCTTGCAATTGATGAAACCATTTCCTTGGAGTACTGAAGTACTCGAGGCATAATGTTTGAATTTCTTCAGAGTCATTGTATCCTTGGGGTTACTAAGACAAGGTTTCAACAATTTGAAAAAGATTAATTCACTGAAAAATATTTAGATGCAGAATTTGAAAGATAAAAGCTATGGTAACAAAACAATAATTATAATTCTCGTAGGTCCCAAACCGGCAGCTGATCTCAAAAATTACCTTCAATCAGTTGTTAACTGAGGCAAGAAATGGCTTGTAAATTTTAATGTCTCCAAAATAAAACTGCTATCTTTTAGTCATCTTAGAAAACCATTTTTGTCTTCCATCAGCATGCTTGATGCTAACCTCCAGAAGAGCAACATATGGCACCTTCTCAGTCTCAGGTTTTCCATTGACATGAAATGGAATTATTATATTTATCAATTGCTCAGTCTATCAGTAAGTTTGTTCACTGCGTTATACCAGAAACCATTTTGCATGTTTATAAAGCTACCATTCATTCATGCATTAAATATTGCTGCTACATCTGGTTTGGTGCTCCGGTTATATATCTTGAGATTCTTAACAAAATCTAAAGGGTCTGTAATGTTATCAATCCTAACCTGATATCTCTGCTTCAGTCACTTTCCCACTGTTGTAACATAAGTTCCTTCTGTCTTTTCTATAAACACTTTCATGGCAATTGTTCTGATGAGCTTTCTTTCTTGGTACCTAGACTGCATGAATTTAAGTGTACTACTAGATTGGCAACTAAATCTCATCGCTTCACTGTAGAAATAGCTAAATGCAATTGTAAGTTCTATTCTAATAGTTTCTTTTCTCATCTTTGGAACTCTCTTGTCATTTATGATCTTCAAAAATTTAAGTGTACCATCAATTTCCAATTTTGTGTCTTTCTGAATATAGTTCTTTTCTTTTGTCCTTTCTCCAAATAACACCCCTTCGGTAACCCCATGATTTAGTGACATTATCACCTTGCTTGAGGTGAAACAATTAAGAAAAAAAAAATGTTTATTCACAAAAAGTACACAAGAAAATTGTGGCAAGTATTTAGATCTGCCAAGAAATGTGAAATGTAAAAATCTGGATACAAATTTACTGTGCATGATCTACAGATTAAAGCACTTTCTACACACTTTTGTCTTAGTTAATTGCTAGTTAAAAATCATAGCCAGGACAAAGAATTTACCAAAAGCTTAATTCAAGAAAAAATGACTGCCCCTATAGCAGTCGTTCCTAAACAGTGCAGTACAGCAAAAGAGGAAAGCAGGCGAGGCGGAATGATTGAAAGACAACAAAATTTAGATGCAGTTTTAAAAAAATTCATATACTAAAAATAAATATGATTCCAAAATATTATTATGGGTTGCTTGTAATTGCATGCATGAGTCCCAGTCATAAATAATTATTGATTGATTTTATCAGTGATATTTTTGCATTATATCAAGTATTAAGAATATAGTAACTAGAGTTCACAAATTGGAAGAGAGAGTTATCAAGACTTTGAATTCGAAGTTATCTCCTTTTAACCCTCTCATTGTTTTTTATTTTTAAATATACTTTTTTTTATCACAAAATTTGGTGAGGAGCAATCAAATTTTCATTGCAAAAACACAACCCAGAGAAAAAAGAATCTGGGAACCACTGCCCCTATAGAAACAAACAAATATTTAGCACACAAATTCACTTACTATTAGGTGTGATAGAGAAACAATTAAGAAAAAAAATAGCAGAAATTAAATGCTGCAATGAATTAGTCAAAGCAGAAGAAAATGTTAGCTTTTAAAAAGTCTTTAAGAAAAATATCTAAATCTTCATTTATTAAGCACTACTTTTGAAACAGTAAAACTAAAAGCTACACACAAGTAAATCAGTTAACGCAATAGAATATTGAATCAGTCTCTTAAGTACCACACATGATACATGCTTGGGCGATCATGTATCTTTCAATATATGACTGACAAGGCAGAAGATTTTCCTCGCAGTAGGTTGCCAACCAAGGCTAAAGAACCCAGTCTATCCTATTTAACCCATAATTGTGGGGGGAGATGGACTCATACCATTCCCAAGAGTATTTGTACGTAAGTGAATATAATGGACTTGAGTGTAATTCGTACTCAGCTCCCTGTGTTCTCATTCCAAGCCGATATCCATTACCCCACAACGCACATCCAGACTATTGAATATTGAAATTGATTGGGGCTATTTATAAGAATTTGCCTAAACAACAAAAAAAAAGAAAAGAAAATTGTAAATTAAAAATTCTAGTTAAATAAAAGAATATTATAATGCATATTAATTCATTCATTCAAGGCAGCGATTCATGGGAAGAAGCTGCTTGAGTGGAACTTACATTTTACTAAAGGAATACAAAGAGAACGAGGGTGGTATGCTACATGTGCATGACATGGTGGGTCTTAGCCGTGAAGGTTCGTTCTGGTAGAACTAAGGTGCAGTCCATCTGAACACTTTCCATGGAAATAGCAACAGGGCTGTGAGTGTCTTGCAACATCTGTGAGAAAGGAGTTGTAGGGTGGAAAATAATTTGTCATTCACAAGGACAACGAGATGCTTTTGAACTCTATCAAAAATGGAAAGAGAAAACTGGGCAGCTCTTGCCCATATATGGCAGCAGTACTCTGGTAAAAGTAGAGGATAGCAGAAAAAGTCAGGTACTTGCTGGAGCAGGACAGGGAACTGACCACTTACCCTACATCTTTAGCGAAAACTTAGGCTGAGTTTAAGTCCCAATAGGCACTCAATGCATGGTGCCTCCTTGAGGGAATATCTGTTCATCATGATTGGTGAAAATTCTGGGTCCAATAGGTGATGATGGAATGTCACTAGTTTGGTTTTCAAGCATCAGTAAACACATTATTTTGTCACTTTGTTTCTCTTATTTGAGGAAATGACAAAATTTATTTAGGATCACCAAAAAAGTTGTGATTCTTGAACAAGGCCTGGACAGACATTGCAAAAACAATCAGGTATTCTATGTCACTGAATAATGTAGAATAACTGATTTTTTTTTATCAAGGAGAATTTTGTGATAATATAGTTGAAATATTGCATTTCAAGCACTATCTTTTGCTTTTATTCCTGATATATGACTTTTCAAATGGAAAGAGAGCTAGTGTTGAATTATTTTGTTAATTCAAATTTAATTTGTTGCTAACAAAAAAGTTACTGACAAATTCTATATTGCATTTCGAATACTATTGTTCTACTTTTATTCATTTCAAATATATGACTTTTCAAATCAGAAAGCAGACTCAAAATATGAATTTAAATTCTAAGTATTAAAAAAATATATTACATGCATTGTCAATCAGTAATTGGCACACACAATTTGTTTTAAATATTAAACTTAATACTATGAATTTAGTTTATTTTGAGCAGGATCCACAGTTGTCTATCACTTTCTCAGAAAAAAGAAGTTGGATCTTACTACAGTTTTCAAGTGTTGTTTCATCAACTTTTATGACTGACAACGCACCCTCCTGTTTGAGAATGTGAAGAATTTGTCCACTTCCATCATAGCATTCAATATTTTGTATACTTCACACAGGTCAGTGAACTGGCATCTTGACTGAAGGGATGGTAAATTGATTTCACCTGTAGCTAGGCTGAGGTACCTGCCTTGTTGATTGCAGTTAGTTGATATCTGTTTTTTTGTAGTTTGGTTTCTATATAACAGCTCCACATTCGAATACTGGTTGAATAAAATGTACTGCAGCATAAAGGGATTTTTTTTAGTAAGATCCATAAAAAGCAACATTTGAATAGTAATACCTATTCTTTGGAGGCATGGTGGAGTAATGGATAGCGACTCGGATTGAGGAATCGGAGAGCCGAGTTCGAATTCCAGTTGGATCCATTACATTCACTTACGTGCTAATACCCTTGGGAAAGTTATGAATCCTCCTCTTCTCTCCCTATCTATGGGTAAATAGCGGGACAGACCGGATTCTATAGCCTTGGATGGCAAATGGTCTACTGCAGAAAGAAATGGCAACCTACTGTGAGGAAAAAAATCTGCCTCGTCAGTTATGTATCGAAAGATACATGATCGCCTAAGCGTGTATCACGCATGGCACATACATAACTGACTAATTCTTTGATTAGCTTTCTTTACGATTTCAGAAATATGTCATCTTGGAGAAATCGCGTGAAACTAAACTACCCAAGGCCAAATCTCTTTGTTACTTGATGATTATGCAAACTATTTTATTCGGAGTTCTGAAATAGTGGTCCCACCTGGAATGTTGTCACCAATAAAAATGCTGCTTCAAGTAGTTTTATTTAAGAAAATATTTTATCAAATATGGTCTAATTTTTTTTTAGCATATACACACAAATAAACGAAATAACTTTCATCCTAAAAATAAATTAGAATTTAAGAAAAAAAAAATCGCCCACACCTCATAAAAGAGTCGGGACCATATTTGTTGTCTTACAAACATAAAAAAAATGTGTTTTTCTTGTTTGATGGTACAGGCGTTACTTTTTAAGTTTTACTTTTTACACTGAAAATTGAAATTACCTCAGTGGCTACCTGTGAGACAATCAGTTGGAACCCTGTTTATCATTTACAGAGGTTTTTGAATGCTATATTTTCTCGTTTGTCGTATAACATAATAAAACAGACAATAACACTCATTCACATTTATTTTGTTGTTTAAATTAACTATAAGCAACTGTACCAAACTAAAATTAAACAATACCACAACTGATGTCAGTAACTTACAACGCGTACAATAAACGAAAAGTTACTAAAAAAATACATTATTTCATATCGTTCTGCTAATTTACTTATTAAATACATTGAAATGAAATGTCTGTATTTTCTATTTTGGACACATGCAAAAAAAAAAAAAAGGACAAGCAACTTGAATATTAATTTTTATGCAAAATTTAAACAAACTGAGAAATGGTCAACAAAATCGTAAGTTGCTTATTAGAAAAAAAAAGTGTTTCATCATGACAATTTCAGTTGAATCATTTTTCTGTACAAAGCTAACAAAAATCTTGCTTTTTCTAACCAACATGAACATTTTTTTAGAGCTTATTTACAATTTATTTACCTACCCCCGACCACGATGGTAGGTTTGACACAAGGTCACAATGTGGAGCCCTGTACGCGAGGTAATGCTAGAACTGCTAGATAATTTCCAGTTCTCTCAGCATTTACCTTTTTGGTAACATTAAAATCCTGATCCTAAAAATGCAAAAGGAAAGTGCACACACAAGACCACTATTTCAGATAAGTAGTGAAATTTCAAGGTGTTAAAAAAAATGAACACAACCTTAGCCGTGCTAACGTGCGAAAATATTATTTTCTTTTAAAATTACCCACATAAAAGGTGGACACAAAAGCAGGGTCCAGTTTAATTTAGCATTATGTTGTCATAAATGTTGGACACAAAATCAAAGATCTATTTTTCGTTATTAAGCCGAACTTCCATTTTAGCAACTTCACTCGATTTCACTTTTTAAAAAAAAATTCATTTTCGAGAAAATGAAGTTTCAAACAAAAATAAATAAAACGTCATTTTCATAAAGTTTGAAGACAAACTGCATAGAGTGGGAAAAAAACATTTTTTAGCGAAACCAAATCATGTTTTTAAGTTTTAAAACACGTAGGCAACCAGCATCTTTCTTTTTTTTAATTGAGTTCTAAGTTTCACTATAGTATAAAAGATATGCAACTATTTTATTTTTATTGCGAAATAAAAACGTTCTTGTTAAAAAACACAACTTTACAATATGGCGAGACTGACTGCAGGAAAAAAAAGTCAGTCACATTGTTTCCAAGTTTTAGTTGTATTCAAATTACATCTTTTTTTTATTTAAATAAGTGTTCATAGTCCAGCAATTTGGATTATTCAACTTCAATATGTACGCGTTTAAACCCCTTTTTACAGACTTAATATTACTCTTTTTTTTTTTTTGTAGATCTCAAAATTCTTATTCAGAAAGTTTAAAACTTCTTTTTTTGCAAAATACAGCGTATTTTAAGCGAAGTTAATGACCAACTTCAAAATTAATCTTCATATAAAAAGAAAACACAGATACTAAAGAGTACAATATTATTTATAAACGTTATTATTCCCAATAATCTTTAACTGAACTCACCAAGTAACCAGTTACTCCTCCATACAAAGCCCAATAATTTCAGTCTGATTTTACATGAACATCAAGTTGTTTATTTCAAATTCAAGCGCCTTCTTCCATTTGTCTCGAAACTTGTACACAATTTTCATTGGTTAAACGCCTTAGTTTAAGCCAATCAAAATCAAGTTACGAAATTCACTGCAGAGAAGTTGGCGCGAGGTTTAATAACATTTCCATCTTTCGAAAATGTGAAGAATTATCATGGGAATCGATAAAAATTTCCTGTTTTTATTTTTTATTTTTATTTTTTTCAGTGGAGAATGATCACTAATTAGGTAAGCCTAAAACTAATAATGACCAGGTTTTGAATTCATAGTTACCCTTCTTTAGACTGGCTGCCAACCAAAGCTAGAGTCTTGTCTACTCTAATTTATTTAACCCATAGTTGGGAGTGAGGAGAAGAGATGGATTCATACCTTTTCCAACGGTAATTGTGCGAAAGTTAATGTGACAAATGACTGAAATTAATATTAATTATTTTTTAAATTGTCAACAATTTCCAGTTAGACCAAAATGTTTAATCTTTCCTATTCTGTATTGAATTACTAAAGGTATTAAATGCATATGAAAGGGATTATTAAGATTTGCAATTAAAGAAGAAACAAAGCAGCATGAAAAAAACAAAAAACCTCAGGAGATGAAGAACACTGAAAAAGAACAAATAGATAAACTTTTCAGATTTGATTGGAGTTTTTTTTTCAAACATCTTAAATGTAATTTGGAAATGTCATCATAAAAAATTACACACATACCATAAAAACAAAAAAAATGAAAAATTAACAAAAATGTTAAACTAATTTCTGATGATGCGATACTGAATTTATCAGAAGATGAAGGAGGTGGTGTTGGTTTGGGCTAAGAACATTTCAGCACTCCTCCATAGTGATATCTGTAATTGTATGTACATATAAATTCATAATAGGAATCTATATTTTAAAAGAAGTTCTGATTCCATTGTAGGGGTGTAGTATGTTGGCTAGGGTCACCATGATATAATCAATATCAAAGAAGGCTGTGTTCTTGTAAAACAACACCCTACATTAATTTATGAACAACAATACACGAGAGAAAAATAATCAAGCTCAATGAACATTAATAATATTGTATTAACAATGGTATACAAATTTCAACAAGTATAAAGAAAGTTGCTTCCCTTTTTCCATTAATAAAAAGGGTAATTTTAGCTAATAAATGTTGAATACAAAATTGAATGTAATTTAACTACAAAGTTCAATTGAAGTCTTAGCTAAATAAAGAATAGTTCCACAGTGTTTTATCAGTGTAGAAAGATGTAATGTTCATGAGTGATATCAACAAGATTTAGTATGATTACTTGAATTAGTAATAATTAAGAATTAAAATGTCAATATAGCGCCGTGCCTTATTTTCCAAGAATTGAAGTGCTACTGCCGCTGGCAAACAGCGAGAGTCTTTATATAACAAGTTTTAGGCTCCGGATGGCTTGGCGCCAAAAATATAGAAAAGATAATAAAATACGCGATTGGTCAGGAAATGGACCAATCCGTGATTTTAGAGAAAAAATTTGAATTACCTGCGATGGTTAAATTGTCCTATAAGTATCATGTATTTATTAACCAATGATATTAAAGAAAGCGGAGGTGTAGCACATGTAAGTGATTCCCACACCATCATGCACGGTCTGTGGGGCACTTTGCATGCATGTATGTAATGTACATGTGTATGGTTGTGCAGTGTATGAGTAATTTACACATGCTTGCTCCTGTTGTGGATTTGAATCAACCAGCAACAAAGAAAAAGATGTTTAAATATAAAAAATATATTTTTATTTTGGTGTTTTTTACAACTAAATTTTTCTTAGTGTGTATGAGTGTTAAGGTTTTTACAGTCCTTGTTTGTAGTTGTTTGTTAAGAAGAAAAGAAATATAATTTCTTTATGTGTATGTACAAGAAAAAGAGGCAAGGGAGAAAGTGAGGAGGAAAGTGTAAGTGCCATTTAGCCTGGTGAGGAAGACTGGTGAATGAGTAAGGGAATTTCTTTTAAGCAGTGGTATTGTGAATTATTGCCATTTGTATCTCCTTATTGCCTTGTCTGGTCTAGGAACTTTGCTTAGATACTCTTTAAAGGGATCATGAAGAATGTTTTTTATGGTTATCAGGAACGCAATTGTTGGTTGAAAAAATGCTAAATATTTATTTTCAAAGCATTAATTTATTAACTGAAAGAAATGTGCAATCCAACAACTCAGAAACCATTTCTTTTGTCATTTGGTTTTTAACTGTCTTGGTGTTTATTTCTGCCTTTGCTCCACATGTCATTCAGGCCCAGTGCATACTACCGTGACCACCGAGAGACACGATACTACCCTCAAACATCATGACCAGGGGAGAGCCCAAGCCTGATTGGGGGCCCTGGGCAGTGTTTTGTGACCATTGCTATCTTATCAACATTTCTTTTTTCTCTATCTACATTTCTATACATTGTTGCAGGTGGTATATTGGCTCACAAACAGATATTGAATGATGGAAGACAACAACAAACATAACAAAGACTTGATTAAAAAATATATTTACCAGTTTATTTTTGTTAAAGAAAATACATCAACAAAAATAATGTTACAATGTACGAGGCAAAAAAAATCTCTGTAAGCTCATGTAGAAAGTGAGAATAGCATTGTCCTGAGAAGGACAGTTTTGGTAGTCACTGGAGAGTGTTGTCCTAAAAAGGGAAGTTTTGTTGGTTGTTTGAGAGCATTTTCCTGAAAAGGACAGTTTTTGGTTTCTGAAGAGTGTTGTCCTGAAAAGGACAGTTTATTGCATATCATTGGCAAGGATGGTTGAAGCAGCAGGAGCTGGAGGCCTACTGGAGATGGCTGTAGCAATAGCCAATTGCAAGCTGGAGATGATGATAGCTGGTGAGCTGAAACTGGTGTTGATGGATGAAGTCATGAGGTGGCTGCCGGCTGCTGGAACAGATACTACATTTTGATCCTAGTCATCTGGGCTGCAGAACACTTGGATATTTATCCATGCTTCCCCCCTGAGACGGGATGCAACACACGGCTTAACAGTGGGGAACCTGTGCATGTACACACAGACCAAGTATAAAAATTGCCCAAGCCCCATCAGTTGCACATGTGACTACCGATCCCCCTCTCTAGTGCAATGAGAGTGTGCAGCCTCAGGCAGCAGTTCCCCAGGGCCGGGCACCTCAAAGTATTATTTTCCTTAGTTGCATCTCTGTCTGCAGACAGAGGCCACAACTTATTTTTGTTGCTTTTGAGGCCTCTTTATATCTTGAATCAGTCATACAATAACACTGGTTAAGCTTTTTCTTCCAGCTTTTAAAAAATGTGGGAGTGCCAACCAGATACAACAACATTACAAATTAAACTAAGTACAACTGACTGTTAAAGGATAGAAAATTTCTTTGGATTTTGACAAAATTCTTTTTTTTCATCCAAATCCGTGAACTTGTTTTGTTCATGCTAAATCTTGAAGAAAACAATATTTTTTTATCCATAATGTTGAATGACTTAAAATTCTTCAACTTTTTAACAAGAAAAATCTCAAGTTGATGTGAAAAATTACCACAAATCATTGTTGATTTATTTAATATGGAAATGATCTATTATGACAGGTCTCTAATTTGTATATAGATGCATTGTATTTATTTTCAATTTTTCTAGTTGAATTGTTCACCTGCATTGTATTTGATCTATTATTGTACATAATTTGGCTACAATAAAATTTATATTTTTATGATATCTACCTTATGAAAATTGAGATGTAGTACGATGGGGGGCATATCAAAGATGAGGAGGCACATCAAAGATGAGGGGGCACAAAACTCTTGCACCATTATGCCATTTAATGTATGCACACACACACACACACACACACACACATACCCACACAATTTGACAGTGTTTGAAATAAGATATTGGAATAATACATTCACCTCCCACTCAGTCTGAACAACCCCATCCTGAGTTGAACAATAAAATCATAAAGTTGAAGACACAAAAAAATGAATAGAAAGACAAGAAAAACTTATTAACAGTTTCAAATCTGTCTCTTTGCTTACCTGTGCCTATGGCCATGAAATAAAATAAATAAAAATAATCAGTTTTTCTTTCTCTTGCCTACAGTCAGAGAGGTTTAGTATCTTATCGATAATTACATGCAATTGTTTTTATAATTCCTTCTGTATTTAAATTGAATATATTTTCTAATAAATATAGTATTTTAAGTAGATTGGTGTGGAAGTGCGAATGATATGAGACCTTGTTCTTGGTTTTATCTTTATCTAGGATTATATCATCCGTCCACAACATCTTAAATTAATATTCGTGCACAATATTACAAGAAAACATGAAATAAAATATGAACAGTTTTTGATGTGCATGCAACGAGATATAACATATTTATTAAATGATTGATTTTTGATTAAACATACAATTGGTTCAATAATTAATTCATATTATTCACAGAACATATATATATTGATTTATATAAATTGCAAAGAAAGAAATGGTTTTAGGTTTACCTGTATGAAGAAACATCTTTCTTATGAGCTCACTTAAGAAAAAATGTCTTTCTGGTCCAACAGCTGGCAGAGACTTTGTATTTTCATACCTAAACTGTTTTTCTAGTGCATTATGGGAATTCTACTTCCCTTCTTTTACTATAGAAAACAAAAAGGGGATGCAACTCCTGCTTCTTAATTATGAATCCCGACAAGATAAACATTTAGATTTGAAAAATGATTATCATGCCATCAGCAAAAGGAAAGATACCGAAATAGTAATATTTAAAACAAATATTGAGTTAAATTACTGTTGATTGAAGTTTGGTACATTGATGTGAACATTTTTAAAAAAGCAAAAGAGTGGATTAATTTTAATAATAATCATTTCACCCCATGCAAGGTAATAATGCCACCAATACACAATGGGTTATTGGTAGTGAAAGAGAATGAGAAGACTTTAGTGAGGAGAAAAAACAATAAAAGAACAGGTTTTAGGAAGACAGTAGATGGCAATTGACATTGCATTTAAATTTTTGAAGGTTGTAGGTGGCAGGAAAACAAGAAACCAAAAGAAATTTCCAATGACAAGAAAAGAAACTCTTAGAATAATGTGGGAAAATGAAATAAAATCAATAAAATATTATTCATGAATAAAAAAAAAAAGAAATACATACGATGTTAGTAATAAAGGAACCAAGAATTTTATTACCCACTTAGCTTCACCAAACACTCCTTAGGTGGCGCTGTTTAAGTTCTATAAAAAACAAACATTTCCTTCCACTTTTTTCCCCTTACTCAAAGATGTATCAGCATATAGATGAAGATGTCCCCACTGGGGAATGTCTACTTTTATGAAGTAAGTACAACCTGTACTTTGGTCATTCCAACTCAGTGCAAGGTTGACTTCACCTTGACCAATATAACCATGCTTATCATGACTTACCTTAATTTACTTTTGAACCAGAAAAAGAAACTCCGTTCCACTTCCCAACACATAGTGCTTGGACATCTTTTGCCGAACATCCAATGATAAAATAAATACAAACTTTGCTTTGGTCGTTCTAACTCAGCACAAGGCTGACTTAAGTTCAACCATTATCACCATGTCTATTATTACTTACTCTTACTTACTTCTAAACCAGAAAAAGAAGATGGAAATATCCAAGAGACATTGAGAACTTTGTTTCCCTACACGACTATAAAAAAAAAAAAAAAAAACGGTCCCTAGTAGAATCCAAAGTTTTTGTTGCTTGTAAATTAATTGTTTATATGTGAACAAGCCCACACCTATCAGACACCAACATTCCTATTAGTCAAGAGATTTGCTGTCATTTCTTCTTAGGATTAAATAAAGAAAGAACTTTTGTTGAATAAATAGATTGCTATCTTGCACACAGTTTTAGACCAATCCAGTGACTGAAGATTTTAGCATAAGAATCTGACACTTGCAGGACATGCTGAAGAAAAAATGAGCAGAGAGAAGCATAGCTATTGAGCTTGTGTAAATGGATGGCAGACTGGGAGGGATAGTAAGGAGACAAACATTGATTAAAGTTACAAAGGATAGCAATTCGAGGGAGAGCCATAATTGTCCATGTCCTGAAGGGACATGGCACAGAGAAAAAGAGCCAAATTTTCTAGTTTCACTTTTCACTGATTGGCTAACTGATGCATTTTGTTTGTACAGCTATGTACATGTCATAAATTAGAACAAAAGCTGCTCTCTATGATCCTGATACTACTTCTTTTATATGCCATTTCCTTTCAGGACATGTGTAATCATGGTTCTCCACCACTTCCTGTTTTTTTGTTGCTCTAAGTTTTTGTCCTTTATTATCCCTTGTTCTTGTTTGAGCATCAATTTGTACAAGATTATTTGCTGTTTCTCTCTGCTTTTCTTGCCTTCAATATGTCCTGCAAATGTTAAGTTCTCCCAGCTTTCTTTCTTCACTTTGCCCTATATTTTTCTGTTTTCCATTTGTAAGATAAAAAAGAACAAAAAAAGAATAAATACGTTTTAGAAGCAAGAATAATTCCTTACATTACACAAGTTTACTGCAGGTTTCTAAACTGCTTATGGTTTAGAAATATTGCAAATTTTATAATTCAAAAACATTTGGGCATAACAATACTGAATTATCTCCCTTACATTTCTTTAACCTTATATTCCAAATCATCCTTTGAATATGAATTGCCTATTGAGTATTTATTGTGTGGCTATTTCAGAGACGCGTGTCAGTAAAGTTCATTATTTTGGGTCACTTATTTGAAGAAATGGCAAAATTTATTGAGGATTCACAAAAAAAATTGTGATCCTTTGGACAGATTTTACAAAAACAATTCTGAAGAATATCTGAGATTTTTTTATGGAAAAATTTCACCTGCCTCTTTCTGGTTTTTAGCATTAGTTTACTTATAATTCCTTAAAACTCCCTTGTTGCTTACATTGAGAATACATATTAGCCCAGTGCAGCTATTGTTGTTTCTTCTAGTGTTTTATTTTTTATTACTAGGAATGTTCTATCCAGCTTTTTGCAAGAACTGTAATCCAATAGAAAACTAAATTAAAAGCATATTTTAACAATTAAAGTAAGATATGATACTTACATGTCTTGTGGCAAAGATAGTTGTAAATTTGCCCCCACTACCCACAGAAGTGATTGGTGTTCAATCTCATATAAAAAATAGAATTTTCAATGTTGCTTTTTAGAAACATGATCAAATTTTCTGCCTTTATTTTTCAGATAGACAGTGTAGTAATCTTGTGATCATGAGAAATAAAAAAAATATAATTCCCATGATTCCATAGAAAAAAACAAAACTGTCCTACAGGCAGGAAATTTAGAGACTTCTGCTTTTCAGCCAGTCCATTGCCAGGAGAGCATATGGAATTAGCAGCTCCAGAAATGAAGACCACAGATAAGTCAACTTACCCAAATATCACATTTTCATGTTTAATATTGCCTTTTACTGATAGACTTATCAGTGGTAAATAATTTATTTATTCACCAACACAAACAAGAAACATTTACTAATAGCCACATTACAAAATCTTTCTTATTCCACCAAACTTGTACTTCTGATAATAAATATGTATTAAAAATATCTCACTTTGTTGTCATGATGAATATATGTTATATTTTATTAACTAAAATAGGTATCAAGCAAGGTCCATCTTAACAATGAATATATTCTAAGGATGTAAAAATAACTTCTTATCCCAAAGGAATTTACTGATTTTGGGGCCTCAAGAGACTCATTTCCATATAGTTTATTGTCTTAACACTATTTAATGTTTTTTTTTCATTGTTGGGATTTCATATAACTTTTTACAAAGCAAAAAAATTTGTACCAAAGTAAAAAATAACCAGATCCATGCATTTCTACTTGAAGCACCATACAGCTAGTTTCTATTTTAACAGGCTAGTTGTTCTCGGAAACATGAGTGGAACTCTATCCAGCAATCTCTGTTGGTACCTTGTCTATCAGGTCACAGAGATATAATTAGATCTCTTTTATCTATTATATCTTTCCTGTTTTTCTATCTCTTTGAAGAAATTCAATAAGTATTTGAACATAATTGGAAGCTGATTACTGTCATTTCAGAAAAGGTTTTAAATTTAGCTGTCTACAATTTGTAACATTAGACAATGAAAGTGGTATGTATATCTACCAAAGAGCTATCTTTTTTTCTTTTTTCTTTTTTTCACAATGATGTTCAAGGCCAAAGATCCACCCAAGATGGGGATATGTGGGGAAGATACCAATTGACTCTAGACTTGAACAGGTTAAGATTGTAGTGAGCGATAAAACATCCACTTGGGAGTCAGTTCCACAAAGCAGTTGTTCATGAGAATAAGCTGCTTGAGTGGAACTTACATCTCACCACTGGAATACAAAGGCAATGAGGATGATTCACTACAATGTGTAGCATGGCAGCTCTTAACTGTGATGGTTAGAACTGATAGAACTAAGGAATGCAGTTCATCTGAACACTTCCATAGAAATAGTGATAGAGCATCGAGAGGCTTGAGACATTTCATCTGTGGAAAAAGGATTGTAGGGTAGAAAATAATTTGTTACCCACAAGAAAATGTTTTTTAGCAAAACAATGCCAAACAAAAGCAAATACAATGATATAGGATATAAACTTTACAGCCAATAAGTGAAGCACAAACAAGTAAGAGACACCTACAAATAAATCTTATTAAATTCAGTACATAGAAAAGTTTTTTACAATTCTGTACAAACAGAGCTCCAAATTAAATAAGTGGTTTCTGGAACCTGATTGGATATGACAAGTCATGTGATGTGCTTTCTACAACATGGTTGAACTCTAAATGACCTGGAAAAAGGTTGGGCTCGGGTTACTGAGTACATTCCTATGCAAAACTCGGCTAGCCATAGATATAAAAACAGCTCGCCTGCAACAGACAAAAACAGTCAGCAACTAGATCTGCGATAGACAGGGCCTTGATCAACAGTATAGACACATGTTACCATGATAACACATCAGTCAGCAATGATTTTTCTACACTGAAAAACATACAAAACCATGATGAAAGTAAGTCTTGTCTTCTCTCTCTTTGTTTCACCGTATTTAAAATTACTACTACCACACACAATCGGTCAGCAGTCACACGCGTTTCATTAGCACGTGCTTCACATGCACAAATATATTGGCATACACATTGCTTGTTTTTCTTCACTTGCAACTGTAGAAGTCAAGTGACTTACCTAATAACATGGCTGCCTTCCTGTGTCCTCTTGAAAAGCAGGCCAGCTAATTTTACCTCCTCTCCCCATTGCGGAGGCATATCCGTTGGGGAGGAATCAGTTCCCTATTGCCTGTCAGGTTGTACGGGAGTAGTCGGAATAGCGCCCTGGGAATCCTGGTTCTTGATGTTGGTGATTGAGTAGGGCCCTGGGACGCTAGGTTATTTCGCAATGTAGTGCCGCCATTTCCTGACTCTTTGGCAGATTGATGTGGTCTACATTTTCCCCATAAAACCCTCCCCTATAGACATTGATGAATCGGATGAGACTTGTGCAGCAATGAGATTGATAGCCCTCACATCCATATCCCAATTAGATAATAACCCTGCCATAACTTCCCCTGACCACATTCGTTTTGCTGGCCGAAAAGACACACAATACACCCTATTAGGCAAAACCATAGACAATGGTTTTCCAAACAGTCGTCAAGCAACACTGCCTACAATCCGGGAATACTGGGAAGTTCGTAACCACCTCAGCAATGACAATGGCCTAATACTACTCGACAGGAGAGTAGTAATTACCAACCTCCTAGCGCAAAAACATATTAAGGTGCCTACATTCGGCTCATCAAGGAGTAGTTGGCATGAAAGCGCGTGCCAATGACTCAGTTTACTGGCCTGGAGTGAATGCCTCAATTTGCAATTACAGGGATAATTGCATTACATGTTCAAAAAATGCCCCAAGTTTACCACAAAAAAGGATGGTCGACCGAGGCGTACCATCGATTATCAATACTTAAATTCACAATGCAAGCGAGAAACACACCACACTGCCTCACCTTTCCAGCTGGCAATGTAGTGCCACCATTTCCTGACTCTTTGTCAGATTGATGTGGTCTACACATATCTGTAATCATCAGCTCAGGTGACACTGGCAAGGCGCTTGGTATGGGGGGTCTTGATTATGGGCGCTTTAAGTTTCCTTAGGAACCTACGGTTCCGCAGGGTTATTGTGCCTGATCCTGCGACTCTAATTCTATATTGACGGTTGGGAAGTGTCTCTACTATTCGCCCAGCTATGTCCCATCGATGGCTATTTGGGTTTTGAATGGAGACTGTGTCACTCGTACGAAGTGGGGATAGGGTATGTGCAGTATGGCTGTACCTCTCGATGAGGCTTGCATTACGTGAAAAGATATTATCCAAACGTAATGCAAGCCTCATCGGGAGGTACAACTGGCAAGCTAACCAATATTCTACAGCAACAAAATCCTTTTGAACAATGAAACTAATGGTCTCTTCATCGTCATAACAAAGAACATTGAATTTTAATATGTAACTACATGTATCTGCCTGTATAAATGTTATTGTCATATTTAGTTTGGTCTTCTTTTTCTGCAAAGATCATTTCTTCACATTGTTTATAATTTTGTGTTGTATTTGTAGACATGACACTTGGATTTTATTTTTCCACCTAAAATCTGGGTAGACTGACTCCCACAATGACTTGTTGAAATTTTAAGAAATATTTATTCTATAAAATAGGATAAAAATAATAATGGTTTGCTTGTTGAAAAAGGTACCCCTTTTATTAACAACAGTTTGAACTCAAATGTCTACATTTTTGAACAAAGAAAAGTGAAAGAGAAGAGAGGGTTTCTTTTCAAATCATGGGTTTCTAATGATGCCAGTCAACAGCTTCTGCTACTACACATATTCTCTACAGCCAATTTATTGTGACTCTTCCTGCTATTGTGGCATAAACTTACTGCAAAGTAAATATTAATAAAATCTTCCATAAGCACACAAACATGGCATTTACTTTTAAATAGTTTGGAAAAATACTCTATTTCCTATTTTTTTGACAGTTTTTATGTCTACATCTAAAATAAGAAACACAAAAATTGATTGTATTCATAATCTTTATTAAACAAAACAGAATTCAGTTATTTTGTTATAATTTTTTCCCTTTATCATGTCCATGACAGCATATATGCAAAGGTTTATCAAACAAGTATAGAGTGGAAGTTTCATGAATTAGATTTATCCTCTTTCTCTCATTGCAGTCATATAAATATACAGACTTATTCATATCCAAGGAATCACAGTCAGCAGTTCACTTAAAAGGTTATTTTCATTGACTTGTAAAATCTAGTATTGTTTTTATTTTTTTTAGTTATCCAATTTCCTAAATATTCCTTCATATTTTAGTTTTAATTATTACTTAGATCTTGTAAATTAATCAGAAGAAATTACTTTAATTAAGTTTTATGGAGTTTTTCTCTTTTTTAAAGCATATAACCTGATACTGAATTGTATTCATTAAATTGTATTCATTAAAAAATACTGCAATCTGTTTTATTTTTTATATTGTTGTAAAGAAAATAATGTAAACTTTGTCTTCCAAACATTAATTTTTTTTATTTCAAGAAAATTAAATAAAAAATTCAGCATTTCTGTTGATGATTTGAAATAATTGACATGATTTTTTATCTATCAGAAGACTGAGACTTGAAATCCTGTAATTAAAATCTTCCAAAATATATATAATATATTCCAATATATATATAAACAGAGAGCGATGGATAAATTGTTGTCTAAGTTACACAAAAATGAAAATAACACTGACATCTCATTTTAAGAGATGTATTTATCAATATTACACAGATATTTTGAAATACTAAAGAGTAAATTTATTCAATAAGATCGCCATTGACTTCAACCATGGCCTCCAAACAACTTCAGAATCTCCTTCAACTCCTCTGGACAGTTTCCTTCTTTAAGTTGGCAAATGCTGCCATAATCCTTGTCTTCATCTTTGGTATAACAAGGAGTTTTTGGGTCTCTCACTCAACTGTGTCTCACACATAATGATCAAGGAGGTTGCTGTCTGAGGAGTTAGGTGGCCAGATGTAAAGGGTGATATGATTGCAGGAATTGTCTGGTATGACTGGGTTCTTCTGCTTGTGTGGCATGGTGCAGAGTCCTGTTGCCAGACATAGGGTCTTCCAGCAGCCACCCTCTTGACCCAAAGAAGGACTACCTCCCTGGCTATGGACCTGATTGACTTTGATGGATCATTTTCAATCATGGCCTGGATCTTACCAACAAATTCGGGAGTTTTTTTCTTATCAGAACAGTGAGAGTGAGTTTTCCAAGCTGCTATACCTTCGTAATCATCTTTACACTCGTCCAACTCTTTCCAAATCCTCTGCTCTGTCCTCAGATTGATACCCAAACACTCTGAAATGTTTGTATTGTATGAATGTCAAACAGTACAGCATGCTGTTTCCAAATTTCTGGCAGAGTGAATTGTGTCGTGGTGCTCTTTTTCTTATGGATGGTTCCCAACTGACCCTACCATACAGTTTAGTCAATAAAATAAAAAACAAACAACATGTATGTGCAAAATTTTTTTTTAAATCTCGACAATTTACCCATCATACCCTATGAATAAAGACAAAAGAAAAAATTATCTTAGTCAGCGCATTTTGTCCTCTGAAGGATTATCAAGGCAAATCATTTGGCCAAAACGCGTCGGCTAAGTTTTCCTTTTGTCTTTATTAATATATCGTGCTTTTACAGATATACTCTATATGAGTTTTTTACACATACATGCACTATATATATATATATATATATATATATATATATATATATATATATATATATATATATACACACACACACACTAACTTTTCATTAAAATATGAAAATTAACTATTTGCAAGTTAGGAAGGGGTATGGGGTATTTTGACAGTCAGCACAAATTTCAAAGACCAAGGTCAGTAGCACATTCACTTTCTTAGCCTACTAAGATTGTGTCACTTTAATAAGCTTTCTGACCGCAAGGCTAGTAGTATGATGCACCCAGTAATGGTCTCCTAGTCATATTTACACTATTTATATTCAGACTATTGTCCTCATCTTCCTCAATATAAATAACCTACAGGTAATTCTGAACTGAACCCTTATTTAATCTACAGGGGTAGACTGAATAGATTAAATAAAGAGTTCAGTTTGGAATTCCCTGTAGGTTACACAGAATGATATACACCTGATGAAGGCCGGAGATGAAACATTATGATAAAAACAATAAATATGAGGACAATAATCAGAATGTAAATAGTGTAAATAATGATAACTCCTCATCCCAGAAATTCAGACACAAAACAATCCATTTTCAAACAAGTATGTCAAAATATATTGATTCCTAAACATTTGTGAACAATGGAATAGTAGATTGTAACCCCAAACCAATAAGTCTCATTCCCTGAAATGAAAATTAAAATAAATGTAATTTTGAAAAGATATTAGGTCAAGTAAAATTAATTTTGTGAAATATGAATGTGGGAGGGTCAATTTTCATTTTATTTTCTGGAAAAATTATTTATAAAATAAATGAACAAGTGTGAAGTTCTGTTGTTTTAGAAATAAGAAAATTAGAATTTAAACTTTATAATACTTCTCTTTAAAAAATGTGCCCATATTTTTTTAAATTCTGTTGGTTAAAAGCAACAACAAATAAAACAAAGTGAAGCAAGGCTCAATTACCCTTTTTAAGGAATACACATCTCTTAAGATTTTTTGAAGCCAATATCTGTTAATTTTATTTTTATACTTGCAATGTATACAAAGTAATTGCTAAGGAATTATAAATAAAAATCCATTAATTTTTTTTGGATTAAATTGTTTAATGAGTTTACAGACTGAATTTGAATTATCTTAAAACTTAAAGTTTGAAAAGATTCTAAAAGGAGTAGAAAAAATGTTATTACTGTACAACTTCTTATTAGAATCAATTAATCCTCAGGCTTTGTTCACCACTGATTGTAAAAAGAAATACTGCTGGTTTCAATCCAATGGGGAATGACTGCAAAATACTTTTCCCTCCAAAATTTATAAGCAGAATCATACAAATGTATACTGGAATTTTTTCCTAGCCAATAAAATAGGCCAATTCTTGGTTTCATTTGATGCAGTCCCAGTCTGTCTTGTCTTGAAGTCAGAATGCTTGTCTGAACTTGCTTTTATAAGTTGATGTCAATTCTTAGTTTGTGAACTTTTTGCTATATTATAACACAGCTGTCCTGGCTTGATCTTGGATTGCTCCTACAGAGGTCAGCACTGGTGCCAGTCAACTGATGGTTATCTGTTGACCACTTCATTCCTTCATCTGCTATGCCCATGTTATGTTCTTTGATCACAGTGTAGTGAAGATCAAATTTTTGGCTGTACTTTAAGCACTGAATTGAGTTGGTGGAACCGTGCTATGAAGGACAAGAATGCTTCTGCTGCTGAAAGTACAAATATCATAACAAGTAACAAAGAAGGTTGCTGGATTGATATTCAATGAGCTTATATAACGTGATACAACTAAATTAACCCTTCCCATTCGACTCGCTATCATGACGCTGTATCTCTTGCTTCTAAAACTTGAAATGGGTTAAACATTCACATGAGATGTTAGGTTTTCAAGAATTTTTGACATCAAAGCTCAACACCAGCAATTCTTCTCAGTGGCAGGTCATTTGGCATCTTCTGGTCTCTCCCAGCCACCACCACCCTCCAGTGCCTTCTGCTAGCCTCTCATGGCTTCTGGTTGACTCTTGCAAGTGCAACTGCTACATCTACTGCTGGCTTCAGTTGAGCATTTGGCTTATATGCATCTCACCCAACTCTCACCGTCTCTCAAAGCTCATTACATATTCATCAATTATTTTCTCCAACCCTGGAGACATAATATCAACCCTAAACAAAGTGGCTGGTAATTCAAAACAATAAACTTTGTTTTAAAATTCTTTTTTCCAAACAATAATTTTTTGTCAACATATTTTTGTGCATTTTAAAAAAACTATTTCAACTTGGCAAAGAATTCTCTTTGTCGATTTCCAAATACAATCCAATTTCAAATCTCATTGTTTACATTTTTGGCTTTACTTAAATTTGCTCCTCGGCCAACAATAACCTCCAAATACTAAACAGTCAACTTTTCAAAACAAAATTATTTATTTCAAATTGGCAATGTTTTTGCTTGTCAATTTACCAATACGACCTAAATATTTCCTGCGACAATCAGTCATTTTTATCAAAACAAAATTATTTATTTCAAATCGGCCAAGAATTTTTTTACTGTTTTACATTCCGGCTTTTGTAGACTCATAACAATTTATTTGCTTTTTCAGTTTATCAGAAAGAAAGAAACATTTCTCTTTTTTTCCTTCACTTCATATTTCAATTCATGTTTTTTATCTTACATTTTTCTTACATTTTCAACCCTTCCAGTGCTCCAATTCTATATGGGATTTACACATGAACCCATTAACTCCTTTTTTTAATACTACCAGTGTCACATTCCTTTCAACTATTACCAGTAACCCTTTATAGTGTCACAATATTACTGTTGCTTTGCCTTATGTGTGTTAATTTGCCTTGCATATATCGTTTGCTTGCTTTATATTATTTCTTAACTTATTCTTGTTATTGCTTATTATAAAATTTTGTTTTAAATTCTGTTTGTTGGACAGTTTTGTTATTTATTTTGCATTTGACCGTGGTTACTCACTCTACAAATACTATAAATTGCATTTCAAGATTTTTTTGTCTATTAAGCTCATTTTTGTTTTGTTGTTACCACATTTCAGCTGAACCATTCTCTGGTCTTCCACAGTTGTATAATCTGTATATGGAATGGGAATCACTCCAACACCAAGTAGTGTTTATTACTCCTTGCTTTTACTATTACAGAGGGGAAAATCTCAGGAATTCTGTAAAATGGGTTGGTTGAATAGTGCAAGAGAGAGAAGAACATTATTATTATTATTAACAACAACAACTACTACTACTACTATTCATAATCTTGAATCAATTGTAGTATGTGATTCATGCCATAAAATATCAGAATTCTGAATCAAACCTTTGTTCTAAAAGGAGTTGATCTGTGGTGATCCCAATATGTACTAAGCTCATCCTAAGAGATACCAAAGTAGGCTTTGCACTTATTGTCACACCAGAGCACCAAAACAGGTATACCAGAAAGTTGGCCTGGAAGGTGAACTACAAGGTGCAGAATTGGGTCTCAAATAATGTAAATTCATGTCATAAAATATCAGAATTCTGAATCAAACCTTTGTTCTAAAAGGAGTTGATCTGTGGTGTCCTCTCTGACATGTACATGGTGGGAGGTCAACCCAGCTGAGGTTAGGATGTGCACATGCAGAACAGGACAGGAAATTAGTGCCCTACCCGAGAGTGAAAAGCAAGTCTCTCACATCCTTGAGAGACAATGATCAACATCTGAAGAATGTTCCCCAAACTACACACCCTAATGTCAATATTAATTGATGAATACTAGAAGTAAATAAACAATATTAGTCTTGTATTCTTATTAGATGTTACTAAGATAATGTTGCACAATAAGTCCTCTCAAAATTACAGAGTGTGGCCAAATTCTAGCATACAAATCAGCCCAGCAATGTAACTCATCCTCAAGAATTTTTAGTTCAAGATTCAAGTTTAGATTTTGATTTGATTTATATACTAGTGTTCACCCAATACAAGTTCAAGAGTCACTCTAGGTAAAAGGTTACCAAGTGATGCTGTATGAGTGTAAGAGAAGGCAAGAAGTGCATTTCATGAGATTATAGGAAAGATAACGGTTAACCTGAGATTTGAAGAATTATTTTTAAAATCATTTCACCCCAAGCAAGATGGGAGTGACACTAGCATGTGGGGGGGGGGGTACAGAGAGTGGAAGTGAGAGGAAAGACTGGGTATTGGGGGGATTGAGAAAAGAATGATTGAGGAAGGGATAAAAGATGAATGGGATTCAAGAAGACAGAAGATGGTGATTGACATTGCATTTAAATTTTTGAAGACTGTAGTTTTCAGGGAAGCAAGTAAACGGAAAGGAGTTCCACAGGTGGGAAGTGTGATAAAAGAAACTGTTGGAGTAGAAGTGGCAGTTACATTTAACTATTTTGACAGTAAAAGGGTGGGACCTAGATCCCAATCTAGTAGCACGCTTAAATTCATGTAGCCAGGGCATCAGTGAAAACAGCTTGTCAGAGCAGTTGCCATGAAAATATTTGCAGAAAAGACAGAGGGAAGCCACATCATATCTGTGAGAAAGTGACTGAAGTCGAGATGCCAAGTCAGGATTACATTGCAGATTCTTTGGATTCTGTCAAGAATCTCAAAATGAATAGCAGGAGCACCAGACCAGATATGGCAACAGTATTCAATGTATGGATAGATGGTAGATTTGCAAATGTGCAAGATGGACTCTGATGAGTTGGGAAAACATCCTGCAGGGACTCTGTTCCACAAATCAGCAGTTCTTGGGAATAAACCATTTGAATGGAACTTACTAATGGAAGACAAAGGGAATGAGGATGATTCCTCCTTGTGTAAATGGCATAGGGGGTTCCAGCTTCAAAGGTCATGGCCGGTGGAACCAAGAAATGTAGCTTGTTAGAACACTTGCTATGGAAATAGTGAGAGACTTGTGACAATTCATTTGTGGGAAAGGCGTTGAAGGGTGGAAAATAATTCATCACCTACAAGGCAGTATAGATACTTTTGATCTCAATCAAGACAGGTAAGTGAAAACCTGGCAGCTACAGCCTAGATATGTCAGCAATACTCAATTTTTGGTTTGCTCTTGTATAGTGGGGAGGGAGCCAGATACTTGCTGGAGTAGGATAATGAACCAACCATTTTTCCAGCATCTTTAGCAATAGTTTATATATAGGAGCTGTACTTTAGGTCTGGGGTGAGCTTGAGTTCCACTAGAGGTTCAAGGCAAGGGTCCTTCTTGAGAGAAACCTATCCTTCATGATTGGTGAAAGTTCAAAGCCTGCTTGGTAATGGTGAAATGTTGTTACTAGTTTGGTTTGTGACATATTGAATTTTACAAGCTGGTCCTTCCTCCACATTGAACCACCAGGGCAAGGTCAGAGGAGAGATCAGCTGCCAGGCTCTGGTTATCCAGATTTTTGGAAGTTCCCCTATATACTGTTGTATCACCCACATAGACATTCACAGATAAGAGTATGTTCTTAGACAGATCATTAATACAGAACAGAAAGAAGGTAGGACTGAGGCAAGAACCCTAAAGAATGCTGGCATTAATCTCATAGGCTTCTTATGGCTGGCTGTTAACGATGACCTTTAGGTACCTACCTGTTAGGACTTTCTTAATTACCAAGTCCTTCCTATGTAGCAGACCCCACTGCCACACCTTGTCAAAGGCCTTTGATATATCTAGTGATGGTCCTCAGGATGAATTTATTGTCTAGTGCCTTGCTGATTCTGTGAGTAATGACAGTTAAGATATCATCTGTGGATCTAGCAGAGCAAAGTCTATACTGGTTATCATTCAGGAGGTTGTTCCTGTTGAGGTGTTCAACAACTTTCTTGTTAATTCTATTGAACTTCTTGCTTGTGGAACATTTGCTTACCTGTCAATTTTGATTTTCAAAAATTTAAATGCAACATCAATCATTGTGTCTTCTTAAGTGTTGTTTTTTTTATTGTCTTCTCTCCTTAATAGTTATTTTTTTCTTATATTCTCTAACAATCAGTAACCTCTTGTGCCTTGCTTGGGGTGAAATGATTAAAAAAAAGATTCTTCTAGACAAATGAACTCTCTTATCTTTGTGGTGAGCAATCATATAAAATGCTTGATGTGACTTCACTATCAGGCACATATCATTGGATTTATTGAATAAATATAATTAAACTGTCATTAGTTCTATAGTATGCAGTCATGGAAACTTTGTCTATTATGCTGCCATAAGCTTCTTACCATGTGCCATCTTTACAAGAGTCGGATCAGACCAAAAATGGAGTATTGCTCCCATATCTGGGCTGGAGCTGCCCAATCCTCACTATTCAGCCATGACAGAGTTTAAAAGCATTTATACAGTCTTGAGGGTGACAAATTATTTTCTACCCTACAATCCTTTTCCCACAGATAAAATGTTGTTAGCCTATCACTATTTTAATTGAAAATATTCAATCAAGCTATATTCCTTAGGACCGCCAGTTCAGATCTTCATGGCTAGGATCTGCCATGCCATGTACACAGGATCAACTCATCCTCATTTCCTTCATATCCCATCGGCAAGGAGGAAATTCTATTCAGACAGCTCCTCCCTCAGAACTGTTAATTAGTGGAACAGTTTCCTGAGAGGTTGATTCCCTGATCGTTATGATCTTAACCTCTTCAAGTCTAGGGTCAACCGTTATCTAATTTAGTAATTCTCTACCTTGAGTGACCCTTGGGCCTTATATTGGGTGAACAATAGTATAAAAAAAGAAAAATGTGCAGATTATACTACTAGCAGAACAATGGTTTATGACACATCAGCTATAAGCAGCAACATTTGGTGAAATGTTTATTTATATATACTGCATTTTTATTGTTTTATTAATTTTATCATTTTTATTGTTTTATTAATATATATTTATAAGACAGTTACCAAGTATTAGTTTTGATAGAAGCATTTGTAGCAGCCTGTTCAAATTATGATCAATAGTTCATAGGAAATTTTAAGCAGGTAGTTTGTTTATAGAGATTCATATTTTAAACCTGGCAGATAAGTTGACTCCTGATTTTATAGAATTTTTCTTTTCAAGCTAAAAATGCTGACATGCATGCCACAATTTAGATATACAAGATGGCTTCCAACTATCTTTAAATTTCCATAGGAAACTGGTTTATGACACATCAGCTGTAAACAGCAACATTTGGTGAAATGTTCATTTATTTATCTAACTAACGCCTTTATCCACTGCGCCATGGTACAGTGGTTAAGGCAGTGGAGAACTTTCAGAGGGGAATTAACAGGAGATAACTGACATCCATTAGACATGGCATGTGGAACTAGAACAGTCTACCCCAGTGAGTGAAATAAAGGGTTCAGTTCGATATTCCAACCACCTGAAGAAGGCCGGAGCGTACAATGGCCGAAACGTTGTGATAAACATGGCGACAAAGATGAGGACAATAGTCTGAATAATGTAAATAGTGTACTCTCTAAATCTTTCCACCATCCCCATGTTTAACCCTTTAGCATTCAATACACTCAAATCCACCCCGTAAATATCAACCCTGAAAGTCTCATTGTCTGTGGTCAAAGCCTCACTGTTTGCATAAGTTCCTGCATTATTTGTGATGATGATGTCATCTAGCATGGCATGGGGCAGGTTGAACATTGAAAGCTGATATTTACAGGGCAAGTTAAAAAATCTGTAATATAAACTCAATATTTCAAATTAGAAACTGCAATAATGCTGTGGTAACAAAGTCAGAACATTACATGTCATATATATTCTGTCCGTCATTGTGTGCATCAAGTTAGTAATTTAGTTAAATCATAATGTGGTGGCATGGGACACTTCTACATGGTGTAATGGTTAGCAAGCTTGTCTCATGAGATCAATTACGACTGAATAGTGAGTTCGAACCTCACTGGGTGCCTCATACTTTCAGCCTTTTTTTTTTTTTTAAAAAGGAATTTTCCAAAACCTGCTACTTATTAATTTGACTCTTTAAATGATTTCCTGACCCCTTCTTTTGTTTATTGTATAATGAGAAAAAGACTGAAACTCCCAATTATTAAGATGCGCCTTGTATTCAGCACCTAAAAAAAATTCCTTTATAATTACAGGCTCATGTTTTCTCATCAAACGTCATTCAATCTAATAGCAGATTTCCGACGCAACTTCTACGAACACATGCATAAATGTAAATCAATAACTCTGTAGCCTGATACATCATTATAAGATGAATTTTGATGCAAAATATTGCCTGTATAATGTTATTAATATGTGCATTGACAAAGGTTATGTCTAAATATTTTTCTTTTCATCATTAAATTTACTACTGTGTGTATTGTAGGAAGTCAGATGTCTGCATACACCTTAAGCCAGTGCATTTAAACTCAGTTTTTCCATAATTCCTCATGAAATTTAATTGTAGTGAAGATTCCAGAGGCATAGTAGAGTAATGGACAGTAGCTTGGATTGAGATATCAAAGAGCTGAGTTCAAGTTCCAGTCAAGTTTATTACATTCATTTACGTGTTAATACCCTTCGGAAAGGTATGAATCCATCTCTACTGCCCCCAGCTACGGGTAAATAGCAGGACAGACTGAATCAATGAATTCAAAACCTGAGGAGGGTCGTTTGAGGACCTTCCTTCACCTCCAGCTATAGGTGAATAGCAGGACTGGGTCCTATAGCCATCATTGGCAACCAATCTAGAAGGAATATTCTGAATTCAAACCAGCTTGAACAGGGTTGGTCAGGCTACCTTGCAGAAGAAACACTACTGCAGTGCATATGGTTCCCTTACAACCCTAATGGGTTATGGGACTCAGTGGGTCAGAAATTTACATACATCAAAATGCATTTACACAGCTTGGAGTATTCCAGAAATAATGCCATTGCTGTAGTTGCTTCTGATTGGCGAATTGATATCATATGTGCCAATTGGAGATATACTACCTTTAAACCCAGTGTCTCATTGCTTTGCTTGACATAGTAGGAAAAAATACAAAAATCAGTCAAAGCCTCAAAGGAGAAAAAAAATGGTAGACCTCCATAAGTCCGATTCATTCTTGGGAACAATTTTCAAGCACCAACAAGAATACAAAAGGTGATTATCTTTTGGTCGAGGTGAAGTCATGTGACAGACGCTTAGTCACATCATAGAGTGACGAAAGGTGTCAGTCCTACAGTCAGTTTCCAGGAGTTAAACTAAGCAGTTGCTTTTTTAGATTTAGCTAAATCTGCCTTCCTAAATATAGTTTCTCAATAAACACAGAAGAATCTCTGGCAGTTCCAGTTTCCCCATTGGGAATTATTATAAGTAAGACCGTATCTTTCTGTTCTCTTTTCACACTGCTTATTTGTTGCATATATATATTTCTCTGCTTGGGATAAATGTAAATATGTATATATAATTTTGTGTATAAATTAGTGTTATAAAACACTGAGAACAAAGCATGTTTGTCATTCCTTTCAGCCATCCCGTTCTGTTTGTGAAATAGTGTTATTATATCATGGATATAATAATGCCAATAATAGGGGAAATGGAAATGGGAGTATAAACCTTTCTTCCACAGTGCACTCGTTATCTGGCAGTGTACCCAATGATGTGATATCATTAAATCCCATTAACCTGTACAGTGTGCAAATATAAACAACATAGGACCATGCAACTATCATACCTTTCAGGAAGGATACACATTCTATCTCTTAGAGATATAGTACATATCATACCCAGAACAACAGAAAAGGGCCCGGAGAAGATTCTGGAGGAAATAGGTACATAAATATCTATATCCACCATAAAATAAGTATTGGCATAAACTGAACGGTAGTTATGCATCGAAGAAGCTTCAAAACGGCCATAAAAAATAAGCCACACTGCAGATTGAACCTGTATATTGGATAAAGATCATAGTTTTTGGAGAACTGTTTGGCCATAATGACCAATGTTTAGAAAGAAAAAGGGTGGTTTAGAAGCCTTTGAACATAACTGTGAAACATGAGAACTGGCAGCATCATGTTGTGCAGATGATTTGCATCCAAAGAGATTGGCAGACTTCAAAAAATAAATGGCATCATGAAGAAGAAAACTAATGTTGTTATATTAAAGCAAAATTACAGTCACAAATGTGTCTTCCAAATGAATGGTGACTGGAAGACAACTCACAAAGTTGTGACAGAATGGCTGAAGAACAAAGTTATGGGAGTGGCTATGATAGCTATCTAAGAAAAAACATGTTGGCAAAACTAAAAAAGCGTATGTGAGCAGAACAGACCTATAAACCTGTTGCAACAATTGTGTTGGGAGGCATAGGCCAAAATTTCAATAAGTTATTATGAGAAGCCAAGTGGAATGAGATGAAAGAAATAAAAAATCATTCTCTTTTATTATTCTGACATTACACATTCTTAAACTAAAGGCATAATCCTAACTGACGTAAGACCAGGATTCTTTACTAGGATTAAATATCATGAAGAACTGTGAAAAAAATAAAACAGTTTAAACTTATTTGACTAAGGTGTATGTAAGCGTTTGATTTCAAGTGTGTGTGTTTGTAATCATATATAAAGAGTTTACTTTTCTTTATGAAAGGTAACAGCCTTTTCTTTGTTTCACAGTATATTTTAAATCCTTAGACCAGATTATAATTTAACAAAGAAATAGATAACAGAATATGTTCAACAATGTAACAATTAAAAATTAACATAATGCCTGCAGAGCTGGGAATGGCCTTGGAAAACTGCCAACGCAAACAAGATAAATATCTTTTGTCTTAATGTGGGAATCAGGTAACAGTATTTATTTACTCTGACCAAGCAAGAAAAATGTTTAGTGGGTATGGGTCAGGGTATAGTCTTGTTACAACTAGTATCTTTGACCATTTATACTACAATTCCCAAGGGGAAATCTTTTAATGCTGCTGGGGTTTCTAGCCAAGAAAGTTATTTAAATTTTCAACAAGTATTTTGTGACTATTGTTGATGTTGGATTGAAATAGTTAACTGAGAAAATCTATGAAGGAAAAAAACTCCAACAGCGTCAGGAGAAAAAAGATCCTAAAATTAATAAACAAAGTTATTGAATTACATTATTTACATTCAGACTAATGTCCTCATCTTTGTTATCATAACATTTCAACCAATGTATCCTACAGACTTCTTCAGATATCTTAAATAAATACCATATAGGAACCATTAATAAAGAAAGAGGAATGACAAGGCTTAAGCAGCAGCAGTAAGAAAGAGAAGTGGCTGTGAGGAAAGCCAAGTGTGATAGCAGCAGCAACAAGAAAGTTTAACCCTTTAGCATTCAACACACTCAAATCGACCCCATAAATATTAACTCCCAAAGTTTCACTGTTTGCATGATCTCCTGCATCACTTGTGATGATGTCGTCATATATTATGGCAGAGTATACATTAGGCAGGTTACACCCTGTTGAACACTGAGAGCTGATATTTACAGGGCAGTTTCAGGTGTGATGGATGCTAAAGGGTTAAGGTTCCAAGTTCTTGGTTCAGAATTGTTCCATTAGATTTAAGGGTTGGTTCATGAATTTAATGGTATAGTAATTGTGAGCTCAATCCACAGGCTGGGTAGTACAGACTTAGACTGAGTGGAAACAGAGCAAGCAATAACTGAGTGGAATTAAAATGAACAAGACATGCCTAGATATAGACGGAAGAATGAGAACTATCTACTTATAAAGATTAAATAAAGTTTGAAACTTTCTGAAGGGTATCTGGATCAACAGGTACCTGAAGAAGACCAAAGGGCACAATGTCTGAAACATTGTAATAATAAGGACATCAAACTTGTCTTTTTTATGTATTTCAGTATAAGATTTCATATTTTATAATTTTAATTAAAACAAAATTGAGAAATGCAAAGGAGAACATTTTATACATAAAAATATTTTTTTTATTTTGGTATTTAAAACAATTGCTCCCTTCAATTTTTTCTTTTTTTTTAAAAAGATTTTGACACCAACCATTTCT
The DNA here is from genome assembly GCA_964036315.1 of Acanthosepion esculentum. Taxonomy (NCBI): domain Eukaryota; kingdom Metazoa; phylum Mollusca; class Cephalopoda; order Sepiida; family Sepiidae; genus Acanthosepion; species Acanthosepion esculentum. The sequence goes on along the minus strand of OZ038499.1, from coordinate 88,687,847 downwards.
CCACAATTTCACAAATTTTTTTTTTTTTTTTTTAAATCATCATCTGGATTGATTAGATTAATTGCTGCTGTCTTGTTTTCATTCTTGCTATGTTTGACTGCATCCCCAGTTTTGTCATAATTGAAATCGTTCATTTTTACTACCAATTTCATCATTGCTGCATTTATACCCCATTGTCAGGAGTAAAACCATTATGTCACTTCCTGTCAAGATATGACTTATTCTTGTTATCAATTTCTTTCTGGATTACAGCCCAAAATACTTGCATGACTTCACTAATTATTTTTAAAACCACAAGTTGTTTTTTTTTCCTGACTCTCTAAATCATAGCAACCATTTAGTTGTTGCCAGAATTCTTTTCAAAATGTAGTCACGAGGGAGTTTTTCACAATTCTCAAAAAAAAAAAAAAAAAAAAAAAAAAAGAAGAAAAAATCCACAATTCAAATCAAATATATAATTTATGTTCTTCTTACAATACAAATGAAAAGGATAAAATATAAAAGAGAAAAACAATTTGTTTTCAAGAATAATTAGCATTTGTGAAATAACTGAAACTAATATCCTCATTTTTTTGTTTTGTTAATATATATTAAAAAAAAAAGAAGCAAGCCTCAATTTTTTAGTTTACAAAAAATAGGCTCTTTTTAGCCTGTAGAACTAAGAGTTTTTAGCTTTGAAGTCAAAAGAATGTCAGGTGTGGCCAATCTGGTGTATATGATTGGGCCTTGGTTTTTATGGCATTCTATTGTTTTTTATACAGAGTATCTCACAATTACAGAAATATTTTTTAAATTTGATTATTCAAACAAATCAATAAAAGAGTATTCAAAAACACCACCCAGAAATTTTTTTTAAAAAAAAAAAAAAAAGAAAAAAAAAGAAGAAAAAAATAGAAAAAAAAAGAAGAAAAAAAAAGAGGATATTAGTTCAAACTAAGGAAAAAAAAAATGAAATCATTTATAAAATTTTATTCACAAGTGATTAACAATTCCATATCCACAAATGTGGGCATTATTTGATTTATATCATACTGCAGTTTGAAAAAAAAAAAAAAAAAATTATCAGAGGAGAAGGAGGGAGAAGGCTCAGATGATTTACCAGATAGCAAAAAGGTCTTTCTTTTTTAATCTTTTATAACATTCTTATACTTTTCAACATCTTAAAAAACAAAAACAAAAAAAGAACAAACCCAGTAACAGAAAATATCATGAACAAAACAGGAAGCCAGTTTTCAGCAGCTTTCATCGTATCTATGCCCCGTCGGCGCCATTACTTCCAGAACATGTTTAATATGGATAAGAATGCGTTGCGGCCAAAACGATACCTATGGACTTCTGGCCATTTTAAAGACAAGCAATAGTTAATCTTTGACTAAACCCAACTATTTTATTATCCTTTATGCATTCAACATGAAATGCAACCAACATTTTCAACTTTACTAATCTCATACAAAAATGATATTGATGATTATGAAGAAGTTATGTTTGGATACAAGTGGAATCACTTCACCTTGATTGAGAAAATAAAGAAAACATGTGGATAAGAGAGGCAATACTGGACCAGATATTGAAAGATGTGATTTTACCAAATTTTAAGAAGGTTTCTTTGCAGATTCCCTTCTTATACTATTGGACGTATCATGACAAATTAAGTTATTTTAAACATATTTCCAATTATTGCTTTTATTTGCATTCTAACCCATTAGTACCAGAGAAACTAGGAGTATGAATATCTTTTTAAAGCAGAGTCAGAATGCTGAGGTTAATCTAAGAAGTGGTTCAGTTATCAAAATAGTCATATTACACAATGATTGTACAGCAGAGACACATAGCAAAATAGTTGGGAAAGAGAAAGCAATTAGAATTTAGACTAGACTATTTTGGGGGAGAGGTGGTTCACAATACTTTTAGCATTGCAGTGGTTCAGTTCCAGCTTTGGCTAGGCATCATTTTTGCAATAATTCACTTTTCCCATACCTTATTCAAAATAAGTTTTCATCTGAAGTTTAATTGGCAATGAGGGAGCAAGTAATTACACATTTAATCACCTGATTTTTCAATCCCCACCCTTTAAATGGATCAGTTCCCTTAGCTTCTATTTTATATTTTAGTTGATTTCAAAGAATCTTGTTACAATAGTGATTTTTGAAGTGCAACTTAGATGTGGCACAAGGCCTAAATTATGAGGCACCCAGTGAGGATCAAACTCACTACTCAACTATAATTGTTCTTGTAAGACAAGCTTGCTAACCATTACACCATGTTGAGGTGCCTGGAATCTCAATTACAGCAATTAGGACCCCCCCACCAATAAAAAAACAAAAACAAAATTTTTTTCAACATAGAATCATGGCTGCTGATTTTTCTTTTATATTTAAAAATCTTTCATAAAAATGTATGGTGAATTATGGGAAAATTATATATATATGACAGGCTACACCTTTCTGCTAGAAATTATACTGCAACTATGCTGAATAGATCTTAGTTATAGTCTCTGGGAGAGAGAGAGAGTATATATAATCTGGCATGATTAACATTTGAACAAGACCAGTATGCTAAAAACCCTCGGTCACAATGCCTTTGGGCTAGTACAATCATTGACAGTTTCCATACAGTTCTGTATATCTAATTTCACTCACAAGTCATGTATCAACTCATGGTATGGTTTTTCTGGCACTTTCCAATGGTGCCACATGTTAGGATCACCTCTCCAGGCCAATAACATCAGAAAGTTACCATGGTGAAATTTGAACCATGTCTATCCACACACACACTTTGTGAATTTACTAATATCCTATAGAATATTCAAAATTATGTTCTTGGTGGACTCATTGGGATTACCATGGTGGATTTGTCTTGATTTTTGTATTTATTGCTTTGTTTTGACTTTTTATTTTGCCAAATCACTTAGCTTCCTTTTGTGTTAAATAAGAACTCTGCCAGTCTCTTCAAGAAGCATAAAAGCAGTTTTTCAGGTACAATGGGTTAATATTCTAGCTACTCACCTTTGAAAGGTAAAGGGATTGGTCAATGGATAACAAAAAAAATACCACAGTTGCAGTAAAGTGCACTCATTGAAAGGATGACATGTTCCTCTCTTGATGCAAGTATCAGACTTGTACAAGTCTAAGAGAAATGGTTGGAAAATATTTTCACCAACTTTTCATTATCATCACAATTTGCCAAATCTTGAAAATTTAATTTTTGTCAACTTGAACATAAACTGTATTTTGGTTTACATGATGTTGAAAGGTTGAGAATTTTAAAAAATAAAAAAAGATCCATGGCAAAACTTAAATACACTGATCCACTTGTAAAAAAAAAAAAAAAAATTTGTATATTAGCATTCTTTAGACATTCCTCAAGTCATGACATTTGTAAGAATTCAAATTTTTTTTTGTCAATACAGGAGAGTACTCTTCATAATATTGATAGTGTCAAATCAATCTCTGACTTTTCCACGTTTTTACTTTATTTTTACAAATGCCATGCCTTAAAAATGGATTGTCATTGATATCAGAATATTTTTTTTATACATTTATTGATTTATGCAAATTTTTGTTCTTTAAAAATGCATACATGTCTGTTCTTTTAGGGAAAAAAAACAAACTTTCACTTGTTTAAATATTTTCTTAAAACACAAACTACATGTCTGCAGGTTCTTTTTAAAAGAAATCTTTTTGCAAAATAAAAATGTTTGTTTTCATATGCAGATATCAATGACATAAGCAGAGTTTAAAACTTGACATTTGAAAACAAACTGATCTTTTCCAATTTGGAAAAAAATCAGGGATCAATTTTACACTAATGATATTACAGACAGAACATCAAAAAATGATAAATCAATATTTTAAAATGATAACAGATCAATATTTTTTGATTCTGGCAAGTATCATGGTTTCAGTAAGGTCTAAAGAATGTTAATCTACAAAAGTTATTCCTAAGAAATGTTTACCTATTTTTTTTCCTCTCTTGAATGGACCAGTTTACTTAACTAGTGCCAGATAGACCAGTTTGCTAGATGAAATGTTTATTTTAACACTTCCTCAAGAAGTCAGGTTTAATGTAAACCTGATTATTTGTAGAATTATTTCTCCTCTGGATATGATAAAAAAATCAGGGAAATAAAATAAAATAAAAAAAAAAACCCATTAATGCATAACAGAGACAAAAAAAAAAAAAAAAAATTTTTTTGTTCAGAGACAAATCATCATTTGGTCCGATTTTCACCCAAAATCACTAACAATTTTGCATCTGTGTAGGTCTCATTAAACATGAAAAGGGCAAGAGTTAACTTCTCCTTGGCCAACAACTATGAACACTATACAAGGAGGTACCAACTGCATAACTAAGAGGCAGCAGTAACATCTTTAACAATACACAGCACCATCTTAATAAACATTGTCATTTGGCAGGGCACACATACAGTAACTGCCATTTGCAGTTATGTCAGCAAGATTATGCATGCACACACATACTTTGAGGGTTGGTGGGTAGGTTTATAAAGAAAAAAATTATATAAAAATTATTGCATAAAGGAAAATCAGAGGAACAAAAGAATTTTATTCAGAAGGCTGGCAGAAAGGTGAAGTTATTCCTAATAGATTAATAAAGATGTAGCACGTATAATAATATTCAAAGGGAGAAAAAAAGGGGAGAAGAAAAAAGGAGGGGGGGGGGGTAACAGAAAAACTCGGAAGTAAAAAAAAAAAAAAAAAAGAGAAAAAGATTTTAAAAATAAAATAAAATTTAATATTTCAGTTGTGATGGGATATTAAAATCAATATTTTTCCAAAATGTTCACATAATCAAGTCCCTTTGTATATTTGCTATTATTAATGTTTCAGCTGATTCATTCTTCAGGTGAAACAGTATGTTAACAGCAAATAAACAAAGTGCAAACAATAGTGAATATGTTATGGCTTTTCTTAAAGTTATAGACAATTCACAAGTACATCTCTTTAGCCCTACTTAGATAAATTAAATTTCTGAGTTTATTAAATTTATTCATTAGAACTTTATTAAACAGTAAAATTATTAAAAAAGAAAAAGCAAAAAAAAAGACAATATTTCTATTATATACTTTTCTTTTTTTATTAACTTTTGCTAGTCTCTTTTTTTTTTTTTCAAAACAATTTTTATTTGTCAAAATGATTTTATTGTAAATTCAAAGGATATTAATGTTTTACTTCATCTTGAAATTTTAAATAACTATTCTTATTGGAAGTTTCAAACTTCATTATTTTAAATTTTCTATGAATCTTTGTTTTTCTAATTTTTCTTATTATAGCAAAATGTAATTGATTGCTACATTTTCTATGGCTTATCAACCCTTTGCATGTTATTTAAAGCTGGAAAATAGTTTAGATTGTAAGGCTTTTTTTTTAGATAATGATTTAATGATACAAGTTTAATTAACCCATAGCTGGGAGAAGAGATGGATTCATACCTTTCCCAAGAGTATCTGCATGTAAGTGAATATAACGAACCTGACTGGAATTGGAACTCTGCTCACCAATTAACAATTCTGAGCCATTATCTATTACATAGCCTGTACATCCAATCAAAATGTGGTTAATAGGAGTCACAATTTTGTATATATATGAATATAATATTTGTCTGTATTACACTTCTTCCCCTTTTTTGAGCAGGAGTAGAGGTTTTTCTTTTGTTTCCTGTTTAGGATTGAGTTTCCAGTTCCTTCTAAAGTATTCTCATTCTCTTTCATTCCCAGTAGCCCCTTGCATCTTAGTGACACTATCACCTTGCTTTCGGCAAAATGATTGAAGGAAAAAAAAAAAAAAAAAAAAAAAAATTAGGAATAAAGACCTAACTCTTTAATCTTAAAAAAATAAACAGGTTGAATTGAAAATTTTGAAAAAATGTTTTTCTTGTTAGATGAAAAGAAGTGAACAACAGAAACAAAATTTATTGAAAATGGCAAGATAAATTAATTTTAAACCAGTTCATCTTTTATGCTATTAAGAATAGACTTATGATAAACAGTAAGAGAGCACCAAAAAAGTTCAAAATTATGTTAAACCCAGCATCATAAATATGGAAAAAAGATAGGTGTAGCTTTCCATACAAATGTTTTCATAAACCTGAATATATTTTTTTTTCAAATTCATCAGTTAGGCAAAACATACCTCAAAAATTAGAAATTATAAAGATCTCCAAATTTTTCAAATTGCCTTTTTAAAAAACATTTTAACAAGTTAAAAATTACTTTGTATTAAACTCTAAAGAATAGATTACACAAAAATTAGAAATTATTTTTTTTATGATAAAAAAAAAAACACTTAAAAAAAGCAACAGATTCTCAATTAAATGAGGATGGACACAAGATGTAGTACAGCAGACAGGGACATAAACAACCTCACCAACAGCTTCAATGAGGAAGTCCTCGAAACAGCAGAGGTCATCAGAGGAAGCAACATCAGTCATGGATTTCTAATGGTATCCTTGACTTCTGCAACAAGAGAAGAACCTTGAAGACTAAAACTCCAGCCCTGAAAGTGCCACCAAATACTATGAAACCAACATCCAAGTACACAAGCAGATGAGGGTAGACAAGGAATGTTGGATCAACCAGCAATGTGAAAACATTGAGAAAGGAAGGGTGGGGGGAGGAAACAGCAGACAAGCGTATGATGCATTGAAGAAGCTTACAAAATCACGGTAGAGCAGATCCAGTCATCGATGATAGCTCGGGTGAATTTCTAACCAAAAACACTGCAGTTTTGAACAGATGGACACAATACTGTCAGAACCTATACAACCATCTCATACAGCCCGACATCAATTTGATTGATTGGGACTCGACATCAATGAGAATACCTTCACGACTTCCAGTGTTAAGGGAAGAGGTGGAAGAAGCCATGTGGAGCTTACCAACAGGGAGCAGACAATATTCCAGCAGAATTGCTTAAGTATGGAGGAAATGAATTGGTCACAATAATAACATCGATCTGCCAGAAAATCTGAGAGACAGAATGAACTCTGTCACTCATCATCCCCATGACCCAAAAAAAGTGAACTTCTGCCAGTGCCAGAACTACAGGACCATGAGCCACATTAGCCACACCATCAAAATCATGCTCGGAGTCATTTTAAACAGACTCAAGAAAGGCTGAAGAACATCTAGCAGAAGAACAGGCTGGATTTAGGGCAGGCTGAAGCACTGTGTATCAGACCTTCAACTGCTGCATTCTGATAGAGGAACATCTGCAACATCAGAGTGATCTGTTCCATAACTTTATAGATTTCAAGAAGGCCTTTGATAAAGTGTGATATAATGGTCTATAGCAGGTCCTGAGAAATTTTGGCATAAGAGAGGTCCCTATCCAAACCATCAAGGATAACACCTCCAGCAGTGTGGTCCTCCTCAAGAATCAGTGGGTAACTATTTTAAGACCACAGTTGGCGTCCGTCAGGGCTGTTTGCTTTCCCCAATATTGTTCAATCTCTTTCTTGAGAACATCATGCGAGAAACTCTTCAAGACTTTCAGTTCACTATATCCATGGGAGGGAGGGAGAATCATTAACAACTTATGCTTTGCTGATGACATTGACTTATTGGGTGGCAGCAACTTCGAATTGCAGCATCTCACCAACAGATTGACAGACATAAGGAATGGAAGTGAGCACTGAGAAGAGTAAAGTCCTGGTGGTCAACAGCTCAACCAACATCAGGGTCCAGATCTTCATGAACAGAGAACAACTGGAAGAAGTGGATGCCTTTAAATACATTGACATTACCCTCACCAAAGATGGATGCTCTACAACAGAAATCAAGACCAGATTTGGCTATGGCAACACTGGCAAAAATCAGTAAGATTTGGAAGAGCAAAAACATCAGCTTTCCAACCAAGATGAAGCTCTATAAGTCCCTGGTGCTGTCCATACTGCTTTGTAGCTGTGAAAGCTGGACTTTGATAGCAGAAACCACTAAGAGAGTCCAAACATTTGAAACAAAATGCTTCAGATGCCTTCCCAGGATCTCCTGAAGAGAACACAAGACAAATGATTTTCTGACAGGGCCAAGTAACACAACTGGCAGACTCCCAGGAAACCCTCTTGGCAACAGTAAAGAGGAGAAAGCTGTTGTGGCTTGGACATGTCATATGCCACAATACTCTACCAAAGACAGTCCTTCAAAGCATTTTGGAAGTGGGTAGATGTGGGGGGGGGGAGTCCAAAAGCTGGATGCCCATCAAAGAATGGACCAGGACGGACACTCCGACACTGTTTCATGAGCTGGCTGCATCATCATTGCTCATGTTTCCTCTACGATTGGCTTGGTCATGAGAAAAGAAAACTACAACCTCATGTTTCTGAAGCTAAAAACAGGAAATAAATTACATCCTTGACACACACTACAGTCATCTCTATGTAATTTTAAAAAAAAGTTGTATCATTATGTCATAAGATATTTAATTTTTCACAATATTAAAGAATAGAAATGAACCAAATGTTTAACCATTGCATGTTTCTTCTAATTTCCATTTCAAAACTTATTTTTTGGGAAAGGTGCTTTGTTGTAACATTAATGTTATCAAAACATGTCAGATCTTGGGTATTTTTGGTTTATTCTTTTTTTTTTTTTTAAATCAAATTTCAGTGAATTTCTTCTTTGAAACAGGATGTTCAATTATGCTGATTTCCAAAGAATAAATATTGACAACATATCAAATATTCTTTGTAAACAATTATCAACACCTACTAATGTTTGTTTTATTATCTTTGTGCTAACTGAATTTTCAATTTTGCTGTTCAAATAAGGTTTTTAAGGTAAAATTTTCTGAAAACGTGTATCATTGTTCAAAATTTCTTGTATAATATGCAAGAAAATACAGTAACTGAATAAAGACAAGATTTGCACAAAAAGTACAGAGTAAACTTTCTGAAGCACCTGATGAAGTTGTACAAATTTAAAAACAACTTTTAAACTGAGGTAAATATAGGTTTAATCTGATTTTTGATTTGCTTTGGTTTAATCTAGCTTTTGTTACTTTTTATTGCAATGCCCAGGTCATTTTCACATTTTATGACCATTAAATAAGCAGCAGGAATTGGAAATAAAGATAAATTTCTGATAAGATTTCAAGAATAAGCAATACATGTTCAAATCTCACAGGAAACTTTTTTCTGATCCAGACTGCTTGCTTAATGGTAGTTGTTTTTTTGTTTAGCAGCATATCAACCTTTATGGCAGTGATTCTCAACTGCTGTCATGGCATACATTCATACACACACATACACATATATATATGTGTGTGTGTGTCAGTAGTAATGATACAGTGTTAGTATTTGAATAAATTAATAAGTATTAAACTTTTTTTTTTTTTCAAATAATTTAAATGTATATACCCTTTAAAAATTTTGCTAAGTGTGCCATGATGTTTCCATTTGCTCCTAGGTGTGTTGTTGATTAAAAAGATTGAAAAACACTGCTCTATGGGATATTTAATGCCAAAATCTAAACATTTTGTATGCAATTTTTATATAATTTATTTTTTTTAATTTTTATTTTTGGAGATAATGATTTTTGGTGATACAATACTTACTAATTAATCCATAGCTAGGGGGAGAAGAGGTAGGTTCATATTTTTCTCAAGAGTATTTGTGCATACGTGAATATAACAAACTCAACTGGAATTTGAACTTGGCTCTCTGATTAACAATTCCAAACCGTTTTCCATTACACCACCCACACATCTAAGCTTACAGCATCTGGTATTCCCAAGCAGTTACCTATATAGGTACTCACTAGGCTAGATGTTGCTTAACTTTAGTAATTGTATGGGGACTGGTGTTTCAACTTGATGTGGCTGCAAGCCGCTTAATGGTTGGCTGATTGTTTAGTGGTATATCAACCTCTATGGGTTTTTTAATACTGAAATCTAAAATATTTTGTATGCAATTTTATGGCTTCAGCTAGATATTTTGTACACAATTTTATACTTTCAGGGTAAACCTGTTTTATAAAGTTTGCAGATGATCTATTGTAGGTGTTATATGTTATGGTATAAACCTATTCGTTTGCTAGGATATTATGTCGATGGTTTGAATATTTTCATTGCTTAATGGGATTAGAGTGTAATGATAACTTCATTGTTATAAAAAAATAAAATTAAAATTAGTCAAAAAATTAATAAGAATAACAATTCTTCATTTAAAAAATTTAGAAAACTTAGTTGTTGTTTTCTTGTGGAAATATTTGGCATCCATTGGCCGAGCAACCAGTGTTACTGTTGGCTGAAATTCATAAAATCTATCAAAACAATTTTTCAGGAAAATAGGTTTGTCAAGTTCAGTAACTGTTATTGTTCTTTCCTGTATTAATAGTAGTTTCCTTCCTAACATTTTGTTTGAAGTAGTGTGGAATATCAACATCTTATGTCATTATTTTCTCTTCAAGTTACATGCACTATCCATTTCAGTTGTTGCTGTAAGTTCTTTTGGTATTATATTTTATCTTTTTTATACTAATGTTCACCTAATACAAGGGGCAAGAGCCATTCATGGTAGAGGGTTACTGAATGAGGTTGTTGTATGAGCGTAAGAGGAGGATGTAAGAAGTGCAATTTATAAGGATATATAGGAAAGCTAATGGGTAACTCTAGTCTCAAAAAGGTTAAGATTGTAGTGATCTGGGAAGCATCGTCTCAGGAGCCTGTTCTACAAAGTAGCAGTTAAGAAGATGTCCAAGCAGAACTTCCTCTTTACTAATGGAACATGAAGGGTACCACATGCTGGAAATAAAAATGATCACTGAACAAATTAAGATTTTGAATGGATAACAATGGACCATGTAAGGTGGGAGGTTTCCTCAGAGAAGAATTATAGGCACAAGCCCCAAAACAATTCTTCTCTTCTGTCAATGTGTTAGATGAATTTAGATGACAGTTGTATGAAAGATCAAAGGTAAAAATGAACTTGTAAACTACATGCCTTTATTCATGTCTGAACTTGTACAATAAGTACTGCGTTTGAGGGAAATAATTATTTCTGAAAGTACATTTACAAAATTAAGCACAGTACTAGATTAGCAGCTAGATCTCATTTTATAGTTGAAATTGATAGATATAACCATCAGTTCTATGCTAACAGTTCCTTCTCTTGCACTTCTTGCTTACTTTTCAGTCAACTTTGATCTTCAGAAATTTAAATATATTGTAAATTGTCATCTCTCTCCTTGGATCCTGTTCTTTTATAGCCCACTCTCCTTAATAATGTTTCTTTCTCAGACTCTTTCACTCTCAGTAATCCCTAGTGTCTTAGTGGCTTTATTACTTTGTTTCCTTGATTGATTTATTTTTTTAGTTTATTAACCTTTTGCAGGTTATTTAAAGCCAGAAAATATTTGAAGAGGGGAGGGGAATAATAATTCACTGATACAAGTCCTACATTAACCCATAGCTGGTGGTGGGGGAGGAGAATAAGTGGTTTCATACTCCTCCCAAAGGTATTTGCATGTAAGTGAATATAATAGACCTGACTGGAATTGAACTTTTATCCATTACACCAACCGCACATCCAAGCTTACAGCATCTGATATTCCCAAGCGGTCACCAACTAGGTTTGACATTCCTTAACTTTGGTGGTTGTACAAGAACTAGTGTTTGAACATGATATGGCTCTAAGCCTCATTTTGCTTGAGGTGAAATGATTTAAAAAATAAAATAAAAAAATAAAAGGGAGGTTTCTTAGGCTGATATAAAAAGGGAGCTTACTTACAGGAGGAGGGGAGGAGAAGAATAATTCATAACCCCCAAGGTTGGGTAAGCACTTGAATTTTGTCAAGGCTGGGCAGTACCAACCCAGATTCCATTCTTGGTCTGATCTGACTTTTGTAAAGAGAGAGCTTACTTACGAGTTAGACATGTTATACTAATATATAACTGCTGGATGTTGCATCATTTTTTACATTTTAATATTTTGTATTAGGTTACATTTGGTTAGTTTGGGAATTTTAGAATAAGTTCCTCACAACACTGGAAGTAAGAATAATGTAAGAAATAATGAACAGACACTTGCTTGTGATTACAATGCCAAGATTTTTCATGGATTGAAATCTGTATGTGGATCAGATTGTATTGAAGAGTGTGTAGCATTAACTTTTCTTACTATGTTTCGTTGTGGTGATGGTTAAAACAAGACAACTAGCTAGTGTTAGTACACAAAGAAATTTGAATTAATTACATCTTCAGTAAGGCCAATAATATAGAATAACACTTGGCAATTGAAAACTCTTTATTGGTTCATGTTCTATCCATTAGGCCATTTTAATTATAATGAAGATAATGAATTATTTTTTGTCTTCTTAAGTAGATTTATTCAAATAGCAGATAAAAAAAAAGAAGTCAGAAAACAAAACCTATTTGGACTAAACGTGTCATTTGCAGTGTACTTTAAAATAAAGTCTCATAAATTTTATGAAAATGAGCTTGATACTATTTTTATTTACTGTTAATTCACACAATACAAGGCTCAAGAGCCACACAAGGTAATAAGTTATTGAGTGAGAGTGTTCTGAGGAAGTAAAAAATGTATATTATGAGGACATGTAGGATAGATATTGGTTGGACCTGGATTTAATGAGATCAAGTGAGATCAAGATTGTAGTTATCTCAAGAGTGTTCCACAAAGCAACAATTCTGGGGAAGAAGCTGTCTGAGTGGAACTTGCTTCTTATCAAAAGGAACACAAAGGGAATAAGGATAAAGCCATCATAGACATGGAATGGCGGGTTGTAGCTGTGACGGTTTGAACTGGCGAAACTAAGGAATGTTACGTGTCTGAACATCTGCCATACTAATAGTGATAGATTAATGAGAGGCAAGCAATTTTTTTTAGGATAAGGGCTACGGGTTGGGTGGGGGAGGAGAATAATAATAATTCATAACCCCCAAGGTTGGGTAAGCACTTGAATTTTGTCAAGGCTGGGCAGTACCAACCCAGATTCCATTCTTGGTCTGATCTGACTTTTGTAAAGAGAGAGCATGGCAGTGGGAGTTTGGTATTTACTGGAGTGATAGAAGGAAACAACCATTCTTCCAGCATCTTTTCAAATTACAGAAATGGACTGTAGACATGATCTAGAAAAAACTTTGCAAGCACCGAGAGACTGCGCTTAAGCCTAAGCTTGGACCAATCAGATTAATATGACATACCTTTCATTTTTTTTTTTTACAGGATGAACCAGGACACGCATTATGAATGATTAGAAACTTTTTATATCAAGCAGGGTACCATAAAAGAAAAAGTGTGTGTGTGGTATGTGTGTGTGTGTGTGTGTGTGTGTGTGTGTGTGTGTGTGATAAATCAGATATTATGTTTTAAAGATTTGGGATACTGTATTTTTTATCAGATTCACTCATGAAATGAATATTTAAAAAAAAAATATATGATCCGTTCATAAACATTTTCTTTTGTTTTGATTTTAAACAAACCATTTTTTGGGGGGTGGGGGGGTTACACTTGTACTTATTTTCTAAAATGAAACCTATAGCAAACAAGACTTATATAAAAATTTCATAAATTAGTGTTTGAGAGAGAGAGAGAGAGAGAGAGAGAAAAAAAACAGGTTTACTTATTGTGGAAAATTAATGGCAGTCATGATTTTAGAAAAATGATACAGCTCAGCTCAATAGCAATGTCATAGATTGAAACCCAGAGGACAAATTTAGTTTTCTGTTTAATTCTTAGTTCCAGCAAAGAGCCCTCCCTCATACTACCATGAGTGTATACCAGAACATAAGCAACAAAAAATTGCATGAAGCTAGCAATTTTATTCTTGTATTCATGATCCCAAGAACACACAAACACGTGTGTGTGTGTGTGTGTGTGTGTGTGTGTGTGTGTGTGTATGTGTGTGTGTATGTATGTATGTATATATAATAACAATTTGTCAGATTTAATCCAACTGTGTATGTGTAGCTACAATATTACACAGTAACTCATACATCTGTGGATAGCTTTGAACATATATTCCATGATTTTTTTTTTTTAGTAAGCAGTATTCTAAAAGCTAAGAGTATTAATAGAAAAATTCTGATAAAAACAAGGAAAAGAGTACTAAACCGTTATGGGATATCTGTTCTACTGTATGGGAGTGAATGCTGGAAACATCCTCAAAGATGAAGAGACATGAAGCAACAGAAATGTGGTTCTACAGAAGGATGCTGAGGATACTATGGACTGATTATGTGTTCAATGACAAAGTTTTGGAGAAGATGAAAAAAAGGAAACTTATACTAAACCTCAGGAAGAAACAGTTGAAATTTCTAGGGCACATAGTGAGAAAAGAGGGCTTGGAAAATCTGATACAGGATACTCACAGGACAGATTGAAGGCAAGAGGGACAGAGAAAAACAAGACATAACATACTTGTGGAGATTTATACCTTTGATGAATTTTACAAGAACATGATTTGACTGATTTGTATGTATGCTGTAGCATAACTACAGATGATAATGGGTATGTCCCCATTCACATAAATACAGTAGTAAATACTGTATGTTGGTCTGCAGTTGGAGATTCATTGTGGAATTCACTTGACTCACTTCTAGCAGTTGACTACTACTTTTATGCGCCGCTGGCAAATCTTATATATGTTGTTTGTGTCCTAAATATTATCATTCATTACCAACCTTTGTTTGATTATTCTATTCAGTAACTTTCCCTAGGTTACAACAATGTAAAACTGTACAGTATTTACATTAGTTGGACTATTGTCCTCATCTTTGTCGCCATATTTGTCACAACGTTTCGGCCGTTGTACGCTCCGGCCTTCCTCAGGTGGTTGGAATTTCGAACTGAACCCTTTATTTCGATCACTGGGGTAGACTGTTCTAGTTCCACGTGCCATGTTTGATGGATGTCAGTTATCAGTTATCTCCTGCTAATTTTCCCTCTGAAAGTTCTCCACTGCTTTAACTGGAGAACTTTCAGAGGGAAAATTAGCAGGAGATAACTGATAACTGACATCCATCAAACATGGCACGTGGAACTAGAACAGTCTACCCCAGTGATCGAAATAAAGGGTTCAGTTCGAAATTCCAACCACCTGAAGAAGGCCGGAGCGTACAATGGCCGAAACGTTGTGACAAATATGGTGACAAAGATGAGGACAATTGTCCGACTAATGTAAATACTGTACATAATACCTCATCTCAGAAATATAGACAGACTCTGAATGTAAAACTGATTCACTTATAATCAAAGGAGGAACATCTTCACCAGATGTACCAAATGCAACTTACTTATTAGAGTAAAATAAATTTTAAAAGCACTGGCCAGCTCACAAAGAACATTCATCAAAGTGAAATATTTGTTCATTTTATCTCTTTCTCTCTCTCTTATATATATATATATATATATATATATATATATATATATATATATATATATATGCGCATGTAAATTATTTACATATAGAGTATATCAGTAAAAGAACAAAATGAATAAAAAGACAAGAGGAATCTAAAATATACCTAAAATGTATATATCACAATTAAAAAACAAACATTTATTTTGAGCCATACAACTTACTAAAAGTTTTGATTGGTGTATGTTAAAGTGTTAACTGAGTAATAGATTTTTAATTCTTAGCCAACTAGACTTTCTAGTTATATGTTGCCTGAAGGTGACCTTACTGAAATTTAAACTTCTCTCAAAATACACAGATATGAATGTATTATTCTAATGAGCTTTGAATCATGGAAACACAAATAAAATCCGAGTCTGTAATGTTAGATTAGCAACTTGGCCTAGAACTTTGCTAAGCTATAACATTTTTATGCAACTTAACTAGAAAGAAAAACAACTGCTTTTTTTTTTACTAAAATTTACATTTGAGAAAAAAAAAAAGGTCATGAAATATTCAAATAATTACCAACTTGAAAAGATAAATATCTAAAATGCTGATTTCCCCAACTGTATTAAAAAAAATGAAAAATGGCTATACCAGATTTTTTTATTTTAGCACACACAACCAAATTTCAAGATAGCTTCGAAATATGAATATTTGAAGTGAGGTAGTCAGGTGAGGTCTTGCAACCTGCCTGCAATTTTGAGTGTCTTAAAGAGGTACTTCCAGAGTATTTTGACAACCTGGTAGTATTTAACTGATGTCTACCCCGCCACCCACCCACCAGAAGCAGACATGGCATCATATCGGACTAAACAGACAAAGGAATTCTTTGTTTGGGAAATTTACTGTTATAAACAAGTTGTTTTACTCACTCAGTGGGTTGATGAGGTCAAAATCAGAGTCTAATCATCACCAGTGTCCTGTCCCTTCAGTATGCAGTTGGTTATAGCTTTTTACAGCTTCTATAATCCCCAGGCTGTATTGCCCAAGGATATCATTTTGTGTCAGTGAAATGAAAAACTTGTCAATTTCAAGTTTTTTCATTTGTATCCTCTTACTTCTTTACATAATGACCTTCATTCATACTTATGATTGTTATTGCAATATTTTATTAAATAATTGAAAGAATTTTTTTGGGAGATAATGATTTAATGATACAAGCCTTACTAATTAACCCATAGCCATAAGAGGTGGATTCTTACATTTAAGGGTATTTGCATGTAAGTGAATATAACGAACCCAACTGGAATTGGAACTCCATTCTCCAATTAACAATCCCGAGCCATTATCCATTACACCACCCACACATCCAAGCTTACAACAACTGGTATTTCCAAGTGTTTACCCATCTAGGCACTGATCATGCTCAACTTTGCAGTAAGCCTAATATTTAATGATGCAATAAGGGAATTTTCACAGGCATTTTATAGTACTGGAAATACAAAAAATACACCAACCTGCAATTATCAGGCTTCTAATACTGTTATTAATATTGCTCAAAATTAATTACTAGTCCTACTTCTCAAATCACATAAAAATCAACATTAAACTGGAAATGTATAAAACTAAAATTCTTGAGGTCAAAACACTGTAATCAATTGGCTGTATCCCTTTTGCACGTGAATACAATTTTTACTTTGTGAACTTTTTGTCTTATTACTGTTGCTTTGCCTAGTTTTGACTTGCATATGTCTTGTTTGCTTACTATTATTTTGCCCTGTTCTTTTTTTTTCCTTTTCTTATTGGAAACTCTGTCAATTCTGTTTGTTTGGAATTTCTGCAAATTCCACTTAACCAAGGCCAACTAATCTACAAAGAGACACCCAACTATATTTTCTTTTTCAATACTTTTATAAAACTTTATTTACTGTTATAGTTGGAACTTAGGTAAAGTTCAAACTTCAGATACTAAATTTCTGAGCTGAACTTAGCAATTCTTCTTTATAATCTCAGGAAAAATCAGTAGAACTTAATTTAATTAAGATACTTATTCTTGTATTAGATTTGGCTTAGTCGAGTAGAAATCAACTTTAAAATATTAAGACCCTTAAAAACCATCCAAATTATAATCCTATGTAAAAAAAAAAGAAAAAAGAAGTCTAGCACATACCTTTAGAAAATAAGGCATTCATTGATTCTAGCAAAACTTATGTTTTATTTTGGTTCTTTTTTATCAGGTTTTTATCAAGATGTCCTCCGATCATCTCCTGGCAACATAATCCAGGAATAAAATGATTTTATTATATTTAACATTTTTTGAATTGTCTATAGAAATCATCACAGAACATGCTTCTCAAAATTTGAAGAAAAAAAAAAAGAAAAAAAAGAAGCACTTAAAATTTACTTGAATATGATGAAAAGTATGTAAAATTAACACTGCTATATTTTCAAAGTAAAATCTTGAAATTACTATGTAATTAGCAGCTGCAAATTATGGTAGATGAAAATGAAAACCTCAAAACGGTCTTCAGAGGTGGGAATTAAGGACATAAGAGTGCAAAGAGATACTTTGAACATTTTAATAGAAAGAAGAAAGTAGAAAGAAAAAAGTTGGAAGATTTAATCTTTTTTTTCGATTACTTTAAATAATTCTGAAACAAAAAAAGAATATATTTCAAAGAAAAACACTTGAATTTTTAATTTAATAGGCAGTGATTTTGCAGCTGTTATTATTTTTTTTTTTTTCTTCTTATGTGCAAGAATCTTTTATGATGGATATTGAAAAGTTCTTGGGTTGACCAAGATGTTCTTAAGGGGTGGGGGATAATGTAAAAAAAATATTTATAAAAATATAAAAAAATATCTAAAAAATTTGATGTTTTGTCATTTTTCTCAGATTTTGGAAAGTGTGTTGAGCCATAGACTTTTCAGCACCCCCATTAATGAAAATGAATATAAATGATCTAAAATTATTGAAATTTTAAATAAAAAGGCTATTAAAACAACCAGCTAACATATTTCAAGGTCAAACATTCTAGATTTCTGATAATATATATTTGAGATAGGGTTGTTATAAATGAAAACTGGTACTTATATGAAGGTGTAGTGGGTAAACTTATAAAGTAACAAATACTAAAAAAAAAAAAAAAAAAAAAAAAAAAAAGTATGGATCCACTACTACACTCTTTACCAACCAATATTATTCTTTTCTTCCTCCACCTATATATATATATATATATATATAAAAACTCCCAGTTTGTCACAAATGCAACAATGCTATATATCTTTTTCTTTTTTTGTTTCCTTGTCCCACCAATCCGACAGCCAAAACAGAAATATCACAAAGTGAGAGGCTAGGACAGAAAAAAAATCTTGGGTTTACCGCCACTCGGTTTTGTTTTATACCCACCCCCAATTTCAAAAGAAAAAAAAAAAAAACAGAAAAGTTGTTAGGCAAATGGCCATCTCAGAGTCCAAAGCTATTCTGTAGTGAGACTTAGTTCTTGGAGGAGGGTCAAAGTTGAAAGAGCTCGTTGTTGGTTTGTTCAGATTTCTGCAGTGTTGACTGCACTTGCTTTGTCCGTGATCGGATCACCAGAACTGGGGGTGAACAGTCATTGCCAAAACTAATGCTTTTGGACATTGAATTCACAGACAAAGGCTTACATCTTCTTGAAGAATTATGGCTCCAGGATTCCCTGAGAGGAGATTGATGAGCAGACAAAGAAACATCTTGTAAACTGCAGGGAAAAAAGAAAGAAAAGAAAATTAGTGACTATAAAAAGACAAAAAAAGGAAAGAAAAGTAAATAAATAAAAAATTCTTTGGCTCACATTTAAAAAAATAATCACAAATATTATTTCTTTGGCATTACAGTGGAATGTCAGCTATCTGAATGAGATGGACGAGTCAGATTATTTGGACAAATTCCATTACTGAAAACAGTGTTATATTTAACACACAAAAAGTAGATTTAGAGGGTTTGCTTTCATTCTATTGATAGAATGAGTTAAAACAGGATATAACTTGAAAATGTGTGATATTTTATTGCACAAAGAAAATTGCAATGTTGTTTAATGAAACACGGAACTGAAAATTAAAGGAACCAGGATATCATAAAAAATACATTTAGGGATCTGCACAGAAAGGGTATCAAGTTTATCGAAGATGGCATTACATAAATAGACTAGTCCACTCAAAAAGTAGAGAAAATTTTGGGGGGAAATAATTTTTGTAGATTAGAATTTATTATACCTTCCTTAAGTCACAACATTTGTCATAATAAAAAATATTGATTTTTATCATTTTAGATGGGAGTGCCTGTTTATAATATCAATATAGTATAAAACCAATCCCTGATTTTTTATAGTTTTACTTGACTTAGTTGTTGTGTACGAAAGTAGAATTTATTTTTTATACACAAGACTTAAATAAAAAACCCAATGGATTTCCTATTAAAGAACAAAATAAAAAGTATATATATATATATATATATATATATATATATATATATATATATATATATATATATATATATATATATATTGTTCATTTAAGATAAATGATTTGCTAATGTTTGTGTATATGTCAAAAACAACGCAAAAACAACAAGAAAACAAAAACAAACAAAACAGAAAAATCTCTATGCTAATAGTTTCTTTTCTTGCTCTTCTCACTTGTGAAACTCTTCTGGCTCCATGTTTTCCAGCTAACTTAATCTTCAAAAATTTAAATGCAATGCCAAATGTTATCTACTGCCATTCCTGATCATTCTTCTATTGTTCTCTTGTTCTGCCTCGTTAATAAGGTTTGTTTTCTAATTCTTTCACAACCAGTAAACCCTTGTGTCTTAGTGGCTTTACTGCTTTGTTTGGGGTGAATTTGATTAGAAAAAGAAAAAAAAAGAGAGAATGTAAGTATGGCTTCAAACTTAACATTTGTAAATAACAGATAGTCCAATAACTGCTAAGTCAGGCATTGATTTTACACTGTATTGATATTATAAACAAGAACAGCCCTTCTAAATTGATTAAAAAAATCAATATTTTTGATCCTGACAAATATTGTGGCTTGAGAATGGTCTAATCAACAAAAATTATTCCATTCCAAATATTTCACTATTTTTCATAAGTGAACCAGTTTAAGTAATGTGCCAAAAACATTAACTTCATTGAGGTGAGGATTGATCATTTGAATTTTCCATTTTTTTTCTTATGCTAGAATTATATCAACATTGTTTAAAGTGGCCAAATAAGATGAAACCCAATCAATTCCGTCACTTGTAACAGATATGTACTCAAAATAAAATCAAAGTCATGGCAGATTTTGCCATGCTTTTAAACCCTTCAATTATGTGTGTGTGTGTGTGTGTTAAAAATGCCTCAATACTTTTTAATGTAGTTGACTTATCAAGCTAACTGACTGCTTTACCTTCACAGACATACGTACTGTAATAAACCAATAAACTCAACTTTAACAGATTTGTATTTAGGAGAAAAAGTCATAAAAGTAGATATTTAGACCTTGAAATTTTGTTTAGTAAATAAAAAACTTTGAAATTCTGATAATCAAAATTTGGTTAATCAACATTCCACTGGAGGCCAAGTTGTAGAACACAATCCTGAAAAGAGAGCGAGTCAAGAAATTATCTCACCCAGAAATGATTTCAGTATCAAGGTGTTCAAATTATATTTTTAAACTAAAATTAGTAAAATTAGGTGGTTTCCAAATGGTTGTCATTGCTATTCCAGCCTGCCATTTCTCAGATGGCTAAATTTTGAAACTTATATCAAATAGAGACTGTAGCATTGTCAGTCTGAAAAATTTCTCAACTCACTTTCGTATTCCTTTTTGCATGTAAATTTTACAAGTATTCAACCATTGTTTTATTATACTTTGTATATAGGACAGAATTTGATGTCATTTTAATGATTTATTCAGACCAACATCATCCAGTAGGTGGGCAAACACATCACCCTAGCTAGAAAGGGCCAACATAAGTCTTTAACATATTGACTCTTCTATCACTTACAGTGCCAAACAAATATTTTTAGGCAAGATTATATAAAAAAATTTATTTACAACTTAGACATGGTTAAACTAAAAGATACATTTTAACCATGTAGGTAGTACATTTTATTTAATTGCTAACAAGTAAGTAAAAAGATGGCTTATAATCTATGTCCCCAGGTGTAGGAAAATAGTGAAGAATTTAATGTTTTTTAAAGTCATAAAATAAATTAAGATGTTCATCTGAATAAATTAGTTTCATTCCAATTAAATATCAGTGGGAAAATTGTTTCATAAAAACAAGCTGATAAAAAAAAAATTAAATAAATTTTGCAATAATACAATGAATTATGCACAGTGAGAAAGAAACAAGCAGAAATTATATAAACAAAAAATAATGTAGCATAAAAAAGTAAAGCAGTAAAAAACAAAATCAACTTAAAGTGTTAAAATTAATTTTACAATTTCTTATTTCACATTATATAGACAAATATAAAACAATCAGGGTGACAAAAAATATGAATAAATAAAATTACTTTCAAGAAGATATCCATTGCTATATGCCTAGGTCAAAAGTTAGTATACAAGGGTCAGTCCAAAAGTAGTTCCTATTCTTAATGAAAACAGATTTAATAATAGGGACATCCCAAACAGGATGCAAAGTGTCATAACCTAAAAATAATTTCCAAATTTTTTTTTTTTAATTATGTAGTTATATAAATAAATCTAAAGATTACTGGAAAAAAAAAAAAAACAAAACAAAAAAAACCCCAGCATTTTTCAATATAATCAGTTTCCTTGTCAATACATGTAATTTAATAGTGAATGGATGAAACATTATATAGTGAAAATTTCATATAAAAAATAATAACTATGTGTCAGGCTGTGAGCTTAACTGAGTCACTGTTTTAGGCTCCACAATAATATTTATGCGGTGTGTTTTAATACATATACATAGTTTCTCTTTGTGCACAATTAACCATTCTCTCCTTTCTTACTACTATCCGAGTCATCAGTATATCACTTCCAAAATGTTTTTTTTTTGCTCCCCATTTTTTTTTATTATTTTGTTTGCACACAAAACAGACTTCATCTTTTCCATAAAAAGAGCCAACAGACATTTTACTTAATCAATTTGCTTAATCAATTTGCTTTATGTACCTAATTCATTACAGTTCACCATTGCATCATTCATTTGTAGTTTTGTTCAGTTTTAATAAGAACAGTATCCTATTTTATGTAAATTTTAATCTGAGACTAAAATTTAGTGTCAATACTTTTATGCCAGAAAATCAACGTCATTTTGACCATTATAACAAGTTTAAAATATACTTGTTGGTTCGACTTCAAAGAATCAACTTGGTGATGCATTAACAAATAACACGACCTAAAGCAAAAAATAATGGCTTTCTCTGCCGGTAGACTATCAAGTAAAATCTGTAATTAGCACATGGCACAAGAAACTTCTACAACTTTTAAACATTACTTCTGAGTACATACTTCAAAATACTATCTTGGATTGGAAATTATGAATTTTACATTGCATTCACCAGCTGCTGCCTAATTTCACAGCCCACTGCCTCCCAGCTAAGACCAGAGGTTGTGTGTACAACACCTGTATTCGCCATGCTACATGACAGCAAGATATGGGCCTGCCAATGGCAGACTTCAACCTCCTGTGGTGGAATGACAGATCCATGATATTCTGGATGTGTAGCATGTCCACTGAGGACAAGGAGCTAAGCCTTGATAACCTTGAGTCACTGCTGCGGAGACATAATGTTGAGTACAGTGAGGGGCCTATCAAACAGGTCCATGAAGTGACAGTAGCAAAGGAAGAGGACTGTCAAAGATGACTTGGGGAGGATATATTTTTAGAAGGAGAGGGAAAAATTGGGCCTAGAACTAGCTCATGTTAGTGAGGTGTATGTGGAGAGGTAAACCAAGATCCTCTGTCAGGCAGGACCCCACCTGGCTATAATGATGATTCAAGGCATAAAAGTTTATTTGCAAAATATGGTTACAATAAATTATATATATTTATATAAATGAAAAATAAAAAAAGGAGAATAGGTTGGGTTTCTTCCAAAATGCAACTAAACAAATCAGGGTATTAGGACAAAAGCAGAGTTATGCAGGGTAAAGCAAACAAGCCATGCAAACAATAAATTAGGGTTAGAAGCAGGACTTGACCTTTCTCAAGACTTACCAGCTAAAAATAAACAATATAAACTAAAACAAATAAAAGTAACAGCAATAACAAAATAGGTACTATGATCTAATATCAGAAGAACTATGTCTGTCATAAAAAAAAAAGAAAGTTGTTAAATTGCAAGGGATTGTATTTTAATCAACTTGTTTAATGGATAAAACATTGGTGCTTTATTTGCAGATTTAAGATTTCATACAGATATAAATAAAGAAAAAAATTGCATATAAGCAAGCTTAAAAGATTGAATTTTTGTCAAAAAGTGTTCAAAAAATAACTAGAGAGACAATAAACTATAAATTAATTAGTAAATGTTCAGAGGACTTGTATCATTGACCAACTCCAGAGTTTCGTGTAATAATGCTCATCAGGGTCAAATGGTTCAATAAATTAGAATTATTACCAGATATCATATTTATACCCTACAACACGAATGCTGATTATAGACACCAAATTAAAAATTTGAAATAAGCACCCCATGAAAATTCATTAAAAATATGATGTTTAAATATTTAGAGATAATTAAAATGTTCAATTTAAAAAAATTTATACATTTTTTTTTAAAATTCATTTATATTTTTTTAAATAATTTTTTGTTTTAATTTATTTTTTTTTATAATGCAGCAAATTCATAGACAATCACATCGTTTAGAAAATAAACATCTAAACTATTGCAATATTCAAACTTACCAATTATTTGTGTTTATTTTAAATTATTTGTTTAATTATATATTCAGTTTATTTTATATTATTAAATCTCAGCAAACTGTATAAATAAGCCTAGGTTACTTTGTTTTTTGTTATTTTTCATATAAAAACTGACCGTTGTGTCTCCCAGTACGCACCTGTCTCAGATGTATGCATCTCTCAAACAGATAAATGTCTTACAGTAATTAAAATCCTGAAGACAAAGTCCTGTTCATCAGCAGGTTTATTAAAAGGCAAAAGATGTTTATCTGGCTGTCCGAGATATGCACGTGTATGAAATGGATGCATACTGAGAGGCAGCAGTAGAACAGTAAAACAGCAATGCTATCATTGGGGGTAAGATTCAGGAGGATAAAAGGGAAGGAACCGTGTGTTCTGAGTCAGTGGTTTATAGTACCGGTTCCAGTAATAACTAAGGGCTAACAGGAAGTGGTAAAAAATGGTGATAATCTAAAAAATTACCTAGATTAAAAAAGGAAAAGAACAAAGGAAATGCTGTACCATGGTAACAGAACACTGACAATGAATGAACCCGATGGCATGCAAGCTTCTGGAATATGACACAGTAAGGATTAGAAAATAGTTATTCTAGAATTCTGCTTTGACGACAGTAAAAAATTTCAGTGATAACTAATTTGTTTTGTATGCTGAGCAAATAAGTCTTTATATTCAAAAAGAGAATAAAATAGTTATGTATACACAAGGAGGGTGCTGAAAAGTTCAGAGACCAATTAAGAAGGGATTCAAATAAATAAAATGATGTTCGGTTAGGTTTTGAGAAGTGTGCTGAACCCAAAAATTCACTATATATATATACACACACACACACACACACACACACAAAAGCTCCATTACTAAGTACATAAACAAATGCTCTTATATGCAAATTTCTAATGATGTGGCAGCAATTTAATGGTTATAAGCATTTAAACAGGGTCAGTTTTATTTCATGCATCAGTGTGGAAATTGTCTGATTTGCTTTTCTTGGCTTAACTCGCTGTAAGTTAATTTTAGGGATTGTAAGAATAATTTTATTATAGTATTTTTTACATATATTAACAATTTATTGAGAATGATTTTCCAGATACTAGTTTTACTATTTAACCTATAGATTGGCAGGGAAAGATGGATTCATATCTTTCCCTAGAGAGTGAATGTAATAAACCCAACTGAAATTTGAACTAGATTCTCCAATTTCTCATATTGAACTGCTGTCCATGACTTAGTATGGAAAAGAAAATTTAAATGACTTTGAATACAGCATTGTTGTTGCCAGATGAACAGGTCTGAATATTTAAAAAACTGCTACTCTATTAGGAATTTCACTCAAACCATCACTAAGGTTGATAGAGAACAGTCAAAAATCCCTTGTAAGAAGCTGAAAGAAAATGGCCTAACTGGTTCAAGCTGTTAGAAAGGCAAATCACTCAAATAAGTACTCTTTACAATGGAGTTGTACAGAAGAGTATTGCTGAATGGACATGTTGAACTGTGAAGCAGATGGGCTACAATAGGAGTAGATGATACCAGGTACCACTTCTGTCAGGTAAGAACAATGATGGAGGCCCAAATTTGGCATAAAATTATAGCTCATCCTGGCTTGTATCAATGATTCGGGCTGCTGGTGTAATGGTATAGGAAATATTTTTCTTGGCATACATTGGGAACTTTATACCAATAATAGATAATTTAAATGCAGTGGTCTATCTAGGTATTGTGGCTGACCATATGTCTCAGTTTATGACTACAGTGTACCAATCTTCAGGTGACTATTTTCAGTAGAACAGCATGTCACAAAAAAATTGTGGCAGATTGGTTCATGGAACACAGGAAGGACTTTTCTGTATTAAAATGGCCTCCACAGTTACCGGATCTCAATACAAAAGAGCACCTTTGGGATGTGATGGAAAGGGAGATTTGAATCCTGGATGTGCAATCAACCAATCTAGGATAATTGTGAGATTCCCTAATGACAACATAGACCCAAATTGCCAAAGAATGCTTCCAGAACATCATTGAAGCCATGCCAAGAAGAATTGGAAGTGGTTCTAAAAGTAAAAAGGGGGTCCAACTTGGGACAAGAAGAGTACACTTAATAAAGTGACATGTGTGTGTGTGTTTGTGTGTGTGTGTGTGTGTGTATATATATATATATATATATATATATATATATATATATATATATATATATATTATATTATATATCATCAGTCATTCGAGTCATGGGGGCACAAAATGTACTGTAGCTGTAGAAGTGGCGTGCCTTGGGCAAATAGCTTGACAAAGACTAACTCTCTTCAGGGTGGTTTGAATCCAGAGTTTTCCTTCTCCTAGACTGGTTGCTACCCAAGGCTATAGAACCCAGTCTGTCCTGCTATTTACTCATAGCTGAGGAGGGGGGGAGAAGAAGAAAAATTGGATTCATACCTTTCTCAAGGGTATTAGCACATAAGCAAATGTAATGAAATTGACTGTAATTCAAACATGGCTTTGATTCCTCAGTCCAAGCTGCAATCCACCGTGCATACACACACACACATATATATATATATATATATATATATATATATATATATATATATATATATATAATTAAATAAGGAACAAGTAGATAGACCTCTATAAATTTAATATATTTTGCTATTTACTTAGTTTCATCAGAATTCTTTAGTAATGTGTAGTTGATCCAATTTTTTAACATTGTTGTGTTTTACTTTCATTTTTGTAGGTGCTATATTAACTCATGACGCACTTAGGTAAAAACATGACGCTCACAAAAATTGATACAACAATATATAATATCTCCACAACCAATGAAACCAAATAAATAGCAAAACACATTAAATTTATAAAAGGTTTAACCTATATTTTCAGCTCATGTGCACGCGTAATATATACATACTAGATTACTCACTATCAAAAACAAAATGGATACATCTTGTTAAGTTTTTACTATTATTAGGTTTTAACATGTGAATCTTTCAAAATATATATATTTCAGTTACTTTCTCACCAAGGTAATGTGGGCTTCCTTCTGTCTTTTCTACAAATATTTTTATGGCATCTGCTTTGACGAGCTTTTTTCTCTAGTGCCCTGACTACACGAATTTAAGTGTGCTACTAGATTGGCAACTAGGTCCCAGTATTTTACTGTCGAAATAGCTAAATTCAACTGCCTTTTCCAAGTTTCTTTTCTCGCACTTCCCACCTGTGGAACTCCTTTCCATTTCCTTGCTTTCTTGAAAAATTCTGTTTTCTTGAACCCTTTTCAATTTATGCCCTTTCCTCAATCCTCACTATAACCACCTGTGTACTAGTGGTATTACCACCTTGCTTGAAATAATTGAAAAGAAAATGTTATAGTTTTAAAAAACAAAATAATTTCTTAAAGAAAACTGAAATAATGGGTAAATGTAGGCATATAAATAAATACTTACTTTGCCATCTAAGCACTAATTAAAAATTAACAAATAAATATAATATAAACTAAATTTGTATTTTATTATTAATAAATAAACAAATACTAAGCACACAAACACACACCTATACGCATGTGTGTGCATGTACACACACACACAATTAAAAATGAACAAACCTAACTCCCCATAATATCTCAATATAAAACACTAAGGCAAAAACAAAGAAACTACTAACCATTAAATAAAAATGAAACTTTAGATAAATGATAACATACTTTTATACACATGCACTATTTAATTACATATATGTGCACGCATCATGAGTAATATATATATATATATATATATATATATATACACACACACTCAAACAAAGAAAATATTCTATAAACCTAACCAACCATAATTATACCCTAAAATAGAAAAAATAACTTTACCATTTAAGCACAAAGCACAGAGATAAGTGTACATGTGCCTGTGTGCATAGCTATATATGTGCATGTATGCATAAGCATATAAATGCAGACATATGCACATAGATTCAAACAATAAAAAATAAAAATTTAATAAGTCTAACCTCTTCCAATTAATACTTATGATACCAAATAAGAAAACAAAATAATAGCCTAGTGAAGATATATAAACATGAGTATATATGTACATATATAAGTATTTATCATTTAAGCATTAATATCAATTATTTATGTAAAAAACGAAAATACAAATTCACTAGCCCCCCCCCCCCCCAAAAAAAAAACAAACTAGAAAGCTCAAAAATTAAAAACAGTGTTAAGAATAAAATAATTTGCCACAAATGACAACTATTGAAAGAAAAAAAGAAAAAAGGGGGGAAAAAACTGAAGAGCAAACAAAGTGAAAAAAGAAAAAGGACAAACTTACACCAATGATAAGTGTATAAAAAAAGAAAAAATTGAAAAATATAAGCAGTAAATTGCTGATACCCATTGAAGAGTGGATGGACAAGTCCACCTATGAAACTCTGGAGTTAGGATGCTGAAGGTAACATCAATTAGCCAAGTGACAAACTTAATTCCACACACACACACACACAAAAACAAACAACATAATATATAATTTTGCATAATTTTATACATAAACAGTATTTAGAAAAATAGTATAACAAATTGGGAAAAGGTTTTTGTGACGCATTTCATCCATTAGGATATCAATGGACTGGGTTTCATTGGTGTTGTGACGTCTACATATGCGCATGAAATGTGAGACACTGGTAATTTCAAAATCTTTTGAAAGAATATTTACAAAAGCAAGGATGCCATTGGTTTATCAAGGCTTTTAAATTTGAGAATATTCATCAGGTGATTGAAAGGTCAGTCAAAACATGAGGACACAAAATAAATCCTACATTTGCCTTGATAAAGCCCTTTAGAGGATGAAACACGTTGGCTAAGAATAGTTTTTTCTCATCTTTTTATTCATTTTGTTCCTTTACAGATACACTATCTGAAAATCACACACACACACACACACATACATACATACACACATATATACATACATACGTACATACATACATACATACCCTCTGCCCAATCTGCTTTTTTTTTTTAACCCATTTGTGTACCAATGTACATATCATCTTATCCTACATATTTTTTTTTATCTTTGTTTTTTTCTTTTCTGATTTCATAAAGATTATCCCTTTTTGCATTACTGATTCGAACAGTTCAGCATTGTGATAAGACACTTCCCCTAGGAGATAACAGTGCAATGGGGAAAAACTACTTATTATTGGATTGGTGAAATTGAAAGTTACAAAAATAGATTTAGTATA
Source organism: Acanthosepion esculentum (assembly GCA_964036315.1). NCBI lineage: Eukaryota > Metazoa > Mollusca > Cephalopoda > Sepiida > Sepiidae > Acanthosepion > Acanthosepion esculentum. The sequence goes on along the minus strand of OZ038499.1, from coordinate 88,658,370 downwards.
AGGATATATATAATTTTTTTTGTCAACATCTTGTGAGGTGAAATCATTTATTTGTAAGTCTTGCTGCTTAATTTTTAAATAATAAGAATCTGGATATTTTTGCGAGGCTAAATGAAACTTTATTATTACATAAAGTTACTTTATATTCAGAATATAATTGTAGATTCTATCGTTATTAAATCTATGCAATTTTATCTTTGGATACTAATAAATGTTATTTAATTATTTATGAGAAATTTTAGAAACAAATCTAATAAGTATATGATAAAAATATAGTTTAAGTGCTCAATATCAAGGATAGAGCATATGTAAATATGAAAGTTTGTTTCATGCATAAATGCCATCAAAGGTATGTACATTAGTATACAAATGGGTAAACTATAGTAATTGGGATGAAATGTGTAGCAATCATAGATACTTCTTACATCAACTGATAAATTGGCACTTTGCTAAGAACAATAAAAAAATTTTTTCCTAGTTTCATTTCTGAATAATTTTGTAATATTAAACTTGATGCTCAGTTAAATTTAGAATTTGACATTTGTAATTTTAAATTTAACTGTAAAATTAAAATTTTATTTGTTATATTGATTTCTAATTTAATCTAATCTTAACTTTAATGCACTAATAGATTGTACTTCGGGTATATTGTCACATCATTCCGAATTAACATATACTTGTATTCTGATTGGTTATCATATAGGTTACGTAATAATGTTTCCCCTACTGAGGAGGTTTTGAACTCTTAAAACCTTTTATTTTGTAATCAACACCATCACTTGATAAAACACCAGCAGTGTTGAAACAAAATTTTTGTAGTGATGTTATAACCTGCATATGTTATAATTTGAATATTATATAAAAGATTCATATGTTAAAAACATTAGGATAATACAATAGACCTTCTGCCCATAATGCACCATTGACCAGCATGTATAAAAGTTGAGCCGAAACATGGCACACATGGCCTGAAAATTGTGTTTAAGCATGAAACAGATTATCGCTGCTGGGTGTTGACTAGTGTTCAATATATAAAGTTTTCAATGGTTAGGTTACCTTAAAACTCTTTAATTTCCTCATTTCTAATACTTGTCTTACATTTCTGATTATCAGTGTTGGATGATTCTATAAATAGGTGTCTAAAAGTTTATCGTTTATAGTATTTGAAATCTTAAAATGGTTACAAATTCAAACTACCACCAGGCACATTGCTGCTTAACATCAGAAAGTGAATAAGAATTGATGCATTAAAAAAGAAACATTTTGTAGAGTGCTTATTAAGATTATTTTCTTCAAGTTTCTTTTTATACAAGCCCCAAGAGCCAATTAAGGTAGATGATTTACTGGTTGAAATTGTTGTAAGAGGATAAAGAGAGGAAGTAAGAAGTGCATATTATGGGGATATGTAGAATAGATAACATTTAACCCTAGATTTGAAGAGGTTAAGACTGGGAAAGCATCCTCTTGGTAGTATCTTCCTCAAAGTAACAATTCTAGAGAAGAAGCTGTTTTAGTTGAATGTACTCCTTACCAATGGAATACAAAGAGAATGAGGATGAACTGACCCTGTACATGGCATATCAGGTCACAGCTGTGAAGGTCTGAACTAGTGGAATTGCAATTGGTAATTTGAAAACTGTTTTTATCAGATTATGTGATAGGAAAATGATTTTCAAAGAATCCAATACCGAATGTTTTACAATCCATTCAAGAAGAGTGTTTGTTTTCTTGTCATGATATTTTGATTAATATATCTGAAGTGATATCTCAAATAAAGCTTGTTATTTATATCATAAAAAAAAATTGGCTGTTTGTTTCCTCATCTGCAAAGGTGGCTAGTTAATCCCTATTACAGTTGCCCACCCAGGCACATTTTTTTTCTTCAATACCCACAGAGCCAACCTGTGGTTTATATGGCAGCTATGCTGAGTGGACCTTAGTTACAGTTTCTGGGAAAAAGCAAATCATCTGGTGTGATCAATAGTTGAACAAGTGCAATACTCTTAAGCCCTCGCTCTTGATGACTTGTGACTTTGTGCTAGAGCAACCATCAATGATTCTTGAATAGTTTTGTTTTCCCAATTTCACTCATGGGCTTAGGTCGACCGGTGCTATGATTTTCAGGCACTTTCCAATTGTGCTGCATGTTGGAATACTCTCCCAAGGCCGATATTATCAAGAAGTCACCTCCTTGATAAAATGACTCTGATGAGATTCGAACCCAGGTCCCATACCTAAAATGTCAGTGTTCTATCCATAGCTACATGCCCATATAGAAAACTTAAATTTCATACTTACATAGCCAAATAATCAATAAGTCAAGGAAACTAGATAAAAATTTTTTTTTAAATCTAAAATAAACTAAAGAAAAATAGCAATGCATATGGAGATGGGCTGATCAAGATGATGTTCCTTAATCAGATTTAACCTGTCGTTTTCAGCATTAAGGAACCAGACAGTATTGTTTTTAGTAGGAGTGAAGGAAAGAAATTTCACAATATACAGTGATTTTTGACAGACATGAAAAGTAATTGACATTGTAGTTTACTAGTAATCTTCTGGATGTTTTAAACAGAAAGGCAAATTCTCTTGTTATGGCAGTGGTTTGACATTGCTTCTTGCCTGCTTGACATAACCAACTGCAGTAAAAAAAAAAGAAAAATCTATGAAAAAATATAAATCATAAATTAAGTTATGTCAAAATAAAAGCAGTTATCCAGTTTTATTAAAAGGAAGAAAAAGCATGCTTAAAATTAGTGAAATTCAAGCAGTTATAATTTAGCTCTTTAGCATTCAACCTGTCCAAACTTGCCTTGTAAATATTGACACTCAATGTTGAACCCGCCATAACCCACCCCATATATATGCTGTCATAATATATGATGACATTAATGCAAATAATGCAGGAAGTTACACAAACAATGAGACTTTGAGAGCTGATATTTATGAGGCAGGTTTGAGTGTGTTGAATGCTAAAGGGATAAATATTTGTGAAAAGATATTCTTACATTTATTTGGATTAACATTATCCTCCCCTTTTCACATGATACACTGTGTCTCAAGTTGACAGTAGAAACAGCTATATTAAAAGAGGCTGCTCAACATTTTGCTGGGATGAATGAAGTTATCATTTAAAATCCAGGAGAGAAAAGAACATTTTAGGACAAGATTCCTAACACTTGTTAGCGAGAGAAGAAAAAGAAAACAGGATTGTGACATGCTGATAAAATGTTACAGCTTCCATGTTCTAAGGACTTGAAAGAGAGAAAAAAAATATTTGTTTTATCAAAGAATTAAAGAGCAAATTCCAACTAAATGAGATGTGTGGGTAGTGTAATAGATATTGGCATAAAAAGTAAAATTGGCAAGTAGAGTTCAAACTCTGGGACAGACTGTTGCATTTACTTCCATGCTAATGCCCTTAGGAAAGTGGTGAATTAATCTTTTCTATCACTAGGTATGGGTTAAACAGAAGGGTAGAATGGGTCAATCTAAGAGAAGGTAAACTCTGAATACCAAACAATGGAGGAGGCAATGGGAAACCATTCCATTATATTACTCAAAAAGTTATAGCAATTCACTGATAATAAAGAAAATGAATCTGTAGAAAAGGCAATGGGAAACCATTCTGTTATCTTTCTGAAGAATAAAGATAATAAAGAAAAATATGTAGAGTCATGATTGCCTATGTCTTAAAGGGGACACACTATATATATATATATATATATATATATATATATATAATGTTTGTTTTAAGAAGTCCTTCTGTGCCTGTCAGTAAGAGGAACATCCCAAGATGCAAACTACAAATTGGAGATACTAAAATCAATCACGTACAAAATTCTAAATATATGCCAAGTGTTTTAACAGTGGACAAGAAATGTGACACTGAAATCCAAAGGTATATTGAAATAGAAAAAAAAAAATGCCTTCTAAAAGTTAAGGAAAGTATTGAAAAAATGGGAAATTTTTTTATTCAAAACAGAGAAAAGTGTGCTGAACTGTTATATATCAGTTCTCCTATATAGTAGTAAATACTAGACTATCTCACAGATGAAGTGCAGTTCTACAGAAGAATTCTGAGAATATCAGGAACAGAGCATGTGAGCAACAAGGAAGATTTAAGGAAAATAGAAACAAAAAAGATACATATACTTAGAATCAGAAAGAAATAGTTGAAATTTCTTGGAGGAAAGAGGACAAAGAATTTGACACTCACAGGGCACACTGAAGGCAAGAGAGAAACAAATTACTTAACAAGTTTGTGCAAATGGGTAGCAGAACAGCAACTGGGAAGAATGGTGAAAAGATAAACATTATCAAGAGCTACAAAGGATAGGAAGTTGTGGAATGCCATGATTGCCCACATCCTGAAGGGACATGGAACACAGAAGAATCCCTTTACAATAGAGGCATCTTTTTAGTACATGCAAACAATATCAAAATTGGTAGCCTATTAATTCTGTAAAAGCACTCTTTCCTATTGTTTCTCTGCCTTTAGTAATGTTTTCCTTTTTCAGTTAGATTTTTTTCTTATTTAAGCACCAAAATCTATAGAACATGTAAATTTGATCAGAGTAATTAGGTTTAAAAATCACTTTATCAGCAAATCAGAGTACAAATAATTAGTTAACAGGAATCTATACAATACTCTACTACCTATATTTGATTTACATATGGACATTTTAAAGTGCCATATACTAACATTTTAAAAGTAACACTTTAAAGTACCATATACTAACATATATGGTACTTTACTATTATGATCATCCCTGACTTGTTATTCTCAATTCTAATAATTTTATTATTTTGAAGTAGTTACCATTTAGGCTATATTCATGATCTCTGAAGAAAATAAAAGATGAGGATGTTAGTCCAAATAAATCCAAGAACAGAGATTAGCTATTTTAAGCAGTGTAGTTGTTGAGTGAAAGAAAAGAAAAATGAAGGGAAAAAAAGCTTATATTTAGTGTTATCTATTGGCTAAATAGATAAATGATTTTTGTTTTTTTGTTGATATACCTTAGCAATCAGCTTCTTGGTAACCAGGAAGTTGGTAGGGTGAATTGAGAATTTGGGAGAAACAAGGTTCTTGCCCAGAGTTTTTGGCACTTTGGCTGAAAACAAATAAACAATGTAAAGAAAAAAAAACAAAACAAAAAAACAACATAAATGAAAAATTATAGCCAGTGTCAAGTTGGTCATACCAGAAAATTGAAAAAAAAAAGTTGTTTCTTTTTAGTAATAAAGGGTAAGTATGGTTGATACAAGGTCAAAGGACTGAAACTCTTTAGCATTTTTAATAGTCTATCTTCTTGAGTAGATTCTTATAGATTTTTTACACTACTGTTCACCTAATGCAAGGCTCAAGAACCAAAGTAGGTTACTGAATGCTGTTTTAAGGATGAAAGAAGTGTAGATTATGAGGATATGTAGGATAGATAATGGTTGACTCATGTCTTGAAGTTTGTATCAGTCAGGGAAGCATTTTCTCAGGTCCCACAAAGTAGCAGCTCCTGGGAGGAAGCTGTTCAAATGCAAATTCCTTTTTACTAATGGAATATGAAGGGAATGAGGATGGTTCATCCCTGTCTACATGGCATGGTGGGTCTAAGCTGTAAAGTGGTAGAACTAGGGAATGTACATGTTATAACTTTTTCCATTGAAATAGCAATAGGTGTGTGATGTTGCACCTATTGTAAAGGGGTTGTAGGGTGGGAAATAATCACCTACAAGACTGTGTAAATTTATTTGAACTTTGTTGAAGCTGGAAAGAGGATGGAGTAGGTTCACTTTTTTTGGTCTTGTAAAAATAGAGTATGGTACGACTTCCTGGTGTGAAATAAGGAGATCATCATTTTTCCAGCATCTTTATCAATGTATTATTGCTTATGAGTCCCACTGGAGCTCTGGGGTGGATTTGAATCGCAAAAGATACTCAAAGCAAGGAGCCTCTGAGAGTGCAACCATTCATCGTGACTGATGAGAATTTAGGGCCAGCTCATTATAGATACTTCATTAAAATTTAGGACCATTTATTCTTCACATTAATTAAATTTTTCTTAACTTGATAGTAATGAAGATTACCTTTAATGCATAATTCAACTTTACCAAAATATTAGAAAAAAAAATCTGTAAGTAAAAAAAAAAATAATAAATAAATAGGTATACAAATTATTGCAAATTGTAGGTACCAATAAGAAGTGGAGCAAAGATATATGCCCCTACCAGCGTTAATGTTTCGGATAATTATAAAGAAGTTGTAATTTGGGGAGGGGGGCAACAGTCTAATACACAAACGCAGAAAAGAATCAAATCAAAAACAAAAAATAAACTTAAAGCTGATTTTAAAAATTACTGCAATGAAATCAAAAGAATGACTTTCAACTTAGGAGAAAGTGCTCAATATCAGATTGGGAGCATTATAGAAACAGTGTAGACATGAGAATCAACACTGTATGGTGACTGTCAGTTTCACACTATAATGCAATCTTCAGACAGTCTGAAAATCACATAGAAGCATAAATCTGACAGTCACCATGAGGTGTTGATTTCTATATCTACACTGTTTCTCATGTTATACATGTATATTGGTTGAAAGGAAAGTTCTCATGGTTTCTAAATAAGTTTAAAAAGGAATATTTTCAGCAATTTGTCACAGTTTATCCAAATTGTTTGTAAATATTATACAAGTTTAAATGTTTATATTCATTATCAGATGCAATATAAGGGGCTTCAGGTGGGGATCACTAATTGAAGTTGGTCAATGAGACTACATTATTTTAAATGAGAGCCTATAATTACAAGTGGTTCTTTATTCTCAAGCTTCATTTCTAATAATATTGAAGTATTTGCCTTGTACTACAAAATATGACTGTCTAAATGGGTGAGATGAAGATATGTTAATTGGATACCATCATTTGTGTGGCCATATTCTCTGCAATGCAGTTGCCAAACAACAGCAGCCAATATTGAAGTATTAAAGGTGCAAGGGTCAGAATACACAAAACATTCAAAGTAATATAGACTTTTGCTATGTATATTAACAGAAAGATTTACAGGGAAGGAATGCATTTCATTTTGAATGAAGGAGCAACAAGAAAATGTTTGAAACTGAATATAGGCAGACTTTCTGGAATATTGAAACTCATGCGGGCCATATAACAGCATCAGGTATCTGTGTTTATGTGGAAGCAGAATTAAGTCTTGCATCATATTCATGACCGATTATACAAAATTTGAAATGGATGCATACAGCAAAATGAACAGGAAAATACAGCAATAGAGAAAGGAGAATGCAAAAGTGTGCAAAGCCCGAGACAGTGCATTGTGATAATCACTCGATCTTCATTTTCATATTTTTGTGGCAATTGTTGGTTTCAATCTGTGTAGGAATGACTGCAAAATACTTACCCCTCCCTATTTTTTTAGGTAGAAGCACACAAATGCATGCTGGGATTTTTTCCAAGCTAATAGGTTGGTTCTAGGTTTCATCTAACTCAGTCCCAGTCTATCTTGTAAGAACGTTATGTTTGCTTGTCTGAACTTGTTTTGGTGGGTCAACTCCAATTCTTAGTTTGTGAACTTTTTGCCATATTACTGTTAATTTGCCTTGAATATGTTGTTTTCTTGCTTTCTATTTTTTTACTCTGTTCTTTTCTTTTTGCCTATTGCAAACTTTGTCAATGCTATTTGTTGGCTAGTTCTGTTATTTATATTGAATTTGACCATGGCTACTCACATGATAAGTTTCTTCTTTAGTACTAAGACTTTATGAATTTAAGTACAGTACTAGATTGACAGCAAGGTCTCATCTTTTTACATTCGAAATGGCTAGATGTAATCATAAGCTCTATGTTAACAGCTTCTTCTCTCACACTTCTCACATGAGGAATTCTTTCTGGCCTCTTGCTTTCCAGTCAACTTGCATCTTAGTGGCTTATTTGCCTTGCTTGGAGTGAAATGATTAAAAAAAAATAATAATATAAAATCACTTAAGATTCAATGATTAAAATTTATTTTTTTAAGTAAATAAAAATTAAGTGTTAATGCTAATTCATTTTTTTCACTTGTTATAAAACTTGTAAATTAAAGTGGGAGATAATTTTTGTCTGATTTTCAGAGGCAAAGGATTATCATTATTATACACTAATTTATTCTAACTGGTCTCCTTATTTTGATTGTTATAGTAGCTTCCTGTTTCTCCTGTCATGGCTTGAATAAAAGATTCAATTTGAAATTCTCAGAATAAGGATTGGAGGATGCAATGATCTGAACAAAATGAAAACATCAGTTTGAATAGATCAGTTTATAAACTGGGAATGGCTATTTGTCGAGACCAAGAAGTGATCATGAATAACAGCAAAAATTATATCTCTCTAAAGAAAAGAATGGATTTTTTTATGTATTAATTTGATATATTTTTATTACTTAAATGTTATTTTTAGTGGATAACCATATTTCAGTAGACACTATTTATTAAACAGTATATTTATTTTCATCTACCAGCCTGAATATCCCAGAAATATTAGATAAATATGTGCTTTCTGGCAATCCCTAAGGGAATGAAGGTATGAACCCTGCTGGAGAGTGCATATTTTTCTAATTAGATTTCTAGAATATTCAGAGCAGTAGACAAAAATAAATAAATATACTGTTTAATAAATAAATGGGGCATCTACTCAAATACGAGTATCCACTAAAAATAACATTTAAGTAGTAAGACATTTATATATATATATATATATATATATATATATATATATATATATATATATATACACACACACATTATTTTAGTAGACATCTAAAGCAGGTCAGATCTGTCTATATTTCTGAGATAAGGTATTGTAATTATTTATACTATTCTAACTGCTGGCTTCAACTTTGTTGCCATATTCATGACGTTTCAGCCGTTGTACACTCTGGCCTTCTTAAGGTGATTGGAATTTTGAACTGAACTTTTTATTTCATTCACCGGGATAGATTGTTCTAGTTCCACATGCCACGCCTCTTCCAGATGTCTCAGTCATCTCCTTTTAAAAAGTTTTTTTTCCCACCACTTCAGGTAGTGAACTCACATCTCTTTGGGTCAAGTCACTGGATACAACCAACGCTTTTATTCACTGGGCCATGTGTTCTAAAGGACACACACACAAAAATAAAAATTTAATTTTAATTGTAAAAAAGGTATTAGATAAAATATTAAATGATAAAAATTTACAGAAATGCTAGTCATCCATCTAGAATGGTGCATGCCAGGTATTTGAGAACACACCTTTAGTAGGTCATAAATGAAGGATAATCTAAAAGTTTTGTGATATGGAGCCAATTTTTTTAAGGTGACAAAGAATTCTTGTTTAAGGTTAGGAACATACTGGGGTCCTCTAGCAGGGACATACTATCTGTGGTTAAGAGAAAGAAACATTGTGGTCAGATGTCAGTTTGTTTAGAACATCATCAGCTATGACTCTAGCAAGTCAATGAGGACCATTACTAGCAGCTAGTCCATTATTGGACACATAATGTATGAGGATATCAGGTAGAACTTTCATGTGATTAGAAGAGGTCAGTTCATATTTGATAAGAGAACCATGTGATTTGATTGAAGTGCTTGGTGAACAAATTCAAGCACCTTGAAGAACCTATCAATCTTTGGTTCATTTCTGATAAGAACTTTGACCAGGACCAGAAAGTGAATACTGTTTATAGCTGAGTATAGTGAGAGATTTTATCAGGTTTTTTTTCCACAAAAATACACAGGTAATTTTTTAAAGAGGTGAAAATCATGCATTTTCAGTAACTGGTTTTATACTATACACAAGCAATTTTTTTTCTAGAGGGGTCAAAATTAATGCAAAAAAAAATCAGGGGTTTTATTATACATGAAGTCAATGAGTATATATGGTAGAAGGAATGATAGGTGGTTCTATGCAGATACCATGGAGATACCCACTAAGTTTGTCATCAGTGATGGTCTTAAATGTTATAAACAATAAAAGCCATGTCATACTGTTCAAATTCTTCCTGCTGAGTCAATACTACTATCTACATTGAGGTGTTGGGCATGGCGGTCAAGCTATGGATCAAAAGAGTGGCCCAGGAGAAGTTATACATGTTCTACTCTCTCCTATATGTAACTTGAGAATGGCTGGCTGAGAATGTTACTTACTCCTAACATGTGGTCTCCAAGCTTTCTTGATTTCAAGTGTTTTCAAGAGGGAGTCCAACCAGCAGAACCACAATACCAAGATTTTTTTGAACACTTTCATTATAGTTCTGATGATCATCATAAATGAAAATCATCTGATCTGGACATGCAGTGTCTTCTGGGGACACATCAAAGCCATTCTCAAGGCTGAAGGCTTTAATGAATAACCTTTTCTGTTTTTCTTAGTTAAGTAGGTGTACTAGTTTGTTTTTAAATATAGTGATTTTATTTTTTATATTGAACATTTTTCTTTATATTAAATATTTCCTCAATTACCTGGAGCACCCTGAATATTTTTCAGGTTAAAAAAAAAAAAAAAAAAAAAAAAAAAATTCTATACCAATATTTTCCAAGTTGGAAATAACTTTCATGAATATTAGAATCTGCCATTCTTTATCACTAGCTGAATGACTATTGCCCTGCATTGGTAACCAAACATTACTACAAGAGTCGAAATAGACTTGTAAGTCAGTCAATATCTAATGAGTGACCATATGAAACTACTTAACCTTTACAATCATAAAAGAAAAGAAACCTCCTAACATCCGAATTGTGTGTACACTGTGAAAAATAACCAACTCCTTAATTCAGATTACTTTCATGTATAAAATCTAAAGTTACTTTTTGAATCTGCAGTGATGGATTAAATACCAGAGATTAATCAAATTCCCATAGATTTTCTGAAAGTTTACCATTATTTAATCCGATTCACGCATATTACAGAACATTAATTTTTACAGAGATTGGCTAAAAGCTAATGGAAGCAGATATTAAAGATCCTATCCAAAATTACAAAAGGATTTAGAAATAAGATTAAAATAAGTTTAAAAATGATTCAGTTTAAGTAATGGGACTCAAAGCTAATGCTGAAGTTATTTTTCATTTGTCCTTAAAGGTACAGTTGAAATAAATAACTTTTGCACTTCTCTCAGGCAACACATTAATGTTCAGCCAAAATTATATTATAATTTTTTTATTTTAGTTGGTCACATCTGGTGGTTTGTTCAATTTCTATGCAGTAAATGTCATCATTCAGGAATTTATAGGTATTAAAAATACAAAATAAGACAATGCAAATTTTATGGTTGGCTTGATAAGAATTGTAATGAAGTCTATTATATTTACTAGGTTTAGGTTAGTGTGATGCAATACAAGACTTGGAGAAATGTGGAAAAGAAGACATAGTTACACCCATTCTTTTTTAAGCGATGAAAGCCTGTATCCTGTATTGGAAATCGGTCATGTAAATCACAAAAAATAATGACATAATCAAGATTTTTTTACCTAACCTCCTCACTAAGGTAGGTTGTAACACAAAGTCTTTTTTTATGTGGGGTGCACATATGGGCCAAGGACAAAAGTTTTCCTGCCTCCACAATGCTAGTGTTGTTATTGCACCAACCCCACCTATCTTAGTGCAATGAAAATGGTGCATGATTGTAATCCCTGGGATCAGGTGCCTTCTACCATCTAAAATGAGGAGAACAGATACTATGCTTTGATACCAGGCCAGAGGGCTGAGAAGTGATGTTGATGTTCCACACTACTTCAAAGAATGGTTAGGAAGAGAGCCCCATGAATACAGGAAAGAGCAACAACAGTTATTAGACTTGAGAAATCTATTTTCCTGAGAAATTGTTTTTAAGAGAAAAATATTTATAAATTACAACTGAAAGTAGCATTGGTTTCTTAGTCAAATGAATGTTGAATATTTCCTCATAAATGGCTGATATTATCATTACCAAGCAAGTCTACTAATTAAAATGTTTTTGCTGTTTGAACTGGGGTACTATATATATATATATATATATATATATATATATATATATATATATACATACACACACACACACACACACAGAGTGAGCCCTCGCCTATTCACATTAAAGGATTCACACCTTCAAGGATTTTTCTTTAGAACATATGTACTTGTCATTCACAGAAACCCTGAATATTTGTGTTTTTCTGAAGAATATATGTACAAATTATTCAATGAGAACTCCCCCGATACACATATTTTTTTGATAGAACATATTTAAAATATTCTTGTATTATTTTTCTGTTATTTATGTGACTTAAAACATAACAGTCCATTTTTATGGTAAAAATTGGCAGAATTGTACATCTTCATTGTGAAAAACAAACGCAAAGACATGCATAGTGCTTGGGCTTTGTTCTTCTTAGGGGCTGCGGCTGGGGGTCCTAAAAGTGTCTTATGCTAAGTCTGGGGCATCATCACAGTTCTGTTTTTTAGAAAATGTTTTAAATTTTATATTTTATGTCTTGTTACACATATTTTATACAGTATTTTCAATGGTTGTATCAATCTATGCATAATTAAAAACTTAATTGTACGTATGAAAGAAAATTTACGCAAAGTAGTATGGTCACCAATACTATTTTTCAAAAATGTTTTAAAAAGGGTCTAAAATGTTTCTAAAGTGTTTAGGATGAAAGTTTAAGGCATATGGGGTTTTAACAATCAAAATAGGTACTTATCAACACTTTTTTTTCTGGTGGTGTGTGTGTATATATATATATATATATATATATATATATATATATATATATATATATATATACATACACACAATCAATCATCCCTTTGTCATTTCTTGTGAAGAAACAAGGAGGGGGACTCCCTTCACACACACAATACACTTGTACAGACAGCGTGTGTACACACACACACACACACAGAGAAAATGATCAATCATCCCTTTGTCATTTCTTGTGAAGAAACAAGGAGAGAGAGAGAGCTGAAGCATTACATTTTCACAGAAGAAAAAACTGAGTTTGGTCTTAACAGTATATTAGATCTTAAGAGTTATTCACAATGCTACTCAAGTGAAAAATAAACTAGAGCAGTGGTTCTCAAACAGTGTTGTGCGCCTCATAGGTGTGGCAGAATGATTTAACGATAATTTAGAAACAGTTTTAAAAAATTCATATGCAAAAAATAAATGAGATTTCAAATTTTAAAATATTATTATGGATTACTTGTAATTGCATGCATGAGTTCCAGTATAGTTATAAATAATTGCTGACTGACATTTTCATTGTGATATTTTTGCATTATATCAAGTATTAAGAATAGAGTAATTAAGGTCTGCAAAATGGAGGAGAGAGTTACCAATGATAATGTTCTGACTTTTACCCACGGTTATCTCCCTTTAACCTTTTCTGTATTTTTGTTTTTTTTAAATGTACTTTTATCACATAAAACATGGTGAGGCATGTGCAAATTTTCATTCTGAAAATGCAGCCCAGAGAAAAAAAAAATGTTTGTGAACCACTAGAGTGATGGCAATGGTGAAAATAAACTTAGAGGAAGAAACATAAAAAGTACCTTTGCTTATTCCTAGAAGAGAGTTTCACAAATGGATTTTTTCTTTTTGACAGAACAAATTTTCAATAAGCTTAGAATAATTTTCAAAAAGATTTTTGATGTGAATGCAAAGTTACTATGTAATTTTGTGTAAAAATGTATACAAGAACGAGTTTGCATATACATATGTATTAATTATACATGGGCACTTTTGTTCACGTGTCATTTTAATTACTGATAGATGTCAGCATAATCAGGGATGCAAGTGCAGGCATTGTTATACAACTCCGTGCTGCTTTATCAAAATGAATGCCAAAAACCTGACCTTTCTCGATTGGCTGAACTAATGAAGCTTAGGATTAAACAGCCAAGATAAAATTAATTTCAAACAAAACTTCCAACTTTAAACAGTAACCTTGTATCCAAACTTAAATATAAAAAAAATTATATACATGTATGTGATTATATATTAGGAATGTTTTTTATGTACAATTTGATATACATTTGTACATGTAGATAAATAAGATTATTTGAACATGTGATCATGGATCAAGGACATTGTTTTATGGCACAGTATCAATTATACAATGGTCATCAAGGTAGGTAGTAAACTGAAGAGAGACATCAGTACATTGGATGGTTTCACGCTCTCCTATTTGTAGAAATGGACTTAACTACATGGCATAATAGGTAAAAAAGTAGTGTAGCTGTGGCAGCCATGAGACAAGGATAGGATTTAAAATAGTTTAATTGTGGAATGATTGTGAGATCCAGAAAGATAAAACATTATCTTCAAGGTAGCAACTATTTTAAGTTTTAATTGGGCTTTGGTAACAAGAGTATATCAAAAATATATAAATTCTGGACAGACATCACGAGGAAACAGTAGCTTCCCACAGGTTATGCAAAAACAGAATTGACAGTTGGAGAACCACTTAAGGGGGAACATTGCATAAAATCACATCCTAAATCAATACTGGTGCTACTCAAGCCATCAGTCAACACAATATCTAGTGTATACTGGATAGCTGCACCTCATCTGTGTGAGAGAACATCACCAATGAAATGTGAAAGACTAGTTGTATCACCTAGTTAGATGAGGAATGTTTCAAATTCTTTTGGGCAAATGGTCAAGTTTGTGTGTGGAAAAGATCATGGATCCAGAATCTTAGCAGGATAGCGATTGCTTTGTAATGGTAGTGTTCTATTGTATTTTGAAAAGATCACAAATAAAAATGTAATCCGTCTTAACAGGTGTGACATATACAGATCATTTGCACCTCTTTATGCTCACCATGTTTCCAAGTAGTGATGGCTTATTCCAATAAAATAATTTAACCAATTCCTAATCATGTGCAAATGACAAAACTGGTTCAAGGAGCACTTGGCTAACTTCCAGGTACTAGCAGATTTGAACTCCTCACAACATGAGACAGGTTGCAGACTTTACTAAAATTCAGTGTAGCCACCCCCAAACAAGCATAACTAAATTATAGACAGTCTTGGAATGTGTTAATAGATATACCAATGCAGTGACTCCAAGCCATGTACTATTATTATTCAAGCCAAGAGAGAAGCTACACATTATACTGCTGTCTAATTTTGTAAATCTTCAATTTAAAACATGTCCCTCTTCATTTTGAAGATGAAAGATATTGTAAGAGAGATGCTCATACCATTATCGTTAGTCTCTTATCAATTATTGTGGCATCCCAATAGCAAGCCATAATCAAGATGACAAGTAACAGGACACAGCACGGTTTTGATACAAACATTTTACAAATTTAGTATGATTATAACAGGAGTGGTTACAATCTCTGCCGATTTCATTTGTCTAACCTATCAATTGCTCTAATTCTCACTGATCCAACAGAATTTCAAACCAAGTATTTTTTCTCTTTCTTTCCAAGTAAATTTTCATTTTCATTAATCACATATCCAAAGCCATTAAAACGTTAACTACTTAATCAGTTGTATGTCTAACTTTAGACTTTTCTCTGATATGGCCTGAAATTGTATACAACGAAGATATTTGATTCTGGGTGTGTTTTATATACCTTCAAACCCTAGTAAGTGTGTGAAATGACATGAGGGAGTTTTGCTAAACAGCAAACACAAAGATACTTTTAAGAAGAGGCCCATTTGTCCAGATTTGGATCATTATCAACAACCATTTCCATAATTGACACTCACTGAATTTCATAAAGCTATTAACATATCTTTCTTTAACTAGAATTTTTTTTTAAAATGATACTAAAGTCCTATTGATATTTTTGGTTCATTTCACCCTGAACAATTTTTGTTTCATCCAATTTTATGATGGTGGGATTTAGAGCTTTAAATTATTTTGATTTAGCAAATGTTTAGTGGAAAAAAGGCTTGTTAACAATATCTCCAAATTAGGCAAATGGGTTTGTTTTCAAAAGTCTTTGCTATTAGGTTTACTTGTGCTTTAAGACCTTGTACGTCATGTAGTGAAAAACTGGAAAAATAAGCAATACAAATAAGATTGTCTTTTTGTTATTGAACATAAGACATTATTTTAAAACAGACATTATTTACACACACACGTACATGTGTGTAAATAAAGATCCATTCCCATATGAAAGTCAACCAGTCAAGAAACTAAGCGAACAAGTAAGCAACAAGTTAGAATCAACTTAATAAAACAAGGCCATGCAGGATGGTAGATAGGGAACTAGAAGAACCATCAGTCATATGGTTGTTTGCATAACTTACCAAAATCTTAGTACATGGAAAGTTACCAGTATTTCACAAGATTCCATCTGCCATCAAAGTCAATAAGTCTACCCCTCACAGCAACACCTAGCTGGTAAACAGAGTTAAATAAACTGGATAGAACAAAAACCATGCACAACTAAAATAAAGGTTAGAAATTTACAAAAAAAAAAAAAATTTTTTTTGCTCTTTTTCACACATGAAGACACAAAAAATAATCACTAATGAATAAAATCAAGGAATAAAAGTAATGTATACATGTAAATTTTTTTTAATTTTAATTTTTACTTCTTATAAAGAATTTTAAATTTATTTTCTTTAATTTTTGATTGGTTTGCTTTTTTGAATTTTTTATGGTTTATCAACCCATTTTGGATTATAAGAATAAGTATAATTTTTTTTTTCAAGTGAATATTGCATTAACAATTTTTATGAGAATAATATTTTCCCCCCAAAAAAACAAGTCCTACTATTTGACCCATAGTTGGGTGGAGGAGAAGGATTCCTACCTTTCCCAAATGAATGTAATGAACTTTATTGGAATTTAAACTCCACTCTGATTTTTTCATTCTCTCCAACTATCCATTACACCACCTGCACATCCTTTTCATTTTAGAAAACTACTAGCATATACCCACATAAATGATTTGTAATAAGAGCCAAAAAATAAAAAAAAATAAATACTCATGTTTGCCTTTAATGTTTGTTGTGTCTTGAAAGTATTTTCATGATTTTGAATGAAAAGATTAAAGCCTGGTGAACTGACTTTATTCTATATTCTTTTAAAAATTGATATTTACTATTGGGTTGTTTGGAAAATAAAAAAAAATTACTATTGGGTTGTTTGGAAAATAAAAAGATTTATTCCTGAATTAATGTATTTAAACAGTGTTTAAATCAGTCAAAATAGAACACTGAACATCTATACATTTCTGCCATCAAATTACAAGGTTGTTTATGCCATTATGATAAAGTGCTAAAGGTTTGGATACCAAGAAATCTTTGAATGTAGTATCTGTATCTTCTTTGCAATAGAATGTCTTTTGGCTTAAAAAAAGTTGTAGTTAGTGGTAAAGAGATCAGGGAAATATGATGGATGTGGCATCTCGTATCCCAAGTTGGTGAGCTTCTGCAGTGTCATCCTAGCAGCGGGGCTTGTTATAAGGCAAAATTGGATGTCATCAATTAACCAGTGCTGCTGCATTTCATCCTAGTTGCTGGCAGTAAACTTTGACACTGATGGTCTGGTTAGATTTTAGAAAGCTGTAATGGATAATGCCAATGGTGGACCACTAAGCAGTCACCATAATCTTTTGTTGGTGCAATTTGGGTTTTGGAAAGTGTTTGGGTGCTTTGTCATGATCAAGACATTGAGCCAATCATTTACAATTGTCATAAAGGATTTGTTTCTCATCACAAGTCACTATTCAATCAAGAAATGCAATTTTGGTTTTGGAAAGTGTTTGGGTGCTTTGTCATGATCAAGACATTGAGCCAATCATTTACAATTGTCATAAAGGATTTGTTTCTCATCACAAGCCACTATTCAATCAAGAAATGGATCATTTGAATTTTGCTGATACAGCATTGAACACACTTCAAAACATTGACTTTCACAGAGTTTATATGAAACCCATTTATTGAGTTTCCTCATCTTGCCAATTTTCTTGAAATAGTCCAATATTGTTGAAATGTTGGCTTTCATTATCTGAAACATTTCTCTGGTGTGGGTTTTATTTAACTAGTGTTTTTGGATGTTGTCTGTCAAGTGTAGGGGGATGTCCTCTACCACCGTGATCTTCAAGACTGCGTCTCTAGTGTAGAAGTTCAGAAACCAGATCAAGATCCTTCACCCCATATTGTTAATGTTGGCTGCAGTTTGAGAAGTATTATGACGAAGCTTGAACTTGTGCAAAAAATAAACATCTCTTTTTTTCTTGTTCAAGATGAGGTGTATATGTTTTATATTAAATTCTGGAAGAGATTGATATAAAATCAACAAAGAGGACACTTTAATCATTAGTAGTGAGTAATATATTTTTGTGCAACTATTATAATATAGAACACAAAAGATTTATTTTAAAATTGGACATTATTTTCTGAACAACCTAATAACATTTTCTGCATACGCATTCACACACATCATTATCCACTGTTAATAGAAAGACAAATTATAGTATTTGGGCAGGAATTAATGTAAAAATAATAGGAAATATTGGAATATGTTAAAAGTAACAAAGCAGGAAACAAACCTATATAACTGTGGGATTTCAACAGAATTAAGTTCATTAGTAAGTCAACAGTTTTCAATATCAGATTGACCAATTTAACCTGCATTGAAAAATGCTTTATTGTTTACACTTACTAGTTTCAGTGGTTATAATAAATGCAACTTAAATTACATATAGTAATTGTTTTTATATTTTTTAAATATTAAATAAGCTGTACATACAAGAGTGGATCAACAAATTCATAACCTCACACATTTGCTAAAATTTAAACTGAAATCTTAATATTCCCTTCTTAAGTTCATTGACAAAGAAAGAAAAGAAATATTTGCTGTGCTTTTTTCATTTTAGTAGATCATAAATATGAACTTATATTAGTAGGCATTTTTATTAAGCTATTCTTTAACAGTATTTTTGAAGGTTACAATGGAAGACGATTTTATCTATTTTGAGGCATTATTTACATGTGGATTATTGTCCACATCTTGGTTGTTGACATCACAAAATTTTGGCTGCTGTGCCCTCTGGCCTTCATCAGGTGTATGCTGATCTGTGTAATCTACTTGAACTCAGTGGAAACAGGGTGAGCAATAACTGAGCAGTAATAAATAAGAACTAGGCAAGTTATCCTTAGATATAGTCAATGGAATGAGAACAAGCTATACTTGTAGATTAAATAAAGGGTTCAGTTCAAAATTCCCTGTAGGTTACCCGAATTGACATACATTTGATGGTAAAATGGCCAAAATGTGGTATCAACAAAAATGACGACAATAGTCTGCATGTAAATAAGGATTATCCTGGTTCAGATTTAATGTTATTTTATTGGTTTTGAAGTACAACTATTTAAAAAACAATGGATTTCATCAACATACAAACTTATATATATCTGAAAAAGTTTTCATTCTTTAGGACTTCGTCAGCTTTTCTCATAAAAATATATACACACACACGATAAAATATAATTTTAAGGTATGTTATATTTATGGGCTAAAATGCTCAATATCAGGGATAGAACGCATGTAAATATAAATATAAAAATGGACACTGAAGTCAACACCCAGAGATGACAGTCTGTTTAAACGCAGGCCTAACAATTGTGTTTAGCATGAAATAGACTTTTGCCTCTGTGTGTTGACTTCAATATCCACTTATATATATATATATATATATATATATATATATATATTGTTATGGACCTTCATCTAATTTCATCCTAAAATTCGACACTAAAGTTTCTATTTTAGAAGTACTCTGAATGAGGAGCCAGTACTTTCAGAAAGTGTGAAAATGAAAAAATAAATAAAGTGAAATTGACAATTAATGGTTCTTGATCAAACTTGCATGCATCTGAGCAAAGATTATTTATTCTATGAAAAGTACACTTTCTCCTTCTTGGTCATGTGCTAGCAGGATGATTGGACCGGATACTATCCAGACATTAAAGCAACCTTGAACTTTCTGAGATACAGCAGAAAAAGGAAAAGGCTCAGTGACCTCTTTTCACCCACACATGTAAAATCCATATTTGGAAGTCATGTGTCAAAATCAAGGTGTGAAAATAAAGACTGCCACCAAGTCAATCCCTCATCAGAATTCAAACTGAATGAATGTCCAGATAAACTTGCTATGATCTGCTATAAATTTGGATGTGTAGAATTGACAAATCTATTAAGGTTTCTGAGCTGAAAAGATTCAGTGAAGTGTTGATTCAAAGAAATAAAACTCCCGTGTGCTAAAAGAAGCAGATACAATGAAACAACGAAAGATACATTATCCTGAGAGCCAAGGAAAAGAAAGATTCAAGTTATTCTTCACTCAACCCCTGGACAAGATGAAAAAGAAAAAGGAAGGAAAGCAAAAAGAAATCCATTTCACAGATAAACTTTCTACCTAACAAGGAAAAGAGAAAAGATAAAAAGAAATATAAGAGATATTAAAAGAAAAGGAAGAGAAAAAGACTTTCAAATAACAGATAAGTCCTTTGTTTCTATTGCTTGTTTTATCTTTGGTCATTTTGCCTTTTTGTCATTTGTAATTCCATGCAAGTTTGGCACAAGGTTGTTTGTCAATATAACATTTACCTTTCTGAAAAGTTAAGTCCCCGCACATTGTTTTACCCCGTAATATTTATTTTTGATTTAGTTTTGTTTTGCCCTATCTTCCTCCCCATATAGTCACCATTATGTTTAAAATTCATATTTTCTTGATTTCAGATAAAAAATTTTCTAAAGTATTTCAGTGAAATTCTCTCTTCAAGATCATAGTTTATAATTATAGTTTAGATATATGGAAAAAAAAGCATCAGTTTAAACTGATACCCCCCCCCATATATTATAACCATTATGCTTCATATTTTATTGATTTCAGATGAAAACTTGGAAATTTTCTAATGTACTAGAATTTTTTGCAACATGCTGACATGTGTTGAAATCCTCACAGTATTTAGTATTGTTGAAGTTATTGCTAACATTTTTTGTTGAGATTTACAAACTATGTTGCATTGAATTTTGCAAACCACTCAATGAAATTTGAATAAGCTGATTTGTTTGGAAAAATAGTTTGACAAAAACCCTACTTTGTGGTTTAATAATTTCTTTAACTTAATTTTGTAGGACTTTATGGTAAACAATATTTTTTAAGAAAATTTCTTTTTAACAATGAAGAATAAATTCTTAGGATTTCTTAATCTTGAGCATGCAACATACAACTGGCCACGTATAAAGATTTCTTTCTGGGGTCAAATTCCAATGTTTTGAAGTGTTTGGCCTTGCGATTTGTTTATAGTTCTTGCAAACACAGAGAGAACTGGAAACTGTATTCTTGTATATATAAAAACTTTAAAATTATGTAAAAAAAACAATATTGGATTTTTATTAAATAACTATTTGTTATTTTAATCATTAAATTGTTTTTAAAATAGTGGGAATATTTTGTATGTTAAATAAATAAAAAAAGAAAATTGTACGAAGCTATGCACACGAGTAAAACTAACTGTACATTGTACTCCCTTACCAGTTTGCACTTCTCTCCAAAATTTGCTTTCAATCAGTCAATGTATGGATATTTTAACGGGCATGGAGGACAGATGAACAGGCTAATGGAAGTCACAAAATTTTATTATAGATTTTAGTGAAATTCCCCATCTCTAAAATCATAGTTTATAATTATAGTTTAGATTAGGTACTTCCACTCTTTCACTAAAAACAGCGTAGCATGATGAAAAAAAGTCCCAAACTTAATAAAAACAAAGTTTTATCGTCAAAATGTTTGTTATTTTTAAGAGGAAAGTATTTTTTAAATTATTTTTTAAAATATATTATTCCTTTCTAACATGTTCGAAATTGTTTAAAAAATTTTTTTTATTCAACAGTGTAACAGAACTATGGAAATTTTAGCATTTTCTTTCTTCAGTTGAAAAAAAAAAAAACCATTAATTTGGAAATTCTTGCAAAAAATCAAATAAGTGTTGGTTTTTAATGGAACTTTCAGGATCTATTCACAAATGAATTAATTTATTTTTGAAATTGTGTTTTTTTTTTTTTTTTACAAATCTTGATAATTTTTTCATTTTTATTTTTGACAGCAAAAAGGAATAGAGAAGCTGAAAGAAATGTCTAGAATTTAAGGCAACATATTTTTGCTATTTTAGTTAAAGTAAAGCCAATATATAATTGGTCACCCCCCCCCCTCTATCTATGGAATTTTTATTCTTGATATGTCAACAAAGCCAACAAGTGTGTCAAATGTTGTTTGGTGGCCTGGTATGTAAAAGATCAATATAAGATAATTGAATTAATAACATGATCCTGTGAATAGAGTGAGAATTTCTACAACAAAAACAAGGTTATCCAATGTAGGCAAAACAGTTTCTGCTTTTTCTGAATGCTAAAGAGAAAAAAAAAGGAGGGTTCAAAAAGTTAAAATCTTATAGATAAGCTATCTAGATGAATTTGCAAAAAACAAATCTGATGAATACCTGATTTATATATATGAAAATGTATATATGTATCTAATGTAATTTCAATAACTAGAACATTAAACTATTATCTAAGTCCATAGTTCAATCCTTCATACTGCTAAGTATTGTGAGATTCATTAATTATAAATATAAAAACACTTTAGCTAAAACTAATTAAAATTGAAAAATTAATATGTAAGAAACAATTGAAAGTCATGGATTAAAAAATAAAATAATCAAGTGGTAAGTTAATATTAACAATGGATAATGATCTTTGGCAAAGACTTTATAACCTGAGACTTTACCAGTTTAGTAATCAAAATACAGAGGAAGCTGTTATTATTTATCATAATCATGAATAAGATATTGTCATCAAAACCAATTTGTTGCAGACACTATTTTATATAGAAAAGTTATCCACTTATTAGCAAAGTTTCAGATATTTTTTTCTTATAATGCAAATTTCTTTATAACAATTTATTACAATAAGTATAAATTGTTCCAATTTTTATATCCATTGCTTAATGTTATCAGGCAGTTATTATCATCTGAAATACGCCTTCCTAAAGTAGTGTTCATGTGAAAATATATGAGCTAGCTCTAAGAACATTTTAAAAAAAAAAAAGATAAAAAAAAAAGAAACACTTATTTGCATATTTTATATTTGTTTATTTTGAATTTGATATCTTAAAGCACAAATACCGGCTACATATTATTTCTTCAAATTCTTGACCAAAATGAAACTAATTTTTGTAACCTCACCCCCACACAAAAAAGCCTATGATTTTAAATATCTCTAATATAAGTTCTGTTTATTCCGTTACCCATTAAAAAAAAAGAAAAGAAAAAGATATAATTCAGTTCTGAAAGAATAAATAATTAACTGGCCTAAAACATTTTGAATTTTCTTAAAAGAAGGAATTGTCTCAGAAGTGACTTCCTCTGAAGAAAAATCTAAAAAGCTTTTTAAAAGTAAGAGATTTTTATGTTTCAGGTCATCTGTAGCAAAAATCATCAATGATTGATTTTAGCAGAAATATGAATTTTTTTAACAGAAGGGAGTCATGATTCAGAAAGTTTGTGAAAGCCTGATCAAAAAGACCCTGTCAAAAAGTAGTTACAATAATCATCTTTCTCAAAACAACATTCTCAGATAAAATGAAAATGTGAACTATTGATTAATTGATTTTCTACAGCTTATCAACCCTTTGTAGGTTATAATTTTTTTTTTATTTAGATGTCCCTTACAGAACCTGATGAAAACAAATGAATGATAATTACATTGGACATGTAACTATAAGCCCATCAAGAAGACTTAGCACCTATCAGAACATAGCTCCATTAGGGCCCGTTTAAATACGCCCAAAGACCTACAAACTCCTATCTGCAAATACTCATAGAAAACACCAACATGAGACACTCATCTAACTGCAGAAAATGCTTAAAAATAATGAAAGCAACTCTTAATATCAATTATGAACATGGTCACAATGTGCTGTATTTGTGAATTAAAACATTTTTAATGCCATATATATAAAAAAAAACTCAGAAAAAAAAAACAACATCCTTGATAATGGCTAATAGATTAGCCAAAAGTGCTCAGATCCAAATATCATTTGGACAGCTCTTACACACCCTATGTCCAAAAAGGAAATCTCTTGTATGCATGCAAGAAAAATAAAATAATTTTAATCACAGTGCCTTGTCAGTAATCTTCAATCAAACCTGTATAAAAAGAGGGATTCCTGCCCAAATACTATATATATATATATATATATATATATATATATATATATATATATATATGGTTTCAAGGTATGCTACATTGAGCCAAAGTGCTCAATATTAGGGATAGAGTGTATGTAAATATAAAAGTGGTCACTGAAGTCAACATCCAACGCTGATGGTCTCTTTCATACTTATACACAATCAGTACTCCTATAAGTATGAAACAGACTTGCCACTGGGTGTTGACTTCAATGTCCACTTTTATATATATATATATATATATATATATATATAAAAACCTCCACTTAGCAGTTGATGCATATATGTAAACATACGCAGCCATCACAAGGATACACAATATTGTCAATGACAGGACACAATCCTGGATGCAAATTAAAAACACATTGATAGATATTTACAAAAAGCACAAAAACAAAATATGCAAATACAAAATCTTTTCTAAATGGTATGACACCCACCTCCCCAAAAAGTAGGGCAACTATTTTTCTTGTTCAATTTTTTTTTATTAGCAAACACATATAAGTGACATAAACAGACAAATAAGAAGGGTACTGAAAAATTCTTGGCCTGATGTGATCAAATTTTGTGAAGTGGGTTGGGCAGAGAACTTTTCAGGACATCCTCCTATATTCTTCGACAGACAAGCACTTTAGGGTCATATTGCTTATTGGGAAGCAGAAAGTTGGGAAGAGGGAATAAGAAATCCAAAATACTTTACCTGGTACTCTCTTCCATTTTTTGCACATTAGATTTCAATTGTGCAATATTTGAGTCATATTTATTAAGAAAGTCTTTAGCTGATAGATCTGGGGCGCTGGTGCTTGTCGCTTTCTCCCCATCACAGCTTGGACATGAGCTGTCTGGAGAGGTGGTAAGTGTCCTTACTGAGTCATTCTCAGATTTTAAACTTGTTGCTCGCACAATTTCCGAATTTTCAGGAATGCATTGTGAATTTTCTTTTGTCAGTGGCACAAGTAAGTACTCCCGTAAAAACAGTGCATCATTTGACCACAGTTTGTTTTCTCGTTTCAATTGCTCCACCTACAGATGAGAAACAAATTATACAAATGTAAATAAAGCTAAGTTCACCTTTTAAAACAATTCTGGATCTCATACAAATTTTGAAGATTTCACTGCAAATATCAAGTTAATTAAGCAAAAGTCACACAAGAGAACAGACAAATACAAGTTTGTCTGAAAAGTAACTGGACTGGGTGTGCTGCATGAGCTGTGGGCAAAAGAGGGATAAACAGATTGTGCTATCATCTAACATGATACCTTGGGAGTATATAACTGTAATCATTTGTAAACTTTCTGCAACCATTGCATTTTTTTCTCACATGTGAGAGTTGTGAACAAATTGATGCAGGACAAATCGTGGCTGCTTCACCATGACAATGCACCTACTCACAACTCTCCATTCACCTAATCTTGCTCTGTGTGACTTTCTTCTTTTACCCATCATCAACCTGTTTTGAAGGTGTGGAGCCCATTAAGAAGGCCATAACGACAGAGCAGAGGGGCATATAAAAAAAAAAAAAAAAAAATCCTTCCAGCAGTGCAGAGAAGCATGATAGAGTAGGATAGAAAAGTGCATTAGACTCAAGGAGGAATTACTTTGAAGGGGAAACCATGTAATTTGTTCTTTGGAATTGAAATAAATTGTGACACCAGTCCTTTTACTTTTCAGACAAACCTCATATAAAATTATAGACTATGTTTATTCTTTATCATCTAAAGAAAGTAGAGAAAGGAAAATTTATCTGTGGATGAAGTTTATGACAACTTCTATGTAATGGTTATATTAAACAAATTAAATTATATCACGCTCTCAAAAAACCGAGTTAGCTTTATTCAAAATGTAATGAAATATCAAGTCTGATACCATTTTTATTGTACAACTGATATGAGATAGGAAGTTGTTAACAGCTATGATCAGCTATGCCCTGAAAGGACACAGCACACAGAAGATATACCAACAAGAATAAAACATCATTTTTGTTAAAATTTATCATTCCTTGATTTTGTTTCCGTGTATCAGAAAATCTAGATGAACATGGATTGCTAAAAAACTGTAATTATTGTTCAAGTTATACAAGCTAGATGGAGAATGAAAGGTCAAATGATAAGGTTTCAAATTGTCTCGGTCAGACAAAGGAAAGGCTTGTCTGGCCTCTCATAACAATGCAGATTACTGTACTCCCAAACCTAAGATGCTGGACACTAAAAAGCAAGGATAAATGAACCACTTATCCTTTTTGACAATACTTGTTGCTTTTTATGTGTTGGGCTGTCAAAGCTTCTTATGCATAAAATATCATATATATATATATATATATATATATATATATATATATATATATATATATATATATATATATACTTCATCACATCACATCACCTTTCAGAATGAGAGAGACTGGTGCTTTGATTACACTTGCCATGACTGTTTGATCAAGATACATTACTGTATATAGTACACATGGGTTTAAGTTATAATCCCTTGATATTCTTGTTAGAAGTTTAACCTGAAACTGCACAAGGCAGAAATATTCAATTTGCCAGAGAAATTACATTTATCCATGTACTCCAATGAGTATTTACCTTTTAACTGCTTTTAGAGATATGCTTGATTTTGAGTTTTTATTATTTGTCTTTATACTCGAGTTCACCCAATATAGAGATCAAAAAGCACTCAAGGCAAAGGATTACAATCAACAAAATGAAGAGGAAAGATGACAATTGACTTGAAGAGGTCAAGATTGAAGTGTTCAGACAGCAAACCATGCAGAAGTGTTCCACAAATTGGCAGTTCTTGGAAACATTAAAATAACCATTTGAAAAAGATAAAATAGCCTCCTTTCATATATCATTAGTTTACATATAAGATTAAACTGGAACATTGCTTTGGCAGTTAAAGACCAAAGAGAGATTTCTAATAAACCATTTTGATATTTAAATGTATGCAGATTATAGCAAAATGTCTCAATGGTTTAGATGTTTTAGTTCTATTTCTGTAACTTTGACTGGTGGACCACACACAGATTTATACTGAAGGAGAGTAGTTAAATAATTGTCTACAGGTGTTATGGATACCATGTATTTATCTTTGAAGTCATACAGCCTTCACAGAAATTTTGGTTTCCATCTTTCTCAATGTATTTAAAACACACACACACACACACACACACACACACACAATGGCGTGAAAAGTTTCGAAAAGCTAAAAAGAAAAAAAATACTGATTGTCATCGACTTCTGACTGTTCGAGTATGACTATAAAATGGTATGTCTGGCCACGACTATTCTACATCTAACAGTATGAGTGTTTTCCAGCTTGGGGTATGACAATTTCTGTCCCCACTCCCAGCAGCACTAGCATTCATTTGCGCACCTCAGGCTCAGCCTTGGTACAACACTTTACCCTCAAGTTAGTTTGTGTTTTTTAAATTTTTCTCTCCCCCAACCCCCAAAAACACCCCATGATGTCCACCAAGAGGAAAAGGTCTTTGTCTAATCCTCAACTTGCCAAGAAGAAAGGAAAAGGCCCTTGATCTTGATACAAAAATGATGGTAATTTAAACAACCAAGCACCAGCGGTTAATGAGATGTTTTGTATTTGTACATATTTTGGTATGTTTTGCAACTAAAATGTTTTGTTTTCACATCTGTCTTGTTTTTTATTTTTGCATGTTTAGCAAATGTGAAACCAACTGTACTGTAGTATGCAGTGTTTGACAAACTTGACAAATATAAAAGAAACAATACAATGTGTAAGATGATATAAATAGTAACAAGCATAAAATAACTGTAAAAATTATAAAAAATACAACGCTAAAAGAAAGAAAAAGATTGCAAGATTAAGTACAGGCTGACTTATTATTTGTATGTTGTAAACTGTGTGTGTGCACGCGTGTGTACACACAGAGTTTAGACCATGGCACCACAGTAAAATGGCGATATACCCTTAAAAAAAAAATCAAGCCACGTCCATGGTAAGTTTTACCTTCAACTTTATATATATGGGAAGAAGGAAAAAAAAAAAAAAAAAAGAGAGAGAAAGAAAAAAACTATTAACTCATTTTATCATCACAAAATCTTTTTGGGGAAATTCAACCTCATGTTTGATAATCAAAACCTGAAAATATATTAATTCTGTGTGTGCTTGCTTCATTTTCAACCAAAACAAGACATATACCATCTCCAATGACATACCATACCAAAATGCTGGGACACGAGAGAAGACTTGCTGAAATATCAAAATAGGCTAAAGTAGGTAACTTTACTACTTCACTAAAAAAAGAGCATACCCTTATGAAAAAAAGAACCAAACTTTATAAACATTTTTTATCATCTAAATGTTTGTTATGAAGAGGAAAAAACCAAAGTATTTTTTGATTATTTTTTTACATTTTTTAATCCTTCAGAGCACATCCAAAATTATAGTTAAAAATCTTTTTTTTTGAGTCAGCAAAAACTCATAAAATCAATTATATCAGCCATTTTAGAAAACTTTATAAACAAAAGTGAAATTCTCCGTTTAAAAATCTTATAAAATTCAATTATACTTTTTTCAAAAAGTTATTTGAGGAAAATTAGAAAATTTAAAGTTCACTTAATGTAATTGATAACAACCATTACTTAATTTTTTAGCAGAAAATGTTTTGTTGGTGTGAATATACATTTCATCAATGTATCAACAACTAACATCAGAGTAATTTATCGGACAGTATTTTTGAATTTTAAGTGAACCAGCCTATTTAATTATAAAGTAATTTTTAAAAATTGAATATTTTCAAAAATCTAATATTGTATTGATTTAAAAAAAAAAAAAAAAAAAAAAAAAAAAAGGTACTTTTTTTTAATGAAGATATATCCAAAGCCTGCACTGTTTCCGTCCCTAAAATTGAATCTAAAAATGAAAATAATTAATAATTGCAGTATGTCTCTCACTGAAAAACAAAATAATATTTAAAAAATAAAATTAAAATATTTAGTGAAATAGAATGTAAAAAAAAAAAATTTTAAATTTTGAAAATGTGACTATGATGGTCAGTCAGAGAATTTGATGCATGTGAGCCAAAAGTAAAGCAATTTCTTAAAGCCTCTCCCTTAAAAGATGTGACCTATTATTTCTGAACTGTGTTTTGGAGGAAAGGTTTTTAGTACATTTTTTGCATATTAAAAAATATTACATCATATTGCAGATTGTAATAAGCTTTCAAATTTACAATCTGTAGAAATAGAACTTTTTAATAACAGCATTTCCAAAAAGACAGATTTAAACTTAATTTTAAAATATTTAACAACTTTATCACATTTTGTATTTAAAATTGAAGGTAAAAAAAAAAAAAAAAATTCTTGTAAAAATTAATTTCCCCCTGCAAAAGTTTTGGCTTCAGATAATAGTGTCCTTAATATATATTATTCATAAAAGCCATTAAAAGCTTTTTTTAATTAAAAAATGTCTTAGTTTTATTGGGTTTTGGTATTTTACAATTCATAGTAAAATCTGGTTAAAATTTACAAGAAAAAAAAAAAAAAAAAAGAAAAAAAAAAAGATTATTCATATTCTCCAAAGTCTTCTGCTTCTAATATAATCACAAAATTATGCAAAGTCAAATTTTCAAGGGGTGGTGCTGGGGGTTAACAGATGTAAAAAAAAAAAAAATTTTTTTCACCATGACTTTCTAAAAATATTTTCCCAAATTAATGTTTTTCAACTGAAAAAAAAATTTAACCAAAATTTTGAATGTGCTAAAAAAAAATAAAAAAAATACTTCAGTCTTTCCTCTTAATGATAAATATTTTGATGATAAAACTGTTTTTATTAAGTTTGAGTTTTTTCATCATGCTATGCTGTTATTTTGGTGAATTATTGAACATACCTAGGCTAAAGAGTGCAAGACTATGGAATCCTTTTTCAAACAAACAAGGTAAGTTTTATTTTTATGAACAAGGAAGCATTTAGGTTGACCAATTTTCTGCAATCTTTGAATAATCATAAATCTGACACAGAATCTGTTTTTTCATATATTTTTAATAATAAATAATTATTTTATATTTTTTTAATTTTATTTAAAAAAAACAAAAAAAATAATTGTGTTATGGTTTAGAATGATGATATGTCATCATCCTAAAAATAAGCTTGCCAGAAGTGATGATAGAAAAGAGGATACTTCATCATCCTACCCTCATCATTATAAAAACGACCCTTCCACCACAAGAGAGTCAGTAGAGTAGACTAATAGACAAGTAGTCAATGGAAACACATGTTTGTTAGCAATCTGGAAGATCAAAAACGGACAATTTCAAACGCCATCCTCACAAACGAATTTCTCGGAACCATACCAAGTAA
Organism: Acanthosepion esculentum; assembly: GCA_964036315.1. Classification (NCBI taxonomy): domain Eukaryota; kingdom Metazoa; phylum Mollusca; class Cephalopoda; order Sepiida; family Sepiidae; genus Acanthosepion; species Acanthosepion esculentum. The sequence continues at coordinate 88,627,797 of OZ038499.1, read as the reverse complement.
GCACTGACTTTTAAAAAAGACACACTAGGAACATTTTTACACTCACCCTACCAATATTTTGTAATTTATATAGCAAAAAGAAAATACAAATTCTTACTATTTATGTCAACACATGCCTGAAGTTTTTATTGTTGTTATCGGTGTATGTTTTATGCATTTTAATTTCTGTCAGCAAATAATAACGGGGGCGGGGTGGAAATAATACATCAACATCCAACAAAAACCTACCCTGTTACAAATCTTGTAAAACTTAACTGTCTTTGTTATTTTTTTTATTAAAATATAATACTCTTCGAACTTTTTGTGACATGAAAAAAAATTAAGAACAAAAAATGTTACATTTTTCTTAAGGTGATCAAGGGGATTTTTCCAAGAAAAAAATTTGACTAGCGCCCTATGCAGATATATTTTCAAAGAAAAGAGGTAAATGAACGGCATTTTAACAGATGTTACAAGTTTATTTCAATCTTGCAACATTTATGTCTACTGGAAATGAAATGAACATCATATGTATACATTCACACATTACATAGTAATAATACATTTCATTTTAAAAAAGCAATACTCAAATAGACTGATCCCCTCAAAAAAGAAACTACATATATGTCAAAAAGTCAAGGATCAGTTTGACGTATTTATATTGTAAACAGGACCCACGCCTGCATCTAAAATAATAGAAAGTTAATGTTTTTCGATTCTGACAAATTTCCTGAGTAGAGGAAGTTCTTCTGAATACGAGGCCACAAAAAATAGTTATGAAAATATTTTTATCAATAAGGAATTACTAATTAATATTCATGTTGGAAAGTAAAGGATTGTTTTGACATTTACTGTACATATTTTAATGTAAACAAATCTAAACTCACAGAAAAATATTTTGTTATTATTCTATTCTTTTTAGTATTTCTATTTATGTTTTATTGTGATAACAATTTGAGTCAATCCTCACAGTATAGTTCTTTTATTCTGAGCTTCAAATGAAGAAAAAATACAAGTATTTTCAAAATATTTTGCCAATACATTAAATTCTTAATTTTATTATATTTTCTCCACAGATCAACTCAAAGAATTTCTGCTGAAACAGAGTGGTCAAAGCCCTCCGAAGTTCAACCTGAGCTTTCAAATTCTTCCCATCAGCCTTCACAAAGTCAACACCCTCACAAAATTCAAAATAAAGTTAAGATTTCTACATTGAAATCATGGAATATGTCTTGTCTGGGTTGGGTCAGTGAAGACAATATCTTTGTTGATTCAATGTTTTGCACTATTTGCAGAAAGGTACAGGCTAGACTAAGTTCAAATCTGCTTTACCTTGGTGTTGATTCTTTTATTAAAAAGGAACTTCCAATGTGAAAAAAGACAGCAATGACACATGAAAAGTAATTTCTATGTAAAGAATGCAGAGACAGCAAAAGTTAACATTCAAGAGTCATTAAAGAAATTGAGTCCAGCTGGATTACATAGACTCAAAAAACTATTTGACTGGGCATAGATGGTGGCCAAGAAAGAGCTACGATTTTCTGTTCTTCCAGCACTTGTCCAAACAAAGATAAAGCATGGCAATGACATGGGAAAAGTCTATATTAATAGACATTAGTGTGCTGAATTTGTCCATGCAATTGGAGAAACTATCAAAGACAACATAAAAACAAAATTCAAAAAAGTTTATTTTATTGCATCATTTTATTTAATGGAATTACTGGCAAAACTCTAATGGAGAGACAAATTATCTCGATAAAATTTCTTAAAAACAACAAATGTGAAACTAAATTTCTAGCTTTGTGTGAACTATCTTCTAGTCAAGCCAAAGTTTTGTTGCAGATGGTGCTGCAGTAAATTTTGGCATTAAAGGGGGTGTGATAACTACTTTCAAAACAGATATGCCAAGGCTAATAAATATTCATATTGCTCATAGATTTAAACTTGCAGTGAAAGATTCTTTCTCCAGATCTTACTTTTCAAAAACAAATGAGTTACTTATTCAACTCTACCATTTGTTTAAGTGATTCCCAAAGAAGTAGAATGAACTCAGAAAAATTGTGGATATAATAAGTGATAGAATTATTAAACTGTCCATGGGTCATGGTACCAGATGGATAAGCCATTGCCTTCAAGCCATCAGAGCACTACAGCAAGATCTGCACAATATCCTGTCTTTTTTCCCAGGAATGGGGTAGCAGACAGAGAGCTGACATTAGCTCAGTTGATGCTGTAAAGATGGCAGCCTATGAAAAAAAGATGTCATCTAATACCTTTCATTTTCATCTTGCTGCATAAGAGGATATCTTGAGCTGTCAGACAGATGGCGCCAGCTTGAGTCACAATATAAACAGGATTCTGGCTAGCATAGACAGCATTAAGTCATTGCAAACATCTCCAGGTCCAGCTTTAAGTAGTTTGCTGGATGGACAGTTCAGATGCAGATGTGAGGGGGAATGGAAGTGCAGTAAGAAACATGAAGCAAGTGTGAATGATGTACAAAATATGGATGAGTGCTTTAGAAAGAGATTTCAACCAATAGAAAATAACTCTGTTTTGAACTTGTTAAAATTGCTTGATTGAGATAATATGCCAAAGAATGAAGAATCTTTAAAGACTTATGGGACGGTTGGGATTGAGAAGCTAGCCAATCATTTTAAAATTGTTCTCCAATCCCAAGGATGCATTGTGTCTAAAGTTATAAAAAAAAATAAAGAGAACAGCATGACCCTTGTAATTCTGAGAGAGAGAGAGAGAGAGAGAGAGAGAGAAGCAAACAAATATTCAAATCTTTGCCATTTGACATGAATCATTGAAATTTTGCCTTCTTCCACATCTAATGTTGAATGGCAATTTTCCACCATGAAATGCATTCTTGGTGACTGGAAGCATATATCATACCCTGAGATGTTAGACATTCTAATGATCATTTGTTCAAATGGATGTGAGAAGGCTGACTTTAAACCTGAAGTAGCCCAATTCATCAGACCTTCAAATCCAAAAGGAAACAGAAAATATTTCTCCAGGTTTAAATAACAAAATTTAGAACATAAATTTTGTTATTTAAACCTAGAGAAATATTTTCTGTTTCCTTTTGGATTTGAAGGCCTGATGAATCGGGTCCGTTTTTATGACCCTAATGAAATAGATTACCTCAAAGTTTTAGTGCTTGTGCCTTTTATAATGAAAATGTGTGTGTGTGTGTGTGTGCGTGCGCGCGCGCACCAATAAAAAGTGCATATAAAAAGAAAAATCAAGAAGTATAAACAATCAATTGCTGAAACCCTTGACGAGTGGATGAAGTGATTTCCAGAGGGTCTTTCTATAAAACTCTGTAGTCAGGATGCTGAAGGTAACATCAATCAGCTAAGTGACAAACTTTTACTTATGCTTTTACTTGACTCCAGAGTTTCATAGGCGGACCCGTTCATCCACTCTTCAGAGTGGATCAGCAAATGACTGTTTATATTTCTCAATTTTTCTTTATGCACTTATTCATGCAAATTTTTTTTTTTGTAGTGTTTGTGTGCATCTGTCTGTGTGCAGATATGTGTACATGTAGTGTGTCATGATTATTTGTTTTTTTTGTTTTGTTTTTTTTCTCCACTTTACTCACTAAAGGATCATTACAAATAATGGACAGCAATCTTTCATTTATACATGGTTCAATGAATGAGATTAACAAGGAATATTTTTATTTTTATTCAGTTTTTCTTTTATGGGACTAAGAGTGTAGAAACACTCCATAGTGATTATTTTCCCAAGTGCTTTTGGCTTATTCATTAGCCATTTTTTAAGGGTTCATTGTTAACCAATAAGAGACTTAGAGTTGGTTGAGTGTGGTGCTGTAAGCATCAGGAGTTATGTCCTCTTCCATAAGAGGCTGTTAAGAGAAGACACTATTTACAATAGGTGGCGCTATTTTCATTTGAACAATACTGGGCAGGTATTAGCCAATAGTCAGCGTAGGTATAACACCAATGAGCACTTTCAACATGCGGAAAACCAGACAAGATGAACACATCAATATATTTTCCTGTGTTTTCATTCTAAGTTGTAGTGTGTAGAAGTAGTAAGTTTAAGCTATGTTGGATGGGAGTAGTAGTAATTCCATATTGGGATGCTTTTAAAGCACTAACACATTTCAAACCAGAAAAATTGAAACAAGAGTAAGACTGAATGCTTCAGTTATCTTTAGACATCTTTTACATTTAGATGTGTTTAGAATAACATTATTATCTACAAGGATTTTATGGAAGTAGGTAATTGTGCAAGCATGTTTAAGTGTTTCCTTATAGAACTCAGATTGCTTAAGTGGTTTGTTACTCTATGACCCTGTCATTTGGTCAGGTAGTTTTGTTGTTTATTAGTCTATAGTACATGTGCAATCCAATTGATAACTACAATGGTGGTTTGATGCTTGGATTTGATAGGTAGGTATATATATATATATGTATATATATATTACTTTATATCTCTTTGATCTTTGGTGTATACTCATTTTTTCCTGGTCCCAAGCAGAGATATAAGATCAGATGTGTTATTGCAAATTATGAGGTAGGCAGTTTTTAATTTTCTAAAGTATATTGTAAGTTTTTCTCATATCAGTGGGTGAAATATATTGTTTAATGAGGCATCATATGATGAATTCATATGTTTTATCTAATTGCAGTAAAAACTTATTCAGTTATCAATTACGTACTTGGGAAAATTATTGTTAATCAAGGTTTATTTTAGTTCACTAAAAATACTTTCAGGGAAGAGGAGGTTAGGAGTGTTCTTAATTTTTCCTTTTAAATCATTGCTACTATATATCTTTGCGTGTATTCACAATATAAGGAGGTATTAATACATTAACCTAATTTAAAATTCTGGCTTTTATTTGAGCTCAAACAATGACAATAAGCACTCAAGATAAATGCCCAACTGTCACCATGCAGCCCTGATATACATTACTGGTATAAAAGCCAAAAAGGGGATTCTAAGGTGAGGCATTGACTTCTTTTGAAAAAGATAACATGAAATTTTCATTACTTAGATTACAACTATTCATTTTATTTTTAAACAATTAAGTTATTTGTTATTGCAGACAAAAACCTGGCCCTTGAAATATAAATTTCAGAGAGACCAGTTTACTGCTGTATTCATCAAACTGAAGCCACAAGGTTTTAAGCTAGAATAAATAAAACAGTTGACAGAAAGAACTAACAACCAGTTACGAGAATAAGCAAAAAGAATTTGTACAGGATTTCTAATATTACGCGTCTACTTCCGTGTAAAAAGGATTTTAAAACATTAAAGGAAATAAAAAAGAATTTCTTTGCAAAGGGTGTGATATCACTCCAGTAACTTGCGGAAAAGTATAAGCTGTGTGTTTTTCTTGAATCATTTTTTATTTAACGTGGTGTCATTAATCATTTGAAGGTCTCTTTTAGATAAAGGTATTTAAAAAGAGGAAAAACAGACAACTTATAACATGTTATTAAAAAGAAAATACTGATTTAGAAATTTTTTTTTTATGTCCTGTCCATTCAGGATGTAGGCAATCATGGCTTGCCATAGATTCCTTTTATTATCTGTGAATTGCCATGAATTCTTGGGAAGGATAATCGAGGTGTTTCCTGTTACCTTCTCTACAGTTTTAAATTCAGAGTTTTTTTTTTCTTAGACTGGTTACCATCTAAGGCTACTGCTATTTATAACACATAGCTGGTAGTGGTTGTAAAATAATAAAAAAATGTTTCATTTTATTTATAAGTTTTTTAACTAAAGAAACTATTGGTACAAACAGTTTAGGACTTGTAAGAGTTTATTTAGTATATTAAAAAACAAAAACAAAACATAAAATCATTAATTTCCAAATGTCATTTCCTGGACTGAATTAACTATAGTAAGTACAAAAAGTATGTAGTGAATTTTAAAAGACAAAAAAATTCTTTAAAAGTCTTGGAGTTATGTGAATTAGTCTTCACCAATTCTATAAAGGCACTTAAAATTACTTGTAATTGTTTTTTCAACTACAAAAAATAAGTTCATATATTAATTCTTTCTCTTTTGTTGAATAGAAATCTGAATTAAATGTTGCTATATTGTTTGTAGATTGTTAAATAATCCTTTGCATAACTTTTTTTTTTTTTTAAATCAATTTCATAAAGAGAGAAAAAAGTATGAATCTATAAAAGTTTTTTCTCTAGTTTGAGACCAAGTTTGACTTCTACAATATTAATATTGTGCTATCTGACCTGCTAGTGCCAAATCTGGATAAACAGTCACACTTGCTTTACACTACAAGTGGAAAATTACCATCCATGATTATTAAACATCATTTATTAATTTACAGCTGTCTAATATAACCAAGGACTCAGATTCAGGAGGATATACTCAGTTTTGTTGACAGTGATATTTTCTATATTTTGTTCCTTGTGTCAGAATTAAACATGCAGTATGAGAAATTGCCTCTTCACTTCTTTTGTATGCTTAATGCTTACTTTCAGAGTTAAATACTTATTACATTGTGACACTATAAAGGGTCACTGGTAGTAGTTGGAGGGAATGTGACACTATCATGACACTGGTAGTATGGAAATGGAATTAAAAGGGTTCATGTGAAAACCCTTTATAGAATTGGAGCATTGGAAGGGTTGAAAATGTTAAGGTGAAAAACAGGAATTGAAATATGAAGCAAAGGAAAAAATAAAAAAAGTAATTTTTTTTTTTTCCTTTCTGATAAACAGAAATGCAAATAAGAATTGTTATAAGTCCCTGAAAAGGCCAGAATGTAAAACAGTAGAAAAAATTCTTTGCTGATTTGAAATAAATAATTTTGAAAAAAAAAAACAAAAAACAAAAACAAAACAGCCCTATTGTAGCATGAAATATTTAGGTTGTATTGGTAAATTGACAAAGAAATTGCTGATTTGAAATAGATAATTTTGTTTTGAAAAATTGACGGTTTGAAGGTTATTGTCAGCCAGGGAGCAAATTTAAGTAAAGCCAAAAATGTAAACTATGGGATTTGAAATTGGGTCATATTTGGAAATTGACAAATGGAGAGAATTCTTTGTCAATTTGAAATAGTTTTTTTTTAAAAAGCACTCAAAAATTTGTTGACGAGAGAAAAAGGAATTTTAAAACAAGGTTTATTTTTTGAAATACCAGACTACTTTGTTTTAGGATCACTGTCATGTCTCCAGAGTAGGAGAAGATAATTAATTGAGGAATATGTAATGAGCTTTAAGGGTTGGGTGAGATGCATATAAACTGAATGCTTGGTTGAAACCAGGAGTAGGAGTTGCAGTTGTTGCAAGAGGCAACCAGAAGCCAGGAGAGGTTAGCAGAGGTGAGGCCACATGAACTGCTGCTGAAAGAATTGCTGGTGCTGAGCCATGACAACAGAATTCCTGATGGCCTAACATCTCTTATGAATGTTTAACCAGCTCCAAGTTTTAGAAGCAAGAGATACAATGTCACGATGGTTGAATGGGAAGGAGTAATTTTGTTGTATCAACAATTATATAAACCTATTGAAAATTAACCCAACAGCCTTCTTCGTGATGATACTTGTACTTTCACTGGTGGAAGCATTCTTGTCCTTTTTCATAGCATGGTTCCATCAACTCTATTCAGCGCTAAAAGTACGGACAAAAATTCAATCTTCACTACACTGTGATCAAAGAACACAACATGGGTAGAGCAAATGAAGGAACAAAGTGGTCAACAGATAACCATCAGTTGACTAGCGTCAATGTTGACGAGCGTGAGAACAACCCAGGATTGAACTGGGCTGGCCATGTTATAATGACACCTGCATATTTATCAAAGAATTAAAATATACTATACATTGGGCTCCGTCAGGCTATCTTGTCCAGGAAACACCACTGCTACTGCATGTACAATGTGGCACCCCTACAACCTTAATGAGTTTATTTCTTGTGATCATGTGATACATTTCTCAATGGTTACACATTATTTTTTTATCAAAATATACAAGGAAGCACTGAAAAGTTATTGGTTCAACCCACTTCCCAAAATCAAAAAAAATGGCCAAGCATCAATTTTGAGGGAAAGGGAATTTTGGTTGAGTCATGTTATTAATAATTATTTAACTAGATCTAAAGTTTCAAATGAAATATAAACAAAATGCACACTTAAAATCAGAAAGAGACAATTGAAATTTCTGGGATATATAAAGAGGAAAGAAGGCTTGGAGAATTTAACATTTACAAGAGATATCGAAGCCAAGATGAGCAGAGAAATGTTAAATAACCTACCAAACAAGTTTGTGTACATGGATGGCAGAACAGGGACTAGAAGGGATAGTAAGGAGACAAACATTGCTTATAGTTACAAAAGACAGGAAGTTGTGGAGAGTCATGATTGCCCACGTCCCGAACCAGTGTGGTACATAAAAGATCACCTAAATGCATAGAGACCAAGTTATAATTTTACATATCTAGAGTCTCTGAGTATAATGAAATTACTGAACTCTGAAATTATCAAGAAAAGAATTATTTTCATTATATATCCAAACAGCTTCTGCTTTTCAGAAAGTCTCAACAGTACGTCATTTTAGAAATAAGATTTTGAAACAAGATAAAAATTAATGTGTGCTGCATATAAGGTTACAAAGAAAGTTCCGTTGCTTGTTCTGCTATGGTAACTTTATAGTTGTTTAATTATAAAAGTTATAGTTACACATAACTTAGTGTTCTGATTTTTATTTGAGGAATATTTCATGTCAGACAGAATGATTTTCGAGTTGATATAGCTTATAAAAAGGCATTTAGATGAGGTCTTTTTAGGGAAACTGTCAGGTTTATGAATTTAAAGAGTTCATTAGCTTCAGAAACTGTAAATTTTTATCATCATCACCCCCTTGACTTTTGTAATCATAGGGTAGATCTGAATACAGAAGCCACACTAACCCTTTTCCACAATGGTCTATCAACAGCAGCCATCAGCAATTCTGGTACAGTCATACCTGTCCATTGTTCGACATTGCCCAACCAGTTTTTGTGTTGGTATCCTCTCCTACGTCCACCTTCAGCGGTGCTTTTGCATGGGGTCTGACCATCCCTATCCATCCCTTTGCGTTCTAGAACAAGAGACCACCCATTCAGCTTTTTGGGTGGTCAGCTTCTTCAAAGGACTATTTTTATGATTATCTAAAAGTCAATGACAAAATTTTATGTTTGCCAATTCAAAAGTAGGCTGGAGACAGAAATCCTGAAAACTGACACTTAAGTTGACTCAAAGATAGACTGGAGATGAATTTCCTAAGAAACTCAGATAATTAAGTGGACTTAAAAGGAAAAGGAATTTATCTACTTATCACCTAAGTATTTGTAACAAATCACATTGTTACACTTGTGTTATCATGCAAACATTATAAAAGAAATTCAAAACCTTTACTGGTTCTTTGGTTGTCTAAGTAAACTCAAGCAAACAATAACCCTTGAAACATATATTTGATGCATTTTCGAAAGTAGTACTAAAATATTTGTTAAATGTTAAAGAATTTCCACAAATATATAAAACAGAAAAAAAGCCACTGAACTGTTATCTAGTGGAATTTGTTAAAACTAGCATGATTTATTCCTAAAAAAAAGAAGAGAGAGAGAGAAAAAAAAAGAAGAGAGAGAGAGAAAAAAAAAGAAGAGAGAGAGAGAAAAAAAAGAAGAGAGAGAGAGAAAAAAAAGAAGAGAGAGAGAGAAAAAAAAAGAAGAGAGAGAGAGAAAAAAAAAGAAGAGAGAGAGAGAAAAAAAAAGAAGAGAGAGAGAGAAAAAAAAAGAAGAGAGAGAGAGAAAAAAAAAGAAGAGAGAGAGAGAAAAAAAAAGAAGAGAGAGAGAGAAAAAAAAAGAAGAGAGAGAGAGAAAAAAAAGAAGAGAGAGAGAGAAAAAAAAAGAAGAGAGAGAGAGAAAAAAAATCTCCAAGATTCTGAAGTTCTCTTAGAAGTTTAGCATGTTAATAAGTATTTTCTCAATAATTGTAGGTCAGTAATAATTCCAGATTAATATACTCACTTCAAGAGATACAAGTTGAATGGTTGCTTGGCTTTTATTTGGGATAACTTTGGTTATGACTCAAAGAAAAACCTGAACAAAAACTGACATCACACCTTGTGAAGTAATTCTTTGTTTGATAAGATTGGAATTGCATTATCTATTATGAAGTATTGAATTGTAATGAAACAGTCAATTCTGAGTTCATGTTCAACTGCAAGCACTAACCTTTGCTGAAAAAAAAAACAAAACAAAAAAAAACACACCAAATAAACGAAGATAAATTAGTTAATTAGAAAGGCCTATTAATCTTGCAAGACAATGCAAAACCACATACTGGAAGAAGGAAAAAAAAAAAAAAAGGCATGCAGATAAATTTTTTGATATTAATTTTTATCTCATTCACTTTCTTGGTCACATTTGAATAGATATGGGGAAATAGTGCAATAAATATAGAGATGTTAAAATAAAAAGATACTTCTTGCTTTGAAACTCAAAGAATTTTATGCCTGACATTAAGTACAGTAAGCGGAATTTACATTCATAAATAGTGGGGAAATAGAGATAAAATAGAAAACTAAATTTATTTTACTTATTACATACTTACCAAACTAGTTTTGGATGTGCACATGCTTAAAATACCTTCATAACAGACACTGAATGTAATTTTAGTTCAATGTTATTCTCAGAATAAATAGAAGTCAAAGACAAAGAAACTGGGAGGGAATATTGAGAAAAAGACCCCCCCCAAAAAAAAACAAAAAACATTCCTATCCCAAATTTAATAAACATTTTTCTTTTAGCAAATGTAATTACTAATACTGGAAATAGCTAATATGATTAGTACTATAATTAATACTGTCAATAGATGCACGTTGTGTGATAACATTTACCTGTGAGTATGCTTGTAATCAAATTTTGACAAATAAGAGAGACCCCTCCAGAAAAATTCAACCATTGAGCTTTTCTTATCAAGTCACTATACTGCACCCATCTAACGTTGCACAGAGAGCTTTGCCTGGGGTGTTAAGGTTTCAGGGTCATTAAGTATGCATGTATCTTCAAGATTGGGGCAAACTAGAAGATGCTCTATAGTTTGTGATTGGCACTTGGGATCATCATCAGTGGCATATCCTCATTACTGAAGGTTGGCTCTACAGCGACCAACAGCTGTTTGGAAACCATTAAGCTAATTCGAGCTTTATTTTAAGAATTCATTTTAGAAGAATGTTATTTCTCTGTTTGACATTTCATATTTTAGCAGGATTTCTGTTTTTAAAGGAGATTAAGTTTCTAACATTTAAGTCAATTCCATCAGATGTAAGCGTGGCACTTGTTTTGCTGATACTAGGAGACAAATATTATTGAACAAGAGAGAGAAAAAAAATTACTTTTATACCAAAGTTCACCCAATACAAAGCTTGAGAGACACTCAAAAGACAGGGTAACTGTTAAAATGGTTATGATGAATGTGTGATATGAATGAAAGAGAAGGTGGTAGGAATTAAAGCTTATGAGGATAACTTGTATGAGGATGACTCTTAACAGGTTTAGATTGTAATGTAGCATTCACTTGAGAGTATTCCAAAAAGTGGCAGGTATTGGGAAAAAGTTGTATGTGAAACATTTTTGTTTAGAAGATGGAGGAAATAGGGGTGATTTAACTATATGGAAGTAACATGGTGTGTTTTTGCCATAAATGTCCGATTGGTTTGGTTTGTTTTGTTTTATGGCATATCAACCTCAATGGGTTATTTAATGCTGACAATTTTTATTGCTGGTAATATATTTTTTTTTCAAAAATGTATTGCTGGTAATATATTTTTTTTTTCAAAAATGTATTGCTGGTAATATTTTTTTTTTTTCAAAAATGTATTGCTGGTAATATTTTTTTTTTTCAAAAATGTATTGCTGGTAATATTTTTTTTTTTTCCAAAAATGTATTGCTGGTAATAATTTTTTACAAAGTATTTCTGGTATTAAAACCTATTTTTACACTTTCTATTTACCCATAGCTGGGACCCTAACAGGTGCTACCACCCCATGTCAGGGTGGATGTGGGACCACCAGCAATCAGGAGGTGGTTCCACACTCCTCAAAACCTCCTGATCAGAGGCCTTGCTGTTGGATGTAGTTTATTGTCTTACCCAGGATGGTATAAAAGTCTGAACTAGTGGAACTAAAAGAATGGAGCTGACCTAAGTATTTGCCATAGAAATAGCAACAGAGTAGCAATAGACTTGCAACGTTGCGTCTGTAGGAAAGGGGGGTTGCAGAGCAGAATATAAATCTTCCTGCATAAGGCTATATAAAAAAATTTGAACTATCAAAACCGAAAGTAAACATTGAACAGCTCCAGCCTAGATATGGTAACAATACTCCATTTTTGGTCTAATGGGACTTTTAAAAATATAAAGCATGGCAGAAGGAGTCAGTTAGGTACTTTCTGGAGCAAGAAAATTTGCTGACCATTTTTTCAGCATCTTTAGTATATACAAGTTCTACTTAAACTCTGAAGTGAACCAGAGACCCAATAGATGTTTATAACAAAGCCTCATTGAGAGTGCAACCATTAATCATGACTGGAGCCGGGTCTGATCAGTGATGATGATACTATGTTGAAGGGTTTCAGAATAACACAATATCAAGCAACATGTTCTTGTAAAATTATGGGCAAAATTAATAACAGTTTCTCTGAAATTAGAAGAGCATTTTTCATTTTTATCTTTATAGAAAATGTTTGATGTTGGAGAATATGTCAGTTAAATTGTATAGCAGAAACCTTAAAAGGTGAAAAGTAGCTTTGCAGTTGCCAATTATGGTTAAACTTTTGAATTTTCTAGGATTTTATTTTTGGGGAGATTTACTTTTCTTTGGTAGATTGATACATTTTCTACAGCTTATCAACCCTTTGCAGGTTCTTTAAAGCCAGAAAATATTTTTAGATTGTAAGATCTTTGTGATACAAGTTTTACTAATTAACCCACAGCTTTGGGGCAATAAGAGGTGGATTCATACCTTTCCCCAAGAGTATTTGAGTTTAAGTGAATATAATGAACCCAATGGGAATTGGAACTCAGCTCTCTAATTAACAATTTGGAGACATTATACATTACACCACCTGCACATCCAAGCTTACAGCACCTGCTATTCCCAAGTGGTCAGTCATTTAGGTACTGACCAGGCTCGACGTTGCTTAACTTTGGTGATCATATGGGAACTGGTGTTTCAACATGATGTGGCTGTTAGCCTAATTTTCTTTGGATCAAGAAATTAATATCACATGATCAGCAGACAATTATAAAGACAAGCCAAAATAAAAAGTAAATCCAAATTGTTACAATAATTCTTCAGATGTTTATATTAAAATTTGACCTTTTAAATTAAAACTTCAACAGTTACAATATTTCTCAAACTTAAAAATTCTGTAATAAAATGCCTTTGAATTTATCAGAATTAAAATGCACACAACTAAGACAAACATACAGCTTCATATTTTTCAAAAACTATCTTCTATTACCAATAAGTAGTTATATGTCCAACAACCAATAAATGACAAGCTATCTATATTTATTAAAAAAAAAAAAAACTCCTAAATTATCCCTTATTTGATTATCACACTCAAAATATTGTCTAGAGAATAGAATCAAATGTTAAAATCTAGATAAAATCCAATATGTTGTTATTCATAAATATTAAGATACTTAAAAAAGTAAATAAATAAAAACCCTCTGATTTAAAATATTTCTATTAGTAACACTTGAAACAATCTCTACTTTCTATGATCATAGAAAAATTATTTTAGATCCTATTAGATGTGTTTTGGGTAGAAATCCTTTTTCTATAATGAACATATTTTAACCTATAGCAAAGAGTCGTTTTACACTTGCTAGTCTCTTGGTCAGTACTTTAAAAGTCAATGATATCAAGCTATTTACATATTGAAAATATAGGTCTGTGATAAAAGGGTGACAATTGAAAGTTTTAACTTAAGTCAAATTATTCATTCATTTAAAAAAAATAATAATAAAGCTTTGAGCCTATTTTCTTATTAAACAATCATGCAATTTATCAGTGAAAAGCACCTAATATAATAAATAAACATTGATAGATAATACATAAAAAGCCACATTTAAATATGAAGGTGGAGTATAACAAATTTTTTAAAATTTTTTATTTTTTTTTTACTGACAACTACTTTGGGAGAGAATGAGTGATGTATAGACTTGTAGAATTTACACAATTTTAACAGAATTAAAAGGGAAGTAACTCATACTTTGTACAGAGACCATGTGAAAGCAGGGAATTTGAAGTTTCCCCAAGTCTAATCTTTTACAGTCACATTTAAAATAGATTTTTTAAAGTTTTTTTTACTGCATCTGCAATGATAAAAACTATGCAGCTATCAGAATATCAGTTATCTAAACATTATGCAAACAAAATTTCAAGGTCCTGTGTATATTTAATTTTACGACTTTACCCAGAGTATAAATCCATTAACAAGTGACGGAGTTTATTGGTTTATTGACATTGGTGTTCCCATATCCGAGAAGAGAAAGCAGTCAATCTGCTTGAAGACAGTTGGCCACTTTAAAGTGTTGAAAACTTTAAACACACACACATATATATATATATATATATATATATATATATATAAATGAAAGTTTTAAGAGCATGGCAAAATCTGTCCTGGTGTCATCATTAAATCCATGACCAATACAAGTACATAGCTCTGGAATGGATATTTTCCTCACAAAACAGTCAATACCTCAAGGAACTTTATTTACATTAAGTTAATGATTTGGTAAACGCTGCAATTCCTATGCACAGAAATGTATTTTTTTTATAATTAAAATCAGTATTTTTAAAGATTTTCTGTTTTATATTGTCATTATTTTAAATGATGAATATGATTCTATTTGTAAAAGAAATCCCACATTTTTAAATGTTTGTATACATTTTATTGGTTAAATCAGTGTTTTTTTGTCTCTGGTCTGCATTTTTAGAATGAAAATTTGCTTACGCCTTACCAAATATCACAATGATAAAATCAGTTAATAAATATTTATAACTATTTATACTGGAACTCATGCATACAATTACACGTAATCCTTAATATTTTAAATTTTGAAATCATATTTATTTTTGGTATATGAATTTTTTAAAAATTGTTTTTAAATCTTTGTCTTTCAATCATTCTGCCGTACTGTTTGGGAACCACAATGTTAAATAAAAGCAAGCCCTTTAAAACTTTGTTTTTTCTTAACATGGGACAGAAAAATTCCCCAGAAAACAAAAAAAAAGAAAAGAGTACTGTAATATCAATCCTCCTGTATGGCAGTGAATGCAAGACAATTTCCTCATAGAGTAATGGATGTGGTTCTTCAAAACGATTCTGAGAATACCATAACTGGAACTCATTGAGTGAATGAAAGTAAGCCCTACAGGCTGTGCTAGAGGTAGTGTTGTTCAACACCACAAAGGTGTAGAAATGACCCTACCACCATAAAAAACAAAGTTTAATTTGTTTTAACCTGTAAAAAATGAATAATCCGGCATTTGAATTCCCCACCAAAATTGTGAATCCGTTTAAAAAAAAAAAAAAAAAAAGAAAAAAAAAAAAAAGAAATAAAAAAAGAAAATTCTATTATCTGAATTTTTTTTTTTTATGTATCCAATAATCTTAGACATCTATCTTAAAAATCATTTTAATTTAGAGTAGATGCATAAATATGTAATTAATGGCTAACCAAAACATCTTTCTTTACTGGTTTTTTTTTTTTCAAAAGCAGTATTAAAAGACAAAAACAGAAAGTTTCAATATTTTTTTACAACAATTTGCGGGAATTACTTTTTCTATTTCTCTTTATGACATCAATGAAATTGTTTTTTTTTTGTTTTTTTTATATACAATGATGTTCACTCTGTACAAGGCCCAAGAGCCACACGAGGTAAAGGATTACAGAGTAAGAGTCACAGTTTATGCAGTTATGTGGGGAAGATAATGGTTAACCCTTTACTTGAACAGGTTAAGATTGTAGTGGTTTAATTAATTTCAATCTTTATGTGATAGATTTTTTTATGACTGGTAGAAGATCACTTACAGTACCAAGTTTTGCCAAGCTTTTTCATCTAATTACTGACCAGACTCAACACTGCTTGACTTTGGTGACCGAATGAGAACTGGTGTATTCAGCGCAGTTTGTCCGTAAGCATTTATATTAAATTTAGCCTATCTTTGATGCTATTAAATATTTTATTCCTAATAAGAATGTTAAATGAAAATTTTCATTGACACTTATTTGTTACTATTTATTACAAAATATTTTACCTAATCCATTCATCAAATATCAAACTTCACTAACGTCAAAGTATAGTCTGATGTTCTCATACGATAAATTTATGGAAAGAAGGAGTTGGTGTGATCTTTGAAGCTGTTTCTTTTGAATTCCTGCAGTTTAATTTTAAATTGAATTGGCTAAAAAAATGTAATTAGAGCACTAAACAAAGAAAACTAGTAAAAATAAAAACAACAACAAAAAAAAAGTTCCCCTAGAATATATCTAAGCCACAAAATATTCTTTTTGTGATAAAAATAAACATTAAAATAAGAGGAAAAAAATGTTAACAGTCTATAGCCAAGCAACAATGAAAGCTATATGTTAATAAATCGGGGCACATAAAGAGATCCACAACTTTGCACTAACAGTCATTCATTAGGTTTATAACCTAAAATAGAATTAAAATACTTTAAGTCCAAGTAAACCCAAAATTCTAATGTCCCCAGTCATGTGGTTAAGATATGAATAGGCTGTTAAGATTAAGAGCAAAAGAGTTTACAACATTGACAACTTGACAAAAAAAAGTTTAAGGTTATTCATACAAGTTAAGCTGTCAGACAAGTTGAAGCTGAGAGAGAAAAAAAGAAAAAGGAAAATAAGAGGTCTGCAGACAGTAAGAAAGCCATTGTTTCATTAAAAGATGTTTTAATAATGATAAACCACATCATAAAAAACAACTAAAGAAAAAATAGAGCATTGACTTCACTTACCAAAAAGCCTGATCAATGTTCGAAATTAGTAATAAGAAAATCTTGCTAATCCAATTTATGTAAATGAGAAAATAGGAACAATAATCTTATAAAAAGGTTTATAAACAGCTGTTTCTTTTTATTAGTTTATTTTCTAAAATTTTATTTAATAAAAATAAAAATGTTTACCAATTTACTAGATATCTATTTATCCTCAAGCAACACAATAAGAATTAGTTTTTAATGGGTTAAAAAATGATTTCTGTATTAAGCATTTATTTAAAAAAAAAAAAAATAAAAAAACTTTCCTTTCATAAAATGTTATCAAAGATAATTTTTAAAGACTGATGCACCAATATTTGTTTTTGTTGAAACCTTTGCCGGTTTATTTGAAAATCCACACTGATAAGTGTTTTTATTTATTTACATTTATAGATTCTTTTATACAAACCAATCAAGCACATGGCCTTAGCCAAACAATATTTAGGAGAGAGCACTGACAAGCAAGCAATAAGAAAGCAATATTATATCATTATAGATTAGTAAGCATATAGTGTTATATTATAAGAGACCATGCAAAATGGTTTAGTATAGCTTGGCACCATGTGCAATTTGGTACAATGACTGACAACATAATGAATAAAGAATTGGTAAATGTGTGAATAATATTCATTCAGGCATAGTATTTCTTTTCAACAGAAGAGATGAAAACAGGCAATGAAGTCATAGCAGAGACAGATGGTAGTTATGTTGTTGACAATCTGTTACAAATATTTAGAAGAAAAAAATGTTTACTCATCTGGCACTTTACTTCTCAAATTAAACCAAACTAACAAATGGACAAGATGAAGTTCATTTGTTTTTGAAGGAAATCAGACTTGCAGAACAAGCCAAGTTTTAAGAGGTAAAAGATTAGTTGTAGAATGTAAATACAATTTTAAGATAGGTGATCTGTTGGAGGGAGGAGATTTTTTTGGTACAGAAAAAATAAATGTTCTTAAGTCATCTTTTATGAAAGTATATATGAGATAGAAGGTAATTCTTGCTAACAAATCTAATGAAATAATGTTAATTGAAAAGAAGAAATTGACTTTAGATACAGATTATCATCAACATATTAGTAAAAGATAAATTCTGATAGCAACTTTTACTGATAATTTTCACAGAAAACTTGAATCAAGAAGAGATTAAAAAAGGCTATCGTCTTGGGTACCCAGTTCCACCCTGATCTAGGGTGGTAGCACCTGTTAGGGTCACAGATATTGGCAAATAGTTAACCTCCAAACTGGAGTCAAAACACTATAAAGTATAAATATACATTTTTATAGTAAAAACACCGGCAATACATTTTTATAAGAAAATAAATATTATCAGCAAGATACTTTTAAATTACTAATGCTCCCAAGAAAATTAATTTTTGGCATTATGACCCATAAGTTGTTGATATACCTCTAAACAAACAAAATCAGGCAACTTACTGTGATTCCATATTTTAGGGCAAGGCTGAAAGTGCTATCACTTGGTGTCACATAGTGCTTAAAAAACTCCTTAGATTGGCTTTGGGATGCTTCCATATCTATTATGGAATGGGAAATCCGATGATGAGGTCTTCTGGAACTTAATTCCATCATACTGATTTGAAGCGCAATTAGCGGCATATAATACACAGAGGCCCACAGTCTTGAGATGGACTGAGGTTAAGCAAGGCTGAAGAATTGCAGTAAATAATACTTAGTTGTATGAGTATAGACAGTCTGACCTGCAACGTTAAAGTGACAACTAACAGTTTGTTAAGTCTCGGGAGAGTTTTATCTCACTTGTAGCAGCAGTAGTAGTAGTAGTAGTGAGGTGAGTAGGGTTGAAGCATTACCCATTACTTGTCACAGGTATAACACTGAATACAAACACTACTAAGAGCAAAAAAAAAAGTTACCAAGCCTTTGTTACCTGACCCAGATTTGTGTGTGGGGAGGGGAAGAAAAAGAAACAGCTATATATATATATATATATATATATATATATATATATATATATATATAAGTTTATTAGTGTTTTATCATTTACATAGATAATTATACTCAATGTTTGTGTATGTATATGCATGTCCATGGTCACAATTAAAAAAAAAAAAAAAAATAGGTAAATGTGTTTTCACAAAGTCTTGTGAGTTTTTTTTTATTTTAAGTTAGAAGTAAATGATCAAATGGTGAGAACTGGAATAGCAAGAAGGGTGAAGGCAAAAGTAGCAAAGACAAGCATATGACAGAATTTATGTAAGAAATTTCTCCATCAATGTAGCATTCACACCATTAAATGGCATGTGTTATGTGGAGGGGGGTGATAGGCTTATTATTTGTTCTGAATGTTAATTTGAAATATAGATACAAGTATAAATAAATGTAAATAGTTATACCAGGAAGAATATATTGCAAATTTTACAAGTAACAGACTGACAACAAAGAGTTAGAATCTTTGGTTTGAAATTAGGACCTTCCTCTTTATTTCACTTATTTGAATTGTCAGAATTTTATTAATTATAGAAAAAGGAAAGCTTGCTAAGTTCATTCACATTTCATTGGAAGTATCCATTATATACAGGGTGCAATGGGTAAATTGTAGCCATCTTATATTTTTAATTTTGTGCATCTGTGTTGTTTGTTTTTAATTTTGTCAACTGCACCATAAAGTAGAGTCAGTTGGGCACCATCTGTTAGAAAAAGAGCACCATGATGCAATTTACTCCACCAGAAATTTGGAAACAGCATGCTGTACTGCTTGGCATTCACACCAGAAGCTCCAATACGAACATTTTAGAGTGTTTGGTGTCAATCTGAGGACAGTGCAGAGGATTAGGAAAGAGTTGGATGATATATCCAGTCAACATCATGGTGTTTGGAGTGATCACTAGTGATGGTAACATTATGCCTACATTCATCTTCCCACAGAGTGTCAGACTCAATATGGAAACCTAGATCAAGTGCCCTGAGGAGGTAGTGCTTCCCTTGGTCAAGAGGGTGGCTGCTGGAGAACACTATGTCTGGCAACAGGAATCTGCATTATGCTACACAAGCAGGAGAACTCAGTCATGGGTGTCAGACAATTTCTGCAACAACATCATTCCTTACATATGGCCACCTAACCCACCAGACTGCAGCCCCCTTGATTATTATGTGCAGGGTTCAGTTGAGTGAGAGACGAACAAAACTCTTTGTAACACCAAAGATGAACTGATGGCAAGGGTTATGGCAGGATTTGCCAACTTAAACAAGGAGACTATCCAGAAGAGTTGCAGGATTTGTCATCTGGAGGCTGCGGTTGAAGACAATGGCAATATCATTGAATAGATTTACTCTTTAGTATTTCAAGATATTTTGTATTGGTAAATTTGTCTGTTAAAATTAGACGTCAGTATTAATTTAGTTTTTGCGTTATTCAAACGCACCATTGCACCCTGTATATATGACAATTGCTACTGTCTCGTTTTGGCGTCAATATCTCTTAAGACTTGTCAGAATGTGTTAGTTATGGAAAAACAAAGGTTGGTAAGTTCATAGACTTTTCATTGGAAGCATTCAATTATCACCTCCTTGAGTAGACATCTCACTTATGAGAGTAAAGTGCAATAAAAAACAACTACTCACCCACAATCTACAAGAACCCACATTATATATATATATATATATATATATATATATATATATAGAGAGAGAGAGAGAGCACACACTTCTACCTTGTTTCAGTCCCCATGTCTCCCAATGATAACTCTTTAGATAATTCAACTTCATAAGTACCAGGCATATAACAGATAAACTATATTCTTGGTTGGATCTGAATGCCCTACAACTATATATATATATATATATATATATATATATATATATATAGAGAGAGAGAGAGAGATAGATAGATAGATAGATATGATTGGTAGATCATCCATAGCAAATTTGCCTTCAGGCTCTTACAACAATTCACCTGTCTTGACAGATCTGTTATCATTTTGTGGGATAATTGATAAAAAAAAAAGTGATAAAAACAAAAACAGAGAGAAACTGAATGAGATTTGCTAGACTGTATGTTCAGACATGTTTCTTTTGGGAGGAGTGGAAGCGGGATTTAAATTTTAGATTTCAGTGTTCCTGCATCTTTCAGGGATTTTTCTCAGTACATAATTGTAACAGACACTTGCATTTTTATATCTACCCCTCCTACACATAAGTAATGTTTTTGTTGATGGGATTATATTAGTTCTAGAGGATGAAATGCATTGACACAGAATTCTTTTTCTACTTTGTTATCATTTGCCTAACATTGTCATGATATATGAAAATTCATATATCATATTCTCTTACACGCACCTCTCAGTTATAGATTTGAAGAAGTCTCAATGAGAGGTGTGCATTCCTTAAGTAGGTAATTGTGCCTTGCTTTATTAGGACTATTTCTCATGACCAAATTGGTAATGACATGCATTAGCGATAGGAGTGATTTCCTTAATGAAAAAAAAGAGTATATGGTTCGATTACTATCAGAAGGTACTTTACCAAGACTTTTTGATCTAGACTAGTTGATATTAATTTCACGGTTTAAGAAAACAAAAGACAGGGATATCAACTAAAAATGTTTCAAACTGAACCTTTTATTTCAATAAATTCAATATTTGTAATTGAAGGCCAAAATCAATATTTGCAATTGAATGCCAAAATCAATATTTGCAATTGAATGCCAAAATCAATATTTGCAATTGAATGCCAAAATCTAAATATTTTATTACAATTTTATTTGTATTTTGGGATGCGGAAATAATGGTTTTAGCAATACAAGTCTTACTAATTAACCCATAAATAGGGGTAGAAGAGGTGAATTCATACCTTTCCCAAGGGTATTTGCACCTAAGTAAATATAATTACCCTAATAGGAATTGGAACTCAGCTCTCCAATTAACAATTCTGAGCTATTATCCATTACATCACACACACACACACATCCAAGCTTACAACAACACCTGGTATTCCCAATTGGTCAACCATCTAGGTACTGAGCAAGCTTGATGTTGCTTAATTTTGGTGATCAGACAGGAACTGGTGTTTCAACATGATGTGGCTGTAAGCCTAAAGGATATCTGGATAAAGGGCCCAGTTTGAAATTCCTTGAAGATTATATGAATCAACAGACACTTGACGAAGGCAAGACGAAACATTGGCTGAAACATTGTGCTAATAAAAATGAGGACAGTAGCCAAAAATGTAAATATAGTTTTTTGTTTTTATCTCCTTTTGAAAGCTTACTTAAAAAAAATAATAAAATAAAATGTCTAAGAATAACTAAATATTTTTTTCAATATCCTTAAAAACTGAAATATGTGACTTATTTGAGATGAAACAAATTTTATAATAAAAGCTGATTCACTGTTGATATAAGTCAATCAGTTTTCTGTTTAATTTGAATTGATAACTGGAGAAATTGTTGATATGATTACTACTTTTCTAGGAAAGGGGTTTCGCAAAAGTCATAACAGAAAATTTTTAAAAATATACATACATGTAACTTTATTTAAGATTTTAAAAATGGCATATACCTTTGGGACATGTGTGATCATTGCTCCCTACATATGTTTTCTTATCTATGAATTGCCATGCATTCTTAGGAAAGATAGTGGAGTGGTTTCTCATTGCTTACACCATGCTTTGGAATTCAAGAATTTTCCTTCTCTTAGACTGGTTGCACCTAAAGCAAGAGAGTTCAGTCTATTCTGCTATTTAACCTATAGCTTGGAGGAGAATAGATATATTCATACTCTTCCCATGGGCATTGGTGGGAAAGTGAACATAACAGTATTGGCTGGAATTTGAACTTGACTTGCTGGTGACAGCTACATGATTATTCACACACACACACACACACACACACACACACACACACACACACACACACAAATGTTAAATTGTCTCCTTGGCAAAGCACTTGTGCTCACATGCTTGGTTTGGTTGTTTTAGTTTAACAGCATATCAATCTCTAGCAGTTATTTAATGCTGAACTGTATTTTGTACACAATTTTATGCCTTCAACTACATTTTGTACATAATTTTATACTTTCAGGGTCAACACATCTTTTATAGATATAGTTTGTAGATGATCTATTTTAGGTGTTATTTACATAGATTGATAGCTCAGAAGCCAAACTAAAAACAATATATAAGAGTACCCAATATTTATTTATGTTTCCTTTTTAATATCCATGAAATCATGTAAGTACATTTCTTGATTATAAAATGAGGACATTTTGAAATGTTGATGAAGCACTTCAATATTTGTATTTGCTTAGAAGTCACATTAGAAAGCAATCATAACGATGATTCACTTTGCTAAAGGAAATGAAAGTGACAGGTGTTAGAAACTGTAGCATTCTAATACCACTGATTGCTAAATTTAACGATATATATAAAGTATTAATTAATCACTGATTTTGGTTGGGCAAGAAATGTTAAGCAATCACTTATGACTAAATCTGATATCAATTATTTTTTGATTAAAGTCCCACTTGTACAGCACTGACCTCACCCTATTTTCAATTAGTAATTGTGGTGGGTGGTAAAAAAATTATGAGTAAAATGATTGGCAATAGAACAAGGTAGGATTCAAGATTTAGTAAAAGACTTTAGTGGGGGGAGGGTGAAGATGCTAATACAAAATATTTTTTTTTTTTTTTTTTAAATCATTTCACCCAAAGCAAAGTAATAATGCCACTAAGGTGCCAGGGATTTACTAAGAAAATGAAAAGAGTTTAGGAGAAGGAACCAGAAACCCAGTCCTAAACAAGAAATGAAGATAAGCTTCTACTCCTATTCAAAAGACAGGGAAGATGTGTGAACCGGGTGATAGGCAAACCTATTAAAATTCACATTTTGCATTTGATAGTGATACCATTAAGCCCTCCTATTGATAAGAAGATCATCCACATACAAGTAGATCTTAGAAATATAAACAGACTAAAGTAATCAGATAACAGGTTACATGATAAAAATAAAAAAAGTAAGTCACTTTATTATAAACTGATTTAATACTCAAGTAAAACTGATTTTGTACAGTTAAAGACAGAAAAACATGAATAGTGATCTTAGATGAAAAAAAAATTCACTGAGGTGACAAAGATGCTTACTGAAGAAAATTGTTTTCAGGAGAATTAAAAAGTAAAAATTAAATGCTAAGCTGAATTCACTCATTTTAGAAATTAGATTGACTGATTGTGGCTTTACAGCCTATTTAGCCTTTTGCAATTTAAAGCCAAAAAATATTTTTAGATTGTAAGAATATTTTTGAGATAATGATCCACAGATACAAGTTTACCAATTAATCCATAGCTTGGGGAAAAAGAGGTGTTTTAAATAACTTTCCCAAAGGTATTTCCATATAAGTGAATATAATAAATCCAACTGAAATTGGAACACTTTCAGCTCTCCAATTATCTATTCAAGTTGTTATACATTACACCAACTACACATCCAAGCTTACAGCACCTGGTATTCCCAAGCAGTCACCTATCTAGGTACTAACAAGGCTTGACATAGCTTAACTTTGGTGATCATACAAGATCCAGTGTTTTAATATGGTATAGCTGTAAAACTTTTGATCCATATCAAAATCCAGAGCCTTCTAACTCCTGTTGGAGGAGCCTCTCCCTGATTGACCATGTCTTCAGGGGTGTAGTTGTACTCGCCTCACTTGGCCAAATGAAGGTGGGTGAGGCTATTTAACCCATAGATGGGGTGGATGGCCACGGACTCCAAGGAGTTCATCCACCCTTTAATAGCTGTTGTTTTTGTGCTGCTGGATCCCACTTACCCTCCTCACCTAACCAAGGTCAGGTGGGAGAGCTGGTTTAGTCAGTGACCAATCCAGTTTTGAATTCAGAGTTGCCCTTCTCCAAGACTGGTTGCCACCCAAGGCTATAGAACTCAGCCTGTCCTGCTATTTACCTAGCTCAGGAGGAGAAGAGATAGATTCATACCTTTCCCAAGGGTATTTTCATGTAAGTGAATGTAATGATTTCGGCTGAAATAAAATCTCAGCTCTCCAATTCTTCAATCCAAGCCACTATCTATTACCCCTCCACCCCAAGACTATAGGACCCCGTTTGTCCTGCTATTTACTCATAACTGTGGGGCAGGGAAAAGATGAATTCCTATCTTTCCCAAAGGTATTTGTACATAAGTGAATGTAACTAACTTGACAGAAAATCAAACTAGGCTCTCCGAATCCTCAATCCAATCCACTAAACATTACCCCACTGTGCTTTGAAGATTTTAGGTAGTAGACAAAAAAATATGGTGTTATTAGATCAAAGGGAAAAAAAACAAAAAAAAACACTTACACAGTGCAAGAAAGATTTAAATCATCAATACTTAAGAGAAAATTTAGGAATAATGACCGTCATAGATTTTCATTTTTGGGTTTTACAGTTTAAATATTGCCAGAACAATGTACAATCAATATAAACTACATTAGTGGGTCTATAAAAGCAGGCCTTCATTTGGATGCAACCAATCAGATTTATCAAGTGCTTGCCATATAGAAAGAAATATTTTAAGAAATCAATTTTCTTTTCTTTTAAAAGGAGAGCATCACATTGTTCCAAGGTTCATTCTCATACAAATTTCACAATAAATGAACAAGAAGTCATAACAGCTACGAAAAGAGTGAAAGTATCAAGAAATAGACAAATCTGTGCCTCCACCAACATATCCTTTGCCCAAGAAAAAAGAAACTTAACGTAAATGTGACCTGTAAAAGACACCACAAACTCTACATATTCAAATACACAAACACCACCAGGTGTGTGTGTGTATATATATATATATATATATATATATATATATATATATATATAACTTCAAACATTTTATATATATATATATAAATAAAAAGACTTCTTCCATCCTACCAATAAGATGACCTGATATTTTACCAAAGGAGAAAGATAGATTTTTATTATTATTAAGGTGTATTCTGTTGTGGTGGTTGGAATTATTTTCTACAGTCTTTATTATAAACTTGGGATATTACATAGCAGACAGTAGTAAGTGTACATAGCTGTGCCAAAGCACAGATAAAAAGATGAATGGATAAAGGAACACACTTTTATTCAAATATATCTTAGAAAACTAATATACATCACATCAATAACATTTATTTTCAAACAATTTTTAATAAAAAGAAACAAAAAAAGCAGGTATCAATAGTTGCATTACAAAATTTGCTGATTTAACCTCATATGCTAATGTATAATATGGATGTGTGGGTAGCATAATGATTATCAGCATGGATAGCAGGGTTCAAATTCTGGGCCAGTCTGTTGTGTTCCCTTTCACATAAATGCCTTTGGGAAAGGCATCAATCTGTCTCTTCTCCTCACAACTAGGGATTTCATAGTAGAGTAGACCGAGATCTCTAGCTTAAGGTGGCAACCAGTCTAAGAGAAAGATAACTGAATTCCACAGTGGAAAAAGCAATGGTAAACTTATCTGCTATCTTTCCCAAGAAGTCATGGTGATTCATAGATAAAGAAAAGGAACCTGTGGTGAGTCATGAAAGAGAGAGAGAAAAAAAAAAACTAAATAAAATAAGCGTATTAAAAATAGACCAGTAATGTGTTCCCAGGCTACTTGCTGAATAAAATTCCCTGATTTTACTCAAAAATTCAACTGAAATTCTCTCATTTTGGGACACTGCATAACAGACAGTAGTAAGTATATAGATATGCCAGAGCACAGTTAAAAAGATGAATGGACAAAGAAGCGCACACTTTTATTCAAATTTATCTTAGAGAACAAATATTCATCACATAACATTTAGCATTTATTTTTGTAGAGTAATTGGTAATGGTTAAGTGTCATTAGTAAAATGCTCAACAAACAGAACTGATAATGTTCTCAATAAACAATAAAAGAAAAGAAAAACAGGGCAAAATAATTGCATTCTGACTTAAAAACAAGAAAGAACAAAATATAGTTGATGAGAGTAAGAAGTGATTCATTTGTATTGGTTAGGAAGACCATCACGCCTTTGTAAGATTTGTCTATAAATTTGGAGAGGGGGGATATTTTGCAATCATTCTTATATAATTGGAACCAACAATTTTTAATAAAAAAAAGAAGTAGCAGCATATAATAAACATGTTATTTGATGAATATCAAGTTGCCTTTGAAAATGCTTTACTTTCCTTAACATTAAACCAAAATTCTCTGATTTTTCTTAAGTGACAATTTTTTTTTTATTCCCTGATTTCAAAGTTGGCTGTGAACCCTGTACAGGTTATTTTTAATCTTAATCACATAAACAAACACAATTAGTAAAACTTGCTACCTGTGTGAATTTGTCAACTCACATTTCCTGGCTTTACAGAGAAGCATTATGGTAATTTGAAAGCTTTTACTGTTTAAAATAACTGAATAAATTATACTAAAGAGAATTTGCTTGTTTTGCAACTCTGGGAATACACTTTCCCCAGAGCTTATACATTACACTATGTAAACCTCCATCTTTGTATTAGTGATATCATGGATTGAATCTATTGAACACACACACATATATATATATGAAAAAAAAAAAAATGTCCATACACTATGTATATAGTGACAAAACAAATCCTGGCAGCTGACATGAGAGCCAAACAATTATATTTCAGCACTTGCTGCATTTAAACCTCATTACTCACTGACTTTACCATTACTCCACCTATTTGCTTAGATTATTTTCTGCACTAATAAACTAGAAAAAATTTGTTTCAGTTTTTAACTATTTTTTTATCTATCATTTGTTCTAAAAGTTTTCAGCATTTAATTGCAATAGAATATTGTATGTTAAAAAATCATGGGGAAATACAACAAATGCAAAGATCATCAGTAATCAGGCAAGCAGGACTGTGTGTGCGTGTGCGTTTCCATTAGAGTTTGTTGCATTCACTTTTGTAAAATGTATGAATCAATCTACTCCTCCAGCTGTGGGTTAAATATCAGGGCAGATTGGACTCTTCAGTTTTAAGTGGCAACCAGTCTAAGAGAACAACAACTGTGAATAATAAAAAGAAAAACCTGCAACTGAAACCAATACCAGTCATCTCGAGTATTCTTGTCACTAAGGATTATGGTAGTTGATGTTCAGAGAGTGGTATTCATGTTGTTCAAGTATCTATCTCTCCTTTAAGAAAGTGGTCATGTTCAGAATTTAGTTGGTCATCCCCCCCCACTTTCTATCCAAATTATTTTCAATTTTCCTACCATAGAGAACTAACTCATTTGTGGCTTTCAACATCATTTAAATTTAAGTAGTACAAAGAGGTTCACAAAGATTAGTTATAATCATTGTCATTCCAGATAGTACAGCTGAAAAAAAAAAAAAAAAAAATTGCGATATAGCTCATTTGGTGGAATTAATTTAATAGCTAGTATGTTGCCATAGAATTATCATGAATTATTGAATAAAATCTCTCATTTTTACCATCTGCAAGAGAATGGTATCAGTAAATAAAATAACAATGTTATTCTCTAATTGTTTTAGGAGAAAGTGAAGCACTGAAAATTTCTTGCCTTAAAAAACAAAAAAACAAAAAAAAAAACCCCCCAAAACTTCAACTATTTGATAATATTTTGGGAAGTGGGTTGGGCCAATAACATTTCAGCACTCCTTTGTAGAATAATCATCACTTAAGCGGTTTCCACACACAGTCATACAATGTGTGTTGCTTCTGCTGGTATTAATAGTGATTACTATTTCTACTATTAAAGAGTACTGAAAACAGACAGGTGAACATTACGTGGAAAACATAATGAAAGCTTTACTGCTTTTGTTCTCATTTGAAGCAATAACCAGATATAATGGATGAAAGGTCAGCTTTGGGAGGAACAAATAAGAAAAAACAAACAGAAGAATCATTATGAAATATTTTCATTGGCCCTGAGACAAATATTAATCTTCTAATGTCTGAAATATGTCGCCTAAGGACAAAAGATGATCTGAGTAAATCACACAAAAAGTGAGTCAAATAAGGTTTTCTTGATGGCTTTTATTGTAGGAGAAGAGGAGCAACCTTCAATTTTAGAACAATTAGTAAAACTTTTTTTTTTTTTTAAACTTTAATATGATTTTAAATAGAATGAACAAAATTGCTGAAGAAAATGGTTAAAATATCAGGATTTGTTTCCTTCATTTTTATACCAGACATTTCAATAAAAGTAAGTTATCTTTAGTGACCAATCTGCTTATGAAATACTTGGTGTGTTTGTATGTCAATTATCTGATATAGCATCAGTTGGGACTTCATTATCAGATGATAAATCAAAGCTTTCACATGTTACCTACTCACAGGAAACAATGAATTTCTGTACAATGATTAGCTGGAGGAAGGAAATACTATTTGATGCCTTGACTCGGAACTGAATTTCCATCAATTGCAATAAAATGAGAAATTTTGTCATTTGCATTGATTAATAGTTGTACGTGTACCTGATGAAAATTGTTGTCATTGACAGTTCAGCCCAGCCAAAGAAATACTAAAGAGAAATTCTTGTCATCTACAATCAATGGATTAATTAATTTATTTATATATAACAAAATTTAATGACAAAGTGGAGAAAAATTCTGTGTGACACATTTTGTCCTTTAGGACTTGATTAGACTAAAGAGATGTTTACATTGATGTAACTACACATGTACACGAGGAAGAGGAGACAATGTAATTCTAAACTTTAAATTTCCATGTGCATTCGGATATATATAATTTTTTTTTCACATCTTTGGATAGACAGGGTGTGATGGGTAAATTTTAGCCATTTTATATTTTTAATTTTGAGTCAGAGACCAACAAAACTCAACAAGTGCATTTTTAACAGTCACGTCATACCATAATAAACACCTTTTATTGATAATTTTTTTATTTTATTTTTGCCAACTACAAAGTGGAAAACCAAAAGACACTATAAAACGATTTCAAAAATAAAACTTTTACAACTGGCAGTTATAATAGTAAGAATTTAATTGTAGGTAATAAAATCTGCAAGGAAATGAAATCGAAAAATAAAACATTTCCTGCTGATGCTATATTTAAAGTTTTGCCCAAAATTGACTAGAAATTAAACAAGTATTTGCTTCTCTTAACAATTCAAGAGAAGGAGATATATATAAATATATAAGAAAAAAAAAAAAAACAAACAAAATTGATACCTAATGTTGAAAATGTTTTTTTTTTTTTTCATTTTAATTCCAAGTTAATAGATTAAATTAATACTTCCAATAAGCAAAATATTTTGCTGTATGTGTTGTAACAGGGAAGGTTACTGAATAGAATAATCACACACAGGTTGGTAATACTTAGGACAAGAACAACACATATAAGCTTTGCCAGCATGTAAAAGTTAGTAGTCAACTGCTAGAAGTGAGTCAAGTGAATTCCACAATGAATCTCCAACTGCAGACCAACATACAGTATTAACTACTGTATTTATGTGAATGGAGACATACCCATTATAGTTCGTAAGTATGCTACAACAATTTGAAACCAAATTTAAATGGGTTTTTTTTTTCGGTAAAATTACCAATAATTTTAAATTTAGTATAGTTACTGCTCTTATTTTCTGATAATGTCCAGTATGGATGACCATATTTATTACAAAAATCAGCATGTTTTTATTAAAAACAAAAAAAAATCTTTTAAAAATATGGTGTGCGTGTGTGTGATGTTGAATTGTAAGTTTTCCATGTATAATTAGTAAATATATTTTTTATTTAATAACAATATCAATTGACTGCTACTAAGTAAGACAAAATTTTAAGATTCAAAAGTTTATACATTATTCTAAATATGAAATTAAAAAAAAGAAGAAACAAAAAATAAAATTCTTGTAAAAAATTCATTATTCATTGGGGAAAAAAAAAATTTTTTTTTCTTAAAACAATAGTGTCCACAATATATTTTATTCATAAAAGCAATTAAAAGCTTTTCTAATTAAATAATTAGATAGCTTTATTTCATTTTTTATTTTATAATTCAGATTCTCTCTGACTTTTTAGCTAAAAAAAAAAAAAAAATTTGAAGGTTTAAATTCTCCTAGTTCTTGTCTTTTTAAGTGCTACAAAATAGAATTTCTCAAAATTTCATAAAATGAAATAAGTGTGGAAGTAAAAAAAAAAAAATTCCTTTTTTAACCAAGATTTTCTAAAAAAGAAACATTAAAAATAATTCATTTTCGAAGAAGTTCTGAAAATTTCATTAAAATCTGATAATTATCTGACTGAAAAAAAAAAAAAAACAATTAAAAAAGAGGCTCAAATTTCCTGTACTAATTTGTAGCACCATTTTGACATCAGCGAAACAAGATTTTTAACCAAAATTTTGAATGTTCTAAAAAGGATAAAAAAATATAATTTAATAATAATAATAAAAAAAATAACCTTTGGTTATTTCCGCTTTAATTTTGCAATTGAAAATTATAATTATAGAAAGAGGACAAATTTTACAAAAATGTTTTTAAGAAGAAAAGAAAACTGTCATTGTAACTTCTAAGTTATAAAATTGTATACTCCATGTTATAAAACTAGTTTTACTAGTTATTCTTCCATTGATTTTGCGAGCTATTGTATTTCTTTACATGAAAATCTATACAGTATCTGGAATAGCATTCCAAATATAAACCTTATATATATTCCTAATATAAACCTTTCTTGTCAGAATATTTCACAAGTGTTTAATCTAGTTAAGGTTGGTTGAATAAGCTGGTCACTTTAAAGAAGTATGTTTAAAGCCCATTTTACTTCGTATTTTCATTGCTAAAAGCGATAGAGAATTATCATGTACATAAATAATCTTTCTTAAAGTGTTTTACTTCTCAAAGTATGGCTCCATGTGTGCCTTAAGAAAAAAAAAGGGGGTGTGTCTCTAGACACTCTGGAACATGCCATGGACTCACCACAAAAGATCATACTACTTCTATCTTGTTGTGGTTTCAATCTCTAAAAGTGCCTTTTGTCAGTAGTCACTATGTGTTTGCTCCAATCCTTCTGGACCATCAAGAGTAAAACAGCATTCATCATTGAAGAGAACAGTTCAAAAAATCGAACTTCATGTATTCTGCTAATTTCCCTTATTGATATCTTTTAAAGCAAGTCTAGGAACTGGCCATACAAGATTGCCACTTGATAGCTTATACTTTTAACATTTATGCAATGTCACAATATCATAGCTTGATTATTATTATTATTTTTTTTTTTTTTTTTTTTAAATAATCTCTCTTGTGATAGGGGACAGATTATTAAAAATTCCATAACTTACATCAGAGTCATTGAGAAGCCTGAACAAATTTCTTCAGTTTGGTAGCACCTGCTGATAATTTTCATAATTTCTAGCACTGTTTTGACTTTTGCAAGCTCTGAAGTTATTGAACTCTCCAAACCCTGACCCCCTGAGGAGTACAGACATCATACACTGGGTCTCTGCTGTCTATGCACTTTCACACAGTGGCCAGGATACTGGCCACTTGGGTTCAAAGGGTTAAACATTTCACTTTATTCATCAAATCAACCTTACAACTTCAAATTTCATATAATTTGATATTTCAAAATTCAGGACATTAATAATTTCAAGATGAACTGGTTTTCATCCTAACTTTGCAGGTAAAAATTGCTACCATTCAACAAGTAATTATTCCATACATTGATCATTCAGGAAGTTGCTAACAATATAAAGCTTGTGTACACTTGTGTGGATATAATGACAGGTTTTCGTGTCCCAAAATTATCGTTTTCACAATAAAATTGGTGTCAACCAATCAATATTAGTAATTCTTTGATATACATATATAGATAACTCATATCTGTTTTTTTTTCTTAGAAATATTTATAACTTATTTGGCAGTGTCAAATTTTATGCAACTTGACTATAAGTAATCATTGTGTATGTGAGTGTGGGAGAGACAGAGAGAGAGAGAAACGCACAAAGAGAGAGAGAGAAACGCACAAAGAGAGAGAGAGAGAAACGCACAAAGAGAGAGAGAAACGCACAGAGAGAGAGAGAGAGAGAAACGCACAAAGAGAGAGAGAGAGAGAGAGAAACGCACAAAGAGAGAGAGAGAGGGAAACACAGAGAGAGAGAGAGAGAGAAACGCACAGAGAGAGAGAGAGAGAGAAACGCACAGAGAGAGAGAGAGAGAGAGAAACGCACAGAGAGAGAGAGAGAGAAACGCACAGAGAGAGAGAGAGAGAAACGCACAGAGAGAGAGAGAGAGAAACGCACAGAGAGAGAGAGAGAGAAACGCACAGAGAGAGAGAGAGAGAAACGCACAGAGAGAGAGAGAGAGAGAAACGCACAAAGAGAGAGAGAAACGCACAGAGAGAGAGAGAGAGAGAAACGCACAGAGAGAGAGAGAGAGAGAAACGCACAGAGAGAGAGAGAGAGAAACGCACAGAGAGAGAGAGAGAGAAACGCACAGAGAGAGAGAGAGAGAAACGCACAGAGAGAGAGAGAGAGAAACGCACAGAGAGAGAGAGAGAGAAACGCACAGAGAGAGAGAAACGCACAGAGAGAGAGAAACGCACAGAGAGAGAGAGAGAAACGCACAGAGAGAGAGAGAGAGAAACGCACAGAGAGAGAGAGAGAGAGAGAAACGCACAAAGAGATATAATTGAACCATTAATAGGAAAGTTTCCTTTATATGTCCAAAACTCTGCCATCTTCATGGAAATAATCAAAGATGCTTCCATCCAACATCCAATCCAACCAGATGGTGAGCCCAGACATGGCGAGTTTATTCACCAAGCTACCCATGGAGGAGACACTATCAATAGTCAGGGACAGACTGGCCTCAGATTCATCCCTACGAGGATAGACCAGTATACCAATAGATAACCTGATGGAGGTGCTGACTTTCTATATACAAACAACATACTTGAAATGGGATCAGACATATATCAACAGGATGAAGGCTTAGCAATGGTTTCACCACTTTCACTAGCAATGGCAAACATATACATGGAATACTTCAAAGAAAAGGTATTAGAATCTGCATTAAAGCCAACCCTATAGCAGAGATATGTAGATGACACCATAATCTGGCCACACCAGGAAGAGGTCCAGCTACTATTGGACCATGCAAAACCCAATAAAATCATCAATACAGTTCACAATGGAGAGAGAAAACAACAAACTAGCATTCCTGGAGGTACTAATATCACAAACAGAGCATGGGTTCAAGATATCCATATACTGCAAGCCAACGTTCACCTCAACTTGAACTCCCACCACTTATACAGGGTAAAGAAAGGGATCGTCCACGGCTTAAAACACCAAGCAAAAGTCATAAGTGGCGACCCAGAGACATATGATTAAGAAATGGCCAGTATAAGCAGTACCCTACAATGAAACAGGCTTCCGCCTTAAGATAAGACTGCAAGAACATTGTAAAACTGTAACATCAGGGGAAGTAGAAAATCAGGCATAGTTAACCACATATGGAGGGAAAAGTGAGATCACCATCCTGTGTGGGGGGAGGTTGAAATAGTAAACAGAGAACATCAATGGGAAATATGAAAACTTAAGGAATCAGCACATATGCTAGGCCACAAAAATCTCCTAAGCCAGCCAGGCGTAGAGTGCTAGAGAAAAGCAATCATAACAAAATTGCAACATGAACTCTGGTAAAAATGGTTAATAAGACATTAAGTTTTATAATTCCCCAAAATTCATACACTGATGTCCTCAAAGACACATAGCCCAGTAGATAAAAGTGTTGGTTGGATTCAGTAACTTGACCCAAAGAGTTGTGAGTTCAATATCTTTAACAAAAACTTGGAGAGTTGAGTTAAAGAGAGATAAATGAGATATCCAGAAGAAGCCTGGCACAGTGGACAAAATGAAGGGTTCATTTTGAAATTGCCTGAAAAAGGTTGAAACATTGTTAATATGGCAATAAAGGACAACTGGGTAATTGGATGACAAAATGGAAAAAATCCTATATTGCCATCTTGAAATAATGTAAATAATTACAATACTTCATTTCAGAAATATAAGCAGATATACTAACTTCAAACTAAAAATAAATAAATATAAAAATTTAAGTTAAAGTTTATCTTACTGAAAAAAAAAAAAAAAAAATTTTTTTTATAAAGAGACTTTCATTTTCAAGGTGACTTTAAAATCTTGTTTTTAAAATACATTGTTTACATCTAGTCAGTTGATAAGACAGGTTATTACACTATTTTATTAATAGCAGTTTCTTAAAAAGAATCCAAAGTCCTTATTTTTTTTTCAACCTATTTAGTTTTAAGTTATAAAAAAAAGAAAAAAAGTTCATAATGCAATACCTATATTATGAGATATTAAAAATAAATCATATGCTTGTATATAGTAGCAATAGAAAGTTTAAATTTGAACCCTTACAAAAAGAATTTTTTTTGCAAAATGTGGAATTTTACTAATTTGATCCGAAATAGCTTGCAAACAAATTTTTGCAAACACCTAACTATAATATAAACGTTTCCCTAAAAAGAAGAAATACAATCTGTATATAATTAGCTTCAATTCACTAGGAAATCTACCAAAGATTGTATGTAGAGGAATCCATGAAACTCCAAATTATTGTAATACAGCCTCAATCAGCTAAGTGACAAATTTTATATTTGTATTAAAACCTAGCTGACCTCATTCAGCTTTTCACTTCTTAAGAAAAAAAAAAAAGATAGAAGAAAATCAGTAAGAAACAAGAAATAACAGCAATAAAAATACTAAAGCAATAGGAGACTGAATGGTTCAGCTGAGATATACATCTAGACATGATACATGCATCTTCAGCATTTCTCATGATGTCTAACTATAACCAACATCTGTTGTATTTCTTCCCATTTCCTTGCATAAAATATTTGCAGTGTAAATCGTTTTTCTTTTAGAGAATTCTCAAAACTCAATTAACTTCATAACTAAGTTTAAACAATATCACTTTTAGGTAGGGACGTCCACTAATTCATCATATCTAAGGTTTAAAATGAATTGTTAAAAATGAAAAAGCTTTTTTGAAGTTTTCATTTTAGCTTTAATTGAAAATTACTATTACCAGTAAGCAAAATACTTTAGTGTATTTCAAACAGATATTGTATTGTTTGGAATTGATTTTCCCCTCTAAAATAGCTGATTTGCACCATTCTTTAGTTGTGTATTAAAGTATCTTCCAAAAATAAAATATATTTTTCTGAAACTTTTATTTATTTATTAGCTGATTTAAAGTACAATTGATTTGATTTGAACTGAATATTATTTTCTTTAAGTTTAAAATAACACAAATGCATTTTTAAAACAAACAGTAGCTGTATTTTTAACTGACAGTAGCCAGGTTTATGTGATTGATGAGTGTTGACAAGTGATGAAAAGGTGTGGAGTTTTATTGTGGTTCTACAGACACTTTATGTGTATAACAATTTTTAAAAATAAATGTGGGTGCATTTTTTATATAATTTTTAAGTATTCTAGTAATTTTAAAAATGTTGGTTTTTTCAGATAAGAAAGAACAGGTTTATTATATATATATATATATATATATATATATATATATATATATATATATATATATATATATATATATATATATATATATTAGGGGTTTTCTACTGAAAACAAGGTTTGATCTGTATACATGTTTTTGATGACAAATGCATATAAAAGAGGATGATTCAGAAAATCTGGGTGAATTTTGACATCTGACACTCAGCCAAAACTGGGCAGTGACACTACAATATTGATCACCACTATGTGAAAGCATGAAAACAAAGTTTTTTTTGTTTTTTTAACAAAGGAAAAAAAACAAGAATGAATTGATGAGTTTCAAAATGTACTATATTAAATTAATGTCTGTTAATCTTGTTTTGTTATAGTAAAATATATATTTAAAAATTATTATCAATATATTATCACTATATAAAATATATGCTCATCAACATTTAAAGGTATGTTTGCTGAAGGATGGTAACATATGCAAGGTTAAGATGAATGTTTGTTCATTCTGCATAGATATAAACAAACAGCAACTTTGGAGTTTGGGCTAGACGTTGTACCTTAGAGATTCCTTCGATTTGAGAGAAGACAAAGACAACATTCTCTCTGGATGCAAAAAAAAAGTTCTTACTAAGTAACTGCAGGCTCTAATATAGACATTTGTCTGAGATAATGACATTGATGGATGTTATCTTCCCACAAAGAACTTAAGAAACCAGATAGCTATGTTAAAAAGAACCAGTTGTGATCCTTCCAAAAGTGCTGTCAGATTCTGGGTTCAGACATTTTGGTAAGAATCAATGTAAATTGGGAAGAATGAATTGTTCACTAAAACACTTCCCAGAATTGGTTGAATTTTACAGAATTTTGGTAAACATGTTGTTACCACAACTTCCTTTGGGAGGAGAAGTGGGGTAGGGAAAAATTCAGTTGTAATGAATTTACTATGTCTTACTATGTTTATTTTGGGCTCAAATCCTACTGATGCCTTCCTCATAACCATTTTATAATTTCTGGTTAACTAATCTTCCATATTTTTTCCTCTCAATATTTTTACTCCTTCACTTAAAAGTCTCTCAATACCGCAAGTCACTGAACATTTCACGCATTATTATGACAACATCAAGGTCACTACAATAAAATCCATCAAACTGTTACCACATTGTTAGAGTGATATGTAGTCAACTAAATTTATGCATATTTATAAAAGGAAACATTAAATATAGGGCACATTAATAGAGCAACTATTTCTGTAAATCATTTCATTAGGTCTCTAAAAAATGTTTTTAATAAGAGAATTCACCCGATACAAGACTCAATAATTACTCAAGGTAGAGGGTTAAAATGGTTATCATGAATGAGGTGTGTGATATGAATGAAAGATGAGGTGGTAGGAAGAGAAGATTATAAGGATGTTGAAAATAATGATTGACCCTTGCTGGAAGAGGTTAAGATGGCAGTGTTCAGGAAAGCACCCACATGAAAATAAGCTGTCCAAGAGGAACTTTCTTATTATGTTTAGAACATGGAAGAAATTAGAGTACTCCACCTCTATTGAAAAAGCAGGGTATGTCCTAGCTGTAAAGGTCTGAACTGATGGAACTAAATAATAGAGCTTATTTGAACATTTGCCATTGAAATAGTGAATAGCAATTGATTTGCAATGTTGCACCTGTGGGGAAGCAAACTGCAGAATGGAGAGATTGTGTAAATGATTTTGAACTCTCAAAAGTTGTAGAGTGAAGATTAGGAAAAAGTTAAAAGTGAATATAAGATAGACAGGGTGGTGAAAAAAAAAAAAACCCTTCTTGAAAATCAGTTATAACTTGTTAATATCACCACATTTGCACGAAACAATATATTGTGATCCTTAAAGTGGTAGAATTTCCTTGCTATTTTCTGTTTTTATTTCATAGTGACAAGTGTAACCAAGAATGACATAAGCCTGAAACTGCATGAGCGTGCTCAGCTGGCATCCCGTTATGAAGTGTGGCAGTCAGTGAGACAAGTGCAGATATGGTGGCACAGTGTTCATGAACCTTGTGATTCAGTAGATGCCAAAACCATCAGAAATCGTCATATCATGAGTACAGGATCTGTGGTAGATACTCGCAGAAGTAGTTGTTCTTCAACATCCAGGTTGGAAGAAAATGTGCAAAGCAAATGGTACAGGAAATGATGAAGTCAATCAAGGATATAGCCAGATAATTACAAACACTGGTGGACAACGCTGGTGCCTATGTAGAATTTTACCATTATACTGTTCAAAAAATGTTTTATGAAAATCAACCAATAATTAATAAAGTTATTAATTTTAAATAAGGAGTTTCTTTCTACTCGCCCTGTAGTGTACATTTTTATTAAAGTCCAATTTTATTTATTTTAGATTCTCACGTTTAAAGACATTGCAAAAATTAGAAAAGAGAGAGAGAGAAGTGAAAATGTCTGGCATAAATTTATGCAGAAAAAAGATAAGGTATGTAATAAAATTAAAGTCAGTTTTTAAGGAAATATGAGAAGTGAGAATAAAGGGAGAAAAAGTAATCGCTAGATTGGGGGGGGGGATAATACGAAAAGCAATTACTTTTACGAGTCTACTGCAAAAAGAGAGAATTTCTTTTTTTTATTTACTTATTTGTTTTCGCCTCAGGATATCCTCCTTGAAAGAAACAAGGGAAGTAACTTCAACTTGTTTACTCATTAATTGCTTCTCTTTGAAACATCGCTCGAGATAAGCTTTCTTTAAGTAGGTGTCGAGTTGGGGGGGGGGCCATTTTCATTACACTTAATTATCAAATAGTAATTAAGTATTTTGCCCAGAAGAGCCAATAAGTGGTCTTATCAATGTTAGTTTTAAAATATCACTAGATTACACAAACTTGTTATGTTCCTTTAAAAGCAGTTCATGATACAAAATGACAAGCTATTATCAATTTTATAAATTGTTAATTACACATTTTAATTTGTATTTACAACTTAATAATTATTATTACTTATATTATACAATATTACTTGTATCAAACGCAATAAGGAATTAATAGAAAGGTTTTCAGAATGTGAAAAATTTGCTGCTTTACATATTTTCTTAATGAAATTCAGCTGGTAATTCAATGATAGACGCTCAATTATCAAACACCAGACTATCACTACGAACAATAAATTGACAATACCCAACTGACATAGGCGTATCATTGTTCCAGAACTATAAGCTAGCTTTAATTTCAAACATCACTTTACATTGCAAACATTACCCTGCAAGAATTTTTTTTTTTTTTTTTGAATAGATTTGCAAATTGGTATCACACTAAAAAGACCTTTCCATTCAAGTAATAGTAGCTCCAGAATGTCAACATACCAATTTTAGTATTTACCTTAATCTTCAGAGATGAAGATCATAAAAAAATCAGTAATCGTCTGCTTATGGAGATTCATAATTTATTGAAATAAAAAGTATGAATGCCTCTTTTCATGTACTTAATTTCTTTTGTTTTCTGGGTAATCTTTGATATTTGTTTATAAAAGCAAAAGTTCTAATGTAGTTTAGTGAATTGTATAAATGTGTTATGCATTTAAATTTATTTAATAAAGTTCTTATAATCTATCATGCCGGTTTATTATTTTTCATACAATATGAAGGTGTTTGTTGATATACACAGAGTGATATAAAAATGTGTATTAAAAACAAATATTAAACTTTCTATTAAAAATACCAGAAAAACAAGTTCAAAAACCCATTGTTTAATTTTAATGAAATTTGGCACTGCACTCGGAGAAGTTCAAGGTACCATATGATCCTATATTGCTTGAGGTATTATGTATTATTTAAGCTGTATCTCAGGAACACACATACATACACGATTAGTTGTATTATATAGATTTTACAGAGAAAAGGAATTATTTAATTTATTATTCAAACTACTGTTCTCATCTTTGTTATTACAATGAATATTGTACCCTCTAGCCTACTTCAGGTGCTTGTTGATTTGGGTAACCTTCAGGATCAACAGATATCTGAAAATGACCAGAGAGTACAATGGTCAAAACAACGAGATAACAAAGATGACAGCAACAGTCCAAATGTCAGTATTGATAACTCATCACAGAAATTCAGACAGAAAATAGGTCTATTGTATTAAGTGATTGATCTGAAAACTGAGGGGTGGGGGTGGTGGTAAGGAAGAGAAAAACAAAAAAGACAAATTTTCAAATTTCCAGTTTAATTCTGAAAGTTTCTCCACCTTAAAAAAAAAGAAAAAGAAAACAAATTAAAAAAAGTTCTAGTTAAAGTTTATAGTTTTTCAAAAAATAAAAAAATAAATAAAATAAAATAAAAAAATCTCCATCTCCCTTTATTTAATGATATATTATAGTTTTTTTACGAGGGCAGGCTGGCTACAAAAGAGTGATGCTAGAGCTGTGAAATTTTGCATGCATTAATTTCAATTCATCTTATTAATAACTGCATTGTTTCTTTCCATGTAAACTGACATTTGACTTCAAAAGTAAGTACTGGCAACTTCTCTTGAAAATGGACAAAATTTGGCATCATGATATTATCAAGTACCTGCAGAGAAAGGATTTAGCACACCAAGACATTCATGCTGACTTGGTTGCTACATGACAATGATGATCTAGCTTTATCAACAGTGAAAAACTGGGCTGCTGAATTCAGGAGAGGAAGGGAGAGTGTTGAAGATGACCCAAGGTCTGGATGTCCTGTGACTGTCACCATTGAGGAAAACATTGATCATGTTCAACAGGTAACATCATTATTTAATCATCATCATCAATATCATCCACCTCAACATGGAGCATCATTCAGCAAGAATTTCCAGTATGAAACTTTAAACATCATACACAAACAAAGAAAAAAACTATTTGAAAACTTGAAGAGTTGCTTATTTTCTTCCCCTTCCAATGTTAGGCTCAAACAAAAATAGGCCAATTTTAACAAAAATCTTTTAAAATGTATGCCAACATGACAGATGTCACAACACAATCAAAATTGATCTTTTTGAATGAAATAGTTCAAATTAATACTTTTCATGCAATCTCAAAAAAAAAAAAAAAAAAAAAAAAAAAAAAATTTTTTGGCTATTTTAATACTTACACACTGACAAAAATTTGAACATGGCAACAGCAGGATTCAGTTCCTGTTTACAAGCAATGAGATATTACACAGAAAAGGAATAAGAAAGAAAGTAGAAAATAAAGAGAAGCATTAAGGTAGCTTAATAAGGATTTACACTGAATTCCTTTCAGCAATATCACCCAGAATTATGTCAAATTTATTACCATGTCATTTTCTAACTCAGGATCTCAGTAAACCTGTCAAAGTATCTCACATATGTAGCATAAAATTCTGCCCAAATCATGAGATAACTTAATGACTAAGTACATATACATTGCTCTACTTTGATAAGAAAATCAGATTCTTATCCAAAGTGACTTCTGTACATAATTCTGAAAATACAGAGTTCATTTCACTAACAAGTTCAGTTTTTTAAAGATTTATTGAATATCAATGTATTTTGGTATATATTTTTGGAGAAAGAGCCTATATGCTAAAAGTATTAAAACACATCAAATTCAATTAGAATTCAAATAAAAAAATAAGTAATCTCTGGAGATCTATGATCACCTACATCTTTAAGGGATGTGGCATTTTTTCATGTAGATTAACTTAGTTGCTTTAAGCTTAATAGAACTTCCAATGTAATCAATTATGATGATGTTAGTGTCAGTGGACATAGTAATTCATTAGTGTATTGATTGATGGATTTCTTCTTTTATGGCTTATCCTTTGCAGGTTATTTAAAGCCAGAAAATATTTTTAGATTATAAATTTTTGTGGGGGGGAGAATAAAGATTTAGTGATACAAGTCTTATTAAATAACCCATAAATGGGTGTGGGGGAGAAGAGATGGATTCATACCTTTCCCAAAGGTAGCTGCACATAAATGAATATAATGAACCTGACTGGAATTAGAAGTCAGCTCTCCCTTTAAAGTATGGAGCACCCGGTGAAAAATGAAGTTTTGTCGCATTTCATTTTTTTTATGCTGTCCATATTGACACCCTAATTTAAAAAGAATAATCTGGCGAAACTTTGAATATTTTTGTGAAATTTTCTGACAAAATAGATCGATTTTCAATCTGCATTAAATTATAATTCAATTGCAAAATGCAGCTGCACCCTGTTGAAGTTGTCTGTAAATGTTCTGAAATTAAATTAAGTTATTACCTAATAACATGAAGATATTGGTAAATAACATTTTCGTATATTTTTTGGTATAAAAATTATAAAAATATTCTTGTAATCCTCAGAGATGTGTATTGAAGTCGGAAAAATGTTTCAATCCAATTTCAAAATGGTCAAAAAAAATACGTAATTTCTCCTTCCTTCGAATTTCGTAAACAATGCATTTTAAAAATGAAAACATGTTATCTTCATTGTTGGAGTAGAAATTTATCGTTTATTTTTTAAGAAAATCTTTTAAATATTTCTATGGTTGGGAAGAGAATAAAATAAACTTTATATGTGTACTTTTTGTGTTTTTTTTTATCAATTTCAAAAAAGATACGAGCAAAAATAAAACTGGACATAGCAGCAACCACAGTTACTTGACCGATTTTTCCTTGAAGAAAAAAAAAAGTTGTGAATTTTGTAAGAACTTTCAAATTTTTTTATTTAATTAATTTGGTGGTTTCTATGTATTTATTTACTTTTATTTATTTATTTTTAATATTTTTTGAACAAGCATAAGTGTCTTTCAAAAGAGTTGAAGAAGTCTGAATTGAATATTTATTAATGAGCTAAGTCAGTTTCAAAATGATTTTAAATTCCACAACTCTGGCTATTGACAATATTGTTCAATATTTGTCCAAATTTCAAAGTTACCAAGAAAACATGTCATGGAACATTTTATTCTGTAGGAATCACAACAGATTTGATAGTGATGATGTGACAGTGGATTGCCTTCATCCTGGAATATATAAATGGCCTTCACCAAAAGAATAAGAAATACAAAATAAGTTGTCTTTGCTGTAATAGCCTCTCCACCTTATCTTGTAACAAACTAAAGCAAAATATTTCTGAGGTAATATTAAAGTTTCTACAAATGTACATGGCTCTGAATCTGATAGATTTAAAAAAAAATATATGAAAACAATAAGCAATAAGATTTTTCTAGATCTAAATTGAGGTAAATGGGTTTATAGGGTTTCAATGGTTTATTTGCTTTTTCTATTAATGTTATGCAAAAATAACTTGGTCATTACTGGAAGATCTGTTCTTAGAATATTTTTCATTTCAAGTTGATTCAAGTGAATTATTGTGGTCCTTAGGTTGACCTACTCATTCAAAGCTTTTATTTGATATATAACTAATATGTTTTTCCAAATCAAGATTTTTTAATTAAAAATGGTTGCTTAATTAAAAAGGCCATCATTAACATTACTTGATATTATCTATTAATGGATTAAAATACATCTAATTGTTAATTGCTGACAATAATTGACCAAAAAATGCTCTTTTTCAGATCTTACAGTAACAAAATCTGAATTTTGGGTCCACCATCTTGGATGACTGTAACATCTATGTGATTGGGAATAGTACCATATCATTCCCTATATTAAAAACTACTACTATGCAAATTTTCACAAATTTATATTCAGTGATAGTGGAGAAAATTGATTTTATCTATTAAAGTGTTTTTTTTTTTTTTTGTGTTCAAAATCCTGATTTTGGCTTCCGATAGTTTTATCTAGTCTAGCAATTCCTAATTTGGTCCGAGTGAAAAATTCAAAAAGAATTTTTCTTTTTTCAATGAGTTCTATTAAAAAAAACAAAAAAAAAAAAAACAAAGAAACTAACTTTTATATACATTACATCATATGTGAAAAAAATAAAAATTTGTGTGTGTATTGTTATTTGAAAGTATGGGCAACCATATACAACATTATCAGAAAATAATAGCGATGACTGTAGTAAATTTAAAGTCAACGTTCCTAAAATTAGATTATGGAGAATATTTTCCAACATTTTTAATATTACTGAGCATTCAAAAATTATATATAAAAAAAAAAAAAAGAAAAAGAAAAAAAGGCTTTAATGTCATTTTTTTTAAAATTATGTTTTACACAAAGTCTCTGTAGAACAACAGTAAACCCGTCATCAATTGTTAATCATGTAAACATGGCTATGGTAAGTTAAAAACACAGCTACTGTTTGGTTTAAAAATGCATTTTTGTATTATTTTAAACTTAAAGTAAATAATATTTGTTTCAAATCAGATCAATTATATTGT
Source organism: Acanthosepion esculentum (assembly GCA_964036315.1). Classification (NCBI taxonomy): domain Eukaryota; kingdom Metazoa; phylum Mollusca; class Cephalopoda; order Sepiida; family Sepiidae; genus Acanthosepion; species Acanthosepion esculentum. The sequence continues at coordinate 88,582,953 of OZ038499.1, read as the reverse complement.
AAATCAGCTAATATTTCTAAAATAAAGTTTCAGAAAAGTATATTTTATTTTTGGAAGATTTTTTAATAAAGAGAATTATATGGTAATGAAAGATGACTATTTTATTAAAACAAAAAGAAAAAAGAAATCAATTTCAATCAATACAATTTGTTTGAAATACACTAATGTATTTTGCTTATTGGAAATAGTAAATTTAATCCTTTAGCTTTCATTTAAAGCTAAAATGGAAACTTCAAGAAAGCTTTTTCATTTTTTTAAATTAATTTTAAACTTTAGGTATCGCAAATTAGTGGAGATTCCTACAATAGAGCAGTAAGAGGCTTGTGACAGTTCATCTGTGAGAAAGGAGTTGTAGGGTGGAAAATTCATCACCCAGAAGGATGTGGAGATGCTTTTGGACTGTCAAAACTGAAAAGTGAAGATTGGGAAGCTCCTGCTCATCTACAGCAGAAGTACTCAATTTTTGGCCAGATCTTTCACTGGAAAAAACATGTTAAAATTTCCTATACTAATAATCTTTGGTTCCTCGGCTGACACAAGAAAAACATGATTTTTAACTAAAATTTTGAACATCCAAAAAAAATTAAAAAAAATTTAATAATAAAAAATATCCTTCAGTCCTTTCTCTTAATAATAGCAAAGATTTTGATGGTAAAACTTTGTTTTTATTAAGTTTGGGGCATTTTTTTCAACATGGTATACTAGTGATAATTTCAGAAATAGTAAAGCTTCTCATTTTTGTAAACTAATTTTTTTTATAATCATATAGTATTGCAGATAAAGTTAAAAACTTGTTTTTGTATATATAGTAATCAGAATAAACCTCAAGACTTCCTTAAATTGTATATCACCTTTGAATTTTTAAATGTAGCAACAAAGTACAAACACAATATGTATTTCTTTTGCTAAAGATAATATTGTGTATCACTACTTCCAATGCTTTTATTTTGTATGATGCAAAGTTAATGTCTATGAAAAATTTCATATCAGTTGGGCAAATTATGCATTCTTTTCATACTAAAAAAAAAAGAAAAAAAAAAAAAAGGATTTTTACATGTTCTGATTTTCAGCAATCATAAATAACATTCATATATTTCCCAAGATGGAATCAGTAATAGTGATCATTTTTTTGTATACTTTATGGCAAACAGATGGAAGATAATTTACACATTTTTTTCTAAAATTATAGTGAATATGTGAAGAAAGATTTAGTGAAAGCTAAAAAAAAAAAAGAAATTCAAGCTAAGAGTGAACATTTTAGCAAATAAATATTGCATAAGTGAAGACATTGTCTGTAACATGATTAAATTAACATGCTACTCAATACGTCAAAATATTACAATTTGTTCTCGATAACAAAATATTTTGTGATTGAGCTGTGGTTATGTCCCTTTATAGATAAATAGTTATTTAGATAGAATTTAAATATTACTAATATTTAATACAAAACCGTTTCTAGCCTTAAAAAAAAAAAAAAAAAAAAAAAAAAAAAAAAGTGCAATATCTATTCTATACGTTCTAATAACATATAAAATTTATAACCTTTCAATACTATAATTAAAAATGGAAAAATCCCTTTCTAAAGATTTATTTAGAAGCTGCGGTTCTTATGTAAAATGGTGTGTGTGTATATATATATATATATATGTATATATATGTATACATACATACATACATACATACATACACACACACAGCAGCCTTTTTTAAGGTTTTATGGACCAAGTCTTCATAAGTTACAAGTAAAACTGGAATTTGAAACCAAAGAGAAGCCTAAACAATTTTAGATCTTTACTCTCAACGTGTGTTTAATATATGACAAAAGGAGAACAATGGTAATTGTCATAGTCTCCAATTAAGTGACTGCTGTTCCAAATGACTTTGCCTCTAAACAAAGAAACTAGCATTAATAGATCTATATACAGTATGTGTACATTTGTTGAAATGACAGACATCTCAAATAAAGTGGGGAAACTAAAATTAGATCGAAAATATATACATTAAAAAAAAAAAAAAATCATTGTAGTAAATGAATAAAATCCAATACTTTTAGAATTGGCAAAAGCGGATAAGCAAATTCTTTATCCCCACTCTCTCATTTTATTTATATATATATATATATATATATATATATATATATATATATATATATATATAAAGAGACAGACAGGCACTGAGGTTGACACCCAGTAGTGACAGACTGTTCATGCTTAAACACAATTTTCAGGCATTGTATGCTGTGTTGTGGCTTGACTATTTATATAAGCTGGTCAGTAGTGCATTATGGGCAGAAGGTCTATTGTATTATCCTAACTGTTATTGGGTGGGCAGTAAAAGTTAGGTTTCAAATTATTCTAAAGGCTGTTGAGTAGAAATTATTGTGTATCCAAATGCGGTTACAACTTTTTCGTTTGTCAACATTTTTCTCATTATTTATTATTGATTACTTTATTATTTGTTCTTTATTATTATCATTACATTTACTTATCTTTATGTGTGCATTTGTAGTTTGTTAATTTGTTTATTATTTACTTAATTTGTTTATGTAAATTTTTATTTTATTTATTTTCCTGGATTGGTTATTTTATTAGTTTAAAGTATGTTGCTTTATCTGTGTTATGTGTAGTACATATATTTGCATTTTTCATGGTTGTATTTTACAAGATATTGGCTTTTAGTTTCCAAATTTTTAAGTAATGTAGTAAAAAATGAAAATAATACTGACATCTCATTTTAACAGACATATTTACCAGAATTACACAATTATAAAAACACGCCACTGGCTTCAGCCATGCCCTCCAGACAACTTTGGAACCTCCTGCAACTCTTCTGGACGGTCTCCTTGTTTAAGTTGGTAAATGCTGCCATAATCCTTGCCTTCAGTTCATCGTTGGTGCTACAAGGAGTTCTGTTGTTCTCTCGTTCAACTGCACCCCACACATAATAATCAAGGTGGAGGTGGCCAGATGTAAGGAGTGATGTGATTGTAGAAATAACTGGGTTTTCCTGCTTGTGTGGCATGGTGCATATTACTGTTGCCAAACACTAGGTCTTCCAGCAGCCACCCTGTTGACCCAAGGCACTTGATGTAGGCCTCTGTGTTGAATCTGAGGCTCTGTGGAAAGATGAATGGAGTCATAATGTCAACATCACTAGTGATCACTCCAAATATGATGCTGACTGGATATATCATCCAACTCTTTCTAAATCCTCTGCACAATCCTCAGGTTGACATCCAAGCACTTTGAAATGTTCATATTGGAACTTCCAATGTGAATGCAAAGCAGTACAGCATGCCGTTTCCAAATTTCTGGCAGAGTGAATTGCGTCACGCTCCTTTTCTCACAAAGGGTGCCTACCTGTCCTTACTATACTGTGCAGTCAACAGAATCAAAAACAAAGAACACACAAGCACAAAATTAAAAATATAAAATGTCGACAATTTACCCATCTCACCCTGTACATAAATATGCACCCTGTACATACATATGCACATGCAAACGTGTAGCAAAGTGGTTAGAATTGTCACTTTCTGACCATAATGCCCAGGTTCAAGTTTCCACAGAGCCAACTTGTCAGAGAGATAACTTCCTGATATTATCAGCCTGGAGAAGTGACCCCAATGTCCTTGAAAATCATACCACAGGTTGACCCAAGCCTTGTGAGTGAAATTAGGTAAACGGAACTGTTAAGTTGTCAATGTTTGTACTAGCACAAATCAGAAGACCGAGTGTACTGGCAGTGTTCACAATATGGATCATGTCAGATTAAATACTGTCTCCCAAAAACTGTAACTAAGATCTGCTCAACATAGTTGCAGTATAAACCACTGGTTGGCTTTGTGATTTGAGGAGGTGTCTTTAAAGACAGGTCTGCTTGGAAACAAATGGTAGATGGCCATTATTATATTTTATATATTTCCTATTACTTTATATATTTAATGGATACACATTTCAGTAGATATCTTGGTTTTTTAAAATGTAAATTGTAAATATTTGTCTCAGAAGTTTTCATAAAGAAAATGTTCCTTCCGGTAGGATTCAAACCTGCGTCTTTTTGGAGAAAAAAACCAGCATTAAAGACCATGAAGAAAAAAAATACAATAAAAAAATAAATAAAAGGATGTTTACTAAAAACATGTGCACCCATATAATGCTTAAAGTAATAAGAAATAATCTCAGATTATAAGTAAAATCCATTAATTCCTATATATATATATATATATATATATATATATTTTATTCAAAAATTATAATGTAAATATGTTATAAAAAAACTACAAAAATAACTATTTTGTTTCAACACTTCTGGTGTCTTATCAAGTGATGGTGTTGAATGTAGAATAAAGAGTTTTAAAAGGTTCAAATTGACAAAACACCCCTCAATAGGGGAAACACTGTTACATAAGCTGCAATGACCAATCAAAATATAAGTATATGAGAATTCAAAAAACTTGACAACGAACCTTGGTTATAATAATTAATGTCTTAATGTTAGGGTTAGACTAAAATAGAAATTATTCTAACTAATATTAAATTGTACTATAAAATTGAAAATTAAAAATTACTAATTTTAAATTTAATCTGTATTAAGTTTAAAATATTTTAAAATTATTTAAAAGAAACTGAGGAAAAAAAATACATATAATTTATTTTGTTTTAATTAAAAGGCTAAAATCTCAATAAACATTAATCTAATGGGGATGTAAAACTTTGTCACAACTTAGATACATTTGGAGGGGTGATATGGGCAGGGGAGGATGAAATCTTGCAAAAGACGATGCATACACAATCAGATTATAATACACATAGACATATTTAGATATATATAAACACGCAAAAACACGGACGAAATAGGAAATAGATGTCCATGACCCCCCCAAATAAAAAGACAACATATACAATGAAAAGCATATATAAGCAATCATACAGGCATACATTAATATAGACACGCACATATACACACACCTACAAAGATTCAAGTTTGAAAGTGTTAGTAAACGAATTCAAACAGACTATTATAATATTACTTGCATGGGCAAAGATGGTTCAATAGATAAAATTTAAGAGGGGTAGAATAGAAAAACAAATATTTGGCAATGGACAACGCAAAGAAAAAAAGACAATAAAATGTATAGAAATGAACAGAAAAAATAAATATATATGCATTATAACCGAGGTCCATTGTCAAGTTTTTTGAATTCTCATATACTTTATTTTGATTGGTCATTGCAGCTTATGTAACAGCATTTCTCCTATCAAGGGGTGTTTGGTCTTCTTTGGGTGGTTGTATTGTCGAACTGAACCCTTTATTTTGCTCACTGGGATAGACTAGTTCCACATTCCATCTTGTTCTAGTTCCATCTCCTGTTAATTCCTCTCTCCAAGTTCTCCACTGCCTTAGCCAGGTATTGAACTCACACTCTTTGGGTCCTGTCACTGGATCTAACTAATGCCTTTTATCCACTGTGCCATGTGTCCCTGAGGACATCTGTATATGAATTTTTGGGTATTATAAACCTAATGTCTTCAGCAAATATTTTTTTTACCAGTGCTCATATTTCAATTTTTGCTGTTATCATTACATGTTTTTACCAGTGCTCATATATTAGATAAATAATTGGTCAGTATAAGTAGTACCCTACAACGTGACAACTACCCTGGGTACATGGCAGCAGCTCAAAAAAACTGGGATAGGTGGGTACAAGAGGACGAGGAAGAGAACAACACTAAGAAAACAGTCTGCCTGCCTTATGTGAAGGGGTTATCAGAGAAAATACAAAGGATCTGCAGTCCATATAACATCAGGACAACCTTCAAAAGCTGGACGACACTTCACAGATATCTCTCCTGAGTAAGACCCCCCATAGAGGAGAACATGACTAAAGACTGTGTGTACGCTATCCCGTGCAGCTGCGGAAAGAAATATAAAGGGGAGACAGGCCGCCCCCTCAAGGTAAGGCTTCAAGAACACCAGAAAGCTGTAACATGAGGGGAAGTGGAAAAATCAGGTGTGGCTGACCACATATGGAGAGAAAAGGGAGATCACCACCTTCTGTGGGATCAGGTTGAGATCATAGACAAAGAACATCATTGGAAAATTTGTAAACTTAAGGAAGCAGCACATATGCTAAGCCATGAAAATCTCCTGAGCCGACCAAGCATAGAAATGAATACAATATGGGAACCAGTAATAAGGAGTGCCAGAGAAAAGCAAAAATTGCAATATGAGCTCTGGTAAAAACATGTAATGATTAACAAAAATTGCAATATACGGGTAAAAATGGTTGCTGAAAACATTAGGTTTATAATACCCAGATGTCCTCAAGGACACATGGCACCTGTGCATAAAGGCATTAGTTAGATCCAGGGACAAGATCCAAAGAGTGTGAGTTCAATACCTGGTTACGGTGTGGAGAACTTGGAGAGAGGAATTAACAGGAGATAACTGATATCCATTAGACATGGCACGTGGAACTAGAACAGTCTACCCCAGTGAGAGAAATAAAGGGTTCAGTTTGACATTCCAACCACCTGAAATGGCGAAAATGATGACAATAGGCCGAATAATGTAAATAGTGTGCTCTCAACTTGTTAATCAAGTTTGACTATTTCTAACATATGACAACTATTGCTTTGACAATTTGTACTGTTATACTAATTTTATATACATTGTTACAAAAATACAATGCGAGTATGAGAGAGGGATCAATTTTCCGTTTCAGCTTTCAAGGAATTCCCTTTTTTCTCCCCCCCATTTTCAGCATAGATTTCTGTTTTTGCTTCATTAGTGAGAAAGTGTAACAATATATAAATATTATTAAAACAAGAAAATAAAACAAAAATGAAAAATTTTACTAGCTGGAATATTCACCCATAGCAAAAGTTGCTCTAGCTTGATAGAGTTTCATACCAAGTGGCAAAAACTACAGAAAAGTAGTAGCACAAAGTCATCTAGAGACAAAAATCTATGTTATTGTTTGGTCACTTTAACGTTTTTGAAAACACGTCTAATTCATAAAATTTGGCTTTTTTGAAATAACAAACTGCCCCCACCTCTGTCACCATGTGTGATAGGAAAATAAAGGATAAAGCAAAAAGATAAAAAACTTTGCCCCCCCCCTCCCTTTTTTTATTAATAAATCAAGCAAACTTCATAAAACTTAGTTCCTAAATACTGTAAACTGTAGGGCAACAGTAGTAAGGGGGGTGGGGTGTATTAAAACAGACTTTATCCTCTGATGTCTGTCAGACAAGTCAGTTAGGAAAGGCAAACATAGTAAATTAAAATGGCAGTTGGCAAATCTGTTAGAGAAAGACCATTACATTTTTCCACCTGTTTTCATGAAAAATAAGCCCACCTCTCTCTCTCTCACACATATTATATAAATGTACATGCACATAATGAAAATAACCCTCATACCAGTATATATAATAAAGAGTTAAACAGGAAATAAGAAAAATATAAAATTGACCCTCCCATTTTTTTTTAAATTATTTAAAAAAAATAAAACTGTCTTGTCCCAATTTGTTTTTCTACACACAACTTGGTCCTATAAAAATTCATCCGTTGCTTGATAAGCATCATATTAATAATGCTACTACTATCTCCCCCACACTCTCTGAACCCAGACATATCAAGTGAGACAATTTGGTCATTTATACTATGAGCTCATTATATGTGTGTGTGTGTGTGTGTGTATATATATATGTCTGTGTCTGTCTTCAGACAGTCCAATACTTCTTGAGCATTTTTCAACTGACTATTCTTTCATTACTCTATCATTCTTACCAATTACTATGTCTGAAAAACTCAAGATGTTTGTAGCTTATTTACTTTACATAGTTTTATATGCCTTTCATTATTGATTCGCTTAATAATGAGGAAAGCACTGATTTTTGCTATGTAGAGAATTCTTAACATTTATGGCAGAAACAAACAAAATTAGTTGGGATTGTGTGGACCAAGTCTCATTTGCTTTACTGTCCTATGCAGTTGTTTTTTTGTCAAAAGATTTGTATATAGTGTAAAATGGTATCAGCAAATCCTATCATGGCTCTCCACAATTTCCTGTCATTTTCAGCTCTTAATAATTTGTCTTTTTATCTCTCTCTCCTAAACCCCATTTTGCCATCCATTTGTACAAACTCGCTAAATATGTTCTGTGTTGTTTTTCTCTCTATGTTCCATGAGCATCAAATTTTCCAAATCCTCTTCCCTCATTATGCACACTAGAAATTCCAACTTTCTCTTTCTGATAAATTGTATAAGTTTCCTTTTTGTTTCCATTTTTCTTAAAATTCTGTTGTTGCTCACATGTTCAGTTGATGGTTTTCTCAGCATCCTTCTGTAGAACCACATTTCTGTTACTTCAAGATTCTTCATCTGCGGGATTATCCAGCATACACCACCATATACAAGGTCTGACATTACATAACAGCTCAGTACTCTTTACTTTGTTTTTAAAAATTTTCCTGTTTCTTAATGTTGTCTGTCATTAAAGTAGGTTTTAAACATTTTCGTAGGTTTTGATTTTATATCAGGCAATGTTATAACTTAATATTTGTTACATTTTCATAATATATTAACAATTTCAGTATTACTTCTCTTTCTACATTATTTCTTTCTGTTTGCTCCTAAGCCATGACTTAAATGCTAAGGTGGTTACCACTTTCAAGTCAGAAAATGACATTATTTGAATAACTTTATGAAGACCACAAAAAGTAAAATTGGAAAATGTTTAACAAAATGGTTACTTTTAAAAATATTTTTTAATGCTGAATATGCAAATGAGTTAACATTGATCTACAAATTTGGGAAAAATAAATGTAATATTCTCATTGTCAGAAGATGGCACTAAATTTCTCATGCATAAACTTATTGCTTATTCACCTTCAGACTTTGTAAGTTAATATTGGCATCTGAGTGTGTTACTTAAAGATGTAGATCTCCCCCTTGCAAGGATGTGAGAAAGACTGTCTTTTTCCCCCCCTCTCAAATGGGACATTTTAAAATTATATATCTTCCTTTGTGTGGGCATCCTAAACACAGCTGGGTTAACTACTTGTTTACATGTTGGAGAAAGCTACTGACATGTAAGGTGCAAATCTGCACCTGATGGTCTAGAAGTCACCTTCCAGGTCAACCCACGAATGCACCTGGCTTTTCTGGTGTGAGTGCAAAATCTACTTTTGTATCTCTTAAGGTGGAGCTAGTATATATTGGGGGTTACCACAGAACAAATTCTCTTAAAAAAAAGTTTCTTCTTGATATTAAATTTGATTTGGGTCATATGGTACATTTTGGCATAAATCACATGCTATATAAAATAAGTAGTTAAAAAGGGTACATTTCAGGTCACCACTTTATGCAATATTCATACGCAACTTCCTTGTATTATTTTAAACTACTGTTCTTATCTTGTTTGATGATGTTATAGAGACAACATTTTGACCACGTAACCTCCGATCATCATCGGGTGCCCATTGATTGGTTGACATGGGATATCTTTTGATTATTGTGATGTTCTGTCCCTGTGATATCAGTTATTGTTGGTTCCTACTGAATTGGTGCATCACTACTAGATCCAAGAATTGAACTCATGACCACTAGATTCCAGCAATATATCTATAACCAATTCCTATATCCACCATGCCACTGTCTTGAAGGACATTAGTGGTGTGTTTTTGGAGCCTTTTATAGTCAATGTCAGAGGGTCTGTGATTTTGGTTATCATGGCAGGTTCATACCTCTTTTCGTAATTTACTATTTCTGAGATGAGTAATTGTCAATATTCTTGTATTATTTCAAATTACTGTTCCCATGTTAGTTGATATAGATGTCTCAACTTCAGTTACTTTCTCACCTCTGTGATGTGGCTTCCCTATCTTTTCTACAAATATTTTCATGGCAACTGTTCTAATGAGCTTTCCACCTTGGTACCTCAACTACATGAATTTGTGTACTATTAGATAGGCAAGTAAGTCTTATTATTTTACTGTTGAATTAGACAGATGTAAGTTCAATTCTAATAGTTTCTTTTCTTGCACTTCTTGCCTGTAGAACTCTCTTCCAGTTTCTTGCTTCTCTACCACCTAAGATCTTCAAGATTAAAATGAAACAATCACAATCTTCTGTCTTCCAAATTCCTGATTTTTTTTGTCTTTTCTCCTTAGTAATGTCTTATCATTCTATTTCACTCCCAGTAACTCCTTGCATCTTAGTGGCATTATGTTTGGGGTAAAATGATTAAAAAAATAGTTTCAGTATTGTAAGATTTATACAGACATTTAAGTAATTTTAAAAACTTATAATGTTAGAATCTTAAGCCAAATGAGGTATTACTATTAAAATAAGGGTAAATGACTATTACTTATGTTAACCATAAATAAATTTGAGGCCAGGGCGAATCCCAAAAGAAAGGCATTGCCTTTTTATTGACTAATTATGTCCATTTAGAAAACATCAACAAGCTTTTTATTTTCAAAAAGTTGACAATCAGCAGAAAAGTACATTACTAAATAATTATTTCCCTAATACTAATAGTAGCATGAATTGACTACTTAGCTACCTCCAAAGATTCACTAAAAATGAGCATGCATGATGAAAAAATGCCCCAAACTTAAAAACAAAATTTTATCGTCAAAAGCTTTGTTATTATTAAGACCAAAGGATTCTTTTATTATTAAATTATATTTTTTATCCCTTTTAGAAAGTTCAAAATTTTCGTTAAAAATATTGTTTTTCTTGTGGCAGCAGGAGGACCAAAAAAGACAGATTTCAGAAGTTTGGCGTCAAAAAAGCTAATCTGGCAATCCTGGAAAGCATGATTTTTTTTTCTTCAGTTATGATTGCCTCCCCTCGGGCTTGAAGAGTTAAAAAAAAAAAAAAAAAATTCAAAGCAGATGATGAAAAATTTCCATGAGTAAAATGTGCTTTCAGAAATAAACTTCTAAATTTAACTCCATATAAATTAGTAAAGTTAAACACGTTTTCCAGGTCGCCTCGTGCAATAAACTAGTCACTAGACAAAAAAAAAAACTCTAAAAGTTTTGTTTTTTTTTTTACTAAATATCTTGATTTTTCTATTATTACTATTTTTGTGCGTTCAAATTTGTTCGTTTTGAAATCCAAACATTAGACAATAAAATTAAGAATATAGCATAAAAAATGTATCACTTAGTTTATTTATGATCATGTGAAAACGTTTTCTGGTTAAAAAAAAGAAGTCATGGAAGAAAAGTCTTTTTATGCGTTGAAAAGGTAAGCAAAAAAAAATGTCATAACTTGGGAACAAAGAGGTCAGAGAGAGAAAAAAAAAAGAAATATTTTCATTTGAAAATAGGTAAATGAAGTAATATTTTAAACTAGTTTACTTTAAAATATTATTTATTCTGTTATTATTCTAAGATTAAATTACTTTTAAGTTTTATTATTAATTAAATAAAAATATTTATTTTATTTGGTTTTTACTTTTACTTTACCCACATTGCTGTACTTTCCCTTAAAGTGAAAGCAGCCAAATCAAAGTTTTTATCGTCAGAAAAAAAGCCAAATAAACATGAGATTTTAATGCTTCATTTTCTTTTAATTATTAATGATTTTTATTTATAAAAACAAAATAAATTAGTTTTGTTTTTTGTTTCATCGAAAATTAATTCTCCTAATTAGCTTTGCACTATTGCATTTTTTTTGTTTGTTTTTTTTTTAATAAAAAAACACTCGTATTTTCGTGAGTTGTGAAAAAAGTGTTTTACAGGGATATTTGCTACTAAATCTTTTTTTTTTTTTAAAATAGTCTTGAAAATTACGTGTGTTTGCAATCAAGCCTGTTCTTTTGCTGTTAATGAAGCCAATTGCGAAATAAGGTTTTCTCTAACGATCACTTGGACAACATATGAATTCTTAAGCCTTGGAAAGTTTTCCGCCTACGTTAAAACAAAAAGCAGGAAAACGATTCACTTGTCTAGTGATAAAAAAAAATTGTTTTTAGACTGATTCAGTCGGGCTTGTGGCAAAGGGGGTTTTCTTTTATTTGACAAGAATAATTTTATAAATTTTGATTTTTCTCAAATGATTGAGAATTAGAATTCGAGTCCAACATATTGTTTTTTTTTTTATTGTTATTAAGCGTTAATAAAGAAAAATAAGAAAAATTAATGCAAGACAAAAATAAGAAAATGTTTAAAAACTAAAAAAAGTATCAGGAAAAGAAATCAATAAGGAGCGGGAAATAATGAAAAAAAATGCTGGGAGAGATCATGCTCTTTTAAATTTTCTAGCAGAATAAATAACTTTTTACAAAGTATAGCCTGGGCGGAAAAAAAAGTAAAAGTAATGACAACAACAAAAAGCAACAAAACAAGAAAAAAAGTGTTTTATTTGAAAATAAAAATGAAACCTCTTTTTAGTCTTTAGCTAGATAAATCTATGATTTTACTTACAAATAAGTTGCCGGTTTCAATTTTTAACTTATTTAGACAAGTACATTTTTTTTTTATTTAGAAGAATAATCTTTATTCTTTGATTTACTTTTTTTTAAAACAAATGTATATTGAATCAAAAAATGGTTTTAAATTAAAATATCCAAACTATAGGCCAGTGTTATGGCGAAGTATAAAAATTCGAATTTTGCACTGAACTGATCCTATCAATTTTCTTATAAATTTACTTTTTATTTCTGTTGAGGTGGTCAGGTGATAAAAAAAATTATTTCTGAAACCAATACAATTACAATGAGAATGCTATTCTTGCATTATTTTGGGGAGACGATTTTGTGATAAAAAGTAAAAAAAAACTAAAAAAAAAAAACTATCGCAAATTTTACTCTTAATGTTATTTTATCTATATTTTGGGTTTCTAACTTCAAAAGAATTTTGGTTTTTCTTTAATTCAGAGGCCAACAAAAAGCCTCACTTCACCCGCTCCGGGGGGAAATGAGCCATAAATAAACTTCATCATCAAAATTTTATCGGCAGGTAAAAAAAATAAACCTAGAACTTAAAAATGAACCCTCATTTCCCGCCCACCTGGATCTCCACATAGTATTTTTCTTTTTTTTGCTTTTATTTTCTTTGTCAAGTGACAGAAAGATAAGAACTGTCCGTAATCATAGCAGACAACTCTTCATCTGTCTACATTTGCAATCAATCTTTCTTTCCGTTCTTTGCTCACCCACACACAAAGTCCAGATGTTAAAAAAAAAAACTTAACTCACCGACACACCATATTTAAGAGCAATGCCAACCAAAGAGTCTGTGGAAACGACTTTATGCTTCACGAAATTGGAATTCCATCGAACAGGTATTGTAGTCGTGCCATATTTCGTTTGCGATTTTGCGAACTGTCCAAGCATTTGACGTTCCGAGGACCCGAGTCCATCCGCCATTTTGAGCATGCAGAAACTAGCAGTTAAAACCGAAGTTTCGTAAATTATTGCCGCTTTCTTATTACTTTTAAAATAATTTCATTTTTTTGTTGTTTTCGGGAAAAAAAATCAAATTAAATAACAACTTGAATTAACATACTGTTATTTTATTAATATTGACAAAAACATTCTTGATTAATCAGTTTAGGCAACATTTTTTCGTAGAAAACTACTTTATTTCAGAAACTTAATGAAGATATTTAAAACTTGTAAAAATAATACATAATTTTAATTTTATAATGATGAAATCAGTGAAGAAGACATTTTCAAGCAATATTATTTGAAAGAGATAATGGTATTTTAAAGAAAACTTTGATTATAGTTTTTTTAGTTAGTGGTAGCTGAAAAATGGAAGATAATATTTTTTTTCTACAGGTTGTCTAAGAAAACTGGCTTAAAGATCATTACAAAAGCAGAAATTAAATTGTTAAAGATAAATTGTTACATTCTGAGTTCCATCCTAATTAGGGCAATGATTTTGACAAATGCAACAGATTAAAAGCAGTAATCTCATGAGTGAAAGAAAGTGCTCAACTGAAGTGAAAAAATATTTATATAATTCTTAGATGCGATATTCACTTAATGAAGTCTGGAGAACAAATTAGCTGAAATATGTTTAAAAAAAAACAAACAAAAACAAAGATGATGAATGGCAAAAACAGGCAATCACTTTTAATCTTGATTAAAAACAATAGCAATCTTCTTGTATTAGTAGGCAAAGTGTAATAAATAAAATACAAATTATTTCTTAAATCACCTAAAAGGTATCAACTACTTATCATCTTTTTAACACCTCATTAATATTAACACCAGCATTCTTAAGGATAGGTCAGTTGAATAACTTAATTTCTGAAACCAGATACTTGTTGGATAAGTGAAACAAAAGATCAAAGACTCTGTGTCAAAGCGAAGGATAATCCTACCCATACTCACCACAATGACCGACAATTTACCTGCCTCAATATAAACCCAGGAAAAGAGGGCTTTCAGGTCAGTTCTCTTTACCTTTTTGCCAGAAAGTAGAACTGGCTGATCCATTCCTCTAACCACCAAAGAACTAAACCAGATGACTGCCTGTTACAAAGAAGGAGGCGTCTTGTTCACTCTTTCTCTCTTGTTCTTGCTCTCCTTCTGTTCCAACATACTGCAAGCTGTAAACTCTCTCATAAGAAGGATATAAGTTTTTATTTGTATACAAAAGAAAATAAACATTCCTAAACAACATTTGCTTAGCATTCATTCATTTTGAATGTTAAACCAACATTCTGTGCCAACCTCCACATTCTTATTGATGACTCTTAGTGTTGTTATATTAAGCCTATTACCATAAGCTTAATATAACAACACGAGAGGAAGGAATAACGAGGATTAGAGTGAAACAACATTTATTGTTGGTAGAGAGTACAGGAATAGCAATTGGGTGTACATGTAGTGTCAGGAGTTGAACCATTTCTTATGCCAACATGACCGAGGTCACAGGATACGGTTGGAGCATGTTTGGTAGATGAAGGTCACAGTTATAGGTCATCTTGTTGGTTGGTTGGTCTGTTGTATTGAAACGAGGTGATGTCGGATTTGAGTAATCTTGGTAGCTCTGTTCTGTGGAATGAAGGCTGCAGGCGTCAGCTGTGAAGGGAATGCCTTGGAAATGAATCGAGGTAGGCCTGTTCTGTGGAGCAAATGTTGCTAGGGTTGACTGCAAAGAGAATGCCTTGTAAAGGAGTTAAGGTGGGCCAAGGTGACAGTGGGTGTTCGGAGGCCAGTACTGTGAAGTGGAGGTCACTGCATCGATTGTGAAGGGAATACCTTGTAAACAAGTTGAGGTAGAGCTGTTTTGAGTCAAAACTGGATAGCCAAGGTGGTAAGTCAATCCAGGAAGTGGTAATGGTTGTTGAGATGTGCAGTCATGTTGAGTAGTTATGGTTAAGGTGGCAGTGGTGGCGGTAGTAGTGCTTTGCGTGGTGGCCAGTTTGCAACTCTGTTGTCATGACAGCAGCAGCGCTCTGTATGATGGCTGGCTGGCAGCAGTGTCAGGCCACAACTGTTCCTGGTCATTCTCAGAGCCTGCTTATAAGCTTGGTAGTCCCATCTTTTTACTGGCGGAATTGTTTGCAAATGGCCACTGCTGGAGTTCACTTTGTAGACCGGACATGGTACATGGAGCCCAATGCGCAGAAAACGACTTTTATTATTTTGTCTTCTGCCTTTGTGGCAGTCATATCTGGCCAGTGTGCAAAATGAATCAGAATGAGATCTAATTGTGATGGTGTATAACAGTTTCACTATTTGATATTTCATATATAAAAAGAATATTAAGAAATAATAACAAAAAATCTTGCAGTGAAAAGTTGGCATTAAATATTATATAGCAGACTGGTTTTTACCACTTTGCAATGAGAAGGTCACCACTTGTTACATCTGAGGTGGAAAACTTTCAAAATAGGTGAATTTGTGGTGTTAGAGGGTTCTTGGTGATGTTTATTGGAAATACTGGACATAAAAATTAACTGACTCAAGGCTATGAAATAAATAATATATTTTTATTTATTTGATTTAGAGTGAGTCTTTTTATTCCAAAGTTTCCAGTAAATAGATACCAAGAACAACACCCAGCACAACTCTAGCAAATCTACAAATTACCACAAATTCAACAGGTGAAAGTTTTTTTTATGTATATATTTATATATAGAACAACATAATGCAAGAAAAAAGAAAATATATTTGTGTGTATACAGATAAACAGAATTCATTAAGAAAAAAGTAAAACATATATGTAATTAGCTGTAGTATGTTTGCGTGTTTGCCACATGGTTGGTGGAAATTAAGAAGTCAGATTGCCTAGAGAAAGAAATCCCCCTCTCTGCCCTGGCAGGAAGAAGTTTCACATTGTTAGTATGACAGCCTGTGAATGAGAGAACAAAAGTGAGAGTGTTCATGTCTATTTCTTTTATACCACTGATTACCACACAACATTAAGTAAATTCCCCTGGTAGCTAAAGTAGGGAAATCACACAGTTAACTACTATTTTATGATACCTGAGATTTACAGTTTTCATCTAGTCTTAATTAGCATTTGAACAAGGTGGGTATGCTCAAACCCTCGGTCATAATGACTTGTAACTTCATGCTAGCACAACCATCAATGGTTTCTGAATAGTTTTGTCCACCCAATTTCACTCACAAGACTTTTTAGGCATTTCCCTATGTACTGCATGTTGGGATCATCTCTCCAGGCTAATATTATCATGATCACCTTAATAAGGCAACCATGTTGAGATTTCAACCCTGATCTTATAATTGAGATCACTAATATTCTAACCATTTAGCTATGTGCCCATAAGGATCTGTAATAACTGTATGGTCACCAAAGATAAGCAACATAAAGCTTGGTCAGTACCTAGATGGGTAACCACTTGGGAATACCAGCTGTTGTAAACTTGGATGAGTGTAACTGATAATGGCTTGGGGTTGGAAATCCGAAAACCAAGTTCCAATTCCAGTCAGGTTTGTTATATTCACTTATGTACAAATATCCTCAGGAAAGGTCTGACTCCACCTTTTGTCTCATAGCTAGGGGTCAATTAGTAGGACTTGTATCAGTAAAATCATTATTATCTCCAAAAAATTCTTACAGTGTAAAAATATTTTCTGGTTTTAAATAACTTGTGGAGGGTTGATAAGCCATAAGAGAAACAAATCAGTTGATCAATCAATACATATTATAAATTATATTAATAATTACAGTGTCCACTTAAAAAAATAACATCTAATTACTAGTAGTATAATTTGAAAAATACTTCTCGTAAGATGAATAATTTAAGATAAGGTTTCCTCAATCATATACATATGTATATTACAGAATCCTCACATCCTAGAATGGTTCTGAGTAAGATGAATAATTTAAGATAAGGTCTCCCCAATCATATACATATGGATATTACAGAATCCTAACATGCTAGAATGGTTCTGAGTATGAATTTGGAATCAAAATTGTCTATTTATCTGTCTATATTTCTGAGATTAGGTATTGTAACTATTTACATTGTTTGGACTGTTGTCCTCATTTTTATCGTCATATTCACAATGTTTCAGCTGTTGTACGCACCTGCCTTTTTCAGGTGATATGCATTGTAATTTTGAACGAAACTCTTTATTTAGTCCACTGGGATAGATTGTTCTAGTTCCACGTGCCATGCCTTTTCTGCATATCTCAGTTTCAGTTAATTCCCTTTCGTAACTCAACTCTCTAAGTTTTTGTTCACTTCTGCTGTGGCCAGGTATTAAACTCATAACTCTTTGGGTCAAGTGTACTTGAGGAATTAGAACAATCTATCCCAGTGAACTAAATAAAGGGCTCGGTTTGAAATTCCAATGTATCTCACTTGAAGAAGGCTGAAGCATACAATGGCAGGAATGTTGTGAATATACCAATAAAGATGAGGACAACAGTTTGAACAATGTAAATAGTGTAAATTGTTGATTTAGTCTAAAACATATGCTTTTATGCCCAATAGCAAAATCTTTGTTGCCTAGTGCAATTAACCTTTAACACTCTGCAGTATACAGTATTTTCCTTTCTACTGCATTGTTTTTCAAGGCTCTTCTACTGCACTACTTAATTTCTGTCATGGTCATTTTCTGTTGCCATAGCAGGATATGACAACACAATTGTAAAATTCACTCATCTGAGTCACTTGCAGTAGCAGGATAAAATTTTTGCTTTGCAAGTAAAATCATCTCCAATATGTTAAATGTTAATAGCACTGACAAGGCAAATAATTTGAAATCTTCTGTAACAGCTGCTCATGGCAGAAATGCATAAAAATTATTGCTAATGACAACATGATTAATTCTTTCTTGACAAAACTTGTGCAATACCATTTCTTTTAATATGTGCAAAAACAATTTAAATTGTATATACATTATATCAATTGACATAGAAGTTTTGCTTATGCAGCTATAGGTGTAATATTTTATTAAACATCTTAAATGTTTAATCAAACATCTAATTATGAATTCATAGTTTTCCCTTCAAGACTAGGGAGATGTGCTGATGTTGTAATGGATAGCAGCTTGGAATGAAAAATCAGAGCACTAAATTCCCTTGAATGCAAATACCTTTGGGAAAATGATGATCTGTCTCCCCCGCCTCAGCTATGGGTTAAGGAGTAGCTCATGAAAAACCCAAATTCCCTTTTGGTGAAATTTTCTAATTCACCTGACATAATTGGGGCCAGTTGAAAATAATACATTAAGGTTTTGTGCCAAGTTTATGGTGCTTTGAGATGGCTCCAATTTAACAGTCCCTTCCAAAAGTTCTTCATTCAGAGTGGGTTGTCTTCCAGAGTGAGGCTTGTTGGATGTTACAATCACCATTTAAAAACTTTTTAAATCACAGCTAATGTGTATGGGCTTTCACTGCATCTGTATACACAGCAGACATGTTTTTAAATGTCTCTGTAGCAGTACCACTCTTCTGAAATTCATGCAGTAAAAAATAGTAAATATGTTACTTCTTAAAGTTATAATTCTTAATGGGGTTAAATTCTGAAATACACTATAGATGACACATTGTCGAATAAGAAGAGATAGTAAACTAATTGTAGAATCAGATTCCTACCATTCAATCTTGGTTCTGTCTTGGTCAGTTGTTTCATAATTTATAACAGTGAAATATGTAATCACTTTCTGATCATCTTAATAGTATTCACAAGTTTCTATTTAAGAAACATTAAGAACTTAAAGGGTTGTTTGGAATGTTAATCTCATTTGTTTTAAACATTATTACTACAATGTTTACAATCAATTCTTCACAATTTGTTAGGTGTAACATCCACTCTTTAACATTCCACTGGTATACAAACACTTCTTCACCAATCCTGAGATGTTCAATCCATTCTACCTAATTTAATACACTCTTCATTCTGTCTCAATCGGCACACTTTGTCTGGAGTATAGTCCATTCTTCATCTTTCCTCTCATGAACAATGCATTCTAGACACTTCCACAGGTGTCCAATCCATCTCCACTAATCCAGAGGTGAACAATCCATTATTCATCATTTTTCAGGTGCAGAGTCTGTTCTTCCACCTTCTTCACATATACAATTCATTCCTTACCAATCCTAAGGTATCCAGTTCATTCTTCAAGATTCTTTAGGTTTACATATCATTCTCTATCAATCCCGGGTTGTACAATACATTCTTCAACTGTGCAGGCTGTTCTGCATCATTCCTTTAGTGTAGAATCCATTCTTCAGCATTCCTCAGGTTTACAAACTATTGTTTATTCTTCCTCATTTTTACAATCTATTCTTCACACTCTGTTTCATGTAGAATCCAATCTATCCCTTCACATATCCAGTTCATTCTTAAATCTTTTACTTGTGTACATTCTATTCTTCATTCTTGCTTAGGCATACAGTTCATTTTCATCATTTTTCTAGTTTAATATCCATTATTCATGCTGTCTCAGGTGTGTAATCAATTCTCTAAACTTTTCTTTCATGTACAATTCATTCTTAACCTTTTCCCAGATGTGCAATACACACTTTTATTCAGGTATACATTCCATTCTTCTTATTTCACCAGGTACACAATCCATTTTGCATACCTCTGATGGTCACTCCTTGTCATAGTGGAGAGGCTTGCATGGATGGTCCACTGGTTCTGAGAGCAATGCTGTCAAGAATTCTAAACTCCTTGTAGGGCCATTCTTGGAGGCAAGGTCAAAGACAAGGACCCAAACTAAGCATGACCAACCTCACAGACCCCAATGTTGGAACAAATGTATGACAATTACAATAGCTCTCATGAGCCAGTGGATGGAGAGGGCTACGTATAATGGACATGCTACAGAAGGCACCACTTGAAATTGTAACAGAGTCAGTGCCAGTCCATTGATGTTTCATAACTGGATTCTGCATATCTCATTCCATATATGCCTCGGAGAAAGGTCATGAAATCAAGTGTGTGGGTCACTTCCTAGCAAGTTAAGTCCACCTTAAATAAATTCATGTCATCAGCACTTTTTTCTACTCTGATTTTCTTTCACCTCCAACCAACTCTTGCAAAGCCAAACGGTGATAGGGAATGGATGACAGGAAAGGGTTTTGGTGAAACTAGAAGCTTGTAGTCCTGAACCTGCATGTTGCTGATGAAGTTAGTCATCAATGCCATCATCATAA
Source organism: Acanthosepion esculentum (assembly GCA_964036315.1). NCBI lineage: Eukaryota > Metazoa > Mollusca > Cephalopoda > Sepiida > Sepiidae > Acanthosepion > Acanthosepion esculentum. The sequence goes on along the minus strand of OZ038499.1, from coordinate 88,562,341 downwards.
AGGAAGAGATCAATAAAGAAGAGATTACATTTTTTGATTACAAGATAAATACATTTATCATGTAGTGAACAGGATACAAAAATTCTGTTGCTGGAATAGAAGTGAGGAAAATTGTTTTTCTGAACAGGAGGATTGCACATAACATCTGAGTAGAAAATAAGAAAAAGAATTAAAATATTTTAGCCAATAAGAAGGTTTTACATTTAAAACAAAACTTGGTCACTTTGAGCCACCTTACGACGTCCATAAAATTAAACTAAATACTTTACCTCAGTGAGAGAAAACATTCCACCATTGAATGTGTCACCTCTGTGGTCTCTCCTACTTTTGATGCCTTGTGCATCTGAGTTTTACAAATTACACAACAATTGTCTCTGTATATATTTTTACTTTTCAGTGTAGTCTTAGAAAAAAACTATTAGTTTTGTTTTCAGTACAATGAAGAAAAGAATCTTTTTTCACATGAGTGTAATACATTAATAACATAGTTTATTGCATAAAATATATTTTATTCCATAACTTATTTTGTATCTACTTGTATCTATGACAGTGTGTGTGAAAAATATAAAAATGAAAATCTCATATCTTGTTAAATATTGTTTTGTGCCTTTATTTGAATATGACTTCAACTTTGTAGCAGCAGCAATATTAAGAAATATAAAAAATTCATAGCTGGTTGTATTTAATATTCCTCAGGTTTATAAACTATAGTTCTCGCTTTCTCAGACATGAAAAATATCTTCACGATTCCCAAGTTATATAATCCACTCTTTGATATTCCTCAGGTCTATAAACCATTCTTCACCCTTCCACAGTTATGCAAACTATGTTCACCATTCGTGAGTATATAATCCACTCTTTGATATTGCCCAGATTTATAAACCATTCTCAGGCATATAAACTCTCTTCACAATTCCTGAAGTATATAATCCTCTCTTTAATATTCCTCAGGTCTATAAACCATTCTTCACACTTCTCAGCTATGAAAAATATCTTCATCATTCCTGATGTATATAATCCTCTCTTTGATATTCCTCAGGTCTATAAACCATTCTTCATACTTCTCAGCTATGAAAAATATCTTCATCATTCCTGATGTATATAATCCTCTCTTTGATATTCCTCAGGTTTATAAACCATTCTTCCCACTTCCTCAGGCATGCAAAATATCTTCACCATTCATGAGGTATATAATCCAATCTTTGACCTTCCTCAGGTTTATAAACTATTCTTTACTCTTCCTCAGTTATGCAAAATATATTCACCATTTCCAAGATATAAAATCTTCTCTTTGATATTCCTCAGGTTTATAAACCATTCTTCACCCTTCATCAGTTATTCAAACTATCTTCACCATTCCTGAGTTATATAATCCTCTCTTTGATATTCTTCAGGTTTATAAACCATTCTTCCCACTTCCTCAGGCATGCAAAGCATCTTCCCCATTCCCAAGTTATATAATCCACACCTTGATATGCCTCAGGTTTTAAACCATTCTTTACCCGTCCTCAGATATGCAAACTCTCTTCCCCATTCCCAAGGTATATAATCCTCTCTTTGATATTTCACAGTTTTATAAACCATTTTTCACCCTTTCTCAGTTATGAAAAACGTCTTCACCATTACTAAAATATATAATCGACTCTTTGATATTATTCAGGCTTGTAAACCATTCTTCACTCTTCCTCAATAATGCAATTATCTTCCCCATTCACAAGGTATATAATCCTCTCTTTGATATTTCACAGATTTATAAACCATTCTTCACCCTTTCTCTTGTAGTAGTCCTTGGTCGGGGGGTGGGAGAGAGAGACTGACTGACTGACTATCCATGCAAGGGCTCAGCACTAGGTTTGGGTCGGAGCAAGATAACTTGTCTTGAGTCAGCTATATTACAATATTAAGGGGAAATAACATCTTACTTTTGCCATTCTTATTTATCTATCCATGTGCATACCTGAATGTTATGTGACTATATTATACAATAGGAGTACTTCTGCCATATAAGTACGATGCATTCAGGTAAAGTAAAAGATTGAGTAAACAGAAAACTTGATTGGCAAAACATTATGAAATTAAAAAGTGTACTTTATTTACTTAGGACACCAAAGTAATGACTACAACCAGTAAAATAAACACAAGAATTCTAATCGAATGGAAACCACGTTCCTAATAATTTATTAGGAATGTGATTTCTATTAGATTAGAATTCTTGTGTTTATTTTAAAAAAACATCATATTCCTAATGTCTGATTTTTTTAATATAAAAGCACATATTGCTACACCACTTGGAAAAGTTGAATTGATTCTTATTTTATATATCTCTTATTGAAACATTCAAAGCAAAGGGAAGGACTACCTTCATATTCAACACAAAAGTTATTTACTTTTGGGGGGTTTTATCAGCTTTCTTTGCACTCATTGTTTTCCTCATTTTGTAATAACAGGATTTAAAATATAGTGTTTTGTCCCTGGTACAACAAGGGGAATGAGGCTTGGGAGCCAATGTGTTAATCTTTAACCCTCTACCTTGGGTGGCTCTTGGACCTTGTATAGAGGGAACATCATTGTAAAAAAGATTAAGAAATGTGTTACATTTGGAAACATTAATAGGAACCTTGTCTCTTCTACTGGCAGTTAATGTTTATATCCCCTTATAACCTGGAACATGTATGCAATATCCACCACCCTTAAACCCTGACACTGAATATCTTTCTTCTTGAATTTGTAAATAGCTTTTCTACTTTTTAAGCTAAAGAGTTGAACATGGAATTTGATTTTTTTGTCATAAATAATGAACTTTATTTCTGAAGCATTTGTTTTTGAATTGTAGAACACCTGTTCCCCATTGAAATACTCAACCTTGTAGTTTTGACCATGTCATATTTATTTTCCTGCCATCTGACCATTGTCACCAATTGGATCAAATTACTTGAATTTGTTGACACACTTTTCTAAGGTTGTTCTTATGTTTGATTGGCTGGTAAACACTTTCATGAAAAAGCTACTTCTCTTTATTTGCACACAAAGTTAATAAAAGCACACACATCTTAAAAAAACTCTCATGCAAATACACATATACACACATGCACAATTCAGTTGTTAAATATAATTTTTCCACAATCTCAATCTTCTTTGGAATGAAGCATCATGGGTATTGTTGCTTATTCTACAAAATAGAGTTTATGGCAAAAAATATATAAAAAATTACTCACATTCTATTTTTTAATATACCAGAATAATTTACATTCATGCATCTTTTTAAACAAAAAGGAATTTTTTTGAAGTTAGTTTAAGCCAAGAACTTACCAAGTGATTTAAAGTTTAATGCTTGGCATATATATATATATATATATATATATATATATATATATATATATATATTATTATTATTATTATTACCAAACATTAATTTTAGTGGATGCCATGCTTGAGTAGATGCACAGTTTTTTTAATAAATATATACTATGTCTACTGGCCAGTGTACTTGAGAAAACTTAAGAAAGAAAATGTGCTATAAAAAACAGAGTATATACTCAAACATGGATATTCACTAAAAATAATGTTTCAAGTAGTAAAAATAAAAATCCATTAATTCTGTAGTAATATATATGTTGGGATACAGAAAATGCTTATCTCCCTTTGGTGCAGATAAGTCATGTGGGTCACATGACGGGGACTTAATGAAATCACTTCATACAGTGACTAAAACAGCAGTCAATTTTCAGTTTGTTTATAGCAGCTATCATGTGAGGCTGCTTTCTTTTAGCCTGGGCCAAGGATTCCAGGCTGAGGCTAAATCTGCCTCTTCCAGTAGCTTACAAGCACATGATGCCATTTCCATTTGGGAATATATCTTTCCCTGATATAGAAAGAAACCCCAGCCCTCAATTTGGGAAAACCCAAGACTCTCTGTTTCCCATTCATAGAATATGTCCTCAGATGAATCTGGCTCATTTGAATCTAGCGACTTAAACATGGTTTCTCCAGACACAGGAGTATCTCCATATTATATGTAAAACCCTTCCTTTTTGTTTCTCCTTACAGTCTGCTTTTCTGTGTATATATGTGATATATTATTCTCAAAGTGGGACACATGTATATATGTACATATAGTTTTGTGTATGTCTTAGTGATATAAAAGTCTCTCTGGGAACAAAGTCATTATTTTTCCTTTCAGTCATTTCATCCATGAACTATAGTGTCATTATATCATGGATATAATAATGCTCATAACAGGGGAAATAAATGGAAGAATAAATTCCATTACTCTCTCCTGGATACAGCAAGTGAAGCATTAGTAGGAACCTTGTCTCTTCTACTGGCAGTTAATGTTTATGTCCCCTTATACCTTGGAACATGGTCACTCTGATCCCAAGAAATTTCTGGGAACAAAATTGAGAAAAAGTCATCTGAAATTGAGGCAATTTGATGGATCTTTTATAAAAACTTTGGGATACTTCAATGAAACTTTTCAAACCTGTGACTGATTTGAAATTATTCCTATTACAATAGTGGAATATAAAAAAGATTCAATGGACTATTAGGTATAGATGTTCTAAAGGTGGATACATTGAAATTAATCAGTAATGTAAACTCAGAAAAAGTAAAAACAGGTGTGTTAAAAGGGTATAAAGCGAGTATACAATTAAATAAAAATAGTACCCACTCTTATTTTGAACCTTGTAAATTACCTATTCACCTTTGGTAGTTGCTAAATTAAAGAAAATGGTAAAGGAGGGAATTTTGGAGCATGTTTCTCTAGGTGGCAGTAAATGGGCTTCTCCCATTGTAGTCTTACAAAAACAGATGTGGATTTAAGAATGTGTGGTGATTTTAAAATAGGCGTAAATCATAAAATATGCTCGAACTCTTTTCCTATTCTCAATAGCGAAACCGCTATCCACAAATTATTGGGTATGAAATGTTTTGCAAAAATCAATTTAAAATTGGCCTACAATCAAATATAGATTGATGATAAATTCATTAAAATGACCACAATCAACACACCTATAGGATTATTAAGATGGATGAAAATGCCTTTGGGAGTGAAAATGGCAAGTACTATTTTTCAGAAAGCAATGGAAATATGTTAACTGACAAAATCAGTAATATGATTATTTATCAAGATGATATTTGCCTTGGTGCAATCACTAAAGATGAATTAAGACAAAAAACAGAACATATGTTAAACAAGTTAAAAGTGCAGGGATAACTATAAACAGGGACATTTGATTGTAATACAATATCATATTTAGGGCACCAAATTTCAAAAGATGGCATTGCATGAGATCCAAAGTTAATTAAGAAAATTTCACAGGTATACCTACTTGTAAAAAAGAATTGGAATCCTTTTTAGGATTTGTTAATTTTTTAATATTTGTTTTTTCAAATATTGAAAAAATGGCATTGGACATTGTCTGGAGTACTGGCAAAGCTCAAGAATTCTTATTAGGCAAAAAGTTCCTCTTAAAGTCAGACTATAAACATAGTGAGTTTATTTTTAACCCCAGAAAGGAGCTACCAAAAGTTACTTTTTCCAGATGGGCCATAAAATTAATGGCTTATGATTTTGACATTGAGTACATAAAAGGAAATACAATACCACATGTTGATGCAATGTCAAGATTACAATTTAATAAGGATCAAAAAGAAAAAAATGGAAATCTCGGATGAAGAAATATTACATTGGGTTGAAACTGACATATTATCTCTATGAACATTGATATTGGAAATGCTACAAGATCCAATATTAAGCAAGATTGCTAAAAAAATAAGAAGGAACAGGTGGATTAATTGTTCCAAAGATGAAAGACCTTATAAATAAATAAAGCATAAATTAGCAATGGAAAATGGTGTTATATGCAATGGAGATGTGATAGTACCCCCCCCCCCCGAAACAGTAAGAAGAGTAAAAAGTGTACATGATGATGTGCATGATGGGATAACAATTATGCAGAAGAGATTAAAATTAGAGGCATGGTGACCAGGCTATTATGATATAGAAAGATAAGTACACAAATGTCAAAAATGTGCAGAAATAAAGAATTTTGACAAAGGAGACTAGACCTAAAGAAATGGAACCATGGTCTTGTGTTTATATGGACCATGCGCACATTAATGGCATGGAACTATTTCTAATTGTTCTAGACACCCTTTCAAGATGGCTGAAAGTTGTTAGAGTTAAGGATAGAAAAACAACTATAATAAAGCAAATACTAAAAGTGGTATTTTCTAGAAATAGAAATTTTGCTTAGAACATTGATATCAGTCAATGCACCAGGATTTTGTGATGAAGATCTATGTAATTGGTTGAGGCAGATTGGCTGCTTCCCTTACAAAACACCACCATATCACCCACAATATAAAGGGATTGCAGAAAGAATGGTACAGACATAAAAATGGGATTGAAGGCACTTCTCCCAAGTAGAGATACTATAGACAGTTACTTACCAAGATTATTGTTAAGTTATAGGATGATTCCACATGCAAAAAGATTGCAAAGCCCATCTGCATTAATGGAAAGACAAATAAGATCTCCATTAACAATGTCTTACTCAACATATGAAAAGATTTTGCATGAGAAAGACAAAGTAGCAATTCCTGAGAGAGCTAATTTCATCATGCAAAGGGGACATAACACAGCCATTATATCAAAGAATGGAAAAAAAGTCTAATGGCTCATTCTGACCAATTAAGACCCAGAATGGAAGAGGAAGATTTTGTGATGGAAGATCTTGACAGAGAAGAAAGGATGAGTTCTTCAGATCAGGATAATGCAATCAGACACAGAAGAAGAAGAAATGAAACCAAGTTCTCCATTAAAAAGAACAGGACATAAACCTTGAGTGGGAGAGGAGGAAAGAGGTCGCAGAAGAAGTTCAAGAACAAACAAAGTCATTAAACCTTTTCATTTCAAGGAGGTGTAGTGAATTGGTAAATAGAATTGTACCTATTTACATATGTTATGTAGTAGAGATATAAAGTATATAGTAAAGTAAGAGATGGGTGGAAGTTGACTACTGATTACGTGTTATAGAACAACAAAATACAACACCTTCTCATTGTTTACATACTTAATATAACATTGATTTGAAATACACCTGACTGTATGAAATAAATGTATTACAAGAACAGTTTTTTGCAGCAATGTCAAAAGGTGTTAGTCTTGTTTCTTGACACTGAGTTCAATTGCTCTGAAGGTTTCTTTGATATGAAGTAGGTACTTGATACAGCTATTAACAAATTATCATATTTTACTTTGTTTGCTCAAATTACACTATAGGCCAAATGTTCCCCCAAGTAATTTCCCAAGTACAATCATGCCAATACAAAGTTTATAGATATTATATAAAATGGAAACTGTGAAGATCCACAATTGCCTATGATCTGAAGAGATATGTTATATATAGTTGTTCATATTGTCAATAATGTACAGGCATGGTGGAGTAATGGATAATGGCTTGGATTGAGGAATCAGAGAGCCAAGTTCACTGCATTCACTAATGTGATAATACTCTTGGGAAAGGTATGAATCCACCCCCCCCACCGGCTATAGATAAATGTCATGACAAACTGGGCCCGATAACCTTGGTTGAGCCACAACAGAACATAATGGACTCCTCGGGCTTAGTACAATAGTTTGAAAAAACACAAAACTAGGACACAACATAGTGTCTCTGATTATGAACCATTCACCCATGGGTGTGTCACCTACAGCACTTTAGACAATTGTCAATAATGGTTCTTGAGTTTTGTTGATAGAGAGTTGGTAAAAAAAACACAAAATAATTTATGATCTTACTCTCCATTGTCAATACTATTAAAAAGACAAAAAATTGAAATACATCATTTATTTATTAACTAGCTATATCTGTGGAAATTCTATAAGTGTTTTCATTACCTATTCCTACACGATACCTCCTTATTCTCCATTCAATCAACATGATTTCTGCATAGCAACAGACATTAAAAAACTACCGCATTAAACACAACAGTCTCATTGGTTAACACCAACCAATGAAATATCTTCCAACTAAAATCCAAATCTTTGTCTGGGAGCCAATCGTCAGGTATATAACCCCTAATCCCAGACAGCCCAAGGGGATAAATTACAAAAAGCAATTTCAGAAGCCACACAACTCCTTGTCACTCCAACAAATATCTCCACTATTTGTAGATTTAACATCACAAGAATACCTTATGAGAACCACTATTGCTATATCCTGTTGGCACTCCCACAACTGGAAGAAAAAGCTTAACAAGAATCATTGTAAGACTGACTCAGGATATAAAAAGGCCTCAAAGACATAGTTGAGGAAAATAAAATACTATCAGGTGCCTCATCCTGAGGATCATCTGCTTGAGGCTGCGCCCCACCATTGCACGAGAGAGTGGGAGATTGGTAGTCATACTGATGCCAGTGCAACTGATGGTTGCAGTGGCTGGGCAATTTTTGTGCTTTGTATAAGTGTATGTGCTCAGGTTCCACACATTAAGCCCAACCTTGTGTTACAGCTTGTCCCAGTGGAGAAACCAGGTTTAATAATATCTTCTGCAGCCCATGCCTGGGGAAGATTATCATCTCTCAGTTGTGCCTCTGTCTGCAGACAGAGATGCAGCTAAGGAAAATAAAATCTGTGAGGTGCCTAGATCCAGGGAACAGCTGTGTGAGGTTGCATCCACCATTGCACTAGAGAGGGGAGATTGGTAGTCATATCGATGCCAGTGCAACTAACAGTTGTGGGGGCTTGTCAATTTTTGTCCCTGGCCTGAGTGTATGAGCTCCAGTTCCCCACATTAAGCTTGGCTGTGTGTCACATCTTGTCTTAGTTGGGAGACTTGGGTTAATACAATCTTCCATGGACAAGATGACTAGGATCAAAGTGTAGTATCTGTTCCTGCAGCCGGCTCACAGCTTCCACCATCAGCAGCAGTTCCAGCCAGCTATCATCATCACCAGCTCACTATTGGCCGCTGCTCCAGCTATCTTCAATAGGCTTCAAGCTCCTGCTGCTCCAGTCATAAGCAGCACTTCCAGTGAGCCATTATTGTCTGCAGCTCCAACTTGCCATCAGCTGCCATTCCAGCCATTTCCAGCTCCTTTTGTTGTTGCCAGCAGCAACAATATGCAGTAAACTGTCCTTTTCAGGACAACACTTTTCTTTTCAGCAACTACAAAACTGTCTTTTTCAGGACAACTCTCTTCAGCAACAACATAACTGTCTTTTTCAGGACAATGCTCTCCAGTGACTACAAAACTGTCCATTTCAGGACAACTGGGGAAAGTTTTTGTGTGTCCAATGGAAGATAAAATTTGATAATTTTCTTCACTGGCTGTGTGCAAGCAGTGATTTCAAAACACAGTGAACAAAGAGAAGGGGATCTAGAACTTATTTTCATCATAGTTTTTTATATAGAAAGATGATTGTTGACTGATGCATTGTCATGATAACATGTATTGCAGTTGAGCTGGTTCACTGACTGTTCCATTTCAGATCTTGTCCCTGTTCTGTTTCAGATCTGTTACTGACTGCTTATGGTGAGTTGTTGATTGGTTGAAAAATTCTCAAGAATTTAAGAGTTTTGCATGGGAATGTGCTCAGTAACCCAAGCTCTGACCTATTTTTAGGTCATTTGGAGTTCAACTGTGTGTATCTTGTAGAGAGCACATAACATGACTTCTCATATCTAATCAGTTTCCAAAAAACACTTATTTAATTTTGGAGCTGTGTTTGAACAGAATTGTAAAAGTTTTTCACATCTACTGAATTTAGTGAGATTTATTTGAGGGCATCTCTTACCTGTTTGTGCTTCACTTATTGGCCATAAAATATAGGAGTTTATATCCTATACAATGCTCTCCAGTGACTACAAAACTGTCCTTCTCAGGCTAACACTCTTCTTATTCTCTACATGGGAGCATGCAGAGATATTTTTGCTTAGTGCACTGTAACCTTATTTTTGTTGATGTGCTTTCTTAAACAAAAATAAACTTGGAAATATATATTTTACTCAAGTCTTTATTTTGTTTGTTGTTGTCTTCCATCATTCAATATCTGTTTGCAGGCCAATACACTACCCACAACACTATGAACCTTTCATCTGCTCAGCTATGAATCCAGTAGGTCTTTCACATAGTGTATTTCTCATCATCAAAGTTCTATTATGTATTTACTATTGTAATAAATGTTGTATTTATCTAAGTCAGTAGTAATCTCATATTATTGATTGTAGCAGAAGGAAGAAAGAAAAACCTTCACCAACAGATACAGAATGATGCGACAACAACAAAACCACACAAACCCAAAATGTCTACTTTCTTCCTTTGTCCCACAACTGACCACAACAGTGTTGACAACCCAATTTATTCATTATCTCATGACTTGTCTCTTTTCTTGACCTGTGACAGTATCTTTTACTTTTTTCCTTTATCAATACCAATTTCTCTTGTATGTACATGTTTTTTTATTTAAATTTCTTATAAGCATGAAGTAGTTCCAGATGCTAAAAAAAAAGAAAAAAGAAAAAAAGCAACACATATTCTTTTTTTGGGAATTTGAACGTATTGTAATTTTAACACATTTCAATTTTCAATAATTATTTATTGATATCCAGCCAGGAAACCTCTATTTCTTTTGTCCCCACGTCTGTCTTTCTTTCTTTCTTTCTTTCTCTCTCTCTCACTCTCTCTCTCTCTCTCTCTCTCTCCATATATATATATATATATATATATATATATATATATATATATATATTCCTTTAATCTGGTTTTCTCTCCCTTTCTTGTCTGTCTATTTTTTCTTCTTTCACCCTCTCTTCCTCTTCCTTGCATTTCCCAATTCCTCCTGGCTTACTCTTATTATGTAGGTTTCTCAGTCGGGAAGTATTGTTGTGGACCCGTTAGCGGTGCAGATCTGGCTTATGAAAATAAGGCCTTGTGCCGGACACCGCACACTCTACTACCGAGTCCACAAACAAAGTAAAAATAAAGAAATATATAAGACGTGTTCTTTTTACTGTACAAACGTACAAGGTAAAAAGAAGTAGACAGGCAAAACAACGAAAGGTAAAGGAACAAACATATTTATTATGGTTTAACAAGTAAATTGTCTTCAGTGAAGACCATCAGTAAAGCTACTGGAAATGTAGTTGAAAAAGAAGCCAAGTAGATTGTCTTCAGTGGAGACCTTCAGTAAGTTACTGGAAATATGGTAGTTGATAAAAAGGTAGATAAAGTTCCGCGCCAAAATTTAAATTCAAGATGGCCAAGGCAGGAAAAGTTCCTCAGGAAGAGAGTTCAGAAAGTCAGTTGTAATGAGTAATAAACATACACGGCAAAGAAAAATACTCACTGCGAGAGTTTGTAATTGTGAGTGTAATGTAATTCTTTTTAAGGTAACTGGTTCTGAAAGGACTGAGTTCGAAGAATGTGAAAAATGCTTTGTTCTTCATGTCGAAGGTTTCGAAAGTTCCTGGAAGTAGGCGGCTCGAAAAAGATGTTCGCCTCGGGACGAAAAATCCGTCATCGCAAAAGGCAATGTGACGACAGTGTCGTATGTGTTAAGGTACAGCGACGAGCTATGAGGTCTAGGCAATGTTTGCCGGTAAAATATCCCTGTTGGTATATATGGTTGACCGGCGAGAGATAAGTGAGTCGTCTACCCGCCGGTTCAAACGAGCCGGGACGACTGACTTTTGAAAAGCCAATTTGTCGTGACGTCAGAGCAAAAGCGCGCGAAAAATGACCAGCAGTAGCAGCAGCTTGTTACCGTCCTCATCTTCGGCTAAGAACAACGGTTTACTACTATTACTGGCCGAAAGTGAGAGGAAGGGTTGAAAACTCGCGCGTGCGTCAAATTGTGAGGTGGAATAGGGGGCTATACCACAGCACGACTGATTCCAGCTTAGAAGAGCTAGCAATATGCAATTTGATCTTAGGTAGAACAGTATATGGTCATACATGCAAATGATAATTTTTCTTAATATCATAGCCTACCTTGGGTCGATAAGTGATAATTTTTTATATTTAGGATTGAACTAATCTTAAATGGAATACTCGCTTAATAAACAATTACCTAACATACGTAACATACTTTAAGTTATTTTATCCGAAAAATGTCTCCATTCTTTTATATATAAGGAATATTTTTTGAAATTGCACCGTTTAAGGAGTATGAGAGAGTTATTTGTCCTTGTTTGGTGACGGAAATCAATGTTAGACATTTTCCGCTGTAACGCAATCTGTGATTGGTTACTTTAGCGTTCAGTCCTTTTGTCGTTGCTCCGGAATTGTTCTCTTTCTTTAGTCGAAGTTAGTCAAGCTTACAATCATGAGTAGCTACCAATTATACAGAAACACAACCATAGGAAATACTTTGCAAGAAAGTCTGGACGAATTAATACAGGTAAAATGTTTCCGTATTGTTTATTTACACCACGGGCAATCCGTTAGGAAAAAATATATAACATCAGAGGAGGTTGGTGTTCTAAAGAAAGAGGGCCGTTGTAACCTCAAACTCAAATAAAAATTCTTGTATTATTTCTCACTTAGAAAAAAAAAGAAATGCTTTTTTGGCAAGGAAAAGAATGCTTTTTAAACTTAAAAAAAAAAAAAAAATATTAAGTCTCGAAAACTTATAATTTTTGAAAAACCTTTACGGTATGAAGAATGATAGTATGATGAATTTGAATTGTCTTAAGATTTTTTTTTTGTTTAGCACCGAAGAAAAAATTATAACTAAAAGAATCACGACTTTTTACTTATTTTTAAAAATTTCTAATTTAATTAATTTAAGCCCAGTTTTTGAATTGTATTATAGCAAATTAACATGAAATATTAAAATTGTCTTTAAAATTATCATGAGGTATATTGCTTTTTTGTTTTACACGTTATTATTACCCATGTGTTTTGTTTTGTTAGACTTAAATGAAATTTGATTTAGATTTTGTTGTTGGTTTTTTTTTTTTTTTTTGTAAGAAATTGCTACTTCTGACAAGACCATAATAAACTGGTTTGGGATAAAAATACAAAAATCGCACTTTGTATGGTTCCCCCCTACCAAAAAGAAAAAAAAAAGACTGCCAGTCATTGTCTCAGAAACTGTTTTTGAGAAGGTAGAGACTTTTTTTTTTTTTTTTTTTGCCTATGGTTCGTTTTTCAAATATTACTTCACTTAAATTCCTTTACCTAGCCAAAGTTTTTTTATTTTATTCATTCATAAGTTAAAAAAAAAAAAAAAGGTTCGCCTATCGCTCCGTTTACTCCTTCCTCGTCTTTTGAACAGGAGTTGAGGTTTTTCCCTTGTTTACTGTTTAGAATTTTTGTGAAACCAAATTGAACATATATGAAAAGCTTTTTATTAGAAATAAAAGTAAAAATAGTACTACTAGTTCCATTTTTACGTCAACCAAACTTTTTTGTTTTAAGTAACAACTTTTACTTATTTGGTCAATGTTATTGTTCACTAAAGTTTTTTTTCTATATTTGCTTATCAAATGTGTGCTCAGAACAGGATAGTAAGTATCTTCCATTTTAATGTCCATAACAATTTTTTCTTAGTTTTCTTTACCTGTTCTCATATTCTGAGCTCTCCTTTAAATTTGAAAAATAGATCAGAATTTAAAATGAAAGATAGCATTCGAAGTGAAGTATATCTCTCTCTAATCTATCAGCACATATTAAGTATGGTTCATGATGAAATGTGAAGAATTTTCATTTTAAAAATTTTAATTAGAATTATTTGTAAACTTGAGCCATTATTTTTTTAATTTTTTTATTCATCTGTAGCGATCAAGCGATAAATCACAAAAATCCGTATTTATTAAATAATCATAAATGGAAAAGCTCACTGCAATTTAATGGCTCCCAGTATTTTAAAAAGAATTCAGAATATTTTTATGTGTTCCCTTGAATTTTTTTTTTAATAAAGCCGTCCATGATATCAGAAAATAAGAGTATTTAAAATTTATTGGTAATTTTCTAACATTTCTTCAAGCATCTTCGTAAGTAAGGATAAAACCAGAGAATCTAAAATTTAGTTTAATAGACTGAATATATTTAATTTTTTTTAAGAATATTGGTTAGTTAAAAAAATTAATCATGAAAAAAATAGTTTTTTTTTTTGTTTTTTTTTTTACAGTCATGTAATTTTATTGTAATTTTGTTTTCATTGCTTAAATAAATTACACAATTAGGAAGCTGTCGCCTCCATGTTTTGTTAAAAATGTTTTTCTGCGCCATTGATTAAACTAAAAAAGTAATTCTCTTTTTTTAATAAAGAGAGTTGTGTTGACGGATTTATCAATAGAGGATATTTTTTTTGGCTGATAACCAGAAAAATAGTCTACTAATCTAATCAATTTAAATTTGGTTTCAAGTATTTTGCTTATTGGAAATAAATTAAATTTTAATTGTAATTAAAACTAAAATAAGGACTTCAAGAATTTTTTAAAAAGTATCTATCTATATCACAAGCGCTGGAGGGTAATTTTTGTGCATTAGCATTCTTTTTAGATCTTTCCAAGACCATGCCATTTCTTACCAGAATCCTGTTTGTTTTTTTTGTTTTTTTCGATACCAACTGTCTGACCTTTTACAGAGTTATTGGACACAAAACTGATCCTTTGGGGGAGGGTATTGCAAAAAACATTTTTTCTTTTCTTTTTTTTTTGTTTTAAATTTTAAAGAAATGTATATATTTATTTTATTTTGTTTAAATTAAAGACAACAATTTATATAAATATCAGTAACATTTTAAAATTTTTTTTTTTATTACTATGATGAACAGGAACCACCTTGATTAGATTCTGACAAGTTAAGGAAGATTTGGAGAATGCTATAAAAATGTATTAAAATTACCCTCCCCCCTCATTTTTATTTATTTTTAAACGAATTGACTACTTTATTTAATTAGGGTAAATTTGCTTTTTAAGCTCCGCGCTAAATATCTATAAAATTTTTCCAAAATCGTCATATTTCCGTGTAGATGTACATGCTGAACTCGAATTAACAATTAAGGATGTAAGTGAATGTCAAATCGTTTAAATTATTAATTATATTTGTTTTGAACTATAATTTACTAATTGATTACTATTTTTTCCAGTGTGGTCAAATCACACCACAACTTGCTCTGAAAGTATTGATCCAATTTGATAAGGCAATCAATGCTGCCTTAGCCAGTAGAGTTAGAAACAGAGTATCTTTTAAGGTTTGTACATTTTTGCTTTTTATTTCCTTTCTTCATTCACCAGCTATCATGAGATGACAAAAATGCTTGAAATTTTAAAGTTCTAAATTTTCAGATGGTAGCTTTACACAATTTGTTTAACATTAAAATAATTTATTTATATTGTTCAGACTGTTGTCCTCATCTTTCTCATATTCACAACATTTCCAAACTGAACCTTTTACATCGTCCACTGGGGTATATTGTTCATGCCATGCCTCAGTTATCTCCCTTTAGCTTCACCACTGCAGTAGCCAGGTATTGAACTCACGACACTTTGGGTGGAGTCACTGGATCCAACCAGCGCTTTTATCAACTGGGGGTGTATGAATCTTTGGGACTTATAAACTTAATGTTTTGGTAACTTTTTATTTATTTATTTTACTTTTACTATTTTACTCCAGTGATGTTCTGTTTATTATTTCAACCTTGTCCCACAGGGGATGGTGTTCTCCCTTTTTCTATTCCCCCCCCCCCATGTTATGGCTTTACAATGTTCCTGCAGTCTTATCTTAAGGGGTTTGCCTTTTCTCCTTTATATTTCTTATCACAGCTGCACAGGATGGTATACACACTCCTTAGTCATGTTCTCCTCTGGAGGAGGGGGTACTCTTACTTGGAAGAGTTATCTGAAGTGTTCAACCACTTTTGAAGGTCATCCTGATGTCATATGGGCCACAGATCTTTTGTACTTTTTCTGATAATCCTTTCACATTGGGTAGGCAGACTGAAACTGTTTTCTGAGTGCTGTTGTCCTCTTGTACCCTTCTATTCCAGTTTGTCAGAGCTGCCGCCATATACCCAGGGTAGTTGTTACATTGTAAGCTACTGCTTATATTTATATTTCTTGTTCATATGTCTCTGGGTCACCGCTTATGACTTTTGCTCAATGTTGTAAGCCGTGGACGATCCCTTTCTTTATGGGTGGTGGGAGTTGAGATATTGTCTGGTGAATGTTGGCTTGCGGTATACAAATGTCTTTAACACCTCTGTTCGAGATATTAGTACATCCAGGAATACTAGTTGTCATTTTCCCTCACCATTGAGAACTGTATCAATGATCTTATTGAGTTAACATGGTCCAGTAGTAGCTGGACTTCTTTCTGGTGTGGCCAGAGTATGAAGCTGTATTTTCTGTATCTCAGCCATAGGGTTGACTTTAGTGATGTGTATATAGTATATGTTTGCGATTGCTGGTGATAATGGTGAATCCATTGCTAAGCCTTATATATATATATATATATATATATATATATATATATAGGTAACTATACTCGTCTCGACGATCCGCTTAGGTGAAACCATGGTAGGTTTGTCTGGCTCTCTAGGTTTGACTAATATATATATATATATATATATATATATATATATGATCCCATTCTGAAGTGCCTGTGTACAGAAATTCAGCATCTCTATCAGGTTATCTATTGGTATACTGGTGCATTTTCCTAGGGATAAGTCCGAGGCCAGTCTGTCTCTGACAAGTCCAACAATGTAAATAGTGTAAATAATTGCAATGCCTCTTCTCAGGAATATAAACAGACTAGCAGTAGAGCCTGGCGTTGCCCGGGGAAGTAACAGTAAGAGTTGGGGATGGCTGTTGCTTTGAAAGATGTGCTTTGTAAGTCGACAGGAATTAAGTTTTTACAAAACGTTGAAAACGCAATGCACATAAAGTTTAAGCAGACATCTTGCAAGCCCAAGTATTCGAAGGAAGTAACGGAAAGCCGTTATAGCATCAGCCATTTGCCATTACTAAGACATCTGTGAGTAAAAGCTGGTAGCAGTTACTGCTTTAACCAATTGGACCGTTAAGCATTACTGGAAGCACTTGTGGTATGTAGTCAAGAAACCACGATTCAGTTGCAACATACATAGGGATTGAAGGGAAAACGTGCCGTGAGGAAGCCATAGGCATAAAGTATGTGCCGTGCGCAATCACAAACAAACCGCTTGTCTAACTAAAAGGCGCGTCTTATGCCCAAAAGACGGCGCTGCCACGACCACAAAGCAGAACCGTAAAACCGAGAGAGTGAACAGTGACGGGGTGTCATGGTAAGAAAATTTCTGTGATATAACTTCCTTTATTCTGATCTGTCACTATCTACATTGCGGCTGAGAGCCCTTAAAGCCGCAACAGGGGTAGCTGTAAGGCCAAGCATCGTAATTGCAATGGAGAAGTGCCATCTCTTCAGTCGTAGTCAACATCACGACTGAGAGCTTATGAAAACTGACCAGGGTCGCCATACTTGGCGTGTGTTTTTAGGTTTTTTTACACGACTACAAACAAAACAATAGAGCCGTATGGCTGACATGTTTCACCCATGGCAGCCGTAAAGTGTATATGGAAGCAGAAGCCTGAATTTTGTAGACGCACTCGACTTTTGTGACAAACGAACTCCAAATCTTCTCAAGTGTGAATGTGCTTGTATGCACTGGTACAAACTGCAGGTGCTCTGATCAACTGTTAATGAAACCAGAACTTTAGTGGAACAATCATGTCTAATGCCGGTGTTCATGTGTCTAGCAGCTTGTGTTGCAACTGAATATGGTGAGGTTATCATAGTGTACAAACAAACCCGATGATGGCGGGTGAAGGTATGAAAGTCAGAAGGCAGCAAAAGAGCTGGATAACCTTTACAAAGATGTCTTCGTAATGGCAAGTGGAGACTACGACGACATAACGTTAAAACCAATATGACAAACAAAAAAATTGTCATGCAATCGGACTTAAATGCTACTGGGCAGGTTGTCTACAGGACCTCCATGTAGGTTATGTTTCTAGCACAGTTGTTAGGAGAGTAAATGAAAACCCTGTCCTTAGACCCAACTCGTGAGCACCCAACGTAAAGTTGGCCGTGAGAGAAGCACTGCTCACGTAAATGCAGACCTGCAATGCTAAGCGTCTGTCCTTGTGATTTGTTAATGGACATAGCAAAGCTTCACGGGAAATTGTGAGCGACGAAAGTTGATTGGTATGCTTGTGTCTGACGGAAGAAGATGCATCCTGGGAATCAGAAGGACTTCCCCTTTGCCGCAGCCAGTTGCAATGGTCGCCTCAATCAGGTTCGGAGAAAGGGATTTAATAATAAGCCGAAGAATATGAGGTGGGAGTCCGAATGGCTGAAGAGAGTTCAAAACTTCTATGGGATACTCAGCTAATTCAGATGGATCGGAAGTTCTGTCGATGGACTTATAAACATGACATTGCCCGGGAATGCAATCCAACAGTTTAAGGTTGATGGAATCAACTGTACAGTCCTTCGGTGCCAATATGGCCCTCCCAGCAAGCCAATCGGCATCGGCAAAATTAGTGGATAGGTTGTAGAAGACTGCATTCATCAATTCATCCGGTGATTCAACAGTGGTGGCAAGCTGATCCATCTGCACAAAACCCTGTGTGTCAGATGGCATTTTCCCCTCCCCAAGAGCAAGAAGGTCCCGTGCGAAGTCAGCGGATCTGGAGTCCCCATTCAAGTAGGCATGCATGTTCGTGCTCAGTTTAAGAGTCTCCAAATGGCACCAAAGAGCAGATGACTTCAGGCAGGCACGGACAGCGTCAGCGCATGTACCTTTAGGAATAACAGGTAGAGTCTGCCTAAAGTCGCCTGCGAGGGGAAGGGTTACTCCACCCATGGGGTCGGAGGAGTCGCAGATGTCTTGGAGACTTCAGTCAAGTGCCTTAAGGGCACCCTTGTGTGTCATCGTGCACTCATCCCAAACTATAAGTTTGCATCTCCGCAGAACTTCAGCCTGTGGCGAATTCTTCATTATGTTGCAGAGAGGAGTTTGTGACCAGCATAGATCAAGTGACAACCTAAAAGCCGAATGAGCAGTTCTACCTCCCGGTAGCAATATTGCAGCAATCCCAGAAGATGCGATCTCCCCACGATGCTGTACCTCTGCCAGGACTAATTTAGTAACAAAAGTTTTGCCTGTTCTTCCGGGCGCATCTATAAAGTATATACCTCCATTGGAGCCGTTTGCCCTGTCTGTTATGGTAGTGAAAGCAACCCTCTAATCAGGTAGAAGTTTGGGCTCATTTTTGGTAATGTATGCGTTCAGCCCCTCGATGGAGTAGGATGTTTCCCACAATAACTCGGTTAGTACAGTGTCAAAACTGTCTCTGAGCGGTGGTGGTAAACCGTAAGTTGGTAAAGAGGCATCTCCCAGTTCGAAAACAACATCTTCTAGGGCCACCAGCGCTCTGTTGAATATGAAGTCAGTGAAATCGCATTCAACTCCTGGGTTGTTACACTGAATGGAGAACAGCACATCTTCTGACATGGATTCTCTGTAATTCCAGGGCGACAGAAGATCGCTTAGTTCGCATTGCAAAATGGCGAACAGCGTTCGAAGCCGTGATGGCATTCTGAGAAGTTCACCCTCTGCTATGGCTGCATCCCATTGGGAATCGTCTTCAAGCAATCCCAAACGGAAGCATGCCTCTATATAAGACTGGCACTCTATGCTGTTGACAGTGCAAATATCTGTGAAACTCGTTGGCCCAGCAATTTCATGAAGTAGAAGGCGGAGGTAAAAGCACTCCTGCTGGCTGGGGGGGGGGGGCACAGTATAAACGTGTCCAAGGCAAGAGATAGACCATACATTGGGATAACCCTCGACAGGGTCACCAGCCTTTCGCCGAACCCACCGGTTGTTTGACCACACGTAGTAGGACGGGACTTGGGGGTATATCAATGTTTTGGCAAAAGCATGTGTTGAGCATAATTTAAAGAAAGCGGTTAGGGTTGTGTCTTTAGGGTTTTTCGCAACCTGCTGGGCGTTTTGTTCGGTGAAGTACATCCTCTGTCCCTTTTCTAAGTGAACAGCAAGCTGCACAATGGCTGGAGCCCTTTGGTTTATGGGGAATCCGAAAATTCGCCAAAAGGCCTCGCTACTGCTGAGGTAGCATCCAGCCACGTAATTGGCCACCTCGTCAATGCAATTGTCGTGCCGGATACCGAAAACAGCAGCATCGCTGTCTTTATTAACGTACTTGCAGATGTACTTTATTGACTTAACCGAGTGGCAGTATTCAACGTTTATGTGGGCTCCAAAAGTCTTGGACAGCAGCGGTCAATAAGGCACCACCCAATGATTGTCTAGAGTGTGCCCCATAACTGTCACAGTTCTGCCGCCCTCAGCGGGGCTTCTACGTCTGTACAGTGGGTAACCATCCGTCGCAGTCTACGTTTCTGAGATAAACTTACAGGGGTAACCCTTTGCGCAAATGGGGCCGCTTGACCAACCTGACCTTTTTTCGTAATTCGAGCCACAGGGGCCGTGTATCATATTGTTTTTAATGATTTCGTGGAGCAAAGGATCCGGAATTTCGGCAGAAATAAAATTGTCTATTTTATCGTTGAGCCACAGCAGAATGTGGGCATGAGGCAAACCGCGTTTCTGCCATTCCACTGTATATATGACACTTAACGCATCTGAAGACTTGCCCTTTAAGGATTAAATCCATAAGCTTACACGGCTGTAACCGGAAAACGCGGGCAATTAGGTCAGTGCGGTGTGAGAACTGCTGACCTGGAAAAAGTTTGCGTGTGATTTCAACCCATTTTGGATTGAACGTGAAGAACAAATCAGGCCTCCCATAATGACGGACATAGGTCATTGCGTCTTGTGTCCTTTCATGCATGTATCGAGGGCCACCAGTGTAAGAGGAAGGCAAAATGCACGGTTTGCTGAGATTGCGTAGGTCACCATCAGAACGCAGACAATCACGGAGGTGAATGTAGGAGTCGGTTCTAAGTTTGGATTGGTTTAACTTGATGAATCTTAACCTCTGCAACTCCATTTTTGCAGCCATGTCAACAGCGAATTGAAGAAATAGTTGACAGCACCTGTGCAAATGGTTAAATTCACCCTCCCTAACCATAAACATGTAGGCGTAGTAAGCCCTACAGGAGACCGTCTTTGAGTTCGACATGGAATCGCTGCTTGCCTGGTATATTGGGATTTTGAAGTGGAACCCATCGCTTCCATATGGAAAAAGAAGGGGGTACTGGAGACAGTCGTATGAACAGTGGGTTTCACTGATGTGGTGCAGACCACCGCCTCGGTACCTTATGACAATGTCATGGCTGTTATGCTCCTCACCATGGATGACTGCGGTGACTTCATTACATGCAGGAGCATTGAAGCGACGCTCATGCTCACCGTGAGGCCATTTGTCTGCATCGATGACAACGCTGAAAGATGGCAAAGAGTTGTTTTGCAACGCAAACTTTAAGCTTCAGATGTAACTTAGTTTTGTGAAGCATGTCTTGTAGACAGAACAGAATGTCTCTATGGGGACCGATGGAAATATCGCTATGCAGAGACGCGCATCAACCTGCTTGTTGTGGTCAGCGAGAAAGTAAATTTGTAGGAACTGAGGTGGCTCTCCCTGATCAGCCAAAAGTGATCCCATTAAGTGGTAAACCTGGCCTTGGACTTTGAAAGTAGGCATCCATCCCCCCTCACTAATAGCCTTCGCACCAAAAGACGTCATCTGAAAGCAACAGTTGTACTTCCGTATTGCTTCAAGAAAATGCGTTGACTCCGAAGTTGTACCCAGAAGGACTCGGTTGTACGCAGCTGTGTGTGTGTAAGGAAGTTACAAAAAAGATTGATCCGGGTGCAACTACGGTTATTTTTGCCAAAAAATTCTGAAATTTGACACCCATAAAGGCGATAGTAGGCCGCAAGTGTGTTGTAAATTTCATTTGAATCAAACCAAAACTGTACATACTGTGCCAGTGAATGTGTGTTCAGAGGGCTAAATCCTGTCCCTTAGTACCCCCGTTTATGGTTCCCTGGTCAAGCGGCTTTGACAGTCTTGCAAACAATTTGGTACTTGTTAGATAGCCAAGCGTTAGTGCTATCAGAAACTGGACCATTTGCTTTGTTTTGGTGGCTCGGTAACAAAACATCGTCCAAAGACTGCGAAAAATCTGCATAAATGGCCCTTACCCGTGCTTTCAAATTGATTTTGTGCAAAAACAATTGTTTTTCTAATTTCTGGCGCTGTCAGAACCACCGCCGGGTAATTTTACGTAGTCCTGTGAAGTTTTGTTGAAATCGGTTGAAAAATGTAGGAAATCCGATCCCATATATAAACGAACATACACACACACACAACCTGGGTTTTATAATAAGTATGATATTAAAATGATTTATTTGAAAAAACAATTTTGAATTGCATAGCATAATTTCAATAGTCAGAAAATATTTAATTTCTTTATTCTACCACCAACTCTCAGCCTGTACTATGGGTGACATAAATAATAAAAATATTTTTATATCAATTGGTGTAGATTGAAACTAACAGTGGATAAAGTGGATTTTTTACCTAGGCATTTAAGATAAGTTTGATAGACTACCTGTGGTGTTTCTACCAATTGGAATGTGTAGGGTGGAGAGAAGATATAAAAAAAATATATAAGTATTTATTAAATAAAATACTAAATCTAACTATATTCCCATAAGGTAGTTGTAGTAGTGACAGCAGTTCACAAATAATTTTCAAATTTGATGCAGTTTAATTCTGTGATTTATCATGGAGGCTATCAAGTACATCAGCAAAAGTTAATTCTCTCTGCTTACAAACTTTCAGTTGCTCATCATCACTACATAAAGCCATAAGTGAGGATGAGGAAAAGTGAGTTCATGCCTTTTTCAGTATGAAAGTACTACAAGTATTTTCAACTGAAATTCACTCTCATCTTATTTTACAAGCTGATAATCCACCTTCCATTTTCAATAAATACAGCTGTATTTTTATTATGTTAATTTTTTTAGTGGATACCTGTATTTAAGTAGACGCTCTGTTTACTTTCTAAACAGTATTTTTGTCTGCCGAACTGCACATTCAAGAAACGATGGATTAAAAATAAATCCATTAATTCTTTAGAAATTGCTTTGTTTCAGATAGAAAACTGAGCAGTTATGACTTTTGAAGAAATCTGAATGAGTAAAATGTGTTTTAAAGACAAATAGAACCTTACTCTTCATATATTGGTGGTTTCTCCTACAAAGAGGGGTGCAAGTTCAGAGGGCGCATTTTCTTTAATAAGTTTTACAAATATGCAGGCTGGTAGTTGAAAAAAGTACTGTTTAGAATATAAATGGAGTGTCTACTCAAATATGGGACAGCCAACTTTGACACTCATGGTAGTTCAAGTACACTGAATGTTTTTTTTAAGGCATTATAAAACCAAGATTTGCAAAATTTGAGGTTTAATAATTTCCCACCTGCCAGAAATAGTTTATTGGTGTAGAAATATTAGTGAAATCATTGGGTGGTTCAAATTTGTTATACAAGATTGTATATTAGGATGAAAATTTTGCATATCCCCTAACTAGTCTTTAAGTTTAGTCTGTCTCCAGTGTAGTGGGAAGTTCTAAGGATTTAAGGAAAAATTGGAAGGTTGGTAGATTCAACTTGTTTTAATATTGCTTTTAGTAAGTTATAATTCTCCATGTATTTTTTGAGTTGAATTGTTTCTTTGAATGGCAACTCCTCTTAATCTTTATGCATTAATGTGGGTGTCCTCCAGGGCTCTGTCTTTGAAGTTTCTGATATCATCAGTTCCAAACACTATCTATATTGATGACACAATTATTTACTCTTGCCTTAACAGTAAGTCTGTTTGATGAAATCAAATTGGCAACTGATTTCCAAAATAAACTTCAATCTGTTGACTGGTGCAAGAAATGCTTAATTTTTAATGCCTCCAAAACAAAACTTCCAATCATCTTAGAGAATTTTTTTTTTCCATAAGCACGACTGATGCTAGGTTCCAGGAGAGCAACTTGTTGCACTTTCTCAGTTTCATGTTTTCCACTGACATGAAGTGAAACATTTATATTGAATTAATTGCTATGAAAGTCGGTCCACTGTCATGTCAGATCATTTTTCTCACAATCTTGCATATTTGTTTATTTTTCCATGCATTTAATATTGCTGCCATATCTGCATTGGTGTTTCTGCTATATATATATATATATATATATATATAATATATATATATATATATATATATATTCTTGACAAAATCCAATCTGCAAAATTATCACTCCTGATCTAGCATCTCGGATTCCCTCACTTTCCCCTTTGCTGTAACATAACTTCCATGTGACTTTTCTGTAAATGTCTTCATGGTAATTGTTCTGATGGACTTTTCTCTTTAGTATCTCAACTTCATGAATTTAAGTGCAGTACTACATTGACAGTTAGGTCTTCAATAATTTTCATTGTCTAAATTACTAGATGTAACTATGTTAATAGTTTCTTCTCCTGTACTTCTCGTTTGACTAAAAACTGGAAGAGAGTTCCACAATGACAATCATCAAAAGATTTTAAATGCATCGTCAATAGTCATCTGTCTTGAATGTTGTTGTTTTATTCTTCTTGGTTTCTTTCACTTTCAGTAACCCCTTGCATTTTAGTAGCTCTTATCGCCTTGCTTGGGAAATCTGATCAAGGGAGTTAATGGTTAAAATAAAATGATTGAGGACCTGTCTTACAGGGGATTGTTTTCATGGCAGTAAAAAAAAAAAAGTTATGTGCCACATCTGCAAAAATTTATTTCCAGATGTGTTCTTTTCTTATAACCTGTACAGGCTGCAGCAAAAGTGTGTGTATATTTACCTGTTTTTGAAATATATAGTAAATGTGAACTTTTTAATTTTGTGCCTAAAAAGAAAAAGAAAAAGTATTTAGATTAGATTGTTTATTTATAAGATTTTTATTTTTACAACATTCTAAAAAAAAAAAAATAAGACTAATAATTATTAGTCTTAACAATTGTATTAGTTTTTTGTTTATTTTTTATAAATTTTGCATTGCATTAGTGACTAATGCAATATCTATCATTTTACCAATTTATACAGAAATAAATATGAAAATTTTTTATTCATAAATTTGTAAACATTTGATAAATATATGAACCAACTATAAGGAAATCCTCATTTGCTATTTTATAAAGTTTGGATCAATTGTCGATTAGCTGATGTTTTGCCAACCATTCCAATAAGCAATAAAGTGTAAATCTAAAGTGTTTATTATTTTTTTGACAATTCTCAAGAACAAAGAAAATGTATAAATTCACTTTCATATGTTTAGCTTTTATTACAATTTGAATCCTTGTTTGTTTGTTTTTTTTTTTAAACAAGAATTGATGAAAAGTGAAGGTGTTTAAAATAAGTTGTGTTGTGGGTTTTTTTTTTTAACTCCCCACAACACAACTTATTTTATTTTTGGCACTTTTAAAAAAAATTTTTTTATAAAGTCTTAAGGCAAGAACTAATTGTTTTCATTTTCTTTTTTTATCAGGGTCACCTTAACACTTACCGGTTTTGTGATAATGTATGGACATTTGTATTAGAAAATGTTGAATTCAGAGAAGTACACGAAATTGCCAAAGTAGACAAAGTGAAGATTGTGGCTTGTGATGGTAAAGGAGAACCCCAAAAGTGAAAGGTTTGTAAGTCAAAACTTCTTTTCAGCAATAGAAAAACTCTTTAGTCATAATTTTAGGTTAAAGGGGATTACCTAATATGTATCTGTACTTATTTGAATTACATTTTTTATTTTTAATTAAACGCCTATAATCAAATTTGACTAAATCTTAATCCTACTGGCATCAGTAGGGCTATACAAAAAAAAAAATTAAAATTACTAAATGTTATTTTACACTGTATTCAAGAATACAAATAGAAACCAAGTTTTAACAAAGTATCCATTTAGAAATGAAAATAGCATTCTTTTTGAATGTTGGAATGAGTGAAGACTTTTATACAATTGTAGAACATGTGAAATGAAACCCCTCTTTACTGCCAAAAAAAAAGAAGGTAAATGGAAACAAACTTCACTTAACTACAATTTCATAAAGATTTGTCACCATAGTAAAGTTGTCAACATTCTTCTATCAGCTGGGGATATGCCAAAGTTTATATGTGAACTCTTTGAAAACTTGTACTCCTGCAATGTATAGAGCTTGGTGCAAAAACCAGCCCAAGTCCAATGTTATACATTATAGCACAGATGTTAACAGTGATAGATCCTTTGCCAAGAGAGAACTGAAGAAGAAAATTGTCAAATTCATGGCTATAGTTCTAAAACTTGTTGCAGATATTGAAGTTGATGAGATCAAAGATACAGGACAAATGTAGAAGTTAGGTATTTGAAGAAAAAGCGAATACACTGAAGTTCTTTAAAAAGAAAAAAGAGCATCGTATATTGGCCTTTTTATGAAAAATTCATTGAAGCCAGAAAGAATGGACTGAAAGTGAACTTTGCCTAGTTGTATATGTATGTATGTATGTATGTGCAAATACATGCTGAGCTGACATGACATTTTCAGTGAAATGTGTTCAAATGTCCCTGGCCAAGCTGTAGATGGTCTCAATGAAAATATCCTATTTTGTGATAATTTAAAGAGACAAACTAATTCCCTATAAGAAGTTCATAAATTATAATGTGAACATACACTATTTAATTTTTTTTTTTTTTTTTTTTTTTAACCTAGGATGATTTTAAAATATTTAGTTACATTTCAAGTCACCTTTTAAAGAGCCAAGCAACTTGTGTACTAATTTTTGTGCAACCTGTTTACTAGTCAAAATTGAAAGAAAGGGAAAAAGAGAAAAACTCATGTAGTTGACTTGAGCACATTTTAACAAACCACTTATTCCCAGTGGAACAAATACAGTTCATATGAGAACGTTCCCCTGGTTTGTATTGTTGCAGTTTTGTATACAGGAATCCCTCGATTAGTGCAGCTAATCTAATGTGTATATTAAAAATATGTACTAATTGAAAATGCACCAATCAAATATAACTTATAGGAAATGATGTAATTTTTACGTCAATTAGTCTCATTCACAATTTCTAATTTGCATACTTTTTAATTACAATATAGGTTCATATAAGAAGATTGCCATGGATTAATGTCTATTAATCTGATTTTTTTTTATGAAAACTTATTTAGAGTGATTTGAAGCATGGTATTCTTCTGTTCTTCATATAATTGGCAGTACTGAGAAATTGCTCCTATCAATATTCTAAATATATAATTAGTATTTTACGCTGAAAATTTTATTTATAATCTTTCCATAGTAAATGCATACATCTTATGTTTTGATATTTTTTTTAATAAACTTAAATTTCTGTAGCTAATTAAATTTTTTTTTTATACACAGATCAGAAATTTTTGAAGATCTTCAAAATAAACATGAAAAAATAATCAAAATACATGTATTTTTATTGGCTTCTATTATAAAATTTATCTATTTATAATAACTTTTTTTTTTTTTTTTGTACACTACTGTAATTACTTAGATAAGGTAATATGAGATAAACAAAATAGTTACCCATTTTTAAATTTTCTAAAATTATAAATTAATCAGTGACTATAAAAAAAACATTAATTTTCAATTACTATGGTTTAACTGAATGCTTTACTGCACTAATTGAGTATTATGTATGCACAAATCTAATTTTGATATATAAAAATTTCAGCATACTAATTGAGTGTGCATTAATTGAGGGATTCCTGTATTTTTCACCAGTCTTAAATATACATGGTTAGTAATGTTAGTGTAATTATATTTACATTTTTAGTGATTTTTTTTTTTCTCTCTTGATAATGATAAATATTGAGGATATTCCACTCTTAAGCAGTGGGCATGCAAGTGAAGATTTGACATTTTTGGAACATTTCCTCAAGTTATGTGTGCTATATCTAGTGTGAAAAAGGCTGTTTTGGAATTTTAGAATTAGTTTTAACTGTGTTCTAATTCCAAATATTTGTCAAGTTATGACTGAAGTTAAAATTTGTGCATATTTAATCATTTACTTTTAGATTATCAGTTCTCGACAATTTGATTTTTCAGCTTCTTGTTGTTAGGGAAGCTTTTGGAATCTTATTGAAATGAAAGAGATGTAGGTTTAATTCAGCCAAATTAACACTTTTTTTTTTTTTTTTTGTCTGTGACCCTTCCTCCCTTTAACTTTAAATGTTGACCCCAAAAATGCCCAAGGCAATTTTTTTTTCCTTTTTAGTATAAATTCCCAAATATTAAAACACTTTAAATCTGCAAAATATAAGAATTCTTTTTTGGGAAGATATTTAAACATACTATACTGGGAACCAAATTCAACATAATTTTCCTTGCATTTATCAGAAAACCATGTAAACTTTTTTTTTTTTTTAGTATGGGAACCTCCCAAAAAATTGCTAAAAACAATTTGGATGAAGCACTTTTCTTAATGCTTGTCTCAAAGTTGGTTTAGATGAAATTTTAATGAATAGAATTTTTTGTACTTGCTTAATTTTTATTTTATTAACTAAAAAAATTAGGACTTGAATTAATTTTACTTTATGCTGTGAAAGTGTTTGTTTTTTTTTTTTTTGCTTTTTTTTTAAATCCAATTATTCAGATGGTTAAATTAGTATCCTGGTTTCGATAAAGTTTCCACTCTGCAAACATTGGCTGTTAATGTTTACTGCTCTTATTCCTTAAACTACAATTGAACATATACTGAATATACACAAAAAAAAATTTGTCATGAATTTTCAGATAGTTCTCAAAGTTTCTCAACCTTTCAAAATTTCATTGATATCTCCCATATTTTCTTTTAGGCTGATATATAATGAAGGAATGTGTATATATTTTTTCTTTTATCTTTAGTTATATATGCATATTTGTATCTATTTCTGTTAAGCTTTGACTTGCTGTCTTTTTCAGATGCAGGGACCCCCTCCCCTCTTTTTTTTTTTTTTTGTTTGTTTGTTTGGTGAGATGCAGAGAAGTGGGGAGAGAGGAGTCTTCATTTTTTTCCCTCCTCTCCTTTTCTAAGTCTTATAACAATAAAATGGTCTAAATTTTTTTTTTTTTTTTCCTTGAAGGTTGGGGGGGGGGAAATGATCTACAAAATACTCTTCTCTCCCCTCTTCATTTCTGGTCTCACTTAAAGTTCTGGACCGTACCAAGATTGGACATCAGACATCATATGACAATAGATCATCCTTCAAATAATGAGCCTCTGCTTTTTATTTGATTCTAAATCATATTTCATGTATAATTCATTATTTGTATAAAATATGCAAACTCTGTGCTTAATGACAATTGATTTTGTTTTTTGTTTTTTCTGTTGACAAAAGTTTGGTTCCTTCTCTTAAAATGTATTGAATATTTCAGTGTAACTACACTCTTTAAACTTTTCTGTTGGTTATATTTGTTTTATTAAACCAGATTAAGATCCTTTTAGTAATGCACTTATATATAGGCTGTAATGAATGTATACACATGTGGTTGCATCTAAGTATTAGCAAAGAATAATTTGTATAGCCAAATTTTGTTACTGAAATAAAACCTGGTATATAATTTGAGTTCATATTTTGAAATTTACTTTTAGCAGTAAAAATAGAACATAAGGAAACTTGTGCATTATTGTGTATGCTACAATACATAGCAATTCTTAAGAACATGTCTGAATATGAATTTTTATTTCAATGTTTGTTTCTTGTATCAGAATGTATTATAATATTAATAAAGAACTTTTGGCAGGTAGGTAATGTAAGTTTAGGTTGTCTTTTTCTCAATATTCAGATGCTAAATATCAAATGAATTCAAATCATGCAGTGTTATTTATACTTAGCACATGATATATATTTTTACAAGTGTATGACTATTGGTATATAGGTTTTGTTTT
The DNA here is from genome assembly GCA_964036315.1 of Acanthosepion esculentum. Lineage (NCBI taxonomy): Eukaryota > Metazoa > Mollusca > Cephalopoda > Sepiida > Sepiidae > Acanthosepion > Acanthosepion esculentum. The sequence continues at coordinate 88,532,401 of OZ038499.1, read as the reverse complement.
GGGTTTTTTTTTTTTAACTGAAAGTAAGAATGTTGGTGCAAGTAGTTGAATCATAATTAGAGAAAACCTCCATGTGATTTTGCTGAGGAAGATTGCAATAAACATGGCCTTGCACTAGAAAAGTAGTTATCAGCTTCTTTTTTTTCTCTCTCTCTCTTGTGAAAGAGCAGTAAAGAAATTTACCAACATAATGTCTAGCACAAAATAAAGGATTTCTTTGATTGCTTGTCACCTAACAAACCTTGGAATATTATTCCAGGTAACTCTAACAGTTCCCAAACTATTGATAGTGAATTTGGTTATCACAAATGGTGTCACTAAAAGAAATGCAACTAGTTTATTATATATTGTTATAAGAATAAAAATAGTTTTAAAACAAATGACAAGCAGCAGTAGCACTCATCAGCAGGCAGGTTATAAGGCTCCAAGTTATCCAGACAATTGTCCCATGGGACAATAGTTTAGCAGATTAAAGCATTGGTTCAATGAATTTGATGACATAGTGTTCAATCCCTGGGCTGGGTATTGTGTACTTGTCCTTTGTATAACAGGACAAGGAATAACTGAGCAATACTAAAAATAACTAACTAGACAATATATCCCTAGATATGTGGATCAAGGACAGTCTGGTAAATGAAATAAAGATTTCAGTTTGAAATTTCCTGTATGTTATCTGGATCGACATACAACTGATGGAGGCCAGAGGGCACAACGGCAGAAAATGTTGTGATTACAACAAAGAGGACAATGGGCCACATGTAAATAGTGAAAATAATAAAAGAAACGGTATGACCTAAAAATAAATTTATTATAGATGTTTTATACAGTATTATAATATAAAAAGAAACCGATTTGAATATTATACTGCAAATTCCTCAGATTTAATTCCACAGGCTCGTGTATTTAAACAATCAGTATGGTAAAAATGTATGCTGTCATCGATGTTTAAAACCTTTTTTTTTATACAGGTGTGGCAGAAATACATCCCACATAATGGTAAGATATCAGCTAGAGGAAGATGCCATTGCCACGGTTTTACCATTATGTGGGAGTTATTTCTGCCACATCCTGTAGTTCTTTTAGATAGAAACATCAACCCATCACAAATTGAAATCCTTGCTCACACAAATAACCTTCACCAAAACTTATTTTGATGAAAAATATACAATTTTACTTATTATTTTTAATGTAACCAAATTTTGTGTGATAATAGATTGCTAATCTGCAGGCAGAAAATCTTGCATTATGTGTTGAGATTTTTAATGCTGCAGTAGTAACCTTGGATTTCCAAAAATGGATAGTACCTTGGTGTCTTCCTACAACAAGTGTGCAACACATCCTCACCAAGTTGGGAGAATAGTGGGAAGGAGCAAAAGAAACAAATTGCCAACTAGAAATTATGAGTAGTTGAAAAAATTTGGGGGTAACAAAACACCCCATGTAACTGACGCAGAGTTAAGTAGTCTTAAGGCAGAAAAATCTTTAGTTTTCATGGCTTGAAAAAAGTAGCCATTGAGTAATGTTCCAACTTTTATTTATATAATGTATGGAAAATAAAAATGTCTGTACAACTATTTTTTTTTTTTTTTTTGCAATGGATTTGCAACATTGCACACTTTGGTAAACAAAATAGCAAATTTTTTCTTTTGAGTTAGAAACCAACTCAAATTTGGGACTTTTTCTTTTATTGCCAAGTTTAGTACTTTAACTTTATTTTTAACAATTAGATTAAGAGACAGAAACAAGAGTCAACAATAATGAAAGAAATTACTTAACTCATCAGAATTCAATTTGTTTTGGGGCCGATCTGAAGAGGAAAACTAGATTCACGTTTCAATATAAAGATATGAAAAAGGAAAGCAAAAACATCTATCACTGAAGAATTGGATTCATAAATTGAAATAATGAAGACACTTTCTTCCTGCATAAATTTATTTTTATCACTTTATTAGCAAGTAATCACTGGGTGAGAGTGACTGTTTCCCATAGCATGGGAAACATTCAAATGAATGATTTCTCTGTTCTGGTTACTGGTCAAGTGTCTCTTTAGGGAAAGACTCAAGTAGAAAATTCATATATACAAATCGATGCAGGATCAACGTCACCAGGAATAGATTGGTTTAAAATTGTGGATTTAAAAAAAATCTTATTGAATTTCAGCACCAAAATTTAACAAGTTGCAGATGAGATTGAGTGATGTGAATTGGTGATTTAGTAAGGTATACCAAAAGATTAAAAAAGGTTTTCTGGACTTGCCCATTATTGAGATAGAAATATGCATTTTTGTATACAAAATTATCAAAGATAAAATTGCATGCATATATATATATATATTTCTATAAAAAAACTTTTTTTTTTTTAAATCCAACATTTTTATTACTCCCAAAATTATTTTTAGTGGATATTCCCGTCTGAGTAGCCACTCTTTATTTCAAACAGTCTGTATTGTGTCTACTGGCCTGCATACCCGAGAAAACTTTAAAGGTAAATAGAACCTTGCTTGATTGTGAAGCTCTTCATACCCAAGTGGTCAAATGACACTGAATCAAACAGTGTTTTCTCCTGAAAATAGGTATGCATATTCAGATCCTTCCCGAGGGCACATTTTCTTTAATAAGTTTTCTGCAGCCTGGGAGGTAAAATAGTTTAAAATAAACTGAATCTATTCAAATATGGATATCCACTAAAAATAACATTTCAAGTAATAAAAATGTATACACAGGTTGTGGCAGAAAAGCCTTCCACAAAATGGTAAGACATCAGCTGGATGAAGACACCATTGCCACTAATGCTTTCCCATTATGTGGACGGTATTTCTGCTTACAATAATTTACTAAGCTTAGTTCTGGCACAAGGCTGTAAGTGTGGATCATCTACTAAAGAGTGAATTCTTTATAGTTGTAAGGGTGTGTTTTAAAAAAAAAAAAAAAAAATTTCCTTTTTCATGGCAAAGCACTATTTACATATATGTAAAATATCTTGTCCATGTGATTGACTGAGATTTGATTCTGTGGTTAATATTTACTAAGACTAGCAATTACTAATAAATCAGTTTTTTTTTGTTTTTTTTTTTTAAGGAAAAAAAAAAAACACTGATGATAGCCAGATTTTAATTTTTCAACTTGAAACCTTGGCTATGCCATCAAGTGGGAGAAAGATCAAAACGAATGCTTGTAGAATATAGAGCATTCTTTTGTGAATTATGTTTTTTAGATTTGTTACTATTACAAAATTAAAGAGAAAAATACAAAATAGACTTTCTCTGTTCAATATGAAATCATTTTACAAAGGAAATAAATTTTGTTCAGAAAATGAGGTTTCATTTAAAGTTTAAAGAAGAAAAAAAATACACGCTTAATACCATCTCTGTTTGATGTACAGGTTTATGGATTTCTGATGTCTTTTAACCTTCAATCTGCTGAAGTTTATATTAAGAAAGACTAGATAAATAGCAGTAATTGTTAGAAAGATGGAAGAGAAGAGGCTTTCCCAAAGTCAAGACACCTACATCCTTGTACAATTTTTGTTTGCACATGATGGCAACATAATTTATTAAACAAGCAGCATTGAGCAATGTACTTAGTATAAGTTATTTCTAAATCCTAAAAATAAAAAAAAGTCTCTACTAATGACCAACCAAATATTCATTTTTAATTTTATAAACAGAATGATCACAATCTGAGAGTGTGTACTTTTAAACTTGCTTAACATTTTGAATTTTAATCAATCAAATTATCAGTCAAACTGTCTTTATTCTTGCTTAAATGTTTATTGTTTTTAGGGCAAATAGTTAACCATTACCAATTAAATAAAAATGTGTAGATTTTTTATTTGTGGTGATGAATTTCTCTAGACTTATGTGTGAATCAAATTTTCACTTCCATTGCCATTTTTTTTTTAACATGTCACAGATATTGAAAGCTTGATGAGACTAGACAAATTCATTAAAATTTATCTTTCAAATATAAACAAATACAAATTTAAAAGTGGGAGTTAAGTAGCAGTGAACAAATCAAACTGTGATTCATGTAAAAGTTGGTATTAGAGGCCAGCGAAAATGTTTTTGTAAAAACTTTATTTACATTGTTCAGACCGGTTGTCCTCATCTTTATTGTCATATTCACAACATTTTGGTCATTGTATGCTTCGGCTTTCTTCAGATGATATACATTGGGATTTCAAAACGAACCCTTTATAGGGGTAGATTGTTCTAGTTCCACGTGCTATGCCTTTTCTGGATATCTTGGTTTCAGTTCATTCCCTTTAATAACTAAATTCTCCAAGTTTTTGTTCTTAACTGCTGTGGCCAGATATTGAACTCACAACTCTTTGGTTCAAAGACCCATGGCTCAGTGGATAAGTTTTAGTTGAGGTAATCCAGTGACCACAATAGAGGTGACTAAAATCTTGGAGAGTTGAGTTACTAAAGGGAATTAACTGAAACAGATATCCAGAAAAGGCATGACGTGTGGAACTAGAATAATCTACTGTAGTGGTTTTGGTTCGAAATTCCAATGTATATCACCCGAAGAAGGCTGGAGTATACAATAGCTGAAATGTGAATGATAAGATGAGGACAACAGTTTGAACAGTGTAAATAATTACAATACCTCATCTCAGAAATATAGACAAATGTTTATTTTCTTTGTATTAAATTTAGCTCTGGTCACAGTGGGAGATGGGCTTTGCCACATACCTTCTCCAGGTGTTATGATGCCATATTTACAGTGATTTTGGCAGGAATATTTACCTTAATACAATGAACGAGAATAGATAAATTCAGAACAAATGCAATTATAGACGATGTATTGTCCCTACAAGTTAATGACTAATTGTAAACAAAGTGTATACGTTGGATGGATTTTTGATTATAACTTCAATTCTTTTTAACCTTTAGCACTCTGCATTATTAATATTACTTCCATATCCACTGCATTCTTTTTCAAGGCCTCTCAATTGCAGTATCCTTATTGTTTCACTCAAAGTTGTTTTGTTACCATAGCAGGATATGACAACACAACTATGAAATTCAAACAAATTCAAATTCAAGGATCGATTCAGTGGCAGGATAAACTTTTTGTAAAGCAAATGAAGTCGCGTATAGAGTGATAAAGGTTAATGATTGATGCTATTAAATGGAATTGAATTCTAGGAAACTTATATATAACAGGGAAAGTGGTCTGATTTTATTTTTATTTAAAATATATATATATATCTTCTATGCCAGCAACCAGACTATTTGTGACTGGTAGGTGGGCAAACTGCAGGGAAATCTGGATTTGTGCCTTTCTTAAAATATTAATACAAAATGAGATCAGCAATAAAGGAAAATGCTAAAATGTATTATTTTAATGTCCAATTCATTAGGTCATTTCACATTTCTTTTATAGCATTACTCAACACATAAAAACTCAAAATTATTTTCCTTAACCATGATTAATTTTTCTTTTTAAAATAGACTATTATCTTCAAATAGTTCTATTCAACATTTTCAATTTACTTTGAACCTAAAACAAATTTACAAGCAATATATTCAGTAAAACAGAATTGAAATTCTTTAGAAAAGGATATGATTTTGATGTGTTATTAGCCAGTGGCAGGCAAAAATATATCATGATAATTTCTTGGATTCAGTATATTACCAGTAAGACTTGTAGAGTTTATATATTGAACTTACAAATGTCAACCAAGATGGACTATCACTGCTAAAATACTTTAAACTTCCCAAAATTGCTCCCTTCTAGAACATTTTTCTGAAAATTTAATGAGGATGAATCATACATTGGTCTGTTGATAGCGATTGGGAATAACTAGAAAATATGTTGATTTTAAAAGTATGAGATCGAGTATGATAGAAAATAAATCTCATTCTGATATCAGTTTTTTTTTTTTTAATCTTGCATCTTAAATTTACATTTGTTGCCGGACCTTCAAACAACACCTTAAAATTTGTCCACATGGACTAACTGCAAATACGAGAGAAAATCTTGTGATTTATACAACATCTGTAATTATGTTGACTATCTCTAGAAAATAGGATAGTAACTAATCATCTAGCTATCCTTGTGTGTGTGTGTGTGTAAACAAGGCTCTATTTTCTTTTTAAGGAAAGTACATCCCCTTCATTAAGATTATTTTTTTTTTATCTGCTCAGTCTTGTATCCAAAATTTTAACAAAGCAATTTGTAAAGAATTAATGGATTTATTTTTAATCTTATATATTTTCAAGTATGTTTCGTTAAATAATATAGAAATATTATTTGTATTTATTTTTATAATAATCCTTTCTAGTTCTCTAATTATGATTTGTCAGATGCAGGTTCTATCGCACAGCATTTGTGGACACATTCCTGTCCACCTTAACAATACAGGAAAATACTTGCTGATAACGCCAATATACTACATCATGAGGGTAATAGACAAAGACTTCAGGTTTTAGAGGCTCTCTGTGTTGGAGACAACCAACCAACACTGGACAAAATTTATTGCCAGTGTAGTAGCAATGTTTTGAATTGGATTTGAGGTGAATAATTTTTTACACCATGTTGCATTTTACCATATCTGGTTACCCCTCCTTGCATTGTCAATGCTTACAAAACATTGCAACCACAACAGTTAATTTTAAAATAATCATAACAGAGCGAGTTTACAAAAATCACCAACAAAGCAATTACAGTTTGTCTTTGCAATTCACCTCTGAGGATGATCTTGGAGTATACTGAATGTGGTTGGGTTAACAAAAAACTACGACACCTTCCTTGGTGAATTTCAACTTAAGATAATTAGAGAACTAGAAAGGATTATTATAAAAAGACATATGTCTATATTATTTAATGAAACATGCTTGAATAAAGATATGCTATATATATATATATATATATATATATATATATATATATATATATATATATATAAATATAAAAGGATGGATAGCAGCTTGGATTGAGGAATCGGAGAGCTGAGTTCAAATTCCAGTCAAATTCGTTACAATCAATCACATGCTAATAACCTTGGGAAAGGTATTAATCATCTTCTCTCTCCAGCTATGGGTAAATAGCAGGATAGACTGGGTTCTATAGCCTTGGATGGCAACTGGTCTAGGAGAAAGACAACTCTGAATTCAAAACCTGTGAAGGGTCATTTGGGGACCTTGTTGTACAGGTCTCTGTATTCAGCCCTTCAAAGTGTGGATGGTTCTAAAGAAAGCCTTCACCACTATCAGATCTCATGTGCTGGTGTCACATCCTAGGTACTGATCTGCTTGACCATTATATGCCGAATCCGACGGGAGAGTCGAAATATATATATTGTTGCATCTTATCACTAATATTAAAAATTGTGTGTGTGTAAGTAAAGCTCTATTTTCTTTTTAAGGAATGCACATCCCCTTCACTATTATTATTTTTCTTGAAAGTCCATATCTACTCAGTCTTATACTTGAAATATAAACAAAGCAATTTCTAACGAATTGATTTATTTTTAGTCTGAAAAATATATACACACACGTATATTGGTGCAACTTTTCACTGATTTTGGAACTCTGTGCATGTGTGTGTGCATAGCAATCTGCACTGCACGATGACTGTCAGTTTCACATTTCAAGTGAGCTTCAGACCATGTCCACACTGTCTGTATCTACAAATGCTCTATCTCTGATCACATACTGCTTAAAGTTGGCTATATTTATAAGAGAAGAGTGCTGAATATCAGAGAGTACTATATATTTTTATTACTTCATTTTTAGTGGATACCTGTATTTGAGTAGAATACTTTGTTTTGAAACAGTTTTTTTTCATTTACTGACCTGCACATCTGAGAAAACTTCAAGAAAATGGGCCCTCTGACAAATAGACTCTTGCTTTGCTGTGAAATGAAATGCGGGTTCCTGCCTGAGGGCATATTTTCTTAAGTTTTCTCAAATGTGCAGGCAGGTAGACAAACAGTTTTAAAAAAATGGGATGTTCTACACAAATATGGGCATCCAAAAATAATGTTTGAAATAATAAAAATATATCAGATTAAAAGTAAAAATTTATTAATTCTTTAGAAATATATATAATATAGGTAAATTCTGTCTATCAATTTTTTTTTATTTAAATTTTATGTTATTGGTAAGTTTTCCAAAGTTCACATTTATTTTTATTTTATATTATTTCCTTCCCAAGTTTTGAATGTTGCTACATTCATCTTCAAGGATTGCTTTGTGTATATTTATGCAACTGTTTTTTTTTTTTTTTTAATAGCGATGTTTTCATGTTTGATGCAACCAATTTCAAATCACTGAAAGGTGCTGTTTTATAAAAAGTCAAACTGAATTTTTTGTGTTTTGAAAATGAATGTACTCTGGAAAAAAAATAACATAAAAAAAAATATGAACTTTGGCAAATTTACCGATAACACTAAATACCTAATTTGGAAATTTGAAAAAATAAAAAAAATTAATAGGCAGAACTTGCCTATATTATTTAACCAAACATGTTTGAGAGAATTATTGTTGCCAAAAAACACCTTATTTAAGTGTGTGTGTGTGTGTATTGACATGCACATATGTATGACGTGTTGCTGCATCTTATTGCTGATAATTATATTTATGTACATTTAGAGATCCATTTTAAACAAATTTTGATCATTTGATATAAGAGCGAAATATGTAAAATTTACATAATGTTTATGGGTGTGATCATGATCATCATCATCTATGGTTTTTATTTTGTTTGAGCAGTTTTGGCTTTTCAATATTATAAAAGATGATCTACACAAAAAGCCTTACTTGCAGAATTAAGAAATGAATAGCAAAAAAAGAAAAAAAAATTGCAAGCATTCCTTGTGTTAAAATTATTGCAAATCACTATTTATTCATTTTTTTCTTTTTTACTAATGTTCACCTAATCCAAGGCCCAAGAGCCACTCAAGGTAGAGAGTTACTGTGTGGTGTTGTATGAGTAAGAAAGGGAAAGAAGTGAATTTTTTGAGACTATGGTTAACTCTAAACTTGAAGAGGTCATGATTCTAGTGATTGGGAAAACAAAATAGAATAAAAAAATTTTTTTTAGAAGGAACTGGAAACTCAATCCTAAACAGGAAACAAGTGATGAGTCTCTACTCCTGTTTAAAAGGCTGGGGAGGAGTATGAACCAGATGATAGGTGACTGGAATTAAAGTTGATGTTGGCTAATATAAAGATTTTTATACTGCCTCAAGTGATACTGAAAATTCCTAAGGATGAAGTAATTACATATGATATTTTTTCTAATTATATTGTATGTCTTTTCCTGTTTTATTTATATATATATATATATATATATTTAAGGGAATGTGAAAAGCTGACAATGGTAGGTGTGGCAAACATAAATGCTCTTATTTTTGTTTTTATATCATTGCTAATCACCTGACATATATAAGGAAGAAAAACAAAAAAGAAAAAAAAAATCAATTGCAATTTTTTAAAAAATTTGTTATGGTTGACATAAGCTAACATAATTTCCATGTTTGTACATTTTTTTTTTCTTTTTTTTTTAATGTCAACTCACACAGTTGGGCCTGACTCAGCTTGAAGATCAAACCATTGGTCAATTGTCACCAATAACCACCTCAATTGTAAGATAATAAAACTGGAAATGTTTCATGTATCGATGTCTCACTCTTGGGAGTCAACTTCCACAAGTCCAGGGTTAATTTCAACAGATTTAAACACCTGTAATATCCACATTGCTATACATTTAAAATCCAAGAGAGACAAATTGGGACAGTCCACTTCCTTGATTTACTTCATTACTCATCCACGTGATCAGAATTTAGAGATTAGGATGATATTTAGGACAGTGGCCTTTTCAGAAAGCTGCATGAGAAAATAAGGCTTGAATGTTTTTGAAGATGGATTCTTTTAAAAGTCTTTTGTGTTTTTCTTTTATGTCGTTTTAGGATTTCATCATTTTATTTTTCATTTTTATATTTACAAAAACATCTTCATTTTCTCCATTTTGATTACATTACTTTTTCCGCCCTCAATGGACTTATTTTTCAGTAGAAACATCGTTGACATCTAAAACTTCTTCAGTGACAGTAACAGTCTCTGTGACAATATCATTTGCGTGTAATGCATCAGTGATGGTTACCTCTTCGTTGTTGTCTGTCTCAATGCTGCCTATGTTGAGATTACTGTTGTTATTTAAGTTCATATCCCCCTTGGCTGTAACCATTTCACTTAATTGTTTTTTATATACTTCTGCCTCTTGCTCTTTTTGCAATAATTGCTGTTTAAAGGCTTCTGCTTGACGCTTCATCTCCTCCAGTTGTCGCCGAAGATCCTCCTGTTCCTGATCTTCTTTGCTTGGTTTTGTCTAGAGAGAAATTGAAAAAAATAAAGGTTAGGAAATACACGAAAAACTGCATAGTATAACTGAACAGAGTTAGTGAGGAAGAGTTAAAAAAAAAAAAAAGACAACCAATCTGGATTCGGTATATATATATTTTTTTTAAATCGGTATCACCCCATGCGAGGCAATAGTGCCACTAAGACAAGGGGTTACAGGGTGTGGAAGAATTAGGAATAGAAACATTAATAATGAGCGGGAAGTGGAAAGAGTAATCAAGAGGACATTAGATAGCGATCCACATTGCATTTCAATTTTTGCAGATTAAAGTTGACTGGAAAGCATGAAGCTGGGAGAGAGTACCACAAGCGTGAAGTGTGAGAAAAGAAACTGTTAGCATAGAATTTACAGCTACATCTAGCCAGCTCACCTGTAAATTGATGAGATCTCAATGTCAGTCTAGTACTGCACTTAAATTAAAAAGTCTAGGTACCATAGCGATGAGCTCATTCAAACAATTACCATGAAAGTATTTATAGAAAAGGCACAGAGAGGCAACCTCACGGTGATGGGAAAAGTGTCTGAAGCAGAGCTGCCAGATCAGGACCAATAATATTGTTGATTTTTCTTTGAATTTTATCAAGGAGCTCAAGGTAAATAGTAAGAACACTAGACCATGTGTGGCTGCAATATTCTAAGCATGGGTGAATGGTAGACTTATAGGTATGTAAAATAGATTCTTACTCAGCTGATCCTAGTTCAGTGTAATGTGTGGTCTTTGCTAAGAGGGAGGGACAAATGGAACCAATACCTTGTAGATGATTTTACTATCATATCAATGATTTTAGGAATTATTGCACACCATTTACATTTCAAAGGACAATATTCTTTTAACTATTTACTTTAGTTTAAAAAATAAAAAAAGGCAGTAAAATAAGTATACTTTTAAAAAATTTTTTTAATGTGATCAGGGCTTATCAGAGATTCCATTTCTTTATTATTTATGAATTGACATGACTTCCTTGGAAAAGTACTAGAGTGGCTTACTGTTGCCTTCTCTACCATTTGGAATTCAGTTTTCCTTCTCTTCAAGTGGTTACCCACCTAACCTGCTATTTAACCCATTCTCAAATACCATGTTTCTTCACAATCCTCTTCACAAATTCCTTTTTTTTTATTATCTGTGAATTTCCATAACTTCTTGGGAAAAATAGTGGAGTGGTTTCCCATTGCCTTCTCTATCATTTTGAATTCAGAGCTCTCCTTCTCTCAGAGTGGTTACCACCCAAGGTTAGAAAGGCCAATTTATCCTGCTATTTACCATATTTTCCAGCTTACAAGACGCTGCAGCTTGGAAGATACACCCTAATATCGGAAAGAAATTCTAAAAGAAAAAAAGTCATTCTCATTCACCATGCATATACTGGTGCCACATATTGTATATATTAATCACTTGTCCGATTTTGTTTGTATGGCTATGATATACTAGTTGATGGTTAGTAAATATACTATACATCTTTCATTGTCCAAGGGTGGTTTTATTTTCATAGAAATGAAGTATAAATTTTAAAAATATGAAACAATCAAATTTTATTCATCCTCAAATCCCAAGAACTTATCAATGCTGGATTCATATAAAAACTCTAAACTATCATCACTACTGTCAGTCATGTACAATAAATGATCCTCACTACCATCCATGTTATTACTTATACTACACTTTTTGAAAGACTTTACAACAATTTTAGTATTAATAGCATTCCAAGATTTCAACACCATTCATCCTTTCACATGGTGTCATTTCATGTCTTGCCTCTGCTATCCATTTAGACCATTCTTCACGCATGTTATTCTTGAATGGTTTGTTGATGCTCACATCTCGTGGCTGCAACTGGGAAGTAAGGCCACCAGGAATTACAGCTAACGTTGTGTTCATTTCTTTTGCTAGTTTTTAGTGTTGTCTGTCCTGTGTACACTGAACTGATCCCATACTAGCAATGCATTTTTTTGTAGAAGGCCACACTTTTTCCATCCACACTTTAACTCCCGCTTTATCCATTCAGCCTTTGTGCTGTGCAATAACATGAATTCCATCTGGCAATTTTTCCTTGGGCAATGTTTTCCTTTTGAAAAACAACAATGGTGGTAGTTTGGTGCCATCAGTGCAACAAGCTAAAACTGCAGTGTAGTGAGTCGTTTCATGACCAGTGGTTTTAATAGTCACTGTTTTGGTACCTTTCACTTCTATGCTTTTATTAGAAGGTATGTCAAATGTTAAAGGAACTTCATCCATATTCCTGATCTGGTTAAGTTCAAACAAGTTCTTCTTTCTAGCATTAATGATAAATTAATGGAAAGTCAGTATTTTTTGTTCATAGTCACCTGGCATTTTTTGAGATATTTTACTTCTTGTTTGTAAGCATAACTTGTTTTGCTTCATGAACCGAAAACAGTATAAGTAAATTGTTTTGATGAACTCGCCATGGGTGAAAATTTCCAGGACGAAAAAAGCTTGTGATATGTGTGACAGCCTATTGGTAACCGACATTTTCATGACATAAGAGTGTGAACAAACTTACACCAAGATCAAGAGCAGTAAGGCTCCTGTCACTGCTAGTAAACAGAGCATGTTTAAGCTTGTGGCTCAGCCCTAGGAAGGTTCATAGCTGTTACAAGTATTTCCAAGACTAAGTACTGAAGTTACATCATATAAAAGGCTGAATTAGATAGCTAACATTAGTGTAATGACTCAACATATAAATCCATGTCCCTATCAGTCAAGCCAATTAGGTGACCGCCAAAGCTTACTTGAGCTTGGGCGTTGCCTTACATTCATCTTGGAAGATGCACACATATTTTCAGGGTATTTTTTTTTTTTTAAGGAAAGGCATAATATGAAAGTGAATACAACAAACTAGCCCAGAGTTTGAACTCAGCTCACCAATTCCATTTTCCATTCCGATAATCGCTAAACTACTTGCACATCAAAAATAAACAGGATGCGAGATAATGACAAATCTTGTGTTTTTGTACTACTAAGATTAATGCTGAGTTTGTGTGAATATTATCAAGTAAAACCTTTTCTGTATGAAGGATGTCATTTTTAGTGGTGTACAAATATTAAAACCTTTGTTTCAGATTTTTTTTTTTTTAAATTGGGACATATCTTGGAAGTTAGTAAATACTAACAAAGAATATTTAATGTTAAAAAAATAACAAAGGCCATCCTCGTATTAACTTATTTTTTTTTGACAACGTCAAATAGAAATGAATTCAGTAAAGCCTTTTCATTTTTTTAAAGAACTTACTTCCAATAACTGGGTAATTGGAACAGCACTGGCTTCTTCAACTTCAGCTTCTTCTATACGACATTTCTTTGTTGGTGGCTCCTCTGTAGAAGACAAATGTTAACAAATTGAAAATTAATGTTTGAAATTTAGAAGTAGGTTTGGTTTCTGTTTGACATACTGCTAAACAAAATCAATCTCTATGGGCTATTTAATGCTGAGATCTAAATATTTCAGGCACAATTATTTGGCTTCAATCAAATATTTTGAATGCAATTGTATGCCTGCAACTACAGATAAATGTATTGTTGGTCACTTTTTTTTTTATAATATAAAAATGTATTGCTGGTATTTTTATACTTTCCTAGTGTTTTGATTTTAGTTTGGAGGTTTCACTATTTGCCCATAGCTGGGACCTTAACAGGTACTACCAACCTAGGTCAGAGTGGACCCAAGAACAACAGCAATTAAGAGGTGGTTCCACACTCTTCAAAAACTCCAATCTTCTGATCAGAGGCTTTGCTGCCTGATGTAGTTTATTGTTATACCCAGGACTTTAAAATTTAGAAATAGGTTTATTAAAAAAAAAAAAAAAGTTTGAAAAGCAAAAATTTGATTAACAGTTCATAAATCTTGGATCTAAATCAAGTTGTTGGGTAAATGAGATTCATTAACTGTAACAAAAACGATTCTTTAAAACTTCAACTCTGTTAAAGAAGTTGTTTGCATTTAAAACTATTACAAGCAAGAAAATAACTACTGTAATGTTGTAATCATACAACATGGCCCTCATTTAGTTTTCCACTGACTGGCCAATGACTATCTCACATTGCCTCCATTCTTACTTATGTTGGAGTGCACCAAAAACTGGTAGGAAAGGCTAGCTGCAAGCTGACAAGGAATGAGAACATGAACCTCCACTTCCAATACATTTAAGTGTTTAACCAGCTTTACTTGCTCGATCTGTGTGGGTAGATAGGTGACACTTGAGACAACTTCTGCCATGTCAGATGAACAGATCAGCTATTCTCTTTGACACTCCCTCCTACCAACTCTGCCCATCCCAACATCATGACACAGCTGGAAACTTGAATAGGCAGTATCAGAATTACCCCTGGTATAGTTTATCCTCATTAATGGGCAGTCCAGAACTCTGCTCAATCCCAATTGTGACCATTGTGTCTATATTGACCAGCAACCAAAAATTCTCAATGATTGGTTTGTTGCTGCTTGACCTCCAAAAGTTTTCATTTATTTTTTTATTCTTTTTCAGTTAAATGGTTAACTGCTTCAAAGATCATACCTCCCAGACTTTATTGCTGAACACAAAATACTTGAGATTGAGAACAAATCACAAATTATCTCTATCCATGTGGGTATCCCAATCATTGTGTCACAATGTTTGATTTAACAGTATATGTATTTAACATGAGGGGGCTGCTGAAAAGTACCTGGCCCAAAATTTTACCAAATGACCAACATCAGAATGGGGAGATAGAGTTTCTTAGTCAGGCCGATAACTTCTGTGAATAAATTATCAAAACTAGAAAGACCTATGGAAATTTCCCAGTTTTCCTATTTTCATTTTCTGATGAATCTTAATTCTTCAGTTAAAGATTGCATAAGCTCATAGTGATTTCTATGACAATAAAATATCCATGGAAATCCCTTATCACATCATTAAATATTTGAACTTAAAAACTTTAACAATATTGTAATAACAATCATAAATATGAATGCTTGTTGTTATTTTAAGAAGTGGGTACAAATGAAAAGATTTGAAATTGACAACTTTTTCACTTTCACTGAAACAGACATTAAACAGTATCTTCCTTTTTTCATTCATTTTCTCACTGAAACCAAGTAGTTCCTTTTCTCCTTTTTCCATGTGATCAAGATGGAACAGTCCATTATTTATGAGGTATTGGAAGATGTTAAACACTTCTATCTTCCCTTCTTTCTTTCTAGCCAAATCCCCGTCTTGTGAACATTTCTCTTAATAATAATTTTAAAATAATTCAGCAAACGATGTTATTTTATTTATAGTAACTGGATTTTTAGCAATTGCCTTACTCGGTTTCCGTTGTTCAATACTGTGCATTTGAAAGCTGGTGCTTTTATTGGTCACCATTGCTTCTCAGTCTTTTTGCTAGGAGAAGTTTCAAATAATTTTAAGCTGGATTTATTGCTGGCGCCTGAAGTGTCCCCAAGAGGGGAAGTGCTGAGGGGGGCTTGGACAATTTTTCTACGGTATTGCCGTTAAACCTCAACCATATCACATTCAATAGTGACGTGGGTGCACTGAAAAATAAACATTTCTTGGCCTTTTGACCAAGATCAAAGTGTATCTGTTTCTTTTGGCAGGGCGTAATGGTCGTGTGAACTAATGAAGGGAGGAACCAGTACCATTATAATAGGATATTTTATCATAAAGATTATTATTAGTGTAAAACATTGGTTAATAGTATTTAAAAAAAGCACAATATAATGGTTTTATTGCAAGTCCTATGTATTTTGATCATTCTTTTTATAATTAATGGATATATAAGTGTTTGTGAATGTTTATATATACAGTTTTTTTGGGGTCAATGACAAAGTTAGAAAAGGTTATAAATAAAATGAGTTACCTGTAGCTTCAACTGTCAATGTCCCATCCGTTGAGCCATCAGCATTTACTGTGACTAAAACTGGTTCTTCTCCATTGCCTACCTCTGTTTGATCAGTGGTTACAATTGTAATCACTTTCTGTTAACAGAAAATAAAAAAACACACTATTAAGTTATACTTAGCAAAGTTAGATAAGACAAGAAAACAAAAAAAAAAATAAAGAATTAAGAATTTTGCTAAAAACCTTAGATATTGTCATCTGTTTCCAAATTCCAGTTTTTGTCTACCAAGAAATGCTATAAACATTTTAACAGTATATCACATTAATATTCAAGTAATTTTTTGTAATCAACAATACCAGGAAGCTTCAAAATCTTTCTTTGGCTTGTGGGGAACTATTTTTGTGACCAATATTTTCCTCAAAATGTAATAAGTTTAATAAATTTGTCCCTTGCCCCTTTCATACTTTTGCAGTAGCTGCATTGAGCAAGACCTGACCACCAATTACCAACAGATAGTCAACCAATTTAAAACTCAGTGGGGGTCTATTTGAATTTTTTAGGGAAGGGATTGATTTTGATGCTGAAGGACATGTCCTGTATTAATTGATGCTGGATACATTTTTACCCCGTATTTTGATAACCAATGATTCTTTTTAAAAATTTCACATGGCTTAAAAAAAAAAAAAAAAAAAAAGATGTAGTTAATAAATGGCTGGATTACGTGTGAAATCTTGCCCCCCCTCTCTCTCCCCTTCAATCTCACTTTCTCAATTACTATTGTTCAAAAATACCAAACTGATTTAATTTAGCTTTGTAGGTCCATAGAACCCAGATTAGAAAGCTGTCAATAAGGGAGTCCCCATAAATACCATAGTTGAGAACATGCCCACATGCTCCACAGCCCCTGGTTGGGAAATTGATGTTCTTCATATTGGTAATGGTAATACCCTTGCAACAGGCTTGCTTTTGGCCTGCTGCATCTCTCCCTCAGCATGTAATGGCTTTTTTGTGTCCTTGAATTTGAGACACCTGAGCTATACAATCTTCTAGTATTCAGTATATACTCTTCTAGGAAAGAAATCATTACAGTTGATCTTCCATCCTATGAATAGAGAACTATGAGTTGTCAAAAAATTCTAAGAAATTTCATGTTCTTGAGCCAAAAAGAAAACAGAATAAGAGGAAATATGTTTTTGCATCAGAGGCAATTTCGATAGAAACAATTTGTTTATTTTTAAATTCAGCTGCAAATTCTTTTTTGGAATGTAAATTGTATCAATATTTAACATGATTTTGATCCAAAAATGTATTCCTGCACTATATTTAACCCTGATCTTTGTTAATAGCCAGAAGTTATTTTACATTTTGTATGTTAGAGAAACATCTTAATACAAGCAGGTTGTACTTACCTGTTCAGTGTCTCCAACAACTGTTTCAATTGTGCCTCCCACCACAGATTCAGCTGCTTCATCATCTGTAGTTCGAGTCAAACCTTGCTGTTTGATTATATTTAGTGCCATTTTCCCAGCTTCTGTAAAATCAATTTCACATTTAAGTTTACACAATTGTTTAACCAAATGATTATGTATATTTGTCTATAGTGTTAGCCAATTACATAAGTGGTGTGATAGCCATTTTATATTTTCAATTTTGTGCATGTGCATTGTTGTTTTTTGTATAGTAGGGTCATTTGGAAACTGTCTGTGAGAAAAAGATTACCATGACACAATTCACTTTGCCAGAAATTTGGAAACAGCATGTTGTACCGATTGGCATTTACACCAGAAGTTCCAATACAAACATTTCAGAGTGTTTGGGTGTCAATCTGAGGACAGAATGAGTTGGATGATATATCCAGTCAACATCATGGTGTTTGGAGCAGTCACGAGTGATGGCGACATTATGCTTCCATTAATCTTGCCACAAGGCCTCAGACTCAACATGGAGGCCTACATCAAGTGCCTTGAGGTGATAGTGCTGCCATGGGTCAACAGGGTGGTTGCTGGAAGACCCTATGTTTGACAGCAGGACTCTGCACCATGCCACACAAGCAGGAGACCTCAGTCATGGTTGTCAGAAAATTTCTGCGGCCACATCACCCCTTACTGTAATGCCATTATTATGTGTGGGGTGCAGTTGTGCAAGAGACCAATAAAACTCCTCATAACATCAAAGACGAACTAAAGGCAAGGATTATAGCAGCATTTACCAACTTAAACAAGGAGACTGTCCAGAAGAGTTGCAGGAGATTTGGAAGTCATCTGGAAGCAGTGGTTGGATCCAATGGCGATTTTATTGAATAAATTTACTCTTTAGTATTTCAAGATATTTTTATGTAATTTTTATTTTTGTGTAATTTAGACAACAATTTATCCATCAAACCCTGCAAGTCTTGACTTTGAAAATTAAGCTGTTTTCAAAACAGGCAAAAAACTTACAACAATAATTTATCAGTCTTTCTAAAGTTCTATTATTCTTTAAAATGAGTCTAAGTACTGTATATACACATGTATAGTGCAACTCCATTTTTTTGCATGAATTTTAATCTCTCCAGAAAGAATTAATCTGTGTATAATGCAGCTGAAAATGCATGATTTTTAACCTCTTCAAAAAAACTACCCTTGTACAGCACAACCCCATTTTTTGCATAAAAAACTGATCAATCTGCACAATACTTGAGTATATATGGTATATGTTAAAAGTTTTCTTTTGTGTTATTAAAGTAATTTTCACATGAATTATTATGATTTTTATTTTAAGTGACACTATTTTTAATTATGGATTTGTGAATAAGAATCCTTGTTTCAATTTGCACTGATTGTGTGTGTGTGTGTGTGTGTGTGTGTGTGCGCACGCACACAGATACAAAGATTTTTGCTTCATCATATGCAGATATTTTTTCATAGATAAATTTTGTTTTTTGATATTTTTCACATATCTAATATAGGTTTATGCTTTGGCTAACCATTTTCTTGGCCTTAAAGTAAAATCTAAACCTGGAAAGTTTATAAAACCCAAATTTTACTGTTCAGTCACCATCAACATTGTTCCAAAAAGTAAAATTTATATTCATTGCAGTATATCATTTGTAAGGATGAAGTTCCACCTTTTCCTGTTAACTTCTACTTTGTGGAACAAACTACCATCTGAATGTTTTCCTGAATGTTATAATCTTAACCTCTTTAAGTCAAGGGTCAATTGTTATCTGTAATCTTCTCTTTGTACCTCCTTACATTCATATTACACACCTCATTTAGTGGCCTTTATCTTGAGTGACCCTTGTGCCTTGCATTGGGTGAACTTTAGCATAAAAAAGTCAGCTCTCTCTATTATAGCCAAAATAGAAACGCATACTAATATAAATTACAAGATTTTGTTTGAATAACCAACCAATATTATTTAAATGTTAGCTTTTAAAAAAACAGTTAAGATGTCAGCAAATTTCAAGTTTAAGTGTTTATTCTTCACTTTTTAAAACTCTGTTTGATTTGAGATTCTTATAAAACATTTAAAAGAACTTATTGCTCCAAGCTCCTGAACAAACTTAACATATGTATAAACATATATGAAACAGATAAAAGGAATTAGCATAGTAAGCAGGTTATTAATAGAATATAAAGTGGTTAAAACACAGATATCAAAAGCTAAATCTGTTTTTATGCCAAATTTGGTTTTCTTCAGTAGAAAGTATAGGTATTTCAAAGAAAGGGAGACAATAAAATTAAGTTGACTTTACCTGTAAGAGCAATGCTTTGGCCACTTTCCACTGCAGAGGTTATGATACCAGCATCATTGGTCGAAATCATAGTAATACCATGACTCTCCAGCCAACTCACTGCTTCTGCTGTACTGGGATCTGGGGGGTTTGAAAAAAAAAAAAAGGTAAGCAAATCAAAACACATAGTTTTCACATAAAGCCTAGCATTCTTCAAAATTTCAAGTTTGTTTCTCTATAAAGAAAGAAATGCATGTACATCTATCAAGCAGGGTGCCACAAAATAAAAAGTGTGGTGCTGGTGGGACTAAATTTGATATTAAATTTTAAAGATTCCTCGATTCTGGATTTTTAGTTTGATCGTCTCATAAAATGAACATTTTCTTTAGATATATTATTCTACTGTAAGCTTTGTTTTGTTTTTAAATATATTATTTTCTGGGATGAGACCTATAGACATTTTTTTTGCATATAAGGCTTATTTAAAAGTTCTATAAGGGCCAATGTTTCAAGTTTAAAAAAGAAACTAAAAGAACAAAAAGGAAATTAAATTTTATGGTTTATTTGGAAATTACTGACAGTAAGGATTTTCAACAAATGATACAGCTCAACTCAATAGCACTGTCATAGATTTAGGCCAAGGGGACAAATTTAGTCTTCTGTTGAGGTCTCAGTTTCAGCAAAATTGGGTTCTGACCCCCTCCTCCCATAGTTTCGTGAATTCATATAGGATGTATATGACAGAAATATAATCTAGATAACAATTAATATCAGAAATGTTTATAGTGAATTTTTTGAGGACACATGCAATAATTTAAATATTGTCAAAATGTTTGTGATCTAATGCTTTCAACCATACTTTTGGTCATTATCAATACCAGGGAAAAAAATTTAGGATCTTATTTTAAAACTTGGTCTTACAGTATTTGTGCATTATGATGACATCATGCACGAGGTTACATATAAGCAAATGTCTTAACTGATCTTCAGTTGATAATACATTTCAAGAGAAAGATATGAACCAATAAAATGTAGATTTTGTGAGCTGTTCTAAAGAGAGAAGTTTCTATGGAATTTGAAAGGATAATATAAAAAAAAACATGCTTGTCAAAATATAAAAATAAACTTTAAAACAAGAGAGAATGAGAACAAAAAGAAAAAAGTGGTTAAATACTCACTTTGAGCATTAAATGGTGCAGTGGCTTCAGCAAGAACTGCAAGTGTTGCCAAAACAGACGTGCTATTTTGGTCAGAGTTATCTGGAAGAAAAAATCATTGTAAGAAACTCAATAAAAATATGATATTCAAAATCATCTTGTATTTCTTAACCTGCTTTAACTGCTTGTATAATGAAGCAGCAAATAGGCAAAATGATATAACAGACTGTTTTATAAAAGAAGCATGCTGGGATGGCACTGGTCATGTATCATTATTAAAATTCTAAAGTTGCCTAGATTTTTAAACTAGGGATTACACTCACAGTTTTGCTGTGAAATATCCACTTTATAATGTTCAATCTATGTGATTAAGATACACAACTGAATTAAATGCATTGACAATAAAGGAAACTATGTTGAAAAGAAAGTATTTGTTGAATAAAATAATTTTTTTTTCAATATAGGTAACATGTATCTACACATCACATGCTACAAAGTACAGTGTTACATGTATCATATTATAGTTCTTGTTAGTACATATGTTACATCCTCAGATACACAACGAACCATCTGTTTTATTGCAAGGATAGACAGAAGAAAATATATATTTAAGGTGCTGTTTGGTTTTAGGGAAAGAAAGAAAATGATGATAAAGGAGGAGATAATATTTTCATGCTTCAGTGAAATGGAAGACCTTGTTAAATTTTAATCTTTCCATTTGTACCCTCTTACTACTTTAATACCTTGTGTAGAGTAATTGGCAAAAATGCCCAACAAGCAGAATTGACAAAGTTCCAAATAAACAATAAGAAAAGAAAGAAAAAAGATAATACTGAGCAGGCTATATATATATATATATATATATATATATATATATATATATATATATACTGTTATAATTTAAATAATTAGTTTTAATGTACTTTCTATGAATGTATTTTTAAATATACTATTTAAATAATATTAAATCCCTAAATTATTTGTTAAAAGAGAATTTTAAATTGCTAGCAAATATCAATTTAATTTCTTCGGTGATTTTAAAAATTAAATTATTATCAAACATTAAAATATTTTTTACATAAATTGCTAAAGTTTTCTCTCCGACTGTCGCTTAGCAAAACTTATTGACAGCTTCTTTCTCTCTACTTCCCTCTCCCTTCTTTGTTTCTCTTTTCTCTCCCTTCCCTCTCAATATATCACTTCCGTTAAGTTAACCGATTAAATAGGTCAATGTCTGGCCCCCTCTACCTTAATATTAAGTATGATAGATAGAAATATTAAAGTAAACCCTCTCTAAATTTGATCATGTCTCTCACACTACATCTCATTACCCTCTCTCTGTTAAATTACATAAACTTAATACTGTCAAAAGTGTATAGGTTCATTTCAATTTTCATTTATCATTTTTTGTTTCACTGTTTGGAAGTGGAGTCTGATGAGCCAGTGTCCTTTAATAAAGGGCTTGGCATAATAAATTATTACATGGAGCCTTAAAGTGGTCTGTTTTTTCTTTAAAACATATATTACACACACACAGTTTTTAGCCATTATCAAAGATGAATTTTATTTTTACTTTAACTGAATGGATGTATTGTTTTATGTATGCATCTAGTGTTATAGGAATGTTTTAATTTCCAAACACGGTCAGCACATCGTGGCCATGTTCATAGTTGATATTATTGAGTGTTGGCTTTTTCTTTTTTTATTAATAATGCTCCCATTATTTTTTAGCCCCCACCCCTCTTTTTTTTTTCATGAGGCTATTATATTTGTATTATTAACAAGTATGGTAAGTCTCCATGTGTATTTAAATGAGGCCTAATAAAGTATAGCTGAAAAGGCTTGGACATATAAAACATTTGGATAATTTTTATATAATTTATGCCCAGAAAAGAAAAAAAAAAAAAAAAAAAAAAAAGAACACATGAAAAATTATATAAAAAAAACTTAAGCACAGTATCTTGCCAGTCATTTTTAATGAAACTTGCATAAAAGAGGGATTGCTGCCCAAACACACAAAATTATATATATAAAATAAAAAGTTGGAAGATGAAATGTGTCAACAAAAATACTAAGATTTTTCCTATTAACATTGCCTTGATAAAGTCCCTCAGAGGACGAAACATGTCAACTAAGTATAGTTTTTCCTCTTGACTCTTTTTATTCATTTTGTCTCTTCTACAGATACACGCAATCGAGGAATATTTGCATATCTATATAATAAATGAAAATGTCAGTGTGTCACACGTTTTTAATTAAAGGGACACAACTCTAACTTTCAATAGCTCATCTGCTTCTATATAATAAATATAGAATATTTATAAATAAAGTGTTACTGTGTCACAATATTTACAAATAAATAAAGTGTTACTGTATCACACTTTTTCAACTTTACTCCTAGAGGTTGTAGCCGAACATATCATATCATTTTGGAATCGGGACAACTCCATGAACAAATTAAAAACATTCCAGGACAGATGCAGACCTGCAATCCTGAAATTTTAGATTCCCATTGTTTTCATAGTGTGTTTTGGCAATTTTTGTATGTGACTTTTTTTTGTGACAATTTCTTTTTGTATGATAACAATTTTTATAACTTGGAAATAAATTTGGGAATAATCAAAATGAATTGCGAAATCCAGTGAAAGTCACCCATTAAATAAAAATAATTGTTTGTATAGAAAGTAAGGACCTATGTATATCAAACTGTCTTTAAATTAAGTGGCAGCAGAAGAATTATCATTGAAAGATAACCTTAAATACTAATGCAATACTTAAATGCAGTGATCAATTTTGAGTTCTTCTGTAGTTTATTGTTGCCTATCACATCTACTCTTTACCTATTGTAATGAAGGCACAATCAGTCCTCTGCTGGAGCTAGCTTAAATGTTACCCAATACGGCGGGTTTTAAGCTAATATATATATATATATATATATATATATATATATATATATATTAGGTACCGCCATGAGATTGCTGGAAAATGAGCATAGCAGGATAATAACGGCCTTAAACTTGATGAAAATAATTTTTTATCTAAATGCTTATGTTATTATCAAGAGGAAATATCAAAGTATTTTTTGATTATTTTTTTACATTTTTTAATAATTTCTAGCATGTCCAAAATTTTCGTTAAAAATCTTGTATTTTTTTTTGATCAGCAAAATTGACAGAAAATCAAACGTCAGTCATTTCTTTAACTTTTGTTTACAAAAGTGAAAGGTCCGTTATTCATTTAAAAAATCAATTATGATTTTTTAAAAAATTAATTTAAGAAAATTAGAAATTATAAAGTTTATTTAATGTATTTTGAAACAAACATTACTTACTGCGCTGAAAAAAAATGTACTTTCAAACGATAGAAAGCCGGGCTTAACAGAGGCGTTAATTGGCAAGTGACATGTGCATGATTTCATCTTACGGGAGGAAAAGTTATAGTACGGGAGGTCACAAGTGACAGTTTAGCTTTATGTGAATAAAACTTATTTACCTTGTTACTTTTAAGTAGGCATAGCATGATAAAAACGGCCTTAAACTTGATGTAAACAGAATTTTATCGTCAAAATGTTTGTTACTACCAACGCAAACCATGTGACAGGCTATTGTTTTCATGATCCTTCCGTATATTTGAATTTAAGCTATTTTGGGGCACATAAAAACATGTTATATTAGATTTTTAGCTATTGGCAATTTTCTGATTGTAACCAGCTTTATTTTATAATCTGTAAATGATATTTATCTACTTAACACCATTGACTAAGGTGTTCAAGATTTTCATTAATTTTAGAATTTTAGAATCTAACAACTTTAATGTAAAAAAAATAAAATAATTTAAGAAATAACAAATAATTGCTGTAAAAATGTTTTTTTCATCAAAAACGTTTTTTGCTTTCAGAAAATATTATCCATATCCATACAAACAAATAAAAGCAACTAAAAGCTTTTGAAATTAAATAATATCTTTGTTTTATTGAGTTTTGTATGCTACAATCCAGAGCTGATTTAAAGGTCAAAGGGTGTCAACTAAAAAAAAAGAAATGATTTGCTTTCCTCAAAGCCTTGTGCTTTTGACAAATGAATTACTAAAACTGTACAAATTAGAATTTCATGAGTTTCCATAAAATTAATTGGGGGGGGGGGGGTAATAAATATATAAAAAAAAACATATAATAATTTCCATCATTTGTGAATAGTTTCTGAAAGTTTCATTAAAATTTTTATTTTTGCAAGATTTTCAAAATTAATGACTGCAATTAAAAAAAAAAGTACACAAAAATGTACACTCGCTGATGAAGAGAAACAACGTTTTTCAATCAAAAGTTAGAATGCTCTAATAAAGACAGAAAAATTTTGAAAAATAATTAAAAATTACTTTGTTCTTTCCTCTTAATAAAAACAAACATACATTTTGACGATAAAATTTTGTTTTTGTCATGTTTAAGGCTGTTATTATCCTGCTATGCTCATTTTCCAGCGTTCTCATGGTGGTACCTTATATATATATATATATATATATATATATATATATATATGCCAATATATATCTATATATATATATATATATATATATATATATATGCCAATATATATCTATATATATATATATATATATATATATATATATATATATGCAAATCTATATATACAAGACAAAAGTAGGCAAAGCAACAGTAATAAGGCAAAAGTTTAAAGTAATGGTGTGAACACACAAAAGGGATACAAACAAGTTATCACAGAATGCTGACTTCAAGACGAGAACCAACAACCTGCGTTCATATTCTTTGTTGTGATATTTTGTTGAAGCCGTAAAGCTCAAATATGTAACAATGTGATAACAGAATTTCCATGGGTATTTTATTGCCATGGAACTTGCAAGCAGCTTACGCAATCATCAACTTAAGATTCATCAAAAAATTAAAATAAAAAAATGTGAAACTTTCATGGGTATTGCCTATATATATATATATATATTTATTAAGAACAGTGTAATTTGTGCTTGTGTGTGGTTTTATATCTACAATTATGTAGAAATAAAGTGAGTAACAAATCAGAATTTTCTTTAAATTGATCTAGTTTGATGGTTTATTTAAGAATTGATAGCCGAAGCTATTTTATACTTGGGGTCAAATCACTCAGAATTCAAACCCTTAAAGAAAAACCAACACAAATCTGGAGGGGTGATTTGATTGCACACTGTGTCATCTTTGAGCCACTTCTGCAGTTTTTGCTTTGGACTCTATTGATAATGCTGAGAGTGCAATCTGGACATATAGGTGGCCCAAGATCTCACCAAGGCCTTTTGAGACAGAGGCCAATGCAATGTATACATTTTAATTCTTTTCCATATAATCCTAAATATTATGGGTATTTTATGCACAGAACTTCAAAATTCAACAAGTCATTACATGGTATCTTTCCAAGTTTAGTAATTGGAAAGTATTTATTAATATTTCATTGAAGCAATGTCAACCACTATTAATTTTTGACTAGTATTTACTTTCATTTTTATTATTTTATAAGATGAAGCATTGTCAATCAGTGTTATTTTTTCTGACTTGCATTTACTTTTAGTTTTTTATTGCAACTGTTACTCATTTAGTCTTGGCTTTCCATTTATATTCTTGCTGATAAATTTCCTGCACCAGATTCTCTAAGCAAACCAAGATGTCTTCCTTTCACGCACCAAGAGTAGAACTTACCTGATTTCTGTGGTGATGTAGAATTTGGCACAATTGTAACAGGTAAGACATGGGATGTACTCTCTTTTTTAATGGCATTTGCCACTGGTGTACTGGCCACTGTCGTGACCACATTTGATGGAGGAATTTCTTCAATGACACTGGCATTGACTGTTGGAGTTAGAGATTCTGTTGTTTCTATTGTCACTGTTTCTCCTTCAGTTAAACCAGTCAAATCAGGGTTATTCTATCCAAATAAAAAGGAGAAACAATTTAATCAGGGTTAATTTTATTTATATATATTTGAAATGGATTAAACCCGACAAATATTTTAATACATTTTGTGTTTATGTTTTCTTATGGATACACTTATTTGAGTAAATACTCTGTTTTTTAATTACACAGTATTAATTACATTTACCGACAAAGCTTGAATTACTGCTTTGCTAAACCAGAAGTCCTCTGTGGCTGAATGGTCATAGCATGTCAGGCTAAATGATGGTTCCATATAGGATACAGGTTCAATTCCTGTCAGAGGACACTTATTTTCTATGAAATTTCTTGACCATTCAGGCTGGTAAATGTAATACTATTTAATTAATAAACAGAACATTTACTGAAATAAGTGTATCCATAAAAAATGTTTACACAGAAATAAATAAATATATATAATATTCAAATAGTAATAATAGATACAATTTAACAGTGTTATAGTCAAAGAGCATTACAATGTAAAAACTGTATATACATACATAAATTCTACAAACATTTATACTTTTAATGAACACACATGTTTGGAGTAGACATCCCTGTTAAAAAACAAGATAAAAAAAAAACAACAGTGTAATTGATGTGTACAGGCCTGGCAATCAAAAGACTTTATTAAGACTTTCAATTGGACAGGCTAATTGGCATCAGTTACACTGATTAAAAAACAGAAATGTCTACTCAAACACATAAAATAATGTCAGATTATATAAAAAAAAAAACTATCAATTCCTTAGAAATGACCCCTTCTCAATGTTTTGTGTGTGTATATATATATATATATATATATATATATATATATATATTACACACACACACACACACACACACACACAAATAAAGAGGCAGGCATTTCGAAAAATTGTCCAATGTGAAACAAGTTGTTAATGGGTAAATTATATATATATATATATATATATATATATATATATATATATGAATGAATATGAATATTTTATGAGCCTTTTGTTTTCACATTGAATATTTTGAAACTGCATGCTGTACTCCTTGGCATTCACACCAGAAGCTCCACTACAAACATTTCATTGTTTGGGTGTCAATCTGAGGACAATGCAGAGGATTCAGAAAGAGTTGGCTTAATCTAATGGGGATTACGAAGGTGTTTGGAGTGATTGCTAGTGATGACAACATTATACTTCCATTCATTTTCCTACAGGGCCTCAGACTCAACATGAAGACCTATATCAAGTGCCTGGAGGAGGTAGTGCTGCCATGTACCAAGAGAGTGGCTGCTGCAAGACCCTATGTCTGGCAACAGGACTCTGCACAATGTCACACAAGCAGGAGACCCCAGTCATGGTTGTCAGACAATTTCTGCAACCACATTATCCTTTACATATGGCCACCTAACTCCCCAGACAGCAACCCCCTTGATTATTATATGTGGGTTGCAGTTGAGTGAGAGACCAACAAAACTCCTTGTAGCACCAAAGATGAACTAAAGGCAAGAATTATGGCAGCATTCACCAACTTAACTTAAACAAGGAGACTGTCCAGAACAATTGCAGGAGATTCTGAAATCTTCTGGAGGCTGTGACTGAAGCCAATGGCGATTTTATTGAATAAATTTACTCTTTAGTATTTAAAGATGTTTTTATGTAATCTTGGTAAATATCTGTTAAAATGAGATGTCAGTGTTATTTTCTTATATCTCCTTATATTATCATTCTGTTGGATTTCAATCCATATTTGATCACAATTCATATATAATATATATCTTCAATGAAATTCTTAAAAAAAAAATACCCAACACATCTAAGTAATTGGTGAAGTTATATCATTAATTTAAAGGAGTGTTGAATGTGATTATGTCTTTAGCATAATATATTTTTTAATATTGTTTGTAATAAGTAATGCAAATATTTTGCATTTGTGATTTTTACCAAATGAAAAACATACTATTTATTTTACATGTTGAAAGCTGACAAATAAAGTGACCAATTTTATTTCCATATTCATTGCAATAATCAATGTCCTAAATGAGGATGTGGAGAAAGCATCTGTAGCAAAAATTAGAAAACAAGGACTAGGTAGAATGATTCCTAAAAAACACTTTTATTTTGCATCAATTTGTGTGTGTATATATATATATATATATATATATATATATATATATATTGACATTTATTATCTACAAAGAGTGAAGCATAATATTAATATTTATTTGATATTATTTTCAACTTACTGTTGTCATCCAAATAAAATTAAGCTATTGTAGGTAATTTAGGAGATTTTATTAAACAATAAATATGGATTCTAATAAAATAAAATGCACCTAAAACCAAAGCATTAATGACAGTTACTTTCTTGCTTTTTAAATAATATATCTTATTTTTACGGAGTTTTGAAGGAAAGAAATTTTTCAATTTCTGTTATTTAGACAAGATATTTTTTCAAGATATTTGTTTTCAAAAAATATCTGGATCAGATACCACTTTTATTTTGCATCAATTTATATATATATATATATATATATATATATATATATATATATATTGACCCACATGAAAATTAACTACTACCTCAATACATTACATTAGCAGGCAATAAATAAAGAATTGTCAGGTCAGGTGTTTTTAACTTGTAACGATTGCTATGAACATGAAACTTGGAACAGCATCTAGTGGTGAGCAATAATTATTCAATTATTCTTAGTTTGTGTGTATTATCAAAGGTTTTATTAAAGGAAATGTGAGCCCAGTAGACCTCTTCTGTGAAATTCTTCAGGGAAAAATAAACACTAATAACTTTCATGTTTAATTACTTACCATGCCTAATTGTAAAAGTTGAAGAATATCTGTTCGTTCATTTCCTTGAGCAATTTCAATCGTTGATCTTTCAAACTACAGAGAAAAATAAAAACAAAGAAGTCATTGTTACATTTTTTTTAAACGCCATGTCCCTTTAGGATGTGAGTGATCATGAATCTCCAGGCTCATTTTCTTATCTGTGAATTTCCACAACTTCTTGGGAAAGAGGATGTAGTTTTTTGTTGCCTTCTTCACAATTTTGAATTCAGAGTTGTCTTTCTAGACTGGCTGTTAACCAAAGCTAGGGAGACCTGCTATTTAACCCATATCTGGGGGCAGAGGGAGAAGAGATAGATTCATATCTTTCCCAAGGATTTTCACAACAACAACTGTTATTTTGCCTTCCCATCCCCATTGTTATATCAGTACAGTAATAACTCAGTTCTCTGGATACATTCCTAACAGCACAATTTGGGATCATAACATAGCAAAGAAAATAGAAATACATGCTTGATAGACTGTTTTTTAAGTGATAGAATGATAAATGAATGTGATAGACATCAACAAACAAGTGATAAAAACTTTTGGAAGATATATACAATTATATATACATCAGAATAATATTAGGTAATTGAATGACAAAATAGGTAAAAAATTCCTATGTGATGCATTTCAACTGGCAAAAGGACTTGTTTAGACTAATAATACTTTTATTGATGAAGTCACTAACACACACACACATATATTATCCACTTGATGATTGTAGCACTGCATGAAACTCAGAGTAACTGATTTTGATATTATTGTATTAATAATATTATAATATATTATATTTAAACTCTGTTGACTGAGTCCTCAGTTTATTTTATATTTTAAGCCTTTAGCTTATATTAAGCTTTAGCTTATATTCTTACTATTTGTTTGTAAACACAAACACACACACGCATAATGTTTGATCAAAAACTATTGAGACTGTTGCTATGGTAATAGAGCTAAAGTATACAGTGAAGCCACTTGGCACAGATTGACCTTGAACTCTGTCACGCATATACACTAAGCTATAACATTCTCACTCACTTCTGTTGTTTATAGCTTGTAAGGAAAGTGCGCAGTGTGGTCGTCTCACCACACCACAGAGGTTCCATCAGTAACTATGATTCGTGCAGCAGTTTTTGGCCAATCACAACATTCCCTAGGTCTAATAACCACCTTATTCTCCAGATCTTGCTCTGTGCAACTTTTTTCACTCTTCAAAAATCAAATGCTACTTGAAAGGAACAAGAGAATGGAAATGATTCCGGATAAAGTGCATTTGAAGGAGATTAAATGCTAATTTGATATGTGTTGTAGTTTTCTTTTTTTTCCCCCGCATCAGTCCCAATAGCTTTTGATCAAACCTGTGTGTGTGTGTGTGTGTGTGTGTGTGTGTGTGTGTGTGTGTGTGTGTGTGTGTGTGTGTGTATATTACACACACAAGAAGTATTATAACAAACAGTTTCAAATCTGAATCTTCTAATATTACCTGAAGTACATACAACTTACCTTATCATCCACATTAATATCTGCTCCATTTTTAATTAACAATTCCACTACAGGTAAATGTCCTTTCTCTGTAGCCCAATGAAGTGGCGTCATTTTAAGCTGAAAAAGAGAATAAAACTGTAGAGAAGCTCAAAGAAATTTTCTTACTGAAAAAAAATAAAATAAAAGATTCATTACAGAAGAAGAAAAAGAAAAAAGATGGGTCTATTCCTATTTAATCAAAGGGAGATAAGAGATCTTAAACCAGTTGGTTCATATGACAGCAGTTCTTAACTTTCTTCTAGGCTTGAACCCCCCTCAAGAAACTATTGTTAGATCAGCCACGTCAAATCTAATGATGGTTTCTCCTGCCAAGGAGGATGCAGGTCTGATGTCCGATTTCTCAAATATTCAAACTGGTAGATGAAAATAAATATACTGTTTAATAAATTTATTTAAAATGAATGTCTACTCAAATATGGGTATCCACTAAAAATAATGTTTAAGTAATTATAATATTTTATTTACATATATATATAATCTGAACAAATACTGAAATATAAACAACCATTCTTAATTGGTAATTAAATATGGATACTTGTAATGGATTTTCTTCTTTTTAAGTTATTGTCAACTTTTGACCTTATGTATTCTATTGTTATGTATTTCAAATTTTACAAGTATATGAATGGATGGTGTACAGTATAAAAATCAAGAGAGATTGGAAGTGAGACCCAAACCAGAACCAACCATTATATCAGTCAAACTAGAAAGCCTTTGCTAATTACTAAGCAGCATTTAAAATGGAAGAAGTTATGATTATTTAAATTGAGAAATTTTTCATAGGAATACAACTCACCATGTCTTTTGCTTCTATATCTGCTGAATTTGCCAGCAGTAAATCCACAATGGTCACATGTCCCTCTTGTGATGCCACATGCAGAGGTGTCCGATCGACTTTGGTACGAGCATCACGGCTAATTCCAGCTCTGAGTAAAACTTCAGCAGTTTGAAAATGACCATTCCTGGCAGCAAAGTGCAATGGTGACATCCCTAGCTGTAGAGAACAAAAAAAAAAAAGTCAATTTTTAATTACATTTAAAGAATCACGTTTTAGGCAAAGTGTATCAATTGTCATCCTTGTTCACTGGTATTTTCGGTTCATTTAGTTGGTTGGTGCCTGGGAAGGAAAAATGCTTAAAAAAAAATTTAAAAAAATAAAAATTCATGAAGATTATTATGAAAATTAAAATTCAAAAGTAACATCCTTTGGGAAAATTATGTTTTTTTTTTTTTGGATCAAACATTTTTAAAAAATGCATTTTAAACTGATTATGTCTAAAGAACATACATGTATACAAATTTTTCCCTAAATGTTTCATTCCATTTGCTTTTTTTCTTTTTTTTCTTTCTCTAATAGAGGAGCAAGGGTTAATTTAAACAAAACATTATTGGCCAAATAATTTTTAGGTACAAATTAGAGTGAAATAACTGTTTCAGTACCAATCTTGCACACGTGGAAACTAATATGCTTTGGTTTATAACATGCAAACAGAAGCAATGTAGAAATGTTTCCTTAGGTGTTTAATTATCTGTAGATTGATTTGATCTTTTTATGGCTTAATACTTTTATCAAAGGTATTTGCACATAAGTGAATCTAATGAAGCTGACTGGAATGTGAACTTAGCTCTCCAAGCAACCATCATTACACCAATAGCACATCCTCCCTCCCTTTTTATATATATATATATATATATATATATATATATATATATATATATATATATATATATATATATGTATGTATGTATGTATGAATGAATGAATAAAGACAAAAGAAAACTTATCTTAGCTAATGTGTTCCATCCTCTGAGGGACTTTATCAAGGCAAATGTGAGGATTTTATTTTGTGACAAGTATTTATATACAAGAGAAAAAATGATATAGTTTTTCAAAATCTTTTAAGCATAGGAGTGCTCATGAATATCAATCAAGTTAACAGAAAAGTCAGGTAAGTTTATGGACAACATGTGGTGATATAATTCAATGTCTAATAAATGAAAGTGAGTAAGTGATTGTGTGTGTGTGTGTGTGTGTGTACAAGGTAACCAAAAAAGTTCTGTCTGTTTTTTGATTAGTCATTGAATGAAGTTGAAATATATACGAAATGCATGTAGCAATTGTTTTCAAATTCGGACAACCGGAAGTAGGAACATCAGACATTATAAAAAACACGCGCACCATGCCCGGTCATCAGTTATAAGCCGGACAGCTTTGAGAAGGATGGACTTGTCTAGAGATCTCGTTTGGGGCTGTTTGCTTTACGACTTCAAAGTGGGCTTATCAGATGCTGCATCAAGTCACTGCATATGTCAAGCGTTTGGGGTTAGTGCTGTGGATGAACGTACTGCAAGGCGTTTGTTTTGAAAATTCAAGTTGGGAGATTTGTCTCTCCATGATGAGCCTCGCAGTGGACGACCACAGGTCTTGAATGACAGATTCCTGAAGGCGGCCATTGAAGAGGACAATAGTCTAACTTGTGGTGAATTTGCAAGACAGTTCAACGTTTCTGATGAAACACTTAGACTTCACCTGCACCGCCTAGGTAAGACGTACAAACTGAGCAAGTGGGTTCCGCAAACGCTGTTGGAGGTCCATACAGGACAATGAGTGGCAGCCTGCATATCGCTGCTTCCTCACCACTGTACCGCATCCTTATTCAATCAAGTGCTTACCAGTGATGAAAAATGGGTTCTGTATGAAACTCCCAAGCGTTCCAGACATTGGTTGTCTCCTCAGGATGCTGTCCCTCACACCGCAAGACTGCCTATGCACCCACGCAAGATTATGCTATGTGTCTGGTGGACAGGTCGTCAAGTGGTTCATTATGAACTGCTACCAACGGGCCAAACGATCACTGGAGACCTATACTCGCAGCAATTGAAATGTGTGCAACAGGCATTGTGCTAGAAGGAGCCAGCACTGGTGAATCGCAAAGGTGTGCTTTTCCTCCATGACAACGCCAGGCTGCATGTTGCGCGAGTGATCAGGGATACCATACAGCAACTTGGGTGGGAGATTTTGTGCCATCCACCTTATTCACCTGACCTTGCGCCATCCGATTACCACCTCTTCCACTCCCTGGATAATCATCTTCATGGGAAATCCTTCACCAATGAAGCAGACTTGCGCAAAGCCCTCATGGACTTCTTTGTGTCAAAACCCCCCCGAGTTCTATCGCAAGGGCATTGAACAGCTGGAGACACGTTGGCAGAAGGTGCTGGATGCCGATGGCGATTACTTCGAAGACTAAATATAAGTTACACATACTGTGAAGCGTTTTCTTTTTTTCCTTTAAAAATGGACAACTTTTTTGGCTACCTTGTGTATATATATATATATATATATATATATATATATATATATATATATAAAAAAGGTAATGGTTTGTCACTTAACTGATTGATGTTACCTTCAGTATCTGGTCTCCAAAGTTTATTAGACTTGTTTTTGTAATAATTCCTCTAAAAAATTCAGACATTTTTGAGAATAACAATGATTTTTCCAGATACAAGTCCTATTATTTAACCTATAGCTGAGGTGGGGAAAGAAGGGATGGATTCATTTCCTAAGGGTATTTGTGTGTAAGTAGATATAAGAAACCCAACTTGAATTTGAACTCAGCTCTCCAATTTCTCATTCCAAGCTGCTATTCATTACACCACCCACGCATCCTAATTACTTGGAGAAATCACACACTTGTTTCCAGATTTCAATATGCAAGTAATCCCACTACCCACATTTACTTTTTTAAAATGAACTCATAAAATCGGTTAGGGTTAGAGAAAACAAAAGGCAACTGGTATTTAGATATACAATTTAGGATTGTGTAACCTGTCATGGGAACATAGATTCAACTTGCACCATGTTTTCAAAAAGAAAACTTAATAGAAATGGAGATTTGTTTTTTTATTTGGAGTAAAATTTACTTTTGTACTGATTAATTACAAAAACAAAAATATATGTATAATTGCAAACATTAACTTGTGAATTAGTGTTGGATAGTTGAATGAAGACTTCTCATTACTACTGTGATATCACCCCCCGCCACTTCTGTTCAGCTGAGGGCCAGGGTTTATAAATAGTTGGTAGTTGAAAGATATTAGAAGTAGAGCTTGATTAGGTGTCAAGTTGAAATTGTTAGTGGCACAGGTGTTGCAGTTCAAGGAACATGAATATTCTTTCTTGCAGCAACAATCAATATAAATATGTTGATGAAGTAGTATCCAGTATACACTGAGGACAGATCAATACAGCCTTTCTCAAATGACAACAGCTTATATGATGAGAAGAAAAAGGTTATATATAACAATTGGTGATATTAGAGTTCATCTCTGAAGAAATTTATGCAAATGATTTTAATATTAAAAAAATACAAACTTCAGGGTTTAGAGAAATAGTTTTTGAAATACACAGACATGCCAAAAGTCATAGGAAGGCAATATTTTAAAGTGAAGATGAGACTTGAAGAAACAGAGATGTAGTTCTACAAAAGGATGCTAAGAACACCATGTACCAAACATGTGAACAAAGTTTTAGTGAAAATGGAAACATAATGTCAGTGAGATAGTTGAAATTTCTATTTTATTTCAGGTATGCCCAGGCCAATATCAATTGTGTTCTGATATTTTGATTGTTTGAATACCAGCTAGACTGCTCATGAGAAGGTGACATGAATTATCAAATTTTGAATAAGGCATCACAGTGGGAGACAGGCAGAGGAGATATTCTGTTTCTTATATTGTAGGGACATTTGATACTCCGCAATCTACAATGTTGTGTGTTTTTTGGGAATACCTGATGAGAGACATTACCACCTACAGTGAATAATGCAGTGGCCAACCATTGTTCCTTATGATTGTGACCAGACACATGAGGCTAGAATTTTCTGTAGTAACAGACAAGCAACACCATCTAAAATGACATCTACATTCAATGCAGAAAGAAGTAGATGTATATACAGTATGTCATGTGGCATAATGTAATGTGTCATGGTTTTCATTGTTTCAAACTGATAATAGGATTTGGTGACGTGCAAACTTCATGCTCCTATGAACTCAATGAAGCATTGTGTGGTCTGCTGGTATTTCCATGTTGATGTTGGGTGTGTGTGGCATGGATCAGGTCTGCTAGTCTGCCTCAACATATCATTGACCAGTGATTGCTATGTTGCAATACTCTGCAACTATTTACACCCATTCATAGATTCCATGTACCCCAACAATGATGGGTGATTTTTACAGGGTAATGCACTTTGTCATCGAGCCCAAGTGGACCACAATTAGTTTGGGGAACATTCTAAAAACTTCTGATAAATTGTGTGGCTTGAGGCCAGCCCAATCAAACATTTATGGGATGCTTGATGAAGAAATCTATTTACATGTAAGATCTAATACCTGAAAATATCAGTTTTGGACAGTTATCTAGATGGCATGGCTCAACATCTTTCAGTCTCTTGTGTAATCAATGCTATATTACTGCACTTTGCTGGGATAGAGGGGGTTCCAACATGATACTAGGCACCTATCTCAAGACACCTTAGTGTATAATAAAAAAGAGTATTTATTTCGAAAAAATAACAAAAGTATAATGTAAATCAAAGATAAAATTGTGCAGGGTTTTGTCAAAAATTGAAAAAAGATAACTTGAAATATTAGGATTTGGGAGAGGGGATGGGAGGTCATCATCTCCAAAAGTAATTCCCATCAAAAAGGTTTCTAATGTGTTTTATTTTATTTTTCAATCTATATGATGCTATGTGGTGGAGATTTACATGCAGAGATGCGAAAAAGGTACCAAATATACATGATACTGGCCATGAGAAAAGAAAAATGGGAAGAAATGTGATTCCTGTTTTGAAATTGTTACATCTGAGCTTCTGTCAGCAGTTTTTCCATCTGAGGTTTTTCCCCATGTCACTTGTCAATAAAAAGGCATGACATCAGACAAGTGGCAAGATGAATCGGTGTCAGTGTTAGTTATTTCCCTTTGACCTTTTGTTTCAGGTACTAGTTGTTTCCTTGGCAAAAGTCTCACCTGCTGAATTTTCATGCATGTTATTTGCCTTAGCTCTCCTTTAGGTGAAAGTATCAACTACCAATTGCTCCTTGGATATTTGTGTTATGGAAAAGTGGTACCTATCAAGTGCTCTTGTGTTTATTTGCATTTGACTCCAGATTATTATCTCAACTTACATGCTATGAATTGAAAAGGTTATGAACTGCTTAAAATTGTAATGTGAAATTGATAACTCTACCCTTACTGCTTCTTGAAATGTATACATGTAAATAAAGGCTTGTCATACAGATAGCCAACTGTATGTATTCATTTTTAACTAAAATACTAGGTTGGCCAGAAAGTCCTGAGTCACTTAGGAAGCAAAAATGAAACAAATCTTGATCTCTGTCTGGTGGAATTTCCAAGAGTACTGCATTTTGAGCTTGTTCCACACAGTCATGCCATCAACACTAAACTGTATTGACAGCAGCCAGACTGCGTGTATGACAAACTAAAGAAGGAGTATTCTGCTTTGCTCAATCAAGGTTGGGCTTTGTTTCAGCAAAATGTGAGACTACACAATGCCAGGTTGACTAAGGAGAAGTTCAAACAGATGGACGGTGTTGAGATTCTTCCACATCCACCATTCAGCCCTGATGTTGCTCTGAGTGACTATTGCCAATTCCACTCAATGACACTTCCTCCGTGACCAGTGATTCAACACTTCTGATGAAGTGAAGGAAGCTTGTTTACGGTTTTTTGATTCAAAGCCAGCGGACTGGTATCTGGCTGATGGTTGGCAGAAGATCTTTGAGAATGATGGATTTTATTTTGAAGAATAAATGTTGGTGTTGCTCTATAAAATTTTGTCGTTTTCTTTCCACTTCCTAAGTGAGTCAGGACTTTTGGGCCAACTTAATAGTATACATTCAAAACTAAAATTGTAACATTTCATTACCACCAAGCAGACCCCCAAACCTACACTGATCCTGATGAGTGGTCATACCCTCAAAGAGGATCCTTGCCTTGAAGGCCTACTGGGGCTAAAACTCACACCCAATCTCTCAAATGGAAATATATTTCACCATTGCAAAATATGCTCAAAGACTGGGTAGTTCCTTGTATCCTTCCAGAAAATACCTAACCCCTGCTGCTATGCTCTATCTTTATAAGAGTCAGATCAGACCAAGAAGGGAACATTGCTACCATATCTGGGCTGGTGCTGCCCAATTCTTACTGTGCAGCCCTGACAGAATTCAAAAGTGCTTATGTGGCCTTGTGGGTGATGAATCATCCACTCTGCAGCCCTTATCCCACAGATGAAACATTGCCAACCTTTCACTATTATATTGCTATTACTATGGTAGATGTTCTGACGAGTTACATTCCTTAGTGCCACCAGCTCAAACCTGCTATGTCATATTCACAATGTCAAACCATTCCATTTGTGTTCCTTTGATAAAAAGCAAGTTCCACTTGGATAGCTTCTTCCTCGGAACTGTTACTTTGTTACTCCAGAGAGAATACTTCCCTGACAACCACATAGAGACCAACTCTAAGTCCTGGGTCAACCAATATCTATCTTACTCATCCTCGTCTTCCTTTCGATCTTCCTCAGTAACCCTCTACTATAAGTGGCTCTTGTGCCTCGTATTGAATGAACTATCAGTTAAAAAAAAAAAAAAAAAAAACACAAACAAACTTACCCAGTCTGTTGTAAAGGGTGCTCCATTGGACATCAATGATCGAACTTCATCTGTATCACCCCTCTTGGCAGCATCCAGCAGACGTTTGCCAAGTTCCACTAATGACATTTTGTTCTTGGTACTCTCTCTCTCGGAACAATGAAGAGCCCTAATTGAGAAAGTAGAATGAATTAGTTCATTTAAACCAGTTGAAAGAGAAATAAAGCATTCAATAAAGTCCACAGAAATCACTTCTTTCATTAATATTTTATCACATTGCTTTACTCAATGTAAGAATTTGATAAATGTTGATCAGGCATTACTTTTACAAGTATTACGACAGTAGTGTTGATACTTTGGACCCCAAGAGCTGATTGGATTTGTTGAATTAGCATTCTTATAATTAATTTTACAGTCTTTCAGCTTGCTGGTAGAAGTTGTCTTAACGCATTCTATTTCATGACTGATTTAAGGCATAAAATAAACAAGAATTAAATTTCATACTAAATATTTCTTCTGTGTATTACTCAGGGTTGGGAGAAAAGAAATTTCATTTTCAGTTAAAATGAATGCTGGAAACATTTGCATGCACCTAATATACCAGCAGCATGTGAAAGACAGAAAAAAAAAAAGAAGAAAAACGTCAAGAACCACAGAATCTTGTTGATCAGTGGAATATTGTCATCTTTGCTTACTAGACAACTTTATGACTCACTGGCTCATGCAATAAAGAATGACATATATTTTTTTAATACTATGTCCTTTCCTTCATTTTGTTTGGAGTAGATTGTTCTAGTTCCACGTGCCATGCCTGATCAATATAAGCTCAGTTAAAAAATAGTTTGTGAGTGTAGTATTGCATGTAAATGAGATACTAGAAGTTCTATTGGAGGGGGTAAAAATATAAACAATATGCTTACAGTAAAGAGTAATTTAAAAAAAAATGAACAGGTTTTAAACTAATTAAAAAATTCTGTTATGATGATAAATAGTGATAAACGCGAGTTAAATCGCGACAAAATACTGTATTTGGGATACCAAAAATCTAGAGAAGGAATTTCACCAGATAATAAACTGATAAATAAAATATCAGAAGTATCTACACCAAAAAATAAGAAAGAATTAGAATCCTTTTTGGGATTGACCAATTTTTATAGCAAATATCGACCTAAATACAGTAACCTAATAGAACAATTTGCAGAATTACAGAAAAAGAATACAGAATTTAAATGGACTCAAATGTGAAATATAGCTTTAGAAAGCTTTAAAAAAGGCACTAATAAGAAAATATTTGATAAAAAAAACCCCAACAAACAGTGACATTGACTATGGATACAAGTTGCCACAATTTTATCTCAAGAAGGTCATCCAATAATGTAACTGTCAAGAAAATTTACGTCAACTGAAGCTAACTATTCAAATATAGAGAAAGAAGTATTAGCAATAGTATAGAGCACAGAAAGAGCTGGAAATTTTTTTATTAGGATGAAATTTTTTTGTTAAAGTCAGAATACAAACCTTTAGAGTTTATATTTAACTCCAGAAAGGAATTACCAAAAGTCACATCTTCTAGAATTTTAAGATCGGCTATAAAACTCATGGTTTTTGATATATACATAAACTATTCCAAACATGTGATATCTAGACTAAATTTCGACAGTAAAAAAATAAGATAAAATACTGCATTGGGTTGAAACGGACATGCTATCCCTAAATCGTCTCAGAATGGAAACCATACAAGATCCAGTGTTAAGTAGAATTTCAGACAGAATAAAAAGGAACACATGGAGTAATTCTTGAATGGTCGAAAGATCCTACAAAGAATGAAGGCATAAGTTAACTGTAGAGAAAGGCATAATATGCAATGGAGACCCCACAAATTTTAAGAAGTACTAAAAGTTGTACACGATGATATACATTGTGGTATAACAGTAGCACAAATGTGATTAAAATTACAAGTGTGATGGCCAGGATATTTTTGAGATGTAAAAAAGATGACCAAAATGTGCTAAAATAAAGAACTTTCAGCAAAACAAAATTCACTTGTGGCCTAAAGAATAAGAACCATGAGCTCCAGTACACATGGATCTTGCCCATATTAAAAGGCATGGGGCTATTTTTAATTTTAGTGGACTCATTTTCATGATGGCCAGAAGTAATTAAGGTTGCTGACAGAAAAGCCACCACTGTAAAACAAATATTAAGAACAATATTTTCAAGGAATGGTATGCCTAAATCTTTGGTCTCAAATATTGTGCCGGAATGTTGCTAGGAAAGTCTGTGCTTGTGGCTAAAGTGAATTGGATGCATCCTCTATAAAACACCACCCTACCGCCCATAACTGAATGGAATCACAGAAAATATGGTGCAGACTATGAAAATGGGACTAAAAGCATTTTTCCCATCTAATGATAATTTAGAGAGTTACTTACCAAGATTACTGTTAAGCTATAGGACAATTCCATGTGCTCGCAAAGCCCCTCCGCATTAATGGGTAGATAGATTAGAACTCCATAACAATGTCATTTTCAACAAGTGAAAGTGCATGGTATAAAAAAGACAAAGAATCTAATCCAGAGACTGTGAACTGTGTAGTAAAGAAAGGAGACAACACAGCATTATAAACGAAAAATGGACAAAATGTACTGGCCCATGTGGATCAATTCAGGAGCAGAATGGAACCTGAGGATATAGAAATGGATGAAGAATATGTGAAGAACATGAAGGGGACAAGGGGACTAATGAATCCAGTAGTGGAACTGAACAATCTATGGATGATAATGATCAGAAATCTGACAAGGAATCAGAAGAGGAAAATGAACTCAGATCTCGGTTCCCTATAAGAACAAATCAAGATACATACTAATAAAGACCGTTTAATTATTCTTGGGAATCTAAAAAAGTAAAAAAGATCAATGAAGGGCATATGGCTATTTTGGTTCAGGGAGGTGTAGTATTGTATGTAAATGAGATACTGCTATAAAAGCAGAACACCACTGCAAATGCCAGTTGAGCTACCATCTGTTGACCTGACAATGTCTATTCCAGAGGTTACTCTACTTTATAACACTGTGACATTAGGTTTATAAGTCACCAAAATTCAAAATGTATGTGTTGTAGCTGAAGTGAACAAAAACTTTGAGTTAAAGGGAGATAACTAATATCCGGAAGAGGCATGGCACGGGGAACTAGAACAATCTACCTGGTGGATAAAATAAAGGGTTCAGTTCTAAATTCCAATCACCTGAAGAAGGCTGAAGCATACAACAGCCGAAATGTCGTGAATATGGCAATGACGATGAGGACAACAGTCTGAACAATGTAAATAATTACAATACCTCATTTCAGAAATATGGACAGATGTTGGTTTTTGCCTTAATTCTTGTGTAGAAAGGGCTAATTATTAAAATTATACAATATTCTTGTTTATAATAAATTGGATGGCTACTTCAGAATAACTGAAATACTGGATGTGTATTGTATAGCCATTTTGTTTTTTGGTGCCAAGAAACAATGCAAAGTCTCATGGCATCAATGAATCTTGATCATTCAAAATAAGCATGGCTACATCAATAATATATCTCATGCTTATGCATAGTTGGATAATTTATTATGCATTGTTAAATAAAACTAGAAAAGCCACAAATGAATGTAATAATTAAGAGCTAAAGTGCTTAAATTAGAAATGAATTCTTAATGCCTTATAATCCTCATTTAAGAGCTTGAGTGAAATCCTTGTAGAGAGTAGAAGTATGTTTTATGTCTCAGTGAATTTGAATTATTAGCAAGTTCAATTTTTGTGTTTTATGACCTCTTTGCTGCCTTCCCATACTGATTATCTCATTTGGTTGTTAGTGATGACTAAATAAGACAAATATATAAATAGAATAAGCTTAATAGATGTAGAAATGAAAAAGAATTTGTTTAATATTTTAATACACTTAACATTAAAAAGAAAAGAATGCAGATTTAGTAAATTTGCCACAGCTGATAAATTGCATTGTTACATCATGCCCTACATAATTAATTACTTTTTAACACTTAAATGGTGGACATCATTAACTGATGCTTCATTAGAGATCAGCAGATATCATCAATTCATGATTTAAATCAGTGGTTCCCTGGGGTGGGTGGGGGTTGTGGCAGAACCATGTAACATTACTGGGGTCCACACAAAAAAGATGGAAGCAGCATAATATATAGAAAATAAATGAACACTGCTAAAAAAAATATCCACTACTTTGGGGAAAAAGCACAGCTTTACGTTATTGCTTTTCCATCATCTTTTTGAATCAGGTTTTAGTTGTGTGTCTCACTATCAAAGACAAGACATTGTGAAAAGTAAGAATCTTCAACTATCAATGATATTGATAGAGCCAAATATATATAAAAAAAGAGCAGTATTAACCACAGGGATCTCATTGAATAAATCTGCACTTTTTAAAATTTATTAATTATTTGCATATTTTAAAATTGTTTATTATGAGTTATTTTACTAGTGTACATAAAAGTTTCATGGAATTTAATTGTTAAATACAAGTTTATGTTCATTAAATTAGTCTTACTTCAAAATATATATTTACTATTTCTATAAAACAATTCCTAAACTTACCTATTAGTAAAAAATAAAATAAGCTTTTTTTTTATCGAATAGTTATGGGGTTTCCACAAAGAAAAAAAAAAGTGGTCCATGGGTGAAAAAAAAAAGAAGTTGAGAACCACTGATTTAAACTTTTCCAACAAGATGGGCACCATTCATTCATGATTTGTGTCTAAATTAATTGGCAACTCAAGGATTTATGAGGTTACGTCATTTCCTCAAGTATTTGTCTGCAAATAAATCTGGAAGAACAAACCGAAGACGCTGCTATGTCTGCATGCATCGTCTTCAAAGAGAAAAGAGGCAAAAAAGAAAAAGAATGTGTAACTCCATTGAACAGTTAATGCTTCAAGGAATATCATTTGCTGTTAAAAAATATTAAATTTAGGAAGCTGGCTTTGTTTTTTTTTACTTTTTTTTTCTTCATTTTTCTAATCTAAATCTACCACCATTAAAAAAAATCATGGCAACAAAAATGAAATGGTGAATTCTTTCAATTTCTCTTTATTAAAACACAAAAGAATCACGTTAGATAAGTATGCTTTTCTTATTTTATTAAAACATTCCTGAAAATTTACCTGAGTCATAGTGGTTAAGTTGCTAAGTT
Source organism: Acanthosepion esculentum (assembly GCA_964036315.1). Lineage (NCBI taxonomy): Eukaryota > Metazoa > Mollusca > Cephalopoda > Sepiida > Sepiidae > Acanthosepion > Acanthosepion esculentum. Next base: position 88,488,131 of record OZ038499.1, on the reverse strand, counting down.
ACAGGTATGATAGGAAGTAAATTTGGCATTACTCCCACCTTAATTTAAATTCTCATCTGGCTGAGGCCACATCAGATAAGTAAAAATAAATCTTTCATTAAAACTGTGTATTTAATAGCACACAGGGATTTGAATTGATCTTTATTCTTTTAATGCCCATCAACAAAAAAAAAAAAAAAAACATTTTTGAAGAGGTTGCTTCACATGTTGGTTTATTTGTGTTTCACATGCACAGCAACCAAGTTGTTGAAAAGTTGTTAGCCCAACCATAAAGGTTAGGATTTTCAAATCTTTCTACTTGGAAAATTATCACAAAATAATTTCCTAATTTTATAATATACCTTCCCTTTTTATCCTTGTGCTGGTCTAAGTGAAACTTATATAGTTTTTGTAATACTATTGTGTAATAGCAATCATATCTGGAATTCAATATACATGCATAAAAAATGCATCTCTAATACAAAAAATCTTAGCACAAAAGAAAAAATTCCAAATTTCAAATATTGAGAACAATACAGGGCATCATCTCTATACAATATCTTCAATAAATTCTATTTATTACTGTCATCTTTACATTTCTTAAGAATAAAATGTTTTTATTTAATCATATTAAATCAATTATGTTGGAATATTTTAGGAAATTTATGTAAATATTTCTTTGCTATATTTAGTAATGGTGTTGGCTGGTGTTCAGCTATGCAACAAAGTAGCAGCTACATAACACATGAAATAATACTCACTGACCCCCTTTATTGAAATTGGAGTAACTTGATATGTCAAAGGTACTGTTCAAGATACACCATCATCACATAACAAATTCTATGTACTTGTTTGTGGTCTACTTGTGTAATGAGTGTTTTTATGTGTGGATTCTTTCAAAAGATATACCTGCTCTTGCAGTTCCCAATTTAAATATTCTTTAGCTAAATTAACCATTAAGATAATTGTAATTTATTTTTTAGTAAATTAGAGAAAAAAATATTAGTTGTGTCCCTTTTTAATGTTATATAGTCAGTAAACTGATTAGTAGGGAATTCAATTCTTACTGGGTACACCATACTTGTGGCCTTGTGCCAAAACTAAGCTATGCTTAGTAAATGACAAGGAAAACTCGAGGTATCATGGTTAGCCATCTGGATTTCTAAATGATTAGCAATGAGTTTGAAACATATTGGGTACCCTTTGTTTGTGGCCTTGTGCCAAAACTAAGCCAGAGAAGTTTTTCATTTTTTTTTTTTTTTTTACAAATTAAATCTCATTCTGCTATCATCCTGCTTGTTACTTCCTTTCTATGTTCAAATGTTATGCTTTCATTAATGCAGGAAAATATTCTATAATCTATATGAGGTATGTCTGAAAAGTAAAGGGGCTGGTGTCCCAAACAGTTTATTTCATTTCCAAACAACTACATGGTTTCTCCATCAAGTCTAATGCACTTTACCATCCTGCTCTGACATGCTTCAATGCACTTATGGAAGGATTCTTCTTCGATAACCACCCACCTCAGATCCATTGTTACGACCCTCTTGATGGTCTCCACACCTTCAAAACAGATCCCCTTGAGCTTGGTGAAAAGAAAAAGTCACATGGAATGAGATGAATAGGGAGGTTGTTCCAATACAACAAGATTTTTCTTGGCCAGAAACTGCTCAGGCTGTTGCAAGCAGGAGCAATGAATTGGTGAAGCAGCCAGAATTTGTCCTACCACAAAAGCATGTGGGAAAAAAAATGCAATGTTTGCAGAAAGCTAAGATTACAGTTATATACTCTCAAGATATCATGTTAGATGATAATACAATTTGCATATCCCTCTTTTGTCCATAACTCACACAGCATATCCAGTCCAGTTACTTTTCAGAGAAACCTCTTATGTTACATGTTCTGATGAAGAACTTGGTTATGCATAAAAAATTTAACTAAGTGAATTCTTCCATGATCTGAAATTCTGATCAGGAGATAGGTTTCGATAGATAATGGTGATCTACTGGATATGTCATTTGCCTACCTATCTCTAGATCAGAGATTTCAGGACCCCAAAATCGAGCTAGTTGTTTTGTAAAATGCTTTGCCTTGGAAAATTCTCAAATGTTAGAGTACTATTAAAAATACATTCAACATCAAAAAGAGACAGTTGAAATTTCTGGGGGCACATAACAAGGAAAGAGAGCTTGGAAAATTTGACACTCACAAGACATATTGAAGACAAGAGGGATGAAGGAAAACAATGAATAATCTACCTAACAAGCTTATTTAAATAGGTTGCAGATCAGAATTTAGGAGAGACAACAAAAAGACAAATTTTATTAAGAGCTTTTAGCTCTTAATAAAATTTGTCTTTTTGTTGTCAAAGGAAATTGTGGAGAGCCATGATCACCAATGTACTGAATGGACATAGAAGAACTGGAGGATAAAACTAAATTTTGTATAATATCCTACAAAACAATTTGGTAATTATTTTCATGTATGAAATAATGCATCTTTACTAATCATCATAAGGTTTATTTTGTTAAAGACAATATCTCTGAAACAGCATAATCACTCAATTAGAGATGAATGCCAATGTTTTTTTTATCAGATAAGTAAGAAATAATAAAAAAATAACAGTAAATTGTTCATCTAAGTTCTGAATTCAAAGCACAGGTTTTAGTGTTTTTTTTTGTTGTTTTTTTTTACAGTTTATCAATCCTTTGCAGATTACTTGAAGCCAGTAAAATATTTTTAGATTGTAGAAAAAATTCTTACAAATATTTTCATGTTCTGATGAGCATTTCTCCCAATGCTCCGAGTACATGAATTTAAGCATGCTACTTAATTAGCAACTATGTCTCAGTTTTACTGTTGAACTAGCTAGATGCAACTGCCACTTCTACTGTAACAGTTTCTTTTCTCGCATATCCCACCTGTGGAACTCCCTCTTGATTTCTTGCTTCTCTATAATCTTCAAAAATTTAAGCACAATGTCAATCACCATTTTCTGTTTTCTTGAACATGTTCCTTTTGGTCCTTTCCTTAATCCTCCCCATTCTCAGTTTTCTCATTCTCTTTCCAGGGTCCCCACAGATCTGTGTAAAAAAAAACTTCCAGGACTTTTCAAGGACTATCTTAAGAAATTTCAAGGGCTGAAACTGATGCGTGTATGCACAAACATACACAAAGTGAATGGTAATCAATTACAAAAACACAAACTTTGAAACACAAATAGTTTGACAGATGAGATGATCAAAGAAAAGCTACAACTGGTTCCAATAACTTACATCACATGGATCAGTTGAAAGCAGAAATCCAAGTGTTGAAGGCTAAAACACAACTGAATACAGACCTGGTTATGTTACACTTTTTATGTAGCATTCTACACAATTTGGAGTTCTACTACACTTGAAAATTTTGAATTACTTTAATTCTTACTGCTACACATTTCAGCTATCTAGACTACTCATGGTTTGTGAATGTCACAAAAAATTCCTGTGAAGTATAATGGTTTTAATGAACAGAACTACAAATAGATATTTTCACAAAAAGACTACACGTTAGGTACCCCTACTACTCATGGGTTTTGTTGCACATAGTACAGAACACAAGTTTAGCATCTAGTTTAGCATTCAGCTCCTCTTCCAATTTCGATATCTCTATGGATTTGTCAACTCTGCAGATCTTTGTATGGCACTGGACTTCACAATAAGTGTGAAGTTCTGAGTCTGCTCAGCTTTTTCTACATAGCTGTCAGCTGACTTGAGCAAATCTTGTGTGCAACTTTCAAGCTTGTGTTTTTTGGTCTTAAGTTCTTCAATTTCCATTATTATGGATTTCTGTTTTGTCCAGTTGCTTCTTTCTGTCCTTCTCAGTCTCAAGGTATGCTGTTCAGGCATTGGAAGCACTGCAGAGAAGAGCCTTAGTCATGGGAATATTCCCAGTACCTCCATCTATGGCCAAATAGTCCATGATAATGTACTGTGCAACTAGAGTCGGCAGTTTCATATTGTCAGTGGAAATATCCTTATTGATTGAGAAACCTCTCTCCACTGAGATCAGTCCATGAGAGAGTACCAGCAATCTGCAAACAACTTTCCAGTTTTTGATATTTTTTTCTTGCTAGACAAAGAAGAGTAGAACAAAGTGTCCAGACGGTCTTCATGCTTGCTGAAATTCTTGAAAGCAATATTTCCAGCAGCTTCCTCCTCGAACTCTTTGTATCGACTGATGATGTAATCACAATCAGATTTCCCCACTTGTTTTCTGTCCATCATGTGGGAAAGATATTTTTTTAGACTGTCTTCTGTAGCAATTTTTTTTTTACAAATGTATCCAGGGTTCAGCCATGCAAGTGACCTTACAAGAGGGTATCAAAGGGGAGACTTTGCCAGAAGTTCATCAATGATGGTGATGAACATCATTGTAATTCTTCACTCAAACAAAACTTTTGTTGACAAATTCCCTTTTTTGGATAAATTTTGTATAGCCCTATCTACCAGAAATCCACACTCAATCTTTGCAGCATCTTTATGCATGTTTGGGTTTGACTAAATTCTTACAAATTCATTCAGTTTGGAAAATGTAATTATTTTTTTTAGTGTGCTCTTCCTTTACAAATTTTAAGTTTCATGATCATGCTAAAAAGATCATCTGCAAGGAAATGAAGCAACCATTTAGTGTCTTTTGAAACGGACACAAAAATCTGCATTTTCACTAAGAATAAAATGCCACTCACGTTTGACAGCACAGCAGAGAAGGACTTGGTCTAGGGATTTTTTAATCAAGTTAAAAAATTTGATGACATCTGGTCAAATGTCTAGTTGTTCACATGTTTGTACATTTCAAGCCATCTATGTTATAAATACAAAAGTAAACAGGGTTGCCAGATCAAACTTTTAGAAGCCAAATAAGTTTTAATATATTTCATCATTTTTTTCACACTTACAACAAAAGCTAGATACAGGTCGTTATTAGCCGGTAAACTTTAAAAATAACATTCTTCTTATTTTTCAAAGACACATTTTCTATTATCCTTCCCGGCTACATTTTCTTTAAGTCAAATTTAATTCTTAAACTTGTTACTTTTGGTAACAATTTAGACAAATGTAGTTTACACATAGATTCACATTGACACAGACGCGTAAAGTATCTTTTTTTTTCAGCATGAACTCACCAACCGATGACTAAAGATCAAAAGGACATTTTTATTTTTCAAATTGATGTGAATAAAATTTCTTCAAATTTTAAAAAACACTGATAAATTTTTCAAAATTCTACTAAAATGTATTTTATTAGTGTAAAATAATTTATTATTTTCCTACAAATTCAATGAGTGTGAATTAATTTATCTTTGATGGAGATGTTTATTGTCTTAGACGCCTTTTACCTTTGCTTTTCTTCTTTTCTTGTTGAGTGAAGGTAGCAGCTAGAAGACACGCCTTCACATTCTTTCTCCCAGTCTAGATGAGAAAATACAGAAGTAACTTGGAGGTCATGACCTAATTCTAATCAAGGAAACAAACCACCATTCGTAATAATTGCCAAATATCACTGATGACTAAAAACAGTTTTTTCATAAAGGACAATTTTAGCTTGTAAAAAAGCCAGATTTCTGGGATTTGGCATTTTGATTTTCATGAATTGAGAAAAAGGAAAACATGGGCAGCCCAATTTAGAAAATTCAAGGACTAGAAAAGTCCTGGAAAAGGCCCTGTCAATTTTCTAGGACTTTTCAAGGTTTCCAGGAGCTGTACGAATCCTGTCTTTCACTTCCTCTGTTCTAGTGTCATTACCGCCTTGCTTGGGATGAAATGATAAAAAAAACAAAAAACAAAAAATGATAGTGATACAAGTCATACTAATTAGAACTCAGAGCTGGAGGAGAAGATGTGGATTCATACCTTTCCCAAGCGGTCACCTATCTAGGATCAACGTTGCTAAACTTTGGTGCAAGGATTTGTCTCGCAGCCCAATTGGCTCGTGCAGTGAATTTGAGCCTCAATGTGACCTTGTGCCACACTAAACTTAGTAAATAGCTATAGATTAGTGGGTTTCTATTAGATTATAAAAGCTACTAAGTCTGTATAATTAGTGTTTGATGGATGAAAAAAAAATACAAGAGAAATAGTTAATTGCATTATTTATTTTTTTTTTTTTAGACACAGAAATAATTGTACTGTGTAAACCTTTAATATTTTATTTATACAAGAAACATCATGGTGAGACTAGAGAAGTTGTTACAAATGATCTTTTAATAAAAGTTGAACACCACAAGAATAAATGACACTAATCTGTGCCATGAACAAGAGAAGAACGAATTAACCAACGGATACATATGATGAGCATTTTAAAACAATGAATACATTAATTTAGGAGGATTGAGTCTCAGGTGATAGACAAGGAGGTTTAGTTATTTTATGCAATTAATGTCTCTAAACAAGGTTAATCAAAGTGCACAAACTTATTAACAAAGGATAAATAAATTGAATGAATTGGCTATTCCTAAAATGATGTTCTGTAGGCTTGTTAGCATATGCCTCTCCAGCTAAAAATTGATGAAGTTAAATGGTTACCAACTTTGTTATTAATGGACAATTAAGGATCCTGAAAAGCTCTTACCTATCAATATCTTGCTATTGTATAGTGATTTACTAAATGTAGCTTAGATGTGGCATAAGGCCGAAAGTATGGCACATCCAGTGAGAATTGAACTCATTACTCAATTGTAATGGATCTAGTGAGACAAACTTGCTAACCATTGTGGAATGTCAAGGTGTCCAATAATTTGCTATTGTACAGAATTATAAATTGCAACAAATTTCATTATCAAAGTATTCACAATAATTTCCATTACTAACATGACCACACTACTGAACTGTTATGTAATATCAGTCCTACTATATGGTAGTGAATGCTGGATAATCACCTCACAAATGAAGATGAGATTTGGAGCAACAGAAATGTGGTTCTATAGAACAATGCTGAGAATACCACAGACCAAACACATGAGCAACAACAAAGTTTTATAGAAAATGGAAACAAAAAGGATACATATACTTAGCATCAGGAAAAGATAGTTGAAGTTTATAGGGCGCAATAATGAGGAAAGACATCTCAGAAAAATTGATACTCATAAGACAGATTGAAGGTTACAGGGACAGAGGAAAGCAATGCATAACCCATCTAGTAAGCTTGAGTAAACTGATGGCAGAATAAAGTTTAGGGGAGATAACAAAACAATAAGACTTATTAAGAGCTACAAAGGACAGGAAATTGTGGAGAGCCATGACTGCATATGTCCTGAAGGGATATGGCACATGGAAGAGGAACCAAGTAAAATTTCTGACTCTTGGAAAGGCCACTCATCTCCAATAGGTGAATGGATTTGCAGTCTCAGAGAGGGAAGGGAAGGAACAGGGCATATATGCTGTGGCATATTTTTTATGGACTCTTAATCTAAAAAAAATAATGTGGCATTAGACTAGTCTCAGTATCTGCCAACTGGACCCATGTGGGAGGCATCTCAAACAATAAAACTTGTGCAAAAATCTAATTGTAATAACTTTGTCACCTTTCATTCCAACAATGCATTGAGCTCTGGAGTTCACCACTGAAACTATTGGTGGCAGTCTTGTCTTTGCATGATGTAATTGTATATCAATACTCCAGAACTTTGTTGAATATGTGAAAAAGTATTTTTTAACATTTTTTAAATTATAATTCAAAAGTAAGGAAAATATTTAAAAGATTAAATTTTTACAAAAAAAAAAAAGATGGAAGCTCAGTACAATTTCAGCCAAGCTGCTTTCTTCAAAAATTGATGAGAAAAGATGCTGGTTTAATTATCTTAAAATAAAATTTCTATCAACATTTTAACTTCAGAATTTTTTACATGATGACTTATCACTATTACATGTCTGTGCAAGTCAATAAATAAAATAAAAAATATATACATTTTCCCATGATACAAGTAATAAAAGGAACATGAAAGGGTATTTGGTCATCTGTGCAATTATATAACTCCACTTCCGAAAAGAACAGAACCTCTCTCTTACCATTTTCCAACCCAGAGCATTCAGATGTGTTTTACAGCTCCACTCATGAAGTAATTTGGTCGATCCAACTGTGCAAAATTGACATGAGCATGACCATTTTAACCATTCTTATCCTTACTTAGCCTACTTACTTCTGGACCAGAAAAAAAGCAGGTCAGTTGGAAAGCCACTCTTGTGTTTCAAAGACAATCTGAAGCAATGTAGCATCCCCTTTTCTTCCTGGAAAACAAAGTGTCAGAGCGAAGGAGCTGGCATCTGTCCTGCTTCACATCTATACAAAGGTTTGAGCAACAGTATGCTAATATTAAAGCAAGTTGGCAGCATGCTATTCCCTTTGCCTTACCTGCCACTGTGGCTTGGTTGCATGCAGTAAAGCAAGCTTTGCTGTTCACTTGTGGAAACATATGGCAATTGATCCTCAAACACTCAAGTGAAATGGGTCAACCACATGTTCCAAAACAGTTTACAAAACACCTGCAAACCTTGGGAGACTCATGCGTGCCCATATAAATTGAACACTATTTTACTGAGCCCTCATTTGTCATCCATCATATAAATTGGTTACAGGGTTATTGAAACTTTGGGGCCTCAAAGTGTATATCAATCAGAAAGATTGTACACAATTGTAATTTTTAATAAATTAAAATATATAACTAAGAGAAGGAAGTCTTTTCAATTTTTCCTACTTTAATTCACAATTATAAAAAAAATACACTAACATCTGATTGCATTGTATCTTTGCTATACATTCTAAAATATAACATAGCACTATATTTTCTATTTCAATCATTTTAAATGTAAAACCAGATCATTATATATTATCATTTTTTTTTATATCAAAATTTGTAACTATAACTCAATTTCAGTTGAATCCACTCTTCCTTCGGTTACAAATATAGATTATGTACCTGGTGACTGAGTGACAGTTACCAAAGCTGTACAATTCAGGTTTTAAGCTAATTAGCTACCTATCTTCTCAGGATCAAGCACCACTGAACTAGACTGTAATATGCAAAAAAATTTTTTTCCAATAATGTCTGTTTAAGTTTACTAGATTTTTAACCTTTAGCAGTTTGTTCATCTAATAAAAAGTTTTCCCTTTTATTAGATTTTCTCTTTTCTTACTGCAGGTGATTTAATCACCAAACAAAAATGGATTCAAATTTTGTGGTTGTATTGCCATAGCAGGATATGGCAACATCTAAAAGACTCAAATGAAATGGAGAACTGCTTTTGAGAGGTTGCCATATACAGTGAAAGAGTAAGAAATACTTATGAATAATGCACATTTGCAAAGGTTAATAAACTTTTACAAGTCAATATTTAATATTTTTATTATATGAATTTGCTAGATTTTGCAGATTATTATCTTCATCTGTCTTTAGTGATATTTGGAGTTTTCTCTAATCACAAGATTTCATGTGAATATACAGAATAAATAGGTAGATAAAAAAAAATGTCTTGTCATATTTCCAATTAAAAATCATACAAAATGATACTTCATAAGATCCTAGATAAAAAAAGGCTTAAAATTTGCATCACAAACAAATAAAACTATTCCTTACATTCCCTCAGAGTCAACATACTGTTGAAAAAAAAAAAACATCAATGATTGATCATGTAAGTAAATATGAGGACTGATCAAAAAGTATTAGGACTGTTGCTATGATAATGGAATTAAAGTATGCAGAGTAAAACCACTTGGCACAGACTGACCTTGAACTGTGTCAAGTGTATATACTGTTATAACATTGTGACTCATATCCATTGTTTATAGCAGTGCTTGGAAGGAAAGCATATCAAATGTGATCATCTTCCCCCACCAGAGATTCCATTGGTGACCATGGCTTGTGCAGCAGTTTTTGGTCAAAGACAACATCCCCTAGGTCAGACAGGCATTCATCATATTCCCTAGATCTTGCCCCTTCCAACTTTTTCCTCTTCAAAAATCAAATCCCACTTGAAAGGAACAAGATTTCAAGATGTTGTGGAAATCCAAGAGAATGTGATGAGGCAGCTACTTGCTATCCCAAAAAAGGGGTTTCTAGAAATGCTTTCATGAATGGAAATGGATAAAGTGTTTCTCTTCAGCAGGGAAATACTTCAAAGGAGATTAAATGCTGAATTGATATGTGTTGTAGTTTTCTTTTTTTAGCACCAGTCCTGATACTTTTTGATCAGTTCTTATATGTGATCATTTGAGAATATCACATTATACATTAAAATGGTGGGGGAGGCACACATATTTTGATGTTAAGTGTAGTGTTTAAGAATCTCATTGACCACCTTAAAGAGATCTATGATCAGTGATGGGTGGCTATAAATTATTATCAAATTTCTTCAAATGGTAGTGAGTACTTTTTCTTCCAGCTTATTGTTTGGCTGGCATTTTCAGGTCACTGAAAATGCAGCCAAACAATCAGCTATTTTTCTTCTTCTCTTCAAGCACAAGTAACAGGTTCAAGCATGTCTGTCTTCAATATTCTTAATTCAACAGTCAACTGATTCAATTACTATTCTCTTTTTGTTCCAAGGCTATTCTATCTGTATTTGTCCCCTTCTCCTTTTGCCTCAATTGAGTCCCATATTTGTGAATACTTTCCCTCTAATTTATTCACAGTTGTTTTATGGTGGGTCACAGTAAGTGTCAATATAATTGATCATTTATGGAAGATAACCACCATGTAACATGAATATATAACTTAAGGTAGGGCCACCATTAATTATTTGATGATAAAAGAAACTGAAAATAATCCCAGCCACACAAAAAGTAATCAATAGTGAGGTATGGCTGTGAAAAATATAAGCAGTGACTAAACAAATGATTAAAATGTTTTTTTTTTTTTACAATCATGTTCACTCTGTACAAGACTCAAGAGTCACTTGAGGTAGAGGGTTAAAAAGTAAAAGGCACAGTTTATGGGGAAGTTAGTGGTTGACCTCAGACTTGAACAGGTTAAGATTGTATTTATCAGGGAAGTAACTTCTTGGAAGTTGGTTCCACAAAGCAGCAGGAAGAAACTGCTTGAGTGGAACTTACATCTCACCAATGGAATACGAAGGTTCATTACCGTATAGTCACAGAGAAGAATTTTAAAAATGTATCTTAGGTTACCAAGTTCCTAAATATAAATTCTGTAATACACAAGTTGTATAAGTAAAGAAACTGATATTTTCAAATAGTCACTCAATGAGTAGTAGTTAAAAACACTAATCTTGAATTGAAACCTGCTTATCATTTTAGTAACAATTTTATAGCCATAATATGAATGAACAGTACTTGTGGGTTTTCTATTTGAAGTTTCTGATGAAGCATAATTCTTAAATTAAAAACTGAAGAAGCTCCTTGTGAGTTCCATGACTATAAAATACCTGTGGATATTCCCTTATTGCAGTGGAGCAGCAGAATGACTAAAATGACAATCAAATATTTACAAACTGTTTCAAAAAATTCAGATGCCAAAAATAAATATGGTTTCAAAATTTAAAATATTATTATGTATTACTTGTTAGTGCATGCATGAGTCCCAGTATAAACAGTTATAAATAATTATTGAGCAATTTTATCACTGTGATATTTTTGCATTATATAAAGTATTAAGAACATAGTAACTAGGGTCCACAAATTGGAGGTGAGAGTTATCAATGATAATGTTCTGATTGCGAATCCACAGTTATCTCCCTTTAACCTTATCTTTTCTCTTTTTAAATGTACTTTTTATCACATAAAATTTGGTGAGGTGCAAACAAATTTTCATTTTGAAAATGTGGCCCAGAGAAAAAAAGTTTGGGAACCACTGCCCTATTGCAACATCACATATTCGAGGGTAACAAAATGTTGCAATAATAATCATGTTTGAATGCAGGTTATTATTTAAAGAAGAGGGTATGAACGAAGGTTCAAAACTGATATGGTCTTCTGAAGCAGAAATTAACTGCATCAGAGCATTATTGCCCCCCTCTATCATCCCTGTCTCTTATTATGCATGCTTTCTTTTTCTCACTAAAACCAAAATGTCTTTGATATATCTTTTTCTTCCATCTTTCCTCATAATCAAAACAAAATGGTCCATTATCTGCAGTAATATCATGGAATTAAAAAACAAAGAAAAGACTACTGAACTTTTATGTAATACCAGTCCTCCTCTCTGGCAGTGAATGCTGGACAATCTCTTGAAGCAACCGAAATGTGGTTCTACAGAAAGATGCTGAGAATACGGAACTGAACATGTAAACAATGACAAAGTTTTAGAGAAAATGGTAACAAAAGGGACATACACTTTACATCAGGAAGAGAGAGAGCTGAAATTTCGAGAGCGTGTAACGAGGAAAGAGGACTTGGAATCATCAGTAAATCATTATCTCAATAAAATTAAAAAATCTTACTATCTCAAAGTAATTTTTCTGCCTTTAAAGGTTGATAAGATGTAAAAAAAAACAAAAAACACCAGGAATTGGATTTAGGGAGATTGTGTTTAACAAATCTTCTATGTAAGAAGATGTTTTTGGTCTAGAAAAGGAGTGTAATATTTATATAGCTTCCAACACCGAGCACTGGCAGGAAATATACAACTATTTTACCTACCAAACAGGCTCATGTTAATTAGTTACAATCCTTGAAAACAATTTGAGAATCATTGAACATTTATCAACAGTAAAAGAGACAGGTAAGAATTTGAAACAAGAAACAATGAAACTCAGCTTGATAAAGAAAGAATCATTAATTTAATGCTTAGAACACTATACCATTTATTATTCTCAAATAGAGCAAAAAAAGTTCTTTTTAAATATTAAGAAAGCTGATATAGATATCTAGTGTTATATATAGGTACCTCCAAAGATTTCCTAAAATATGAGCATATACAATGAAAAACAATTATCAAAACTTAATAAAAATAAAGTTTTGTCAAAATCTTTATTATTATTATTAAGAGGAAAGACCAAAAGGATTTTTGATTATTAAATTATTTTTTTTAATCCTTTTTAGAACCTTCAAAATTTTGGTTGAAACCTTGTTTTTCTTATATCAGTGGGTGATCATAAATTAGTATAGGAAATTTTAGTGTCATTTTGCAGTGTAAAACACATTGATTTTGCAAAAATCAAATAATTGTTGGATTTTAATGAAACTTTCAAGACAAATGAATGAAATTATTTTAGAAATGCATTAAAAAAAAAAAAAAATCTTGGTAATTTTTTTTCCCCCCATTACCCCCACGTTTTAATTTTATGAAATTGAGAAATTAATTTCTCTTCTTTGGAGATACCTAGTTATATATTATCAACTTGTTGAGAGATAAATTGCAACAAAAACTTTCCAGTTGAAAGTGTTTACATTCCAATCAACAAGTAATTTTCAAGCAGTACTTAATACCTTTGTAATCTGACATCAACAAACTTTTGTCTCATCCAAGAATTCCGTCCTGTTTACATTTGTGGTGATCTAAGATGTAAAGCATCAATTTAACCTGGGAAGATGATTTTGCCTACTTGTGTAGAGGATGATAATTAGAATTGGCTAACTACAAACATACTGTTGTAATAATTATAATTACAAGATGTAATAGAATAGTGGTATTACTAAAAATACGAGACTGAAGTGATAATTCTGAATTGAATAACGTGAAATCACTTTTGGTAGTAACAATTGTATTTTTATTTAATTTATTAATATTGATGAATATGCCAGATTACCTTTCAGATTTACATAGCTAAAAAAAACATTTTGTGAAACATTTATGCAACATGGATGGTTCTAAATACAGCCAAATTTAGAACGAATTAAGACTGTGTTAAGTATAGCCATATAATTACCCAATAAACAACTCTGTATCTCTAATCACCATGAACAAAATGAGCATTTTTGGTATTATCACTTTTTCTAGCAACACTTTTTTTAAATAAAACCTAATTCTCTTGGGTTGGCAACTAAGTTCCCACTGTTTTCTTAAATTTTGTAATCTATTTTTTTTTTGAGTTAATTTCTGTTTATTTTCAGATCATTAAAATGGAATGTAAAGTTAAGAAAAACGAGCATTTTCAACACCTTCTTTTTGCTTTTAATCAAGTTTCTAAGGCTGCAAAAGCGGCTTGCAACATTTGTGCTGTGTATGGAGAGGATGCCATAGTTGAAAAAACTGCTTGTGATTGGTATGCCAAGTCTAAAAATGGAAATTGACCTCAAAGACACACCTCATTCTGGCTGTCCAGTTGAGTTTGATGAAGAGTGATTAAATCAACTTTTGCATGAAAATTCTTGTCAAATGGCAAGGAAACTGGCAGAGAAAATGGAATGCTCCCACACTGTTATAGAGAAGCATCTTCACTTGATTGGAAAGGTTCAGAAGTGTGGAGCATGGGTTCCGATTGCTTTAAGTGACAACAAAAATCAATAAGCCACAATCTCCGTTGGGTTTGCTTGCTCATCACTGCTCAACTCATGGACACAAGCAATGATTTCTTTATCAAATCGTTATTGGTGATGAAAAATGGTACCTGTACATCAATATGAAGCAGCACAAGAAATGGCTTAGCCCCGGTAAGCAAGCAACACTGCGTGTGAAACAAGATCTTCATCCACGTAAAATGATTTTGTGCATATGGTGGGACTGGGAAGGGATTATCCATTACAAACAGAACTAAATGGTCAACGTGGAACTAATGTTCAACAGATGGAACGACTCAACATGGTTATTCAAGAGAAAAGACCTAATTGGCAGCATGGAGTTCTTTCGTTGCACAACTATGCCCGCCATCATATCGCCAATATGACCAAGGAAGCCATTCAAATGTATGGCTGGGAAGTGCTGCCACACCACTGTACTCTCCCGATTTGGCACCAACGGATTTCCACCTCTTTTGATCTCTTTCAAATGCTATGCACAGAGTTTCGTTCAATACTGATGCAGAACTGAGTTTGATTGGATGAATTTTTCAAGTCAAAACAAAATGATTTCTACCAACGAGGTATTGGAAATCTTGTTGAATGTTGGGAAGAAGTTGTAAACAAGGGAGAATACATTATTGATTAATTAGTTATTTTTTTTTATTAAACCTTTAATAAAACAAAAAAAAAAAAAAACAGCAGGAACTTAGTTGCCAACCCAATAAAATGTTTTTAGGAAAAAAAAACAAAACAACTTAAGACTTGTTTCTTTAGACTAGGTTTTTATGATTTCTTTGCATTCACAATCTCATGTTTCAACTAGGAAAACTCTAAATGGCTTTTTATTGATATATACTTTTATTTACAAGAACATAACCAATGTACTCTTTGCATATATACAACTTTCATCCCTCCTTGCTATTTCAAGTAATTTTTCATGTAAACATTTAAAAATATATTATTTTCCAATTATTGTTGTACTCTGTCATTTCATAAACAATGTAGTTCACCATTATCACATAGATATTTCCACTATCTGTTAGCAGTACAAGAGACAACTCTTGTACAGTAAAAAGTTACAAATATCAGACAAATTATAAATACATTTGAAATATTTTGAACTGGATAGATCTAACTACAGACAAAAAAAAAACGAGCTCTTTACAAGCAAAATATTTAGTTTAGGGCTCTCTCCCTCACACACAGAAATAGATTTTTTAATCATTTCGGACATATCATTTATCAAACGAGTGAACAAGGTAAAAATAGATCCTTATTCTTTTACACTAATGTCTTTAATCATATCGTCGAGTTTAACGCTCTAAACAATTTTTGCATACTGTACACTAAAGAAATGTAAAGGAGGTAATTCAATGTACTGTACAGAGTACAGTACATTGAATTACCTTCTCAAATAGGGAACCTTCCTTTGGAGTTGAAAAGTCATACGAAAAATAACGTCCAGAATGCAATAATTTGTTTTAATTATTTTTCCATAAATAGAAACTGAGTGAACTGAAATATAATCTCCGTGAAGAGAAAAAAATAATACATATGGGATAATGAGGTCAAATCAAGAAAAGAATCTTGACTTTTGCGAACATTTTTTTCTCCATAAACATTCCTTCGTATACGATGCGAATAATTCATTGTCAGTAGCACTTTGATTTTGTACCTTCTATTTTTTCCGTTTTATTTCTCTGCATGACGTTTCAAACCCAAAGGAGATATCTGAATATGAGGCTAATTAAAGAAATCTAAGGGAGGTAATACAGAGTTTGGTAGCTATTTAAAAAAAACCCACAAAAAACAAGAATCATAATTCAAAATAGGATTTTTGCAGAAAAATATTTAGTATGAAAAACTCAAAGAATAGGAATTAAAATCGCTACGCTTAATTGTAACATTAACAACCATTATTTTTTAATATAGATACGATCAAACGCAACACAACAATCAACTATGAAACAATCAGGCAACGAACGTAAATCTTCATAACGGTGAATGGAAAGGAATTTTGAAGCGAGAAAATTAGAGTTGTTGACCCAATCTTGAGTTAAAAAGGCCGAATCAGAATGGTTACTGTACCTTTAAATGCATATTTAATAAATTAGGAATAAAATATTTTTTCGTGATTGTCCACGAAAGCAGTTTTAGTAGCCACTAAGTCAGTAATCACTTAGATCTTCAAGCGACAACTAGTACCCCACCCAGAAAAACGAAAAATATTTCAAGAATGTAATGAACTTTGATCAAACTTTTAAAAATGACATATATAACTTTATTTTTCAAATAGGCACTAAAGTTGGAATTAAGAATAAATAAAATTAAATTGAGTATTTATAATGAAAATAGTCAATACATCCGCATCATAAGGAAAAAAAAAGCTAAAGTTTAAAGTTTTTAAAATATTTACTAAAAAATTAAATAAAAATCAAGACAGAGAGCAGAAAAGATTTAATTAATAAAACTATTAAATATAAAGAATGTTTTAAAAATTACATACTTAAAAACAAATTTCTGAGACAAGTCTGAACTTGGTTAAACAGAGGACCATGAAAAAATGTAAGTAAAAAAAAACAAAAAAAAAAACAGTTAATAATGAAAATGAACTAACTGCGGGGGGGGGGTAAAAAAAAAACTACATCAGTAAATTTTTACACGATTGAGCATTGGTACATCGTTCATAATCATAAAGCATTCCATCTATTGTAATTGGTATTACAAACTAAGTGAGTCACTACTTTAAAGATGGGAAATATTTCAGAACTTTAACCAAAATGAAAATATTTATGGCATAGTGTGTCGCATGTGGAAGATCTTGGTGCAATATGGCTCCCTCCAAAATGTAGGGAAGAAAGAGAATAACCTTTAAAACTATCGAATCATCTTACAAAATATAGTGAATATTATCTGAATAGCCTAGACAAACTAGTAAATAAACATAAATAAGTAAAGCGGTAATAAGACAAAAATAAAAACAATTATGTAACTGTTTGTTGTCAGGTAAAAAAAAAATGTGAGGTATTTTTACAAGGTATTTCACTGGAGTCGGTAAGATTTTAAGTATTAGAACAAAGGCGAAGACGACATTTTCAACTTTCATACTGAATTGTCTGTTAAGAGGTAGAATAGAACGAATGATATATAAGTAAATAAGAAGCGATAATTGAAAGTTAAATTCAATAAACAGTGTGAATTTGTGGCGGGCGATGTCCAAAATCATAAGAGACGGCCATTGCGAAGCTATGCAAAAGCAACGGAAGTTGCATGTGTTTAAAACGGAAAAGGACATTAATCTACTTCACTTCCGTTTCCCCAGCACAACATTTTGGTAAACACATCAAAAATCGTCACAAACACTTACCGGAATTTTATCACTACAACTTCAAATATGACCAGCAATTTTCGGGATTTTTTCCTAAATGTTCTCTAATCCACTTAACAATCGTCTCCGAAGTAAGCTTTACCATGTTCCGGAAACCAACCTAATCACAGCAATCATTCGCTAAAGTATTCACGCGCCTTTACATTTCACTTGTGAACACCACTCGAATTTCAAGGTCTTCGATTGCTGTTTAATGACCAATGTGATCATTTGAGTTCAGGGCTAATAAAGAATACTTTATTATTATTTCACGTATATTCAATTTCAGAAAAAAAAATGTTATATGAAAATATTTTTCGTCAAGAATATAAGTTCGCTCGAACTATTTCTTAACTCGGAAGGCTTCTTAACTACAAGCGATGGACGTACATTTTTCTACACTACAAAATTTTTACTTCAAAAGCGATTAAAAATATTAAATAGGTATTGAAAAAGTTTTAATTTCAAAGAGTCTCTATTTGAATAAAGTAATTTTGAATTAAAATAAATGTTAAAAAATGCATAGGTAACCTAGTAAAAAAATGAAACTACGATCGAATAGGGTAGGAGAGATGTTAATTAAAAAAAAATAGAATGTACTAATTGAAAAAAAAAAAAAAGTTTTTGGATGTTTAAAAAAGTTAATGAATGTTAAATTGCACATTTTATATTTAAAAAATCTCGATAATGGTGGAGGGAGAATCAAGTCTCGTGCAATCTCGAAGTTATTGACGAGATGTGACGTCACTTTAATGGTGGCGGTGGTGGTAAATCGACATGTGACAACGACAGCTGCCGTTGATTTTTATGTTGGGAGGACGGCCGACCGAGCGAGTGGGGGATTGGTATACACCAAGCCCGACCGACCGACGGACAGACACACATAAACAGTGCACACAACACCACCACCTACATTATCAACAAATAATAACAAGAGAAAAAAAAGGCGTCATGGGCTGGGGAGGAATCGGATAACTTTATCAACTAACATGGTCACAGCATCATCGTCCTGGGTCGCTCCTAAATTTATTTAAGGAGAAAAAAAAAAGAAATCGATAATTGGCGACAAAAAGCTTATCGTTTATTATAAAAGATTTTTTAACTGTACTCTACTCTAGAGGCAATTGTTGAAAAATGACCCTAAATCAAAATATTTATGGTTGATTTCAGTGTTTTAACTTAAAAAAAAAAAAACAAGGTCTTGAAATAAGTAAAAATAATATAAGAAAATAACCTACTGATTAACATAAACATACATAGTTACGAAAAAAAAAAAAGACAAAGGAAATATTATTTTTGAAAAATATTCATAATTTTTCATTGGTACCAATAATATCTGTGTTTACTGTTGATTATTGCAGCTTCCTTCACAAAGAAAATTCCTTTATTAAACAAAGCGATGGGCAGAATGAAGTTACAGTTTTTTTCTTGGGGGAAGAAAGAACAGTTTATCGTTATGCAACTCAATATACGGGTAAAAACAGGCTAGAAACGGTTTTGCCAAAACTAAGACACTCAACAACATCAACTGGTATTTAAAAAAAAAATACAAGCAGCACATCACGTTCGTCATCATTGGCGCTTCTCTTTATCACAAATAAAGAAGCCTCAGCTTTTTGGTTTAACTACTTACTTATTACATGACAACAACAACAACGTCAAATCAACATTAATCACTACATTAAAAATACTATACACCTTTTTCTCTACGTATTAATTCAACCTTGAATTGTGTGTGTATGTGTGAAAGCAGTGAAAAACGTGCTTCGTGTAATAATTTATTCGTTCTTTCATTCACTATTCTTGTCGTTCTATCCCATTTGAGTTCTTAACGCCCAACTGTTTTACTTTCTCATCCTTTCTTCCTTACATCTACCATTCATTTTAACAGTAACACTTAATTTTATTCATTACTCACTCCTCTTGGGAGCGGATTATAACTGAATTTTTCATTACTGAACCAGCGAAAGAATTAAAACAACGTGTTTTCCTTTTTAATTGCGACAGAAAAACAGTTTAAAAATCAAGAATAATTCAATACAAAAATCGGAGGAATCGGATGCATTCTTCAGCTTCTTATGAATGAGGAAAGAAAAAAAACCTTAGGAATCCCCTACCCAAAGGATTGAGTTATTGATGCCTTTTTCATGAAATAATTAAAAAAGAAAATATTTTCTGACAATTCCATCAATTGGGTAATTTCTAGGTTCGAGTTATTTTTTAACAGTGACACTGTTTCTCTTCATCTTTTATTTCATTGTTCCACTGCTTAATATTTTTTACCCTGCTCTAAATTCTGACTTGAACTACTTGTCTCTACTCCTTAGCCTATTCGAGCAAGTACTATTCATCAGAGAGAGAAGTAGTATTGATAACATAACAATATACACAAAAAGCCCCAAAGAGTTAGATGCTTGTTGATCGTATTGTTGGCGTTGTCCAAGGTGATGTAAAAAAGGGGATGAATGTGGACAATGATCGTGCCGTGGTAGTTGCTTGCGAACTTAGCCAAATGAAAATGCAAGGGGTTGCTGATCTCTTGCTTCTTTCTTGTGATGCTCGACCAGTTTTCAAAGATAATCCAAACTGTGTAAGTGGTAACAGCAACCAGCCTCTGGCTTCGAACTCCGTCACCTTCACCAGGTGTCGAGATGGAGCTCTTCTTAAAACCCAATCTCTATTGCTACTTCTCAAAAACTTATCTTCGTCTCTGGTCAGTTGTCCGAAATTAGGTGATGGTGGAAGCATGGCCAGTAGTAGCAGCAGTATGCTTTCATCGGACCTCAACACTAAATGGGCAGACATGCCGAACCATATACACACACTGGCTGATATTGTCACGGATCTTACCGAAAATTCTGGACACTCGGCTTATTTAGTGGCAGTAAATCATGAAGGGACAACTCCGGCTATTCCAGGCTTAGTTGACCGTTACCAGGCCAGCAGAGCATGCCTTGAGGCCCGGCTTGCTTGCACTAGAATAAAAAAATCAAAAACTGACGAACTAAACCCTCAAGTGTTGGTCCAGATATGTAGTACATTGTCCAAGAATTTGGCCATAATGACCGATATTTGTCGGCACGCCAGTGAACAGACCAAGGACCGTGCTGACCAGGACCAGTTTAAACACTGTGTGAAGAGTTTGACCGCCACGGCTAGTTGTCTTATCTCAAGTATTAAGACTTTTAAGAACAAACCAACCCCTATAAATCAAGGTCGGTGTGTGGCTTTCTGTGAACCTCTTGTGGCTTCAGCGAATGCCTTTGTAATGTTTGCAATCGAAAAGGAATTTATTGGAGTTGCAGCTGTACTTTCATCAGAGTCCAAAGAACAACAAACAGCTATACTCGGTAAGTCGAAAAGTTTTACTACCCGTTTAACCGTTTAAATCAGTTTTTAATATTTATTTATTCTATAAAAAAAAAAGTTTCATCATATCAAATCGGTCTTTGAAACTAATTACCACTTCAAGTCTTATTTCCAAAATAGATAAAGAATAAAATAAAAATACCCCATAAAATCCAGATCCAAGAAAAATTTGCCATTAGCAGACTAGAGACAAGCAAAGCAAAGTAATGTTTTTTTTATGACATTCTTATTATTTCTTGTTACGTGCAAAGATAACAACTTCATCGTTTTCTTTTCTATTTTTTTTTATAATTAGTATGTTTAAACACTAAAATTTTTAACTTTCCGCTCGTTAAAAATAGATACTATTTATTTTCAATGAGCGTGTAGTTAAAAATTTTAGTGTTATTTATTTTTTTTTTATAATAAATATAAAAAATTCATCATTTACAGTGACAGTGATGAATTTTTTTAAGTGTCATCTCATCACTTGTAAAAGACATTCGCCTCTGTACATATTTATTTAATTTATAGAATTTATTAGTATATTATTATTAACTATCACTGCTTATTGACTTAGTGACTAGTCCTGTTTAATTTATTTATCTAAAATCCTAAGAGCGGAAGAAAACATAAGTAAATAGTTTTTGTTTTATTTCTCCCCCACCCCCATAAAAAAAACAACTTTCGTATAGTTGAATTGTGTTATAAACTTTTCATTGAACTCTAATTAGTCATTTTTGTAAAATAAGTTTAATTTAGCATTGTTTGCAAACTAAATATTGATCCCAGAGTAAAAAAAAAAAAAAAAAATATATTCATTATTTTTTTTGTCTCGATTTGAAATCGATATATTTTTTTCAACTTGCTGCGGCCTCAGATTGATGATCTCTCTTACCCTACCAACTTCACAGTTCGGGCTACTCACCAGTTTCTATGTAGCGATTAAAAACAGATTAATTGTTGTGATAAGTTTTTTACACTTGACAACATTACAACATTTAAATCTGTGCTGCTGTTGTAATCAATTTTTTTTTTTACAAATAAGAAGACGGATTGCATTCCAATATACATGGATATGAAAGTAAAGAACTTTTCTAAGATCTCTAACTGTCGAAGCCCTCGTGTGGAAATAAAATATGTGCACAAACTCGTTATTAGACTTGATTAAACGTAGCTCCTTCTATTTTTCAATTGTAGGATTTTTATTTTTATGAAGATAGAAATGTTGGTGTACTGAAAAGTATTTAAGAGTCATTGCCTGCCAACAGAGTGTGAATTCACATGTTTTTATGACGTCACATACATTTAAGCACGGACCACAGTATTTTACATGTACCGAAAAATCGGTCGCCACCCAACGTTGGGACAAGAGGAGGGAGTTCAACCTTATTATAAGTCATTTACCTTCTGTGAAATTATATTTTATTATTTATTTATTTTCTATGACTATCAGATACATCAACTTGTCGCATCACCTCCATCATCGTCATTTATGTGCCGTGTTCCTTCATGGCTTGAGCGATTATGACTCTCCACAACTTCCTATTCTTTGTAGCACTTCTTAGTAAAAGTAAAGTTTGCCTTTTTAAGTTTTTATCACCATCCTTTGGCGACCTGCATTTCCTTTACATGTGATTTTCTTAAAAAAAGTCTTCAATTGCTTATGAAATTTGAAACTGGTGTTCAGCATTTTAAATCTTGCATGCCAAACATTGATCTAATTCCCTTATCATGTAAGTCTTTTGAAATAGACTCGTATCCCCAGTCTTCCATATTTTTACCATTTGAAAAGTCATACATACATTCGATATTAAAAAAACGAAAAATAAGGCTAGAAATGCAGTATAATTTATTTATTTCAACTATTTTTTTTCTGTAAGTAAAAGCTGAAGTATAATTCAGTACTTGTAACCACATATTTCATTTTACATTCAGAATACATTGCTTTCCAAAATTTCATGCCTTGTTTCAAAATTTTTTAAAGGTTCAGAATATGAGTCTGTTTCAAAAAGTTATGGCGGTATGTAAGGGAGGCAAATCAGTGTTTGGTATGTCGGATTCGTTTAAAACACCGAGAAAAATAAACCGTGTTGTATGCGCGTAATAAAGATCAAGAACAATTGTTTTTTGTGTTTAGTTTACAATTGAATGGAAAATGCACATCTTTGTAAAAAGATTTTAAAAAAGTAACGAGATAAAATAGTTTTACATACAATAATATTTTTCTAGTAATTATTTAGTTTTTAATTAATTACCTAACAAGTTAAATTTTAGTCTGTAATTAAAATGTGTGTGGGATAGTATGACTTCTTTTTTCTTAAAAGACGAAGTTGACATGTCAACATACATTCTCGTCATGCAAATATGTATGATTGTTATATGCACCAAAAGTCCAACCTTAAAAGGAAAACATCCCACCACTTGGTGACTGGTTCTTACTGTGTCCCTTTTGGACGTGGACGATCATGTCTTTCCACAACTTCCTATCCCTTATGGCCATAACAGCATATCTCTTTTTACTATGCCTCCCACCTCCAGTCAGTCATCCATTCACACGAGCTCATCAAGTATGTAGCCCCTTGCCACCTTCTATCTCTCTTGCCCCTGTGAGGGTTAAGTTTTCCAAGCCTTCATTCCTTCTTATGTGTCCAAGAAATTTCAGTTGTCTCATTGTGATTCTAACTGTTCTTTTTGTTACCATTTTCTTTAAAACTTCCTTGTTCCTTCCTCAGTCTGTCCTTGAAATTCTCAATATCCTTCTGTAGAACCACATTTCTGTTGCTTCCAATTTCTTCAACTGTGGGGAGATTTTCCAACATTTAATGCTATACAAGAGGATTGATATCACATGGAAATTCAGCACTGTTTTCTTTGTTTCTAATGAAATTTTCCTGTCTCTTAGTAGTTTGTTTAGCTTTTAGAAAGCATCTTTTGTTAATCCAATGTACATTCAGGTTTCAGTGTCACATTTTCCATACTCTATTCTCAGATATTTAAACTTCTGTACTTATTTGATGTTGATATCTTTAATTCATAGTTCGAATCTGAGGCTTTTCTCTACCTGACAACCATGCTTTCTGTTTTAAAGTTGATAGCTTGTCTTGGACAAAAAAGATGTTTAGCTATATACCAAGTGTAGCTATTCATCAACTGAAATTTCTTTAGAGTCTCTAGAAGTGCCTCTATATACAGTGTGTGATGGATAAATTATCTCTGCATATGTGTGTTGTGTATTTGGGTAGCAATCCCTCTTTTATACAAGTTTCATTAAATACAAATGACATAAAACAATCCATACATTCGGTTTAAAATAAAAATAAAATCATCCTTGATAATGGCTAAAAGTATAGCCAAAAGTGCTCAGACATACAAAACATTTGGAGAATTTTTACATAATTTATGTCCAGAAAATAAAATAAAATAAAAACTTAACTGCAGTATTTTGTCAGTTGTTTTTAATGAAACTATACACACACACACTAATCATTTCACCCCAAGCAAGACAATAATACCACTAAGACATAAGGGGTTACTGTGAGTGAAAAAGAATCAGAAGACTTTAGTGAGGAGAAGGGACAATAAATAAACAGGATTTGGGAAGACAGAAAATGGTGAATTGAAATGCCTAACCAATTTGGCATTGATTAGAGCCTCTAGTACTCTTCCAAAAAGAAGTAAAGGACTAATAGGGCGATAATTTGAGGAGTCAGAAGGTTCCCCAGACTTCTTAAAAACAGAAACTACAGAGGAGGATAAGCTGGAAGGCAAGAAGCAGCAAGGCATTCCTTGTAGAGGTTGGAGAAAATAAGAGTCAGTTCAGGAGAACATTTCCTGAGAACAATGGGATGCCATCAAATCCACAAGCTTTGAAAATTGATTTTAAAAATGATATAATTTTTTTTGTGGTACATAAACTTTTGTTTTATTTTTATAATAATCTCTTACTGGTACAACCATTTCCTAAAATCTTTATTTTTCCAATGTTCAACTTTGAGGTTCTGTATAATGCATTTAAATTCAAAATGTTTTCATGAAATTTTAAAAATATGATCAGAAACTAATTTTTCTCGAAGGTTAGTAGTAATGAAATCTAAATAAATAAATGGCAAATTTGTTATAAATTCAGTTTAAAATATCTCCAAAACTTTGTGAATCGAGGAAATCAATTTTATTTCTTCAAAATGCCAAGGAATCAGAATTATAAAGTGAGAGGTTCTGTGACGTGGGTTTTTGAAGTTCCACAGAATTTGTGATTTGAAAAACTCAAATTTTGGCCTAAGTGGAATTTCGGCCCAAATCAGACTTTTGTCCAGAATTGGACTTATAGCCCGAATCAGTGTTAAAGTGAGGTTTTGAAGTTCCATGGAGTGAATTGAGGAATTCAAAATTATTTCTTCAAAATTATCACTGCTGTTTTCTAAGCAGAGGTCCCGTTAGTTTTGGCCCAGAGACCCAATTAGCCCTCAGCAGAAGCGAGCTTAAATGTCCACACAGAGTGCAGCTTTTAAGCTAGTACCCAATAAAGAACAAATATACTAATAATGGCCTGTCAGCAAACTTGGACCTTTGTGCATGCAAAAAAAAAAAATTGAGTGCCAAAAGGGTAGTTTTTGCCCTTGACACTGCTATTATTTTAACTACCTTCACTCCTTGGCAATATTTATTGTTTTAAAAAGTGATGATTAGAATTGTAATATGACTTAAACATATGATGAAAGCGAAATTATACATTATTTTGGTTCTTGAAAATTGACAACAAAAATTCTACAATGACCTGATAACCACCCTACCAGGGTCCTCTATCTGTTTGACCCACCATCTGCAAACTAGTGACAACCTTGCAGCAGACCATGTAGCGATTGGAGCTGCTGGAAGATTGTTGTCTGCTGGGACCTCCAGCAGATTAATCTAGTGTTGGAAGATGTTCCAGTGCTCTGCCAAGACCATGAGAGCTGGAGGCACAATGTAACTCTTGTGAGTTCAATGTCTTTATGAGATTTGGCAGTAGCAGATTTTTGAAAATTTAATGAAGAATGATAAAATAGTTGAAAATTTGGTTTTGTCAAAAATAAGGATGTTGGGGGATTAAAAAAATATATGCAGTAATCTCTTTGGTTAGATTAGACAATTTGTTTTTTATGCTTTTGAAAATAAAGCATCCATTTTCATTTTTGATAAGTAATGCAATATTTCATCTAGTGTACAAAAAAAAGAAATTATTTGACAGCACAAAAATGTTACAAGTTATGGATTGATATTTATCAATAGAAAAATAATTTTTCTTTTCTCTTGAAACTTTGCAAAAATTAAAATCTGAAAAGAACCTTTTACTTAATCAGAAATCTCTTTCTCTCTCAGAAAAGGAAGAAGTCATTTTTTTTTTTTTTTGCCACTTTCGAAAAATTCTATTTATTTCTTGCATGTAGATTTTCATTCCACCTATGCAGTACTTTTATTTCTACCTGTGCAGTAACTTTGGTTCTTTTTCTTCATTTATTTATTTTTAATTCTTATTTTATAACATTGCAAATTCTTCTCAAAACAAACCTGCAACATTATTGGTCCTAGCCTGGCATTTCAGCTTCAGTTACTTTCCCATCATCATAACATAGCTTCCCTGTGCCTTTTCTATAAATATTTGGTAATTGTTCTCATGAACTTTCTTCTATGTTACCTAGACTTTATGAATTTAAGTGCAGTACTAGATTAACAGCTAGGTCTCATCATTTTATAGTTGAAATGACTAGATGTAACTGTAAGTTCTATGCTAATAGTTTCTTCTATGACACTTCCCAAAGCACCAGACCAGAGTGAAAATAATGTTTGATTATTTGACAACAATCTCTCTTTGTATACAGTGTTTAATCAGTTCTTTTAAAATAATGAAAGACTTCAGATTTTATTGGCTATAAATACTTTATACTAGCAGTCCCCAAATCAATGCCTCCATCAAATTCTTGATCTCCAGGCAGGTACAAAAAATTTTCAATAATATAATTTTTTACTTAAGGGTAGAAATTTAAATTTAGGAAAATAGCACAAAAAATTAAATAAAGAATTTCAAAACAAATTATTTAAATTTAAATAATTTTCTCTTTAAAAGAGTTTACTCTTTAACAGGAAAATAGACAGGGAAAGTTAACTTTTTGATTCACTCAAAAATTCTTTGTATTTAAACTGAATGTATTTTATATTAAAAGGTAGTGTTTTAAATGGATAATGTAAATTTGAAATTGAATCATTTTGCTGTTAGCAAAATGACAGGGACTTAACTAGTTATATATAAATCAGCAATGTGTATCAGCAAATTGTGTTTTATTGGATAATTTTTTATTTTTTTATTTTTTTTTATTTACTGATTTATACAAATGTCAGTTTTTGGTCAAAAAATTTAATCAATGTCCTGCTGTTTATTGACCCTATTTTGACTTCCAGACATTTATTGACTCTCAAATAATCCTATCAACTTCCAGGGGTCAATATCAACCATTTTGTGTCCCCTGCTTTATATCAACTTTTTTGCTACATATATAAATTTGATTACGTTATATCTATTGATTGATTGCTTTGGTTTTTTTATGGTTTATCAACCTTTTTGAAAAAATATTTTTTTAAAAATTTTTTCGGAGATGTACTGATACAAGTCCTACTAATTAGCTCATAGCTGGGGGAGAAAGGGGGGATTTATACCTTTCAAAAGGGCATTTGAGTGTAAGTAAATATAACGAACTTGACTGGAATTGGAACTCAGCTCTCTGATTTCCATTTCTGAGCTGTTATCCACTACAGTACCTGGTATTCCCAAATGTTACCCCATCTAAATACTGGCCAGGTCCAACGTTGCTTAAGTTTGGTGATTGTACGAGATTTGGCATTTTAATGTTATGACCATAAGCCTACATTATGGATAGGTAAGTTAGTAATAGGCATTTCTGAAGAGGTATTTCCCAAATGATAAGATGAAATTTGAATGAAAATTGTATCCAAAATTTCTTATTTAATTACTTTTAGTTGAATAGAAGATGAAATATGTGTACGTATATGAATGAACAATATGTTGAATGCTTAGATTCAGTCATCATAATGACTTTTAGTTGCATTCCAAGTAACTTGGTACAATTAGTGATTGCAACTTCTACTAAAAGTTGCAGTATCTCATTTTTAGAGACAGTATCTCCTTGCCATTGACAAAAACTTTCCACTGCCAAGCAGATGTAAGATGTAATCCAAAACAATGATCTGTCATTGTACAACCCACCATCTTTTACTACCCCCCCTTGCATTCCAAAGGTGCGATTTTATTATCAGGCATTACTCCTCGGATACATACAATACCTGATGTTCTCAGCATTCCCACATCTAAATACTGACCAGGCTTAATTTTGGTGATCAAATAAGAACTGGTGTTTTCAGTCAGATTTGATTACTATACAATAACCAATGTTCTAGCTTTGTAACCATTAGCTCACAGTGAGAAGTGCTATATGCACTAGTTTACCAATATGGTATTACAGGTTGAGAATCCTTTATCTGAAATTCTTGGGACTGGAAGACCTGACTTCATAAATCTCTTCAGGCAGCTTACTATTGTCATACAAAAGACATTGCTATTGGGTGTTGCTATAGTAAGGGAGATAACTCATTATCTCTTTGTACTAGTGACATTGAAAGTTGCAGATATTGGAGGGAAAAATATGCAAATACACTATGTCTATATGAGAGAGAGAAAATATGCAATGTAAACATAGGAATCAACACTGCATGGTGACTGTTGATTTCAATGCAATCTTGCATTGAAGTCTGAAACTGACAGTCACTGTGCTGTGTTGATTCTTATAAACAATCTATCTCTGATATTGAGCACTCTTCTCATATACAAAACCAAATCATTCTCAATCCTATTGGAAGAACCTCTCCCACGTTTAGCCAATTGGTGAGACTATTTAACTCATAGTTGGGGGTGGATAGTTATTGACTCTGAGGAGTTCATCTACCCATTAACAGCTCTTGTTTTTTTGTGCTGCTGAGGTTCCACTTAGCCTCTTCATCAGATCAGGGTCTGGTGGAGGAGCTGGTTTAGTCACCAACCACTTAACCACTCAGGTTTTGAATTCAGAGTTGTTTTTTTCCTAGACTGGTTCCCATCAAACACTATAGGACCCAGTTTATCCTGCTATTTTACCCATAGCTTGGAGGAGAACAAATAGATTTATAAGAGTATTCAAGGTGAATATAACAAACTCAACTGGAATTCAAACTCTACCCTCCAATTCCTC